>JBAWJQ010005104.1:0-681248 GCA_037783105.1 Bactrocera zonata | reverse complement strand
TTATAAAAACTTAATTAAAATGAATTTTTGCAAAAAGTTCACCAGTTTTACTACTAAACCGGATCAATAGCGTCATTATTTGCTTTCTCTCTTGATACAAGTAAACAAAAAAAAAAAAAAAACATGGAAATATTTATTGAAAAATAATTATTAAAATTTTTCATCAAACCGTTAGCCTCTAAGAACAATTTGACCATTTTACAACTAAATAAAAATATATTTGGCGATGCTTTAAAAGCTGAGAATTCGTGTTAAGAAAACTGGTTGAATATAGGTTTAAGATTTTTGGACCTTAACTATCGCAACTGTTTGGTATTGTTGGTGTTGTATTTTAAGGAAACGATCATGAAATAACAAGTAAAATTATTTGTTTTTTCCTTTCTTCATATAATACTTCACATTTTCCTTCATTCTAACAGTCAATCAGAGAAAGTAACGTCATCGCCTCGATCCTATCGAAGAAATGTGAGATCGTACGCAATCGTGAACAGAATTTGATGCTTTACTCCGGCGCCTGGTACTATTTCTTCTCGAAGATCATCGATTTACTGGACACAACCTTCTTTGTGCTGCGTAAGAAGCAAAATCAAGTTTCATTCCTGCATGTTTATCATCACACCATCACCGCACTCTTCTCATGGGGTTACCTCAAGTACGCGCCTGGTAAGTGAACTGGTGTTTCCACAATGAGTGGCAATTATTTAACTAACACAATTTCACTTGTTTTGTTGTAGGTGAGCAAGGTGTCATCATTGGCATACTCAACTCCGGCGTACACATAATTATGTACTTCTATTATATGGTTGCTGCCATGGGTCCACAATACCAGAAATACCTTTGGTGGAAGAAGTACATGACCACCATTCAGCTCATCCAATTCGTGCTCATTTTGGGCTACATGATCATAGTTGCTGCCAAGGGCTGCAATATGCCACGCGCATTGACATTCATATTTCTCGCCAACACGATCATCTTCTTGTATTTGTTCGGAAAATTCTACCGCAAGACATACAACACACGAAAGGCGGCAGCAGCAGCAGCCGCAGCGAATGGGCACGCAAATGGTCACGCAAATGGTCATGCAAATGGCTATGCTAAGGGTCTTACGAACGGTTCGATCACTGGGCGCGCACTACTCGCCGCTGCTGGCGGCATGGGCTGCAAGCCGACAACGAACTCACTGCTGGCACATGGCGATCAGATGAAGCATTTGATCGATGTGAATAATAATCACATAAAATTGATGAAGAGCGAATAAGTGTGGTGGAAAGTGGGTAGGTGGTAGTTGAAAGTGAAGTACAAGGGTGTAGGGGCTATTTGAGCACGGGTAGGGCTATGCATAAATACTTACATACATTGATGATGATCAAGGCGATCTTAAACGGATGATCAAGTGCAGTTTAAAGTTTGAAATTTTTAAACAATTTTTTGAATTTTTATTTCGTAAGTTTGGAAGTGAAATTCGCACGAAAAAAAAAAGAATTTATTTCGCTCCAGTTAATTTCGAAAATCAGTAAAAAATTTAAATTTCTAATTAACTGTGTTCTAAGTATAATGAATCACGACTCAAATCTGCCAACAATTGATCTTATAAATTTTGCTAAAACTTTTGATTTCTCAATAAGTTTTGTTTTATAAAAAAAATTAAAAAAAAAATCCATTGTTGCCAAAGCGCAATAATAATTATTTTGTCATTACAAAATATATATGCACCACATGCTACAGTATAAAAAACACACATTTCAATAGCGCTAAGTAGAAATATTTTTAAAACATATTTTATTTTTAAAGCATATTGTGAGAGCTTTTTTATTGGGGGTTTCTTTAGTAGTTAGTAATTACAAACTGTCTTACATACTTAACTAGCAATATTGAAAAGTTCTGTTGAAAATATAAAACCAAAAGAAAGAACAATGAAGACAGCAGTAAAAATGGGCTTGTCGCTTCTTCTGTGATTGTGTGCGTCTGTGCGTGAATGAGCTTATGTGTAAATATATATATTAAAGAAATATGTAATAATGGAGTTGTACGTAAAGTATGGAGTTTCCGTAACCAAAAACAAAAATAATAAATAGATTAGTACTATTATAAAGCTATAACCAAATTTTTCTTTGCTTACTGCAGTTTCAAACAATTCCATCAAATTATATATTCAGGTTTGTGTGTGCGTGTGCGGTGTCTAGAAAGCGACGAGCCCATTTACTTATATACCTTATATGCGAACTATCTAGTTTAGTTAAGCCTAGTTTTTTTATAATAAATAACAAATATGTATAAATACATATATTTTAAACATTGCTGAATATTTGTATGCCTATTTGTAATTTACCAATTTTGTTTTGAACAGAAATAAACGAAAATTTTATTATCGAGAATTTATTACGTAAACGATTTTATTTTTCCTTCAAGCAAGTCAGCAAGTTGTTGTTAAGGAATTACAATATCCTAAAATATGATTACGGGAGATCGCTGGGCTATCTACTTCGGTGCGCAAGATCCTGTCTTTTTTCCAGCATAAAATCGATTTTTTTTCATTCAAAAAATCGATTTTTTTTATTATTATCTTATAAATTTTACACCACCTCTAGAACATTGTTCTAAATTTTTTAGTTAATCCGAGTAATAGCTTCGAAGATACAGCCTTGAGGGCTTGTACGCTCGAGGCTACTTTTATTGTCACTCAAATCTTTAAACGCATTTTTCTCGAAACTGTGTTTTTGGAGTCGGTTGGCAACATTTCTCGAGAACTACTCAACCGATTTTCATGAAATTTTACTCAGCTCTTTGAGATACTATTCTTAAAGACTTAAAGGTTTTTTCTTGATTGCAACTATTTGACAAAAAATATTGCGAAATTTTTATTGGAATTTTATTTTTTGATAAAAATGTCTGCCATTTCTCCAAATTCTCTAATGGCCGAGTTTAAAATATTTTGTTCAAAAATTTACAATACAATAAAAAATTGTTGTAAAAGGCTGTTTTTTACTTGAGGGAACCCATGTAATCCTTAATCTAATTTTTAATACACTTATGGTAGGCCTCGGCGGGGAAGATCTTCAGTGCCATCAGCAAACAATTTTTAGTTGCTTTAATGAACACGCGAATGTTTCAATCCATGTATGTAGACTCTTCGCAGTTTTCCATATTGACTGCTGGACTCTGTGGAAGCTATCATGGAAAACGATGAGCATAACCTTGTTTTTTGACTGACTTTGACAATATTTTTCTCGCTTTCGGCTAATTTTTGGTTTCATCACTGTTAGTTTGGTTGATAGTCTCAACAAATCACCACAAGTAATGATAAGTTTGATGCATGTAGAGGCCTTAGCTACGTCATCAAGCATTTCTTTTGCGAACTCTACTCGACGCAGGTTTTTGCAAAAATGGGGGCTTTTTTTATACGGATCTAAATTGATACTCAAAACATTAAGCAAAATGTGTTGAGTCGATCCATAAGAGATATTGGAACTCCCTGCTACTTTCCTGATGCCACCATGAAGATTATCAAGCATTGCCTCTTTAACTTTTTCTATGTTATCGTCATTAACAAAGCTGTACAGACAACTCACTTGAATGCCCTTTATGTACTTCAGGAAGACAAGCGTGTTCTTATTGACACAGATGTCACTGACAATCAGAAGAAAAAAAATGTCGACGAATGGGTTTTTGCCGGTGGCTAATATATTGTATTATTCGTTTTTTTTATGCGGCCTTATAACTGTAATATTATATGTTTTAATATACCCTGTCCAGAAACTATCGGGAATTCTTCATTTAAATCTCCCTCTTATATGGAACACAGGTAAAATTTTTTTCCACACTGTCAACCAGAGTGTTTACAACAGCTGCTTATGTCAGTGGACCTCAGCTCTCGCATCGCATTTGTTTTGATGTCTTCAATTAACTCAAAACGGTTTTCACGGAGCGTTTGTTTGAGTTACAAGAATACTACTACAACGCCTCTTTCCCATATGTAATACAACAATTTTAAATACCATCAGAGTATTTCTGGCTGACTTTTTATCGAACAAATCGGTGATTTCATAAGACATATTATAGAAATTCAGAGAAAAAAGTTTTCTTCTTGCCCTTATGTAAAAAATTAATATAAATGGTTGAAACCGTTCTCCCTCATAAGCCTACTTAACATAAAGTTTTTTTCGGTTGAATATATTCCGTATATCGAATCGGGGTATTTCCCAATATGTGAGATATATTAAAAAATATAACATAGCTTTCTAATAATAATATTTTCTTTTTCCTAAAATTGATAAACTCGGCTAAATTCTACCCCATATATGTCATATTTAATATAACGGTTTTCAAATAATCTTTTCAATTTATATCATATATAACGGTCAACACAGCGATAACATTTTCTGGTATTAATATCTCGTGGTGTCAAAAGTGGATAAAATCACGTTAATACTACTCCTATTGCCCATATACGCTATAACGTGTAAAAAAGGTAAACATCCAGTTAGCTTTTTACCATAAATATTCGTCAAAATGTAAGATACTACTGTGCCCAAAAAATAAGGACATTGTATTTATTCTTCCAAATCAATTTCATCCCCTTCAAAGTAATCCCCTCCCCTGCAATGCACTTATGCCAATGGATTTTCCAATCTTCGAAACACTGCTTGTAGTCACTTTCCGGGATGGCCTTCAGTTCCGTCTTCGCTGCGGCTTGAATCTCCTCTATCGTATAAAAAAAGGTGTCCCCGGAGCGGTCTTTTGAGCTTGGTGAACAGCCAGAAGTCGTACGGCGCCAAATCAGGTGAATACGGTGGTTGCGGAACGATATGGGTTGTGTTTTTGGCGAAATGATCACGAATTACGAGGGCAGTATAGGATGGTGCATTATCGTGGTGTAAAAACCAAGAATTGTCTTTCCACAATTCCGGCCTTTTTAGGCGGATAGCGTTACGCAAACGACGCATAACGTTCAAATAATATTCCCTGTTGACTGTTTGACCGGTTGGAAGGAATTCAAAATGCACAACACCACGATAATCGAAGAAAACAGTCAACATGACCTTGATTTTTGAGCGACTTTGGCGCGATTTTTTTGGCCTCGGCTCTCTTTTGGCACGATATTCGCACGATTGATCGGTTGTTTCGGGGTCATAAGCATAGATCCAAGTCTCATCGCCAGTGATGCATTTCATGACACCCTGGTAGTCGGAAAGCATCGTTTCACACACTTCAACGCGACGCCTTTTTTCCAAAAAATGCAATGTTTTCGGTACCAGTCGAGATTTGAGGCCCAAAACATCCTTCAAAATGGTATTGGCTGAGCCTTTCGATATGCCAACTTCATCAGCAAGGTCTCTAATTGTTAGTCGACGGTTTTTCAACACCAAATCTTTGATTTGTTGAACGTGAGCTTCGTCGGTTGAGGTTGATGGTCGCCCTGGACGCTCTTCGTCTTCGACACGTTCACGGCCGGCTTGGAACTCACTATACCACTTGTAAACATTTTTTTTAGACATAGCCTCATCCCCAAAGGCTTTCTGCATCATCCTCAACGTATCCGCAGCAGAAAATTGATTCCGTAAACAAAATTTAATGCAAATTCTTTGCTCAATAAATTTCGACATCGCAAAAAACGAAAAACTCACTTTTAGCAGCTCTCAAAACGACACGTATCTCAAACACTAATAAATATTTTAACATGAAATTTGACATAAATGTGACTGACAGTACTACCAACCTAAAAAAAAATAATTCTCCAAATCCTTCGACGCGCGCAGTTTATATTAAAATGTCGCCTTTTTTGGGCACAGTAGTATGTTAGAAATTAAGTTTGATCGATTTATGTTTTTACATTAAGGATGTTTTTCACGCACAAAATTACGGAATTTTTAGTGGAAAATAGAAGCTTTCACTTTAAATGGCCGCAAAAATTTTTAAATAATTAAATTTGATTATCATTTGACAGATTTTTCTTGGTTTTTTATTTTCGGATAATTTCCAGCCAATTTATAGTGCTTTTATCTCAAAACGTTCTGGGAAAAGCTCTGTTACCGGCTCATACTTCAATATTTCTGCATGAAAAAATTACCCTCGACTGTCAAAAGGATGGTTAATATCGTAAAAAAGGTTCGAATAAAATTACTCAATTATATTTAAGAAATAAATTCCCAAAAAAACCTTTTACCTTAAAAACCTTCCCCCCTTAATGCCGGAAACATTTTAAATGATTATCACAGTTGCCAAAATTTTACAGCAGACTTTACGGCGACTAGTCGGTCATTGTGTCGGATATCTTTTAAAGTTGCATGGAGTCACGTTCTCTGATATACTTGAGTAATGTTAGAAGTTATTATATTAGACCTTATCAACCTAAACCGCCTAAATGAATACTAAAAGTGAATGTTATGATTTTGTCCAAGCAATGCAAAATAGCGCTCATCGGAAACGGTTCGGCGATTTTGAAAGCGTAAACAGAAGTCAAATGAACCACAGAAACCGGTTGTTTGGAAAGACCAAGCCCATTCAAAAAACTTTATTTGCGAGAAGCCTCATAACTCATGTATTCATAGAAGTCAGGGAACACAACACAACATTAATTAATTTTCTAATTTACTTATATTCCCTTTGAACAAAAATAAGCCACGCGTCCACATGGCTGGTAGTGCTTTGACAAATCTTTGTATCGGCACATATTCTTACGAACATATACATATACGAACGTAGGTATCTTCGCGTTCGGTTTAAGAAATAAAAAATAATTAAAGAAACATTTTTTGAAATATCGATGCTTTTTATTGTACTAAAACCATTATCCGGTTCAGCTCACTTTCAAAATTAATAATCTTTAACAAAAAACAATAACAACTAAGGAATTGAAAAAATATTTAATAGTCATAATAGTCGCGAAAAATGCCACCAGAGTACCTATAGCTTACTCGTTTTCAAGGCAATTAAGTCACTCAGTTGCTTGGCGACTCAGTTGCATAACATCCTCGATATGCTAATCTCCACAGCTTCTTATTTATTTTTAGTCGGAAGTGTTTCTTCAATGTGACCTAATCATTTGTTATCGTTTGGTGTTGAAATTTTTCCAAACAAAAAAAGCAACAGCTTCGAAACCAAGCACTGACATCGTTTTTGAATAGAAGATGAAGTGTATGGAAAGAAAGAAGTTGCGTTTATAAGTAAGAAATAATACGTTTTGTGCACCAATGTTATAAAATAAGAATATCTGCAAATTTTAAATGCGCGAAATCTTTATGCAAAATTTTGTGTGGAATTTATGTTGAGGACGACTGCTTTTGAGGTGTCTGAAGCAACACCTGCAAAGGTTGGTCTTACACACATATGTATGTATACTTAAATTATATGTACGTGTGAGCAGTGGTGTCATCGGAAAGTTAGAAATAATATTTGAGTTCTTTACTTTATGGTTAAGACACTTTGTTTTTTTTTCTTTTTTGTTGCATATTCATTTACTCAATATATTTATCTTTCAAAAACTCATTCATACTGGACAAGTAAGAAATGAAGGAAGTCGGGTGTAACCGGGCAATTCCTACTCTTACAACTTGCTAGAATCGAAGCCGGGGAACTACGCTCAGGTGTTGACAATATTGAAGAAGTAAGGATTGAATATTTTATACTCTCGCAAATTGCAAGGATCAAAGTCAGTCAAAATTCTTTTCGAATTACAATAGTATATGTGATATTTTCGTTAAAAAACCTGCAATTTCGTCTGCACACTGTAAAGTAGGTCGAAAAAACATACTTTGTCATTTATTTTTTCAAGGTTATCGCTTTAAAATGTTGGGTGCGTCTACGTCTTAGATAGTCCATCCGTTGAGTTAAATTTTCGATGACTCGTTCGAGCGTTTCGACTCGTAATTGATGAACGACAAACGTTATGCTTTGCTCCAAGACCTGAATCGAAGCGGGATTGTCCGCATAGACTTTAGACTTTACATATCTCCACAGGAAAGAGTCTAACGGAGTGATACCCAGAACGTGAAATTATCTGTTCACCGAATCTCTCAATAAATCAATTGATTGATGCGATGTGTGCGAAGTGACGCCGTCCTCTTGTAGAGATCTCAAGCTTCAATTTCAGGTATCAAGTAGTCGGTTCTTGAATCTCTTCAGGTTGCTCTTTGTCCCAAATGCGGCAATTGTGTTTGTTTACATAACCATTGACCTGTAAATGGGTCTCATCGTTGAATAAAGATCCGAAAACCTCAGAACTACTAGGAACTTTTCAAAAGCCCATAGAGCAGAGCGATATCGCTTGGGAAAGTCGAGCGACTTCAGATATTGCACAATGTATATTTTGCGCGCTTTCAATTTAAATTCTCGACGTAAAATGCGAAAAGTTGTTCCACACGTCAGTCCGAGTTGCTGCGAATGGCACATAATAGACTCTTCGTGTGCACTCTCAGCTACGGCTACTATATTTTCTTCACTGCGTACCGAACGTGGTTTATTCCGTCGAATATTATCCAATGGCCATTCAAGATGTGTGATGGTGTTGCGAATAGTGCGCCCAGTACGCCTGTTATCTTGACCATAAGTTCAGTGAAGCCGGCGAAACACATTCTTTACAGAACGTGAATTTTCCTTATAAAGTTGAACGATTTATAAACGCTGTTCAAGCGTAAAAATGACATGGCAGCTTGACACGATTCTCGCGTGATCTACTAGAAAAAGGCTATTGAAAAAATTACCTCAACTTGGACCACCCGTTATAAGAGTTTCGAACAAGCAATTAACTTATAAAAACCAAGTTGACAAAATTCGTGACTTGTACCAACTCCACAACGATTTTCTAATGGGTTATGGCTGTATATTTTGTGCCTGCGAGACTTGTTCGGTTTCTGACTGAAATGAAAAATGTTTATCTCGTAGAAATTTCATATGTAAAAGGTACTGCTTACGTCAATAAAAAGAGGCTGAAAAAGTGATTTCGATTATTTAGAACTTCCAAAATCTTTATGACAAGCAACTGAGGAACTTTCTATTTCCGCATTGACATTTCTTCAACGTATGCTGTCAGCGATTGCTACACAATCACATCTTACTTGTTTATATTAAATAATTATATAAAAGATTTTTGCGACATGCTAATTTTTCTAACAAACTTACTCCAAAAAAGTTACGTGACCAAGTGCTGAAATTCTATTCTAGTATTCGTGCTTATGTCCAATGGAACAAACTGCTTTTATACAATATCACTCTGTGTTAGAAGTTTTACATACAATTTTCATAGCTAGAGCCCAAAAATATGCTGTAATATGTGAATAGACACATATTACAAGAATGAAATAGTGTATATTATGTAAGCTTTAATCAAGTAAGTATAATTTTTTGAATATTGAAATTACAAACAAACCTAGTAATTTTGAGTTATAATGGCACATATTTCAAGATATTTGTATTTGGAGCATAGAATCACATCTGCACATACACTTACACACCTGTATTGCAAATATTATATAATCTGTGCTTGTGTTTTTTATGTGCCGAGGTTGTGTTAGGTTAAAAACCCCCTTTGTTACTTCGCTTCTTTAATACTATATGTACAGTTGCGGTCAAAACAATAGTACCACATTTTATTATACTGATATGCAATAGCGCTTAGATCTGGACTTCCCGAGGTCCATTTTAATGCAGAAATTATGTTTTCAGAATCAGTTTTGTCCATTCATCGCTTATGGTATTATAGTTGACCGCGCGGTATGTTTATGGTCGTCATCTTGTTGAAATAGGAAAGTAATAGGAATATTGTCGTCGGAATATGAAACCAGTACATTTATAAGTACTACATACATATAATAGTAATAAACCATATTTCCCTCAATTTTTGACTGGCGTAAATGACTTTGCTCTGCAGCAACGGAACTGAGAAAAGAACTGAGTTTGGATGTAGACATTTCGCCGCCGCCTGCGAGAAAACAAACTAAATTCTAGCAGCCATAGAAAAGTGCCTCTTCTCTCGAAAATCAACTTATATGGCTAGCTGAGAGGTAGTGCAACATTTCTTAAAGCAAAGCTAAAGCAAAGTCGTTTTGTTTGGTGTCGAGATTGCCAACCTTATGTTAGAAGGCCCATTAATACAAAATATAGACCGAGATATACCACAAAAACAATAAAACACTGCGGCCTCAATACTGTGGTTTGTGCGTGCTTTGGTTATTATGATGTTGGCCTAATTTATTGGATTAAAACTGCGACGGACCAGCATATATATTATAAGCTGTTTTTTTAGCACAACGTGATGCTGCCGAAAGGAAACGCTGGTAAGTTGGACAATAGAGCAGGGTAATGATGGTAAGTTAACCACCAAAAGGCGTGTAAGTGGTTCAAGTATAATCGGTTAAACTTGATGGTCTGACCACCATCATCGCAAGACTTGAATTCAATTGAAAATCAGTGGGTCGGTTTAAAGAAAGGTGTATTAATTGTCAGCTAGTCCCGATTAAAATGGATTTTTTTCAAAAAAAAAGTACCGTAAGCAGTTTTCTTTGATTATGCTTGATCTTGCGAATTCCGATCCCAAATTCATGCAAAATATTATAACTGCCGACGAGACATGAGCTTATGAGTTTGACATGCAAATAAGTCAACAATCATGGAAATGGAACCCGTTTTCAGTCGATCGAAAAGATTAATACAAAATTAATGAAATGATCGATTCATCCCTAAAAATACTTATGAAAAGTGTTTGGAGGACTGCAAAAGATCGTTGGTACTATCCCATTATATCCAGTGGGGACTACTTTCAAGGCAACAAAATATATATTGATGAATAATTAAATATTTTGAAATTTATTTGCAATTTCCGGGTACTTTTTTGTTACAATATATGTATAGCTCTTTTATTTTCTTTTAATTAACAAAAATTTAGTGAAGGTGCTATTTTCTTGACAGTGTGAGGCTAGTTGAAGTAAAAGCATTGTAAATTTTCACTAAGGTATTAAGTAAGGATTTTACTTAGTGATTAATAATACTGTTTATGGTAGTGTGTTTACATAAAAAGTAACGACTAGATGATTAAGCAGTTTCCAATATTTTATTAGTCAAACATTTACTATCGGCAAGGTGCCATTATTTTGACCGCAGCTGTATATATTTATACACAATGTTGTTTATATAAAATAATATTATATAATTTAATTGGGTAGTTCTTCTTGTGCTTATGCAAATTTGAACTTGTCTCAATTAATAACTATGCTGATACACCAGAAATGCATGAAATCACGTCAGTGGACCTCGCGGAAGAACTAGAAAAAATTTCAAATGAGTTTTCAATATTTTATTTTTTTTTGCACGCTATTAACAAAATCAAGTGCTAAAAGCGTTAAGTAAAATATTCAGATACACATATATACATATATAGTTAACTACATATATACACATAAATAAAATCATAAAATTTGAATATTTTTTCTACATTTGTTTTGCTTGTCTGCGCGATTGCTTCCGATCGAAGTTGCGCTTTCATTGTTTTTGGTCAAGATCATGGCTAAATGGTTTTGTCTGACGGCTTACACGCGTATTCATTATATTATGTATTAGTGTGTGTCGATACATATGTCTGCATGTATGTATGCGGGTATCTTTTGTCGATCAGCCGTCGTTCATTCACTCGATTTAAGAGGCTTGACTTCTTTAGCTGATCAGTTGATAGCTGTGGTAATGTGCGCGGTACCGTTGATGGATTAGATTGTATGCATGTACATGTGTATATACATATTTATATACAATTCATTATGGTATGTGTGTATTTTTTGTATGTTCTTACTCATGCGGAAATAGCCACTTGTAGGATTGTTACGTTCCATTTTTATGTGTTTTATTTTTACCTAATTTTTTAAAGAATTTTAGAATTTTTCAACACTTGTAAGTTGCTCATGTTTCTGGCATACCTTTAGCGTAATAAGGAAATTCCCCGCTCACCAAAAAGCACCGCATTTATGTTTTGTCACGTCGTCTCTCGTGCAGCTCGTGGTAGCAAGTTGTCCGAAATAAATTGTCGACAAGTGGCACATAATAAGTTGTGTTTCTGCATGAAAGCTTAATTGCAATTAACAATTAAATTGTACCTGTTCTTGTGTTTTGTGGGTGTGAAGTTTCAGCTACTGCCGTATTTTTTAGAATATATTCCACGTTGCGTCACGCAGCCTTAGGGGAGATGTGTCATAATGGTAATTGCTTTCGTACCGCTACTTGTATAACACAGCTCTATGGCTTATTTCTTCTTTTTTTCAATTTATCAAGATCATTCGTTTGTTGTTAAAAAATTCTACCAAATAATTCTTTGATTATCTCAACTATAATCACAATTAATCAGCTGATGGCCATTACTACTTTATTTACATATGTATTCTCTCTTTTATGTAGTGAACAATTGCCACTTAGATTTTTATTATGTTTCTAATTTTCCTTTGCTTTTTGTCCAATTTATACCTTGTTTTGGTTCTTGGTTTCAAGGTTTTCCATGTCATTATATCTAATTGCTTAGTGATTGGTTTTGATAGACTTTATGTGGCTGATAAAGAGAGTTTTGTAAAACAATAACAATTTATGATATGTCCATTTAACATTTTAACTGATGAACAGGTTATATTATGTTTGCTACTAAGTTCGCAATATCCAGAGGAAGACGTCGGAAACGCCATATAACGGGGTCTGTCGGTTTGGGTTTCTCTTCAAAAAAGTTTGTCATTTCATTATGGAAAAATATACGTTCCGCCGAGTGGAAATTATTAAAAGTTACTGCCGAAATTTAGAGTCAGTGGCCTCAACTTTAAGAGCGCTGCGTCCAATTTATAGTCGTCATAATCGTCCTATTAGATCAACAAGAGAGCTAGTGAAACATTTTTAATCCACAGGCACACTACAATATGTTCCCGTGCCAATGATACAAAGAAATGCCCGTAGTGTCGAAAATATTGCTGCCGCTAGCGAATCAATTGAAGCAGACCAAAATCAGTCTCTCACACGTCGCTCTGAAGCGTTGGCCATCTCTGCGATTTCGTTGTGTCGAATTTCATCTTTACAAGATCAAATTAACGCAAGAACTGAAGCCTCTTGACCACCAAAATCGTCGCATGTTCATGAATTGGGCTGAGCAACAACTTGAAAATGATTCGGGTTCTCATCGAAAAATCATCTTCAGCGATGAGGCTCATTTCTGGCTGAATGCCTTCATCAATAAAAAAAATATGTGTTATTGGTCAGGCTGCAATCCATTCGTACTCCAGAGTCATCATTGTGTTTCGAAAAATTGGCGGTTTGGTGCGGTTTAAGGGCCGACGGCGTCATTGGTTCGTACTTATTCCGTGATGATCCAGACCGGCACGTTATTTTGAATGGGAATCGCTTCCGCTCAATGATAACCAAATATTTTTGGCCTGAAATGGATAATATGGGCTTGGACAATATGTGGTTCCAAAAGTACGGCGCCACAAGCCACACAGCGAATGTCATAATCGATTTATTGGAAATCAAGTTTGGTGAATGTGTTATTTCATGAAATGGCCAAGTCAATTCGCCGCCTGGGTCGTGCGATTTGACGCCATTAGTCTATTTCTTGTGGAGCTACGTAAAGTCTATGGCCTATGCCAACAAGCTAGCGTGAAATTGCAGCAGTATTGCCCCATTTATGCTTGAAAATCCATGATGGCCATGCAAAAGAAATCGAGTTCCGTACATAATAACATCGAAACTACTTTCACAGGAATAAAGAATTTCATTGATGTTCCAAACCGTTTTTGTAGCGCTCTTATTGAAAACCCCATTATGCATATACAAGGTCTGTCGCAAAAGAAACAGGACTGTTAAAAAAACAACAAAAAATTAATATTTTTCAAAGGTTATATTTTTTTATTCAAAGTAGTTTCCTTGTGCTTCGATACAGCGTTTAGCCCGGTCAATTAGAATTTCAAATGAGTGTTTAAGGTCATTTTTCGAAATGCTCTTGAGAATATCGGTCGTCGCCTTTTGGATAGCTGAAACCAGTGTCCTTTCATGGGCAAATGAAGTTTTCCAAATAGGTAAAAATCACAGGGTGCCAGATCAGGTGAGTGGGGTGAGTGATTAATGGTTAATATAGAGTTTTTTGTCAAAAAATCGACCGATGACTCGGCGCATTATCGTGCAACAGGCGCCAGGACCCTGCTTCACGGTATTGTGGTCGAGCACGACGAATGCGTGACAAAAGACGCTTCATAACACCAAGGTAAAACACAGCATTAATCGTTTGGCCAGGTGGGACGAACTCTCGGTGTACAATACCCTCGGAATCGTAAAAACAAATCAGCATTATTTTTGACTTCTGAAGACGACTTTTTTTCGGTGACTTCTGATCGTCACAGAGGTCCTCACGACCTTCTCGGAATCGCTTAAACCACTCATGCACATTACTACGGGATAGGCACTGATCACCATAAACTTTTTTCATCATTTGAAATGTTTCAGTAAACGTTTCCCCAAGTTTAAAACAAAATTTAATATTTGCTCTTTGTCGAAAACGCATTTTACGACCGATGACCAAAAGTTGCTGTCACTTTTTGATCGATTAAATTGATTGTAGTTATCCAATTGTCTTAAAATTTTTACGAAATGTCAACAAGAGATCAAACTTTTTATTTCAAAAACGTTTTTTTCGTTGTATTATAAAATTCGTAAGAAAAAAATTTTAATCATTAAAATAACCAAATTTTAACCGTTAATATATTTTAAGCTGTTAGGTTTATGAAAAATCGGTATAGATGTTTTTTGAAGAATAATTTCCTACAAAATTCACAAAAAAAATATTTTTTCAAGTAGTTAGAAGCGAGATTCATAGAAAACCGTTAGGCCGCGCACTTTCCGGGTAGAAACAGGATTTCGCACTAAGATATCTTTTTTTACAATTGTCTATCAACCAATTTTTCAGAGTGTTAACGAAAAAAACCACTTACTTTCTGATCCACCCTTATATATAATATGAATATATATTAAGACGGAGTGTGTTTTATACTTGTTTACACAGTTCCCGAGAAATTTTAAGCATGCCCACTAATTTGGAAAGGACCTTTGCGTGATTTGTACTGCTCTTCCATAAACCTACATATGGTAGAAAGATGATAATGTAAATATTATTCGTTGGGTTCTTATTGAAGATATCCACTGTAAGTCAGTGGTTAATGCCCAAGTAAGCGAAGAAGTAAGGTTGATTGTCAGATTAGTTTGTTTCGATGTTGTAGTAGGTATTATTTCGAGAAAATATCTTTCCATGAAGAGCTTGATCGTTCAGTTTGTATGATAGCTATATGCTAAGTATAGTGGGCCGATATAGGTGGTTCCGACAAATAAGCAAGCGGAGGATGGAGCCATGTGTAGAAGTTCACGCAAGTGAGGAAAGTTTTCTGAGCGCCATTCCCTTGACAGTGGCTAGATGAATGGTATTTTAAATATGGCTCAAGCAGCTCACGATTTCCGATCATAGACCAAGTTTCCTCTGGGTAGCCACAAAACATCCGATTGAAGGCGAGCTAAAGTGAAAAGGTGAAACATCCCTCCCCAGGGTTGTGCGCTGGATTTGAGACTCGCCACAAAAAATATCCCCAATGAAAAGAAGAAACAGCTCGTTGCTGTAAACTCGGCTATAACCGAGTGTACAGCAAGTGGTGTCTACGCCATATAAGAAGAAAATATCTCGAAAAGGGACGCAAAGAAGAACATGACTAAATCAACTTAGCTCATTATACTGAGCATTTGTGAGTATGTAAGTATACATATCTCTAAGAAAAACCTTAGATTTTTGCTAAAACATGCCTATCCATGAATATCCTCTCATCAGCTACAATTAAATAAAAATGCAAACAAATATCGTTAAATACAAAATCATTTTATTTCCGCAGATGACTTAATAACGGTATATAAAACTAAAAACATACATACGAATAAAATTGTTTATGATAATAACAAATTTCATACAATATTTTATTATATTTGTTTTGCCTTAACTTAAGGTACAAGCGCGATATTGACTTCTTATTTGCTGGAGAGAAGAAAATTCATTATGAATTTTCCTCAGCAAATTACTGACATTGTTCGTACAAATTCCAACAAGACTTACAAAAGACTCAGTTTGACTTAGAAATAATAATTTGTATAGTTAGAATACACAAAAAATCGGTTACTTATTTTTTCTGAATCCTTGCGGTGAATATGTACATAAATCAATTAAAAATAACCGGCTTAAGTGACGCTTACATAACTACTAAGAACTAAGTGCTAAAACCCCCAACGCGATACATCAATACAAACATACACATAAACGTACCTACAGTTATAGAAACAGGCAATGACGAGCAAGAAATAGTAATTTGATTATGCTTAAAAATAATACCACTTATACAACTGAGATAGAGATGTGGCTGACAGCCTGGCAGGAACGGCGTCGGCACAGCGGCCAGTTTGGTTTTCCTAAAAAGCTTTGAGGTTTCCAACTAACAATTTTAGCGCCGCCGAAGTTTACAGATTTTTCTTCGCTTGTGCCGTGTTCGCGGTGATTTCCGGTGCACCATTCAGATTCTTGGCGCTTACATCGTTATTGTTGTCGTTGGCAGCAGCTGCAGCTGCGGCGGCGCACTTGGCGCTTAGGGCATCTGCCTGTGCTTGCTGTTTCTTTTTGTATGATTTCTGGTAGAAATCGTTGAAGAGGTAATAGAAGAAGATGGCGTTGGGCAGCGTGAAGCACACACTCCATCTGGGATAACCGCAATCGGTGTAAAGCAGCTGAGTTTGATGTATGAATACCATGCAGAATTGAACCTGTGGAAAGAGACGAGGAGTAGAAGGAGATAAAAAACATGAAAAACTTTCAATTTGGCTGCAGCTAAACTATAATGTGTTTTACAAGTACATTTGTTATAAGATTTTATCTTGATTTTGATCGGTTTGTTGAATAGCAGCTGTATAATATAGTGATATCATCTGAATAATTGGTTCGAAAATTGTATTGTTGCCTTTGGACAATAATACGTGCCAAATTTAATGAAGATATCTTTTCAAATAAAAAAATTTTTCGTACGAAGACATGATGCTGATCGATCAATTGCAGTTTGTATGACAATTATACTCTATGGTGGTCCGATATCGGCAATTCCTACAAATGAGCAGTTTCTTGGAGAAAAAAGAGTCCAGAATTTCAGAACGGTGTTTCAGAAATTAAGAGACTAGTTTGAGCATATACAGACAGATAGTCTGACACGACAAAATCTACTTGGCACTTAAATACATATATTGTATGTATACTTTATTGGGCCCCTAACGTTTCTTTCTAAGAGTAACAAATTTCGTGACAAACTTTTTGTAGCTTGTTCAGGTTATAAATGTGGTATAAAACTGCAAAACAACGTATCACAAAAAAAAAATTTAAAATCGTTGTCAGATATGTATAATAACCAATATATAACCATATTATAACCAAAACTCAAATTTTGCTTCAATATTAGATAGTGTTTTCTATTATATCTTTGTTCCTTCCCCTGCAAACTTATGAAAAGTGATGTTACGTTATTTTGCATTTTAAGTGACGGTATGGAAATGTTCGCGATTGAGTGTTAATTTTGCCATTAGCAAACCGATAAGAAATATAGCGAATTTTATGAAGATGACTTTATAAATTTGCGTGGAATTAATAACTCAAAAATTAATTAATTTTCCATTTGTTGTTAACAGCTAGTGCTGAAAGTCAGCATCTTCACTTTCAATTACAAATACAACGCAGCACAAAAGGAGTCACGAGACCGGTTGAATGTCAAATTATGTACCTGTCTATGGTCTATGCTTATGAACGTACAGTTAGTCATTAACAGCATAACCGTTACTCACCATTTGCAGTGTGGTAATGTGTGATTTCCACCACAAATACTTTTGCATTTTTGGTCCAAATGCCGATAAGAAGTAGTAGGTGTACATAACGATGTGCACAAATGAGTTAATCCAACCGATGAAGGTGCCATGGCCGCCGGGAAAATACTTGGTGGTACCCCATGAGATCAATGGCATCACGGAGTGATGGTAGACATGCAGAAATGTGACTTGACGTTCATTTTTACGCAGCACAAAGAAGACGGTATCCAATAATTCGGTGATTTTAGCCAGATAGTAGACGTAAACGCCAAACGCTTCCTGTGCGAAGAATAAGTAATAGAAAAATTTGGTTATTTAAAAAAAAAAAAAAATTCTGTGTTAAGTATGACGCTGCTGTAGTTCAGAAACGTAGTGATATTTAACTTACCCTCACGGCTCGTGGACTGAACGAGCGATCCACCGGCTGGCAACGCCAATTGTAATATCGCCATGCAACGCAACCCTACGTAAGGATAAGGTAATAAAATAATTACGATAGCTTTTTCGGTGGATATATTTTGAAATTGATGCAGGTCCGAAATCGGAAACTCTTACTTAGAGTATAAAACAAATTTCTAAACCCAAATTTATGATTAAAAACTATTCGCTATTCCTTGGCCGACTTTTTTCTTGATTTGAAGTTCCAAAGACTACAAAATGACTAAAATAAGAATAATCAAGAAGAATCGTATACCATAATTCTGCAAAAATTGCATTACGTACAAAATGTTGTGTCTGTAAGTGCTTAGGAATGATGGAGGACTCCAACAAATGAAAGTTCAAAGCATTTTATGTTTAATAACCTTAAAGTTAACCTTAAAGTAGGGGACTACCCCAAGTTTTACAGCCACAGCCCTTAATATGTAAATAGAAACTGAAAAGAGGTGTCGCTTTCTCTAAACATTATTATGCTGCTAATCAATAAGTCGTCAACTGACACATATTCTGTTTCCAACAAAGTGATTGACCCATTGACCGTACTGGTTTCAATATGTAAATGAAATGCTTGTCATGGTGCGCACGCCTAATTTAGAACTAGTCCAAAAACATGTTTTCGCATTTATATATTATTTTGTAAATTCGGCAATTTTTATGATTACTCAAAGTCTGGTATTTATGGCGTCTCATTAATTTCAATAATTGAAAAACTGGAATTTGTGTAAATTTTTTTATTGTAAATAACGGTTATTGATGGTTTCAATTTGCTTTTACTCAAATGAAATTTGCTGAAATGAATGTGTCTTAATGCTTTTGAAAATATTTACAAATGTATTTGATTGCAAACGGATAACAGCTTTTTATAAAAAATAATTTTTGTTAAAAATATATTCAAGTATTTATTTTACGCAGTTTGTAAAATTATTTATTTCATTTAAAAAGCTTTAAATAGTAAAATTAATCAGATTCTAGAAAACAGAAATATAAAGAGAGGAAGATTTATTTTCGTGGTAAAAAATTAAAATTATTAATTTCATTGGAATACTTTATGTAAGAAAAAAAGGTTAATAAATCAAAACTAAAGAAAAATGTTAAATAATTTTTCACTAAGCAAATGGAAGTTTTACCTACAAAATTTAGAATTTTTGAAATATGTAAGGATGGGCAGCATGTAGCAAAAGGTTCTAAACAACATGTTGCAAAAGTATACAAATTTTAAAATTCTTTTACATTAACACCTTTTCTCATAACCAAGATCAGATCCAATAAATAAGAAATCTTGAAAAAGAAATTTAAATGCAAAACAATTGTTCAGACAGTTAATAAAAAATTTTTACATTATTTTTAAATTTTAATAGAACTGAGATTAATTGCATATTAACAAAAAATTTATTTTTTAATCAAAAATAATAATAAATAAAAAAATTTTAAACTTTGCGAAAAAATACTACTCCGTTTAGGTTTATATAAAATAAAAAAAAAATTTTATTTATGTAGTCATAAACTCCAAGCAAATGCGGAAATTATGTCGTAAAAACGCCTATTGTGGAAGGCATTTCGCACCAAACCTGTGAACTATAACAAACCAATAAATGGATAATGATCTTTGCTTTTCAAAGTTTGTGATCAAAACTTGTTTTCACACAATATAAACCTAAAACCGCCGCTTCAATTTGCATTGCAATACAAATATTTTTGACTTTTAACAAATATAACAGAAATAAAGCGAAATCAACAAAATACTTTAAATATTTGGTCATACTTACCTCATAGAACATCCAAGCGCTAACCACTACTTGTAAGAAATTGTACACAATCAAAGTCTTTTCCAATTGGAATGGCTTGCGATCGCGCATGTAACGCGGTCCCCAAGAGAGCACAAAGTACAAATAAAGCGCAACAATGGAGAATATCGGCACCGGCGACTTAATTAGAAACCAATCATTTGTACGTTCATCTGTTGAGGAAGTAAAGTAAGTATTGTTGTTATTCGAAGTACTGTCAAAATATTTTATTGTTGCACAATTAATGATTGTGGAAGTGAATTGCCGTTAATGTGGATTATAAAATGAAACTATTTCCACTCAATGCTCATTCGATTAAGTGCTTGATAATTTGTTGCTAAGCTGAATTATTTAAATTATTTATGTGTGTTTATATATTTTCCAATTGCTGTGAACAATTCACTTCATTTTCGTGTTTAAAGCGAAATAGTTCTTCTGTATTCTCATAACATTTATATTTTATTTCTATTTATTTGTTTTATTTACCAGCCAATTCGGTGAATAGGAAATTCCATACGTCACTGTCGGTTGCGTTCATATCCGCCATTTTTTGCACGTGCCTCTTTTGCTCAGCTTACGGATTGTTTATTAAAAAATTATGACTTGCAATTCGTTTACGATTATCGAATTGTTCTGAATAAGCCTATACCCCGATTGTGTTGCCGCCGCTTCTTTGATTATTCCAACTCAGTTGATAAGTTTTAATCCAAACTTCATCAAACCAAACCAAACTCAGTTGTGTATCTGAAAATGGAAATTGTGAAAATGGTTTAAAGTCATTTTACATATCATACGTTTCTTTCTTAACGAAACTCATAACTACATAATAATATTATTTCGCTCTGTGTTTTAGATATCCATCCATATCAGAATCGCTGATAGCGGACCGCTGTAGATTATAATATAAACTGAGTGCTCAAACTCAAGTACTTGTATGTGGAACTTTTCTTATAGATGAAGTATAAAATGTATGCTATTTAATTAATTTGCTTAAAGTAATATACCGTCATTAAATTGAAGATTGTGAATCCCACTTTTTATACAGCGACAAATGTCGTAAAGCTTTAGCTTAACTAAAGCGGCCCACTCACGACAAATTTGTTTGACAAATCTGTTTGAAGACGCTTGAGCACTCACGACAAACCGATTTGACAAACTTTATTTCCATTGTGTGCTTCGCGGAGTGAACATGTCTGATTATAACGCGGATGATGTAATTGCGCTGCTAGTAATACACCAGTGCATGAAGCGAAAAAAGCCAAATGCAAAAAAAAAAAAACAAGAAAAAACGGTGCAACCGAAGCTAAATACCCTTCATAGGTGCATTTCTGTTAGTAACTATGTGTCCAGTTTGTATGGAAGCTATATGCTATAGTAACCCGTTCTGAACAATTTCTTCGGAGATTACATTGTTGCCTTAGAAAATAATATATACCAAATTTTGTGAATATATCTCCTCAAATGTGAAAGTTGTCCATACAAGAACTTGATTCCGATCGCTCAGTTTGTATGGTAGTTATATGCTATAGTTAACCGATCTGAACAATTTTCTCGGATACTACATTTTTGCCCTAGAAAATAATCTATACCAAATTTGGTGAAGATACATTGTCAAATGCGAAAGTTTTCCATATGAGAACTTGATTCCGATCGTTCAGTTTATATGGCATCTATATGTTATAGTGGTGCGATATCGGCCGTTCCGACAAATGAGCAGCTTCTTGAAGAGAGAATGACGTTTGCAAAATTTCAAAAGGATATCTTAAAAACTGCGGGACTAGTTCGTATATATACAGACAGACGGACAGACGGACGGACGGACAGACGGACAGACGGATAGGGCCTCCGACGCTTCCTTCTGGGTATTACAAACATCGTGACAAACTTAATATACCCTGTTCGGGGTATAATAATGAAGAAAGAATGGATGAAAGAGTGGTTATGTGAGAGATATAAGCACTCACAAGTAAAACTGTTAAATTCAATGGAGCTGGCTGCTCCTGACGATTTTAAAAACTTCCTCAGGTTGGACTTATTTTTTTGGCATTTATTCATATAATTTTCACTTTAGCATTGCCATAAGGCCGGTTTTATTTTTAAATAATTCAATAAACTCTTCCAAAAAATTTTTGCTCACGCTTGCCATTTTTTATCCGCTGATGTTTACTCTGCAAAAATTTCAACCAACTGCTCAAATGTTTGCAAACCACGCCACTCACAACAAACGAATCCACAAATCGGTTGTTAGTTTTTGAAATTTGTCGCAAACCTTCAATCCGTTTGACAACATGCCCACTCACGCCAAAAACCACCTCAAACTCAAACAGATTTGTCAAACAAATTTGTCGTGAGTGGGCCGCTTAACAGAACATTCAGCAAAATTTAATAGTTAAAAGGCAAAGATACATCATAATCTACAGCTTGTAAATAAAATGATATTAATCATAATATTAAAAATAAGCCGAGTATATCAGAAAGGCAGAGCGAACTTCGGTTGGAACCGCATACTAAACATTTTCACAAATTGT
This sequence comes from Bactrocera zonata, assembly GCA_037783105.1. Classification (NCBI taxonomy): domain Eukaryota; kingdom Metazoa; phylum Arthropoda; class Insecta; order Diptera; family Tephritidae; genus Bactrocera; species Bactrocera zonata. The sequence continues at coordinate 658,618 of JBAWJQ010005104.1, read as the reverse complement.
TAGAGGGTAAATAGTCGACTGGGGTAAAGTTTCTATTTTTGAAAGGGAAGTGCAATAAGCATCCAGATGTGGTCTGATATTTTCATTGTACCTTCGGTTGGCTATTGTACAAGTTATGGTAATTGGATGGTGGAGTCTCACGATGTCAGTCAAGTAGTTTCTGAAAGCTGTAATTTCCGGAATTTTCTTATAATTGTTTGAAACCCTTCTCGTAGTTCTTTGTGTAAATCTGAGCTTCTTAGCAGAGTAGGTTACATAGTTATTTTTTCGGATTTCTTTCTAGTATATATCACATCTATTTGTTTCCTAGTTATAGTCAATTTCACCTATTTCCTTTTCTGGGAACTAATAGACAGACTGATATACAAATAATGCGAAATCAATTCGTCTCGTCATTCTGATCTCTTTGATATACCAAAAACCCAGTATTCATTTGACTTATTATATTTTAAGGTGTTACAAATAACCGTCAGGTGAACCGAGCTATTGTACCCTCCTGCATGAAATCGTTCAATGATAGTTTTGCGACAAGCTATAATTAGCATCTATTCACTACTTTTGAAGAAAATGTATGAGTTGAGACATCTTTCAGATTCACAATGAAAGCGATTAACTTGTCATACATGGCGAAATCAAAATATTAAACAACATAAATTTCAAATTACTTTCGGAACCCACATGCACATCTCGTGTGTCTCTCTCTGAAAGACGCAGCACCATTGCTGGTCAGTCGGTCAGTCAGTGAGTCTGAATACGCACACTTATACAAAAGCAAATATGCGTAAATATAACATTGAGTAAGTATGTAAGCTTTTGCGTGTTTGTTTGTATATAAGCCTTCTCTTATTAATTTTTTAAATCCGAAATTGCACAACAAACACTCGAAGTCAACAAGTTATACGCTAAAATTTTTTATACCATCCAAAACATCATCTTATAATAAACTCACAAATTGGGGTGTTATATTTTTATATCCAAACTTAAGAAGACCCTAATGAAAAAATTTAAAATTAATTAAATTAAATTAATTTAAAATTAATTTTAATTTTTTAAGCAAAATTACAGTCTCCTCCCAAGCGCAATTGAAATCTTTGACGTCTTCACATATAACTTATTTACCCTGAACAGGTTACATTAGTCTGCTACGTTGTTTGGAACACTCAAAAAGAAAAATCGAAGGTCCTATAAATTATATATGAATATAAATGATCAGAGTGACGAGTTGAGTCGGTTTAGCCCGCTTTTTACACGCGTCTTTTTCTCACCAAGAACCTGCTTATTTGACGGAACCTCCGATAGCAGACCACTATAGCAGATAAATGTCATAGAAGCTCGTGGTCGTCACGAAATCCGGCATAGATTGTTATCTAGAACATCGCTACAATTTCCTAACAAATTGGATCGGACCACTATAGCACATAACTGACTTAAATATTAAAGATAAAGACCTTTTTATACCACTTTATGCTACAAAAACTGCATCTGCGAAGGGTATTATGGCTTCGGTGCAGCCGAAGTGTTTTCTTTCACCCGAGTTATACGAGCACCCGTGTAGATTTACATTCACACATACATTCATACAAATGTAAATGTCAATGTATTCATATGTGCTCATCATCTTTAGCGATTTATTTGCAATTGCATAAAAAGAAAATGTGTCAGAAATGAGAAATAATCAAAATCACGGTCAAAATGTTGGCCTACAGCTGGCTGAAATAGTTCAGCAATCACACTCAACGCCGAGGCAAAGGTGAATTTATTCGAGTGGTGCTTAACTTACAAAGCCGAATGGTGTAAACAAATGGCGGTATAAATGCGTGTGCGTATGTATGTTACATTGTGGACGAAAGAAAAGAAAATAATAATAGTTTTGTATATTTGTCACTTCGTTGCAGCTACACCTGTTCGGTTGCTTTTGCCTATTGTGTGCGATTTTTACTGTTATTATAAAATATTTGATGCTGCTACAGAGCGTATGCTCATGTATGTATGTATGTATACTTGTATGTAAAGAAATGCGTGTAGAATTTTGTAATACACGTGTGCGGTAATACAATAATTTGTTATTATTATCATTATATTTAATTTATGGGTTGCATATTATTTACATTTTACGAACGTTAAGTTTTTGTATGGGAATTTCGGCTTTTGTCCAGTTTCTTCATATGTTTGTGAAGTAACTACCATAATGGTTTCCAATTTCCAATGTGGAAGCTGTCAACATTAACTCTTCACATTCTTACAAAGAAAAAAATAAACAAATTGTATTAAAAAAATTAACATTTATTGTATATTATGGTATATGGGGTAGACTCTCTAAGTAAAGTTAAGAAACAAGTGGTATATTTATTACTGCAGAAAATGGATAAGTATACTATGCGAATCGAAATTTTTAGAATCGGTTGAAAATCAAAAGATCCGATTGAAAAAAGCTTGACAGTTGGATAAAAAAAATTATCGTAAACGGTCAATTGAAAAGTCTCCGCCCTGACACCTGGAGAACACTATTAGAATTAAATCCATACGAAATTGAGGTAGCAGGCACTTTAAAGGTAGTGTATAGATATTTTGGGTATAAGAAAGCCCTGTGAGTGCCACGCGAGCTCACTTTTGACTAAAAGCAACGACAAGATGTTCAAGCGTAATAAAACGAAGCTTTTGATATGTGACAATAGATGAAACATGGCTTCATCGTTTCACTCTCTAAGTGAAAGTCAGTTATACGCATGGTCTGTACACTATGAACCGGCACCAAAGCGTGGAAAAAGGCAACAGTCGTCTAGCAAGGTTCTCGCGTCTGTACTCGTATTGTAGAATGCTCTTGGAATATTTTTTTTTTTTTAACTGTCTTAAAAAAAAGAAGGACCGGAAGTACTATCAGTTTGATGTGCGAAATCGTCGCCTCATTTAAAAAAAGGAAAGTGCGGTTTCTCCAAGGGAATGTACCGTGTCACAAGTCAGTGAAAACGAAGGCAAAAATCTATGACTTGGTCTTCGAATTGATTCCGCATCCACCGTATTCTCTAAATCTGGCTCCCAGCGACTATTACATGTTCTCAGATCTCAAAATATTGCTCTCTGAGAAGAAAGAGGTAATGGCTGAAACTGAGCGAGATTTTGAAGCAAATGACAAATCGTACTACAAAATTTTATCCAAAAATAGGGGTCGATATATGTGTGTATCAGGTGTATCACCCTTGAAGACAACTATGTTAAATTAAAAAAATCGAATTTTGCCAAAAAAATATGTTTTACTATGGTATGCCGGCGAATTTGTTTGATTCTTTAAGGTTTAGTGATGGTTACCGCAAAGAGCTTCGGTGGGAACTAAACCAATTAAAACAGCCATTGCTTTTAAAATTTTTAAATATTTTCCAAACTTCTGTCAAGTCAAAGCGAAACCTTGACTTAATGTTGCTACTTTTTTGCTTTTGTAAAATAAAATAATATATTATTTTGTAATTTTTTTATGTCACTAACCATACCCAACAGCTCATATACAATACTTATTGCTTGATTTCTCTAGAATCATGCTCTAGTTTTCAGTGCAATTAACGTATCCGCGCAAAAGTATTCGAATTGAGTGCGAACTTAATTACCTTTCATATATGTAAATCTAATACGGCAATTTAATTGAACTAGTGACACATTTAAAATTAATTGGCATGCTAACTTAAACTGAATAAAAATAGGTCGATGAATAGATAATTCACATACATGTGTCCGAGAAAGTATGACTTTTTAAGAAATAAAGGTTCAAATTTCATTTAAGTTCGACAACAATTTTTGGTAATGACTAAAAAACTATGAGGAAGAACTTTTTAATTACCAATGCAAATATTATTCATTAAACTGAGTAAATATAAATTGTTTCTAGAATATAATGACAACATAAAACTTTTTGAAAGTGTCCCAAAAGCAAAAAATTATCACACACATTTATTATTACTCCGCTTTTGAAGCCAGTTATAAGATAGTACTAGTAGTATTTAAGTAGTTTCTTACTAATGGCAATGGGGTAATTTGCCAATCTATATTTTGCATACAAAGACTAAGCTTTTACACCTTGCGACTGACGGAACCGCTAGCTTCAGGCCTAAAAGTCATTGACTTCGTAGAGTGTCAATGAAATCTTCAAATTCTCAAATGACCACCAAATCTGAGGCTGTGAGAAAGAGACTTTAACATATTTTTGTTTGTCAAGTTTTGTGTTTGATTTGCTTAACACAAACTTTTGTAATCGATTTAGAGTTATGGCAATGCTTATTCATTACTTTTATTGCCTTTTAGCACATTTTTAGCCACAAACTGTTTTAAGCTCTGGTGAGAATTATGTAACCAATGCAATTGTTGGTATTACATTTTCAAAAAAAAAAAAACAATTTTAATTTTTGTCCAACCTTTTTTATATATTTTCAAAAAACTCTTACCAAATATGAGCACTTTTTTTTAACTCTAAGGGACCATCATTTTTATTTTAATTTCTCAATTTATTAATAAAAAAAAGTTTTTTTTTTATTAAAATTGAATTTAAATATAATTTACGCAGTTCTTTTGCCAAAAAAATAATATTTTTTATTATTTTTTCTAATATTATTTATTATTTTTTCTAAGACAAAAAATTAATATTCTTTAAGTTGAGCCTTTGAGCTTTACTAAACTCTAAGGAAAAGCATGAAAAGTATGTATGCAGTTACAGCCGTTTAAAAACTACTTTGACTCTATACATTTTCCAAAAAAAAAATTTTGTATATATGCATATATATATATATATATATATATATATATATTAGGGTGATTCAATATATATATATATTAGGGTGATTCAAAAAAAAAACAGTTTTTTTTTTCGTTTCATAATTCATAATAATTTTTTTTCATTGAGTTAAAAGGTTAATAAGAAATAAAAAAATTTCCCAAAAATAACCAAACTTTAACTGTTAATATCTTTTAAGGTTGGGTTTACGAAAAAATCGCGGAGACCTTTTTTGTAGAGCATTCAATTTCCTACAAAATCTAAGGAGCAAGATATTTTTTCAAGTAGTTGGAAGCGAGATATAATTCTTTCTATCTGATAATAAGAAAAAATAGAAAACTGTATGTAGGAGGACCTTCCTGTTACAATTAAGAACTCATGCTTGGATTAGAGGTGTCTAGGAACCTATTTTTCAGAGTACCAAACGAAAAAAAAATTTTTCTTTGAATCACCCTAATATATATACATATACATATGTATGAGTTTACAGACTTATTTTACTCGAGTTCGTTCACTAGTGACCCCCAATTTGGTTTTAATGACTTAACTTCGACAAAAGTAAATAGTGTGGATGTATTGATGGCTTGTTTAAATAAGTATATCGACGAATAGGAAGTATCTATGACACAATTGCCAATTAGCACTTTCCATTGTCAATTGTTAGCAATTTTATATACACGTGTATATGTATATGTATATGTGTATGTATTTTTATATATTTATATGAATACACTTTTAAAATCTTAGGTGAATAATCTTCAAGTATTTTCTTTAGTATTTTTTAGATTGTAGAGTATTTAAATAGCTTTATTAAATATTTTGGTTTGTCATATACCAAGCACTCAGCTCAATACTCGCTGTGATCAACTTAATGGCACGAATTCCTGTAAATGTATTTGAATACAAAATGGTATTCTTAGAAATTTATACTCTCAATTAATGATTTTTAGTTAAAAAATTTAGGCCTTAACTTTTGAGTTGTTTATCGATATTTTAGGAATATGGTAACGATAATTGAAAAAGTAGCTATCGATACCTTTGATTAGAAAATATGGAATACATAATACATTTTTGAAAAATATGTACTTAAAAAGTGTTGGTTTTTATTAAAACCGAAAAAATCACCCATGAGCTCCTTATGGGCAACCACTGTGCTTAATCGATAGATTTCTTACGATCCCAGGAGATGGAAACTTTGTGGCATCATTTTTATTCAAACGCTTAATTTTTATATTATATTTTATATAACAAAATAGGCAAACACTATAAGACTTTTTTACTAAATACATCGACTTTAAAAATTGGCTTTTATCAGTAATTTGAGTTTGTTGAAGTTTACTTTATAAAATGGATAGCTATTTGCCAATATACTCTCATTTATTTTTTATCAAACTTCAGTCTTATAATATGCTACCTTAAAACAATTTTATTTAATTAAATTAAAATTGTCAACGCCTTTAGTTTCAACATTTGCTGCCTGGTATTGTATAGATACACTTAATTACTGAATTAAAAAATAATTTTATTTCACTGCTAGACACTTTGCAGATTTACTAATTTGTCACTGAGACATTGAGTGTCAACACATTTCCACTTGGCTGCTCAGCTGTCTCAAATAAGTCTCAATGATTTGATTACTGAATGATTTAAAAGAGCTCGCTGGGTTCGTTGTATGTTTATAGTAGTGACCTTGATAAAATAGGGTGCTAGAAATTTTAATTTTTAAATTATGCCAGGTCAAGCGGATATTTAAACTACATATAACTCTTGAAAGAACATAATATGAAGCGAATAATTTCTTAGGTGATGTCTTGAACTCAACTCATATTTTATCTATTAATTTTAAATTATGATTTTATATTTATGAATTTTTTGTCATACAATTAATATTAATTTTGTTCTGAACTACGACTTCATTATATATTTATTATTTCTTATTTCTACTTAAATTATTATTTAAACTTTTTTTATTATTATTATTTTTTTTATTATTATTTTATTTTTTTTAATTAAAATTGTCCATTATGTGCCTCTCGGAAACAGCAAATTACATAAGCTTTCATTCAAATTGAAAATCATATGACACAGTTCGCCTAAATATGTAGATATGTATATTCCACAATTGAAGTCAGACAGCTGCATTCAGCACAATATTGCTACACAAATATATATATCTGAATTTAAAGAAGAAAACGAGTATATATTTTCGTTAATAGTGGGTAACTATTATATAATCTGCAAAGCGTGTTATGCATATTTTAAAAAGATTAAATTCTAGTCAGAACTAGTCAACCGGGATTTCATGCCAGGCAACTGCAGCAGATTTTATTTATTTATTATTTGGCAAAAAGTGAAAAAACAATACGTTTATAATATTGCATGATTCGTATGTAAATTAAAACATATATAAGTAGTTTAATGAAATTAACCAGCTTCACGAACCTCATACCGATTAAGCTTTTATGGGAGATACGTAAATAAAAGGATGCGAGTGCATAAATCTTTTAACTTCGATAAGAGAGTTTAAAAATTTGTGTCCACTTTGATATAATTGACATGAAAATATGTAAATTTACGAGGCATAATTTTCATTAAAACGATGATGATCGCGTGCAACGTATTATCAAAACAAAACAACGTATTATCAAAAAATCTAAATTGAGTTTCTTATTGCTTACGATTCACTACATACATATGTAGCATGAAGTTAACCAATATCTAACCACTTTATAACCAAAACCCAAATTTTGTTTCAATATGAGTGGTTTCTATTATATCGTTTTTCTTCATCTTCAAACTTATAAAAAGTGATGTTACATTATTTTGCACGATATATTATTCTAACCTCACTTTATACCAGCTTTGAAATTTATCATTTTGTCCTCCATCTTGTACTATATCGTTTTTTTATGTAGTCTTGTTACTTGTGATATTGATATTCTTCTTCATTTTTAGGCAGTAAATCAAAAATTTTTGTTCCTTTTTCCAAAAAGTATGGATCGAAATCGAGTTTAATAATTTTAAAAAAAATTTTAGTTCAGAATTGTGAGTGTTATAAACTTAATTATGTTTGGCACGAGGTTTTCAACTTTCAAAAAGAAACATTGGAAATCCTATAAAGAAAATATATAAACAAGCCGAGTCGATTTAGAAATGCCCGAAAGCATATAGTTGCCATACAAATTGAAGGATCTGAAACATGTTCTTGTATGAAAAACTTTTTTATTTGACAAGATGTCTTCAAAAAAGGAGGTTATTTTCAAAAAAAAAAGTATGTAAAACAAATTATTAGATCGGTTCCCTATATCATATAGCTGTTATACAAACTGAACAATGAGAATCAAGTTCTTGTATGACAAACGAGATATCTTTACGAAATTTGATATGCAGTATTGCGCATGGAAGCGGTCAAATATCCGTAGATACTGTTTAGATCGGATCACTATAATATTTAGTATGATAGCTCTATAACAGGCAGCAGAACAAACAAAATGCTTTCTCTTGCAAGCAAACTGCTTACGTCCGTTTAAGCTTTAGAATTATGTAAAGTTGCTAGCAAAAATGCACATGTGAAGGGTATTATAGTTTCGATGCAGTCAAAATTAACGATTTTTTTGTTTTCTTTTTTAATTTTTTACTTGCATTAACAATTTTTTATCTTCTATTTATTTTTAAAAAATTTTAATTTTATTTCCCTGCGTTGAGGTTTGACAAAAATAAGTTTTTATACGATATCAATGTGAAGTTTAAGAAAACAAACGTAGGAGGTTGAATTTACACAGAAATAGGCATACAAAAACAATTAAAAAGATTTTGGTAAGTCTCAACTTCAACTCAAAACCAGTTAATTTGCTGTAATGTGAAAATAATATGCATAATTAAGCGCTCTTTGCTTACGATTTCATTAAATTTCAAATAAGTAAAGTTTTTTTTTTATTTTTGTTTCACAAAACACAGCAAGCACTTGATCTTATTGCAAAATCAACAACAGTCTTTCAGTTATTCTCGCAGAAAACATACTATCTTTCAGAGCTTCTTATTTGTTTATACACGCAGGATGTTAATCATACGCCGCGTGGGCACTGTCTGCTGTAGTAACATACACTGTAATGTTCACATATCTTTTAATTTCACTTCACTATTTGCGGATCTCCCAATTGTGTTTTATGTCATTTTCAGTTCACTTTAAAATACTACACGCCTCACCTGTACTTTATTTTAGACAAGTCAGCTCTCTAAGCCCTGATCGTTGCTAGATTTTGCAGGCGAGTTGACATTCATACACACAAGCCAAATAGTTCACTATGGCTATGGTTGCTTTAAATTTTCAAACTAACGGTGCAAACGGTGTATTCCCCAGCGAAAATGTGCCGCCTCGCTTTTCAAGCAACCGCTTCACACGATAACCATTCACGTACTGAGCTTTTTGCCACGATCGCGCGCCACTAAGTATCTACACTTCCGTGGGTAGGCAAACGCCTATGCCATACATACAATCAGCTAGCTGGTGGTGTGCTGTGATGAGACAACTGAACTGTGTATGTATGTACAAAAAAATATATCAGAAGAAAGCTTAAGAAATGGCCATAAACCCGCACAAGCTCTAGCATGCATATAAACAATTATTTTTTAAAAGTACGTAGGTACATACGTATACATGCAAAATAAATTGTCAGACGCAGTTTCGTTTTCAGCTCCAAATACTGTGCCACTGTAAGCTGACACACATTCACGCAAGAATGTGTGTGTGCCGTCTCATTGGGGTGGTTAATTGATCGCTTCACGGCTTAGTTAGCTCGTTTCTTTTGCTCTGCAGTCGGTTGTGTGACGAGTTGCGCACGACCGACTTCATTTGTTCTACAGTGCCACGAGCGCATTTCGCGTCTTCGGCTGTCTTGTTCTTGACATTCGCGTTTTTTTAATTTTTCTTGGTTTTCTTTGATTTTTTAATATTTGTTGGTTTTGATTTTTCTATTATTCTTCTCGACCACAATTACTATACATACATACCAAGCATAATTTGCAGCTTACGGAAAGATACTAGCAAACTCGCTTGGAAACTTAAAAGCAACAAACAATAAAGTCCGTTTCGTATAAATCTTCTTCCTGCACTTTGCGATGTCAAGGGTCAGCATGCAGAAATAACTACCGTGCTTATAGATTAACTAATCGCAAAAAGACTGCAATAAATTTCCGCTGCATACACTGTGCCAATTGCTAATTTGTTTACACAAACAATGCTTCAATGAATTTGAATCGCCAAATATTTAACAGCATTTTTTTTATCTCTAAACGGTTATGCGCAACGGCAATTAATTTTCGCAGTGCTTTACAAAGCTTGCTTTGTCTCGTTCGCCGTCGCTGCTGTTCAAGTCAGCAGTCGCTGCAAACTGGTCCAAGCGAAGACTTGACTTTGAACTTGAAAAATTCCGCTAAAGTTTACAGCCAAAATTGTTGGTGTTGTTTTGTGTTTAAAGCAGTTTGTGTTACCATCAGGTTGATCATGTCAGCAATGTTGGCTTCTCTGCTAATCTCAAAGGAATTAGTTTAAATTAAACATATATTTACTTAATGATGTACTATATAAGTTAATTAGGCTTGATATGAGGACGGCTTGAAGAGTCTAAGGCTTTTTACAGTTATGTGTTCTTATGTTTTCTGAATACACTGGAAGAAGTGCCTCAAAAAATTCTTAAAAGTGCCTTTCTTATGAATAATCCTTTTTATGATTACATAGCGCTACAAAAATAAATGCAGTCGAAATATATAAGAAGTGATGCCAGTTTTCTTGTAGGTTCTGTGGAGTAGAAAGAGAATTCAATTTAGGAATTTGCCAAAAATTAAGCTTCAAAACCTTGATTTTATTATTTTTGCACACCATTAGCCCATATCAGAGCTAATAACCAACTCTTGCTACAGAGTATTATAGTTTTTTTCACCTAACGGTAGTACATATTACCTAAAACTAAGCGATATATGTACATACATATAGGCTTCTGTATATACATAATCAGGATGACGAGAAAAATTGAAATCCGATTGACTATCTGTCTATAACTTGAGTAAAAGTTGAAATATGTATAACGGTACTGTTAAAAACTACTAAAAGCGCGATAAATCCATCAACTAAATACGCGAGAAACATTAAAGTTTACTCTCAAGATGGTATTAAAGGATGTTAACGAAGTATGTGTCAAAATTGGACAACTTTTTAGTGAAATGTTTCGGAACCCGACCATCCGATTTCGACAAAATTTAAAACTTGGAATTTTTCTAACATTTTAATGTCACATTGTGAAAATGTACGAAATCGGATATGTTTGTGTCACTTATAATGGAAATAACGTATAATTGGCGTAGACATCGCTTACGCGATTATAGCCGAGTTAACAACCGCGCGCCTTACTTGTTTTACTTTCCATAAAATCAAAAATTGTTCAAGTCGGACCAAAACTATTCAAGCCCTTAGATTCCAAATATGTGGGGGACAATTCCTATTGCGAACTTTTTACCGAAAATAACGGTCAACCTCTCAGATGTATTATTGAAATGCGAAAAAAAATCCTATGTTGGAGTGGTGTTGAGTCTTAATAAAGATATGAATATGAAACGAAAAATTTTTCTCGTAGCTGGTATACAATTTAAATAGCTTAACGTTTCATAATTTTTTGTCAACATATGACTAAATTTGGACTAAAGACACCTCTTCCCGAAATAGTTTAATTCTAAAGGTTGGACAGATATTAAAAAATATTTTAAATTTTATATAACTAAATGAGCAAGTTGACGAGCTCAGTCGATTTAGTCATGACTGTCTGTTTTAGGTCTATCCATCTAACTATAAATCAATAATTATCATACAACCTATAATAATAATCTATTTTTATGCTCTAAAAGGTCTGTGAAATGTACAATAGATTTCGTACAGCCGTAGTTAATTAGGTATGCACGTATTATCTTATCTCTTATATATTTCACGTGTATTAAAGATCATTTACAGTAACTATGTATGTGTAAACTGGAAGTGAGTCATGCTTCCGAAAACTCGATAAAATAATGTTAATAATATTTCTTACATTTTCAAAGGTATTGGTTTAAATATGAGGAGAGAACATAAACTTTAAATTCAAATACCTCGTTGAAGATTCTCTTAAAAGGTTCCTCATTTATGGGGTAAAATCTTTTTGAGTGAATTTCCTGGGAACTTCTTATCAAATAAATATATTTTATAATATCCTTAATATGCACACAAGTTTCGCCTAGATACAAATGAAACGGCGCAAACGAAAGCTCCGACTAACCCAGTTGTCTCGCTTGGCGAATATCATCTGCAAATGCACGCGTCAATGAAACGCATACGGAAGTGACAATGATCAAGAATTTAGCCAAAAAGAAAATTGGTAACAGGGCTATTATCAACTGCTGTGTCGCGAGTGGATGCAAATTGGTATGTGGACCGTTTGAAGGCAAGACAAGTGTGCAGTAAAAATCGAAGGCCAAGCACAATTAAGAATCCGAAACTACTCAAACAATTAGATGAATGTAGAATTAAGCGAATATACTAAAATAGACGCCAGACAGATCAATCGATTGTTTGTGCCAAAGGAAATATAAGCGTATGCATAAATGTTTAATTTGTGCTAAAATATATTTATAGCCTTAATTCAGCTAACTCTGCATAAAACTATGCACTGAATCTCATTATGGAACGCAGTATGAAACTTTTCAAAAAAAATTATAATAAGTTGAATTCTTCCGAATTTAATCTTATTTCTTAATTTTAATATAACGGGTGATCCAAATATAGCTACTTTTCCCAATAACCTTTATTTGACAAATGGCACATGAGTCATGTGAACCTGTCATGTTATTTTTGTTCAATGTTGTTTGGAATTTCATCATGAAAAGATTTACGCTGGAACAATGTTTACAATTCGTTCAACTTTAATACGACAAATTCACGTTTTATAAAGAATGCGTTTCGCGCTTCGCTCAACTTACGATCAACATAATCGGCCTATTGAACTTATTATTCGCAACACCATCACCCATCTTGAGACCCAGCATTCATTATTGGATAATATTCAACCAACTAGGCCACGTTCAGCACACATTGAAGAAAATTAGCAGCCGTAGCTGATAGTGTATACGAAGACCGTGGAGAGTCGATTCGGCGCTGTTCGCAGCAACTCGGACTGACGTATGGAACGACTTGGCGCATTTTACGTCCAGATCTTAAATTGAAAACGTACAAAATACAGCTTGTGCAAAAACTGAAGTCGCTCGACCTGCCAAAGCGACCTCGCTTCGCTATATAAGATCTTAAAAAGTTCCAAGAAGATTCCGACTTTTTCGAGCCATTTCTGGCTCAGTGGGTATTAGGGTGATTAAAAAAATTTTTTTTCTTTTGGTACTTGGAAAAATAGGTTCCTAGACACCTCTAAGAAAGCCTCTCCAAGCATGAGTTCTTAATAGTAACGGAAAGGTCCTCCTACATACAGTTTTCGATTTTTTCTTATTATCAGATAGAAAAATTTATATCTCGCTTCTGTAAGGCCAAGGACATACCCGAAGCTCATATTTGAAGACACTTTCTTAAAGGCAACTAAGAACTTAGTTTTCATAATATCAAGCGAAGAAAAATATTTATTTTTAATTCACTCTAAAATATATGTATATAAACGCGCTGCATGTCAGATTATTTGTCGGAATGGCCGATATGGGATCACTATGGTACATAGCTGCCTTACAAACTGCTCAACGAATATCAAATTGTCATAAATTTTGTTCGGCTTACACCTGAACTTAGTGCTTCCTTACTAGTTTTTCTTGTATATAGTACTAGCTGACCCCGCAGCCGTTGCCCTGCGTGCATTTATGTGTTTTGAAATGAAAAGAAACTTGAATTTATATTGTGTTGAAAATCATTTTTTTTAATGTAGCGCAGCTTGATAAACAATTTTTTTTGTTTTCTGTTCTTGTGCGTAAATATACAGAGAAGATGGGTTTCCAATTCGTGAACACGAATCATGGCTTTTCTAGATTTATGCCACACTTCTATCTATCTATCCTTTTGTCCTGTTGATTGCCATCACAAATGCAATTTTCTCTGGAAACGGAATATATTTGAAATGAAATTACTGTCCCCTTATATTCGGTAACTGCGTCACAATTATTGGGGTTCTTTACACAGTTTCGGTGAATAAATGAAGATTGTGAAACATACTAATGACAGATCTAACTTTGAGATGCAAATTATGCTGCGGCATACCAAGCCTATCCAAAGAATTTAGAAATTCCACTGGATTATTCACGGCTTTGTCTTCATTGTCAAGACGATCGATCGATTTTTATGAGCGCAAACCCTTCTGAATTTGACTTTGAATCTTCCAGTTTAAGTCATTAACATCTGTATTTTTGGCAACTAAAACTGCGCGGGCTCTCAAGCAATCGTAGTAATGACAATTTGCTATTGTTGGGATAAACGTGATCAGTTCTTCTTTCGTTGAAGTGAATTGACAATAGGCAGGAAAAATTTATATCAAACCAATGGAAGTATCAATCGAAATTTGCCCATTTCCAATCATTAGCGAATACAATGTAAAATGTCATTGACAATATCATTTTTTCGTATCCCTTAATTGACACGAATTTGAAGGATGATATGTCGAAATGATCTTCACGAAAAGTATTCGAACTTCAGTGGCATGCGGAGTAGCTATCGCATCGCCCATCATTTGATTCCAGTTATTATCATGTTCCAGTAATTGCACTTGCTGGCTTGCAAACACTCTACCATTCACAGTACGCAATGACTTAAATGAAGTTGAACCGCGAGGCGCACCATAGTCGGAAAACTTTCATTAAATGCAAAAGTAAATATCCTACAAACCGCTTTATTGCAGTTCACGTATCGACCCATTTGATACTTACTGATCTCATCTCATTCAAGGTCAATAATCGCACTGTTGCTTTATTTGGTGATGTATTTGCAAACGTATTTCAGTGATTTCACCAAACTGTAATACTCAAGTTTTGAATGTGAATTAGACAACATTGGCGAATATAGTACGATCCATATGTTGTCAACTTCGATATTCACTCCTCTAAATTGAATGCTAAATGTTCTGCCATTGTCGTCTGGTGAGCGACGCCGATACAGTGGATATCCATCATTTCCAGTTTGCGTTTCCTAAAGAAATGCACCTGGATAGCGTTTCGTGCATTTATTGTCGGACATACAAACCGAAGAAGAATTGTGGTGTTCGCAATGCTCGTGAACCATATTGGTTTTTACCACTTCGTATAATTCTGGATCTATCTCTGGATCAGGAATTTCCGCAAAAATGATTGCATCAATTTAATCTAATGTAACCACCATCCACCATCCAAAAAAGAAGAAGCGGAAAACCTCTTCTTTGCCCCTCAACAGAGTACATCCAGCATCTAACAGCACGTTGATTCAAGATAAAGTCCATCAAACATCGTAACTGTTGATTGAAAAGTCGTGTTGTGACATCGTGACGATCGCTGAGTAGCTATCGCGGTCCATAATTCAGCTGGTACTATATGTCATCGCATCCTGGGAGTACTTCCTGCATTGCCTTGCCTTAGGCTGCCATAAATTGATGACAAACAGAACGCCGACCTCTTCGTGGCTTCGTAACAAATTTCAATCTGTAATTGATCTTTTTATGTGAAACACGTATAAAGTGTTCACTGAATAATTTTCAAAAATTTTTCTTTTGAATAGCTGGATTAAAAAAGCAAGCGACCGAAATTGAACTATTCAAATAATTTACAAATCAAAATATTGAAAAACAAAACAAACAAAAATTGAAAAAAAATTATATGAAAGAAAGTTATTTTTTGGAATTATCCAATTTTCCGACCTTTCCTAATTAAAAGTGTAAGGTATTTTTATTTCTAAACCTTCCCCAATCCACAACGAACACATTAAAAAAACAATTATCAAATTTGGTTCAGTCGTATGAAAGTTATGAGCGTACATACATTTTGGCGATTCATTTTTATTTATATAGATTATCAATTTTGATAGATATACAATTAAAAATATGTTAAGCTACTTGAGTTTAATAATTTGCGAAATACTTCGAAGCTTGGCTCCGCTGTACTTTAGTTAAAAAGCTGCGTCATAATGCACTGAATACAATATATTTCTATTAGTAACCGTGTATCACCACGAAAATATTAATAATTTTTGTACACACGAGCGCAAGTCTCGTCTAAAATAAGAATTCTGAAAGTGAATTTTTCTAACACTTATTAATATTTGTTGTGTCATGTTTCTACGCTACGCTGTTCCAAACAAACAACAAAAAAGAACGAGGAAAAATAACAGATTACAGCATACAAATAATAATAAATACTTCCTCACAGCCTGCCGATCGTACGCACATACTGAGGTAAAAAACTTGCAGAACACAATACACAAATTGGCATGCAAATTACCAGCACAATTATTCACTAGATACCAGGCATACCGCACCGTTCTTAGAATTACCGGTGGTAATTGTTTGTTGTTTTGGCGTGTTTCATTTTGTTAATGAGAATAGAAGAAGTAATTTGTGTAGATTTTGGATGGAGAATATGTTTGCAGTTTCAATTAAAATTCGCAGACGGGCACACACTTAACAAGTCCGGATGTTGGCAGCTAACGTACGTTGGTGTGCCGAATGCCGATTATCGGTTGCATGAGCGGCGTTTTTTGCAAGTGAGCTTCTGTCTTCTTGTCGGCATTGTAGTATAATGGATGCACGTGCGAACGCAATTTTTTCAGCTCTTTGCCGGTAAAATATGAATTATGCCTGAGGCGCATGAATACCTGTTGGCTGATAGACAGTTTCGATTATTGATTAATAGTTTTTTCATTTACTTTTGAAGAAGATTGTCTATATAAATGTATGTTTTTAAAAAGGTATTTACTTTTATAAAGTTGATAATGTAGTTGTTGGGATTAAATTAAGTTAAGTAGAATGCAAAAGTGATAAGATGATAGATGGTAGTGGCTTAGTAGAAGATATTTCCTCTTAATTTTTCAATATTTCTCGGTTATTGTAGTAATGTCCATAACCATAACTTAACTAACAAATGGCTCTATGGAAGAGTGTATTTCTCCGAGAGGTGGATGGTTATATTATCATTTGTAAATATGTATATTGTAAGATATGTATTTGCTTATTTTGTAGCAAAGCTAAATGCATAGAAAAACACCTATATGGTCGTAAGAAATTTGACCTCTTATACTCTAAATTATTTGAAGAAGTGCAGAACGACGGATGAAATAGTTCAAAGGGACTGTCAACATTATTATAAAAGGTATTTTAAAAGTATTTCCGCTGTATTCATTATGAGGAGTTGTGGAAAATGATTTATTTAGAATTCTTTAGATTTCAATAGAGGCAAAGTTTTAGTTATTGAACATATCTATACATTTTTTATATATACCTTTTATACTTAACCTCAAAATTTATGTGAAAAATTCAAATAACCAAGTTTTTGCGCCCTTAAAGTTGAGGCCACTGACTCCGAATTTCGGTAGTAAATTTCCATAATTTCGACTCATTGTTGGATCTTGTCGTGATAAAATGGCAAACCTTACTGAAGAGAAATGTCAAAAAATATTCAAATATTTCTTTGTTAACTTACTTTCTTATGTCTCAGATAAATGGTATTATTTTATTTAAAATATTAAGGAGTAAAGGTAGGCTAGGTTGGATGGCTGATCGAAAAATCGCATTTAGGTCTTTCTTGATGCTATTAAAACCAAACTTTTGTAATTCGAACTTTCAAATTAGTAAATCAACTTGCGGCCAAATAAAGTTGCCAGGAGTTTCCCACCAGTTTAGTGAGACATCTGAAAGCTCCCAAGTTTTAAAGCTTTGATCTCGCTAACGCGGGTCAATCAAGAAGGATTTCCTTAACCAGTCTTGAGCACACGGTCGGTTTCCATAAAAGCACAAAGGTTGTAGCCGGATGATTCCCATTCGCGTCAGTGGTGCTTCTAGCATCTCGAATTTGAAAAATTTACTGTCCGATTCTACCTAAAAATGGCCAAGAGTTATTACAACTAGCTTCGGAAAGACTTTATTGAAATCTCTCCAATATCTACGGAGATACAATAATAAGCAGCGCAGTATCCACCGACCTACCTTTACAATAAGATATCAATATCTCAAATATTTTCAGTAAGAAAGAGGAGTGGTTGATAACCTTAAAGTACTTGGCGTGATGTTGGAGCTCTTAACAGCCTTCGAGAGCAACGTAACTCTGACTCGTCTTCAAGCTCCCGGGATTTATCTCAGACTTATGCAGTTTACATATTATATATGGATATCAGACATTTACATGACACCTTAACAGTCTGTTGCCGCCTCAGCGGGACTTGAATGGCTTTAACGAGTTGATCAGGAAAGGCTGTACCTGTACAATATGCTCCAGGGGGCGTATTGCTTGGAAAATGAGCATCAAGCAGCATCCTAAGTGTATCTTCACTGCTCTCTTTTCCATATGCATCCCTTTGTATGCATATACAATGTATGTAACTTGACTCGGGGGAGATTTGGACTACATCCCGATATGGAGGAAAACTTATTTCAAAACGAGAGAATATAGTATATATAGTGTATCGCAGTTTGCGTAATTTGTAGATGAATTTCGTTATTATGAGCAAATGGCTTTCTCCAAATTTCTATAATTAGAGGTTCCATATAGTCTCATAAAGTTCTAAGTTATAACGAATCGAAAACGTAGCAATAAGTATCGTAATTGCGTAAACGAATTTTTGTAAGTAATCCAACAACAAT
Organism: Bactrocera zonata; assembly: GCA_037783105.1. Lineage (NCBI taxonomy): Eukaryota > Metazoa > Arthropoda > Insecta > Diptera > Tephritidae > Bactrocera > Bactrocera zonata. The sequence goes on along the minus strand of JBAWJQ010005104.1, from coordinate 640,036 downwards.
TTTTCTAAACAAGTGTAAACAAATATGATTATATGGTTTTACGATGCTTTATGATAAGTTGTGAGTACCCTAAATATGTATATCTTCGAACTTTTGTCCGAAAATCCGAATCGGCAAATTATCAGATTATTTTAAAAAGCCAGTTGTCTTCATGTTTGTTAAAGTCTTTCTTTCTGATAGTATAAAAAATAATATAAATTTAACATAGTGATACATTTTCTCAGAAAATACAAAACAAGACCCTTCTTCAGCGAATTATAGTATTTATGAACATTTATGAGTTTTATTATTCGATTTTATCAATAATTGAACCTACTATAAAGGGAAGATATCTAGTGGAGCTTTGAAGACAGTTCTAATGATGTATTAAATTATTAAATATTTACAATAACTATTTCGGTTGGCGGGGTACACCCAAAAAGCTTAACAGTCTCCCTATTGACCCTCTGAGCCAGTCTCATCGTGTTCTCAAATAGAATAGGAGATCACATATTTCATTAAATAAGATACCTAAGTAAAAATTCAATAAAGAGGAGATAGGTTTGGTCTATTATTAATAATTTTTTTAAGCTTTACAGTTTATAAATCAAAGAAAATGTTGAAGCTTTCAAACGTATTCCGAAGATATTCATGTGTTATATATTTTATTGCTTCCTTTGTTAGCTTAAGTTCTTTCAATTGTTGTGGGAGCAAGCCATTCAAGTATTTTAGTTATTTTACTTAAATTTTTCGCCATACGACGGAAAATACTTAACACTTAATTCATATGAATCAGTTACGAGTTATTTAAAATTTGTCACGTCTTGAATAATCTATTTTTTAAATAAACCTTCTAAATTATTTCTATTTCAAAGTCTCTTGCAGATAGTGTTGCCTACAACCTCAATTTAAATTATCAAACCACACAGATTCGATAAGATTCGATTTCTTGGTTCATTTGTGTACTAAACCAAGCTTTAAGTAAATATTAGCTTTGAACTTGACTTAAACTAAAAGCCAACATATATTGGTGCATATTTTTAGGCTTATATTTATATGAATTTCGCCAGCTTTTAAAATGTCATTTGTGGAATCTAATAATTGAAGTAAAGCTTTTATATTCATTAATTAGATAAGTTTATACCCACGTATATGTAAGTTAATACCACCAGTTCATATTACATGAACATATTCTTTATCTGTCATAAATATGTAACATGACACTTACGACCCATATGGTCCGTATTGAAGCATTATATGTACTTTGCTAATACTGTCCGCCTTAGGTGGTCCCAAAATGTATTTCATAGATTGTAAGATGAGTCTTTCCACTTGTAACATATGACCTATTTCAAGTGGATTGTAGATATACTTCCTAGAATGTAAGATTAATATTTCTTTCTAGACTTAAGCAAAATATTGTACATAAGAAAACATAATAAAGAAAACGAGGCAGTTGATCACAGGGAGTTGCCCACAGGCAGTTGACCACGGGCAGTTGCCCGCAGTTGCCCACGAGAACTCAACGGAGTTATTAATTTGTATGTAATTTATTTAGTCAGAGTTTTATTTACAATAATAAACATTATGCATATTAAAACATGTATACATTTTGAATACTTCCTTTGAGATGAACCCTTGGTGAGCATGTCTGGTTAGCAATCATCTTTAAGTTATTTTCTGAGATATTTGAATAATTTTTAAGCTAAGCTAGGATTTATTGGATATACACAAATCTCATCATATCTGGGACTCTGATTACATCTTCTGCCAACTTTTGCATTCATATTCAGACCATCGCTAGCTCTTTTCATGCTTAATCTCTTCTGCTAATATATGAATCTTTACTGATGGGTTAAACCTGAATATGATGGTGGAATGCAAAATTTACTTTTCCAATATTTTTATCTGGTCACGGATTGTCACTCCAAGTCCAGATTGCATCCCTTGAAGAAAAACTAAATAAAATGCTAGCAAGAATAGAATCTGTTAAAAAGATATTCCAACTGATCAAATTTGATGCGGCGCGCGCAAACTGTATGAGTGAAAAATTTTTCGTAGTTTTTACAACGTTTTTTATGTTTGTGTGAAGTTTGGCTTTCATGTCAGTATGTTAGTATGCGTTTGAAAACAACACGTAAGATGTCTGTCGATTTTTACCATGGAAAAAGGATCCCAACATTTCTTGTTGATCCACTCATCATATTTTGGTATTTTTTATGTTTAAAGCATGTCAATGGTATACTCGTAACAAAAAATCTGAACTTTTTGCAAAAAGATGTCACAAAAATATTGCCGGACAACATAGCTGAGAACCATATATTCATCGAATGAGGAAACTGTCTAATAATGTAGCGAATGGCACAACAAAAATGAGCCGAAAACAAAACTCGCTCAAGACCTAACCTTATTCCCTACTCTTTTAAAGAAAAACCACAGAAACTTCATGTTTAATGGGGAATGTTTATTAAACATCAACATTAAAATCATTCTTTGGAATTTATTTTTTGATGATTATCTCTTTCAAATGTTGGCCGCGACTACGTCTCAGAGGGTCCATCCGTTGAGTCCAATTATAGATGACTCGTTCGAGCATTTCGAATGCCAACTGATGAATGGCACACGTGATGTTTTGCTCCAAGGCCTGAATCGAAGTGGGATTGTTCGCATAGTCTTTAGACTTTACAAAAGTCTAACGTTGTGATATCACACGATCTTGGGGCCAATCTGCTCACCGAAGTGCTCTCTCAATAAATCCATTGATTGATGCGATGTATGGGAAATGGCGCCGTCTTGTTGAAACAAAATGTCGTCGAGGTAACAAAAAAATAACGAAAAAAACAAGTTTTAGTTATACAATTTTACTCTCTGTTAATTTACATTTTTTCTTTGAAAAATTCATTCGCTTGAATGTTATAAGTTAACAGTAATGTTAGCTTTTATTTTCAATCAATTATCATAAATGAATGCGAAAATAAATATCATAAAAATATTTTTGTGTTTTTTATAAAATGCTAAATTTGACTCTGACATTGGCAATGGTGATAAGAATACAGCTGAATATAGTCCGCATACATACAAACATAAAAAGCAATCCTATGCAAATTATACAATGTTTAGTGTGTGAAGCTAGCGGATGAACTAGCGATAGCTTTGCAAATTAACAAATCACCGTTATACTAAAATAACGCATGAACTTGACCTTCAGTTGGATTTACTTCCGGTTCCTATACATGATCGAAGATGATCGTATACATACACAATTATGTTTAAGTCAGAGGTTATATAATAATTTAGTTATGTTTTATGCCATCAACTAGTCGGTCATACTGCGTCATATTGTCCGGTTTTAGTTTGAGGTGATCATAAATTAAAAATTATCTAAGGCGAAGCTTGAGTCAGCTATTGAACTAACGAGCAAACAGGGCTAAACAGTATATTTCGCAAAGATTATAGTTGAATGCTTAAGTAATTATTAAAAAGTTGATGACTCAAAATTTCAATTGACCTTTTGTTACCGAATTCATACATATTCGGTTTATTTCATATAGTTACTATTACTTGAATTAACCTCAACTCGACCCTTCTTACTTAATTGTACTTTAAGTTTGACTCTGAATGCTCTTTGTATTCTTGGTAAAGGAGAAAGATGAAAAACTCAACTCAGCTGGACAAAAACTTAAAAAAGTATTCCTTTAATGTATCTGAAATTTGGAAACCCTTCTTACACCATACAACTTATTGAATGCCATCAATGCTCGAAAATTTTGAAGATTTTCCCAAATATTTGCATCGCCTTGAGAATATTTTGCACTTTATCCATTTCTGTTTCAAGCGGTAAACCTTTCGTGTGCTTTGGCGTGGTCCAAAATTTTCATCGGTTATGTTCATTACAGTTCATAATTTCAAGAGGCAGTATTAAGCCAGAAGTTAGATTTCTGGATTATTATTGAGACATTCGCTGCTGCTACAGCTCGAAAAGTTCTCTTCTAAGCTCTAAATAATTGAAAATGTTGCATCTTCAAACCCTTAATCATGGCAATTAAAATATTTCAAAAGAACCATTCTTTCATGAATTAGATCTATATATAAATGTTCGAATGAGATATTTCTGCCTTCTTATTAACATTTTAGACTGAAAGTCTGTGTATGAATTGATTTAAACAAGAAATTAATACAGATGTGATGAGACCATAAAACACCAGGTTGTATTGGACTTATTTTTCAAAAGTGGGAAAATAGTTAATTAAGTATTATACGTAGAAACATTTCTGTAGGAAGGCGGCTCCAAATTTTGTATTTTCTCTTGCACTGAAAATAACGGTTTTTATACTCTTCCAAATGTTGCTGCCGATCCACGAGTAAAAACCAGTTTTTTTTTCATATAAAAAATTAAATATATTATTAGAATTTTTTATTGTTACAAACATACGCTATTAAAAAAATAAATATTTTAAACTCAGCCATTGTGACGCCATTTCCGGTGACCCCCCGGAAAAAAATGCGCCGCGTTGGTAGTATAACTCCTACAGGATCATTTAAAGTGAAAAATGCGTGTTTTAGTTAAAACCTTAATTTAGATCTTAGGAGGAAGGAACAAAACTAAAAATTGGATTTTTTGTAGTCATTTTTACAAAAAAATCAAAATTTCAGTTCAAATTTTGCGAGGTCAAATAATTGTAATTGAAAAAAAACCTTCGTTATATCTGACCTTTGTAAAACTTAATGAAGATGAGTTAAGTATTTCTCGAAAAATCTTACCAACCGACCTCAAAAATACAGGTTCGAGAAAAACACGTTTAAAGACGGCGCACTTCGCCTAGCCAGCTTGGAGCGCACAAGTACTCAAAGCGTATCTCCGAAACTATTATTCGGATCAACTTGAAAATTTAGAAACATATTTTAAAGGTGTTATAGAATTTTTTAAGATAGTAAAAAATTTCTATTTTTTTAAAACCCGTAAACCCATGGAAATATTTCCTCTTGCTCTCATGCACTACCAGACCCTTTTGCTTCGCTTCCGTATCCAACCGGGAGAAAGATATCAATATCATCGCCTTCTCTGAAACCTCTTTCGTATCGAACGGCTCAGAGAGGTCTTTTCCGATCCTGAGCTGGAGCTTTTGGTATTGCTCAACGTCAGTTTACAAAGCCGTATTAGTTTTGCGGGGCTACCAAATACACACATCGCAGAACCCATGTAAACTCTTAAGGTAATTCTCCAGCATTGATTCTTGCAAGTTGCAAAAGTATAAATTGTTCGGTAACCCTTCCTTACTTTAAGTTTGCTTTGTGGGCAAAAAATAGTAAGACTTTTTAAATATAAATTGCGTGGAAAACCCATTCGTCGAAATATTTTGTTTCTGGACTGGCATGACTGTCGATGACATCTGTGCCAAATGATATATCAAAATATTATTTATTAGTGTTAAGTCTACAGTTGTCTTTCTGAAATACAAAAATAACATTCGGCGAGTTTTACGATGAGTGAAATTATTCAATGAAAAATCAAATTTCTGAAAGTTTGGAAAAGGTCTTCGGTGATAAATGATTGCCGCGAACAAGTGTTTGTGATTGGTACCAAATATTCGAAGAGTGGAAAAAAGAAAATACAATTGGTTCCAAAATCACTAAATTTTCGAAAAAAAAAACAGCATCGCGACGTCTGTTAAATAATGCTTTCCGATACCAAGATGTTATGAAGCATATTATTATTGGCGATGAGTTTTCGATTTATGCTTACGATCCGGGAACATACGATCAATCGGCCGAATATCGTGGGAAAGGTGAGCCGAAGCCGAAGAAACCTCGTCAAAGCACATCCAAAATTAAGGTTTTGTTGACAGTTTTCTTGGATTATCGTAATGTGGTGCATACCGAATTCCTTCCGACGGGCCAAACTGAAGACAACTAAAGGCATTAAATGTGAAGGTCCATCCGAAAAGTGACTTTTGTTTGCTTTAAAAATTTTTAAATTATGAACAAAGTCTCTATTTATTTTTTGCTCGTATTACTAGAATAGATATGTCGAACACATTTGGACAGCTTGACTTGACAACTATTCCTATATTAAATTCTTAATCTTTAACGTTCTTAATCACGAGAGAAATAAAATTCGGTATTTGAACCATTAATTTAAGTAAAAATGACAAAATCTTTATGGTAAATATTTTTAATTGTTATTATTTAACGACAAACTTCCAACTCCAATATATTTAGTAGAAAATGTATTTTACACACACTTGTCATGATTTCCAAGAGCTGAATTTTTCAAACAGCTCCGCTAACTTTCCTATTTGTAATTCAATTTGAACTTGTCCTATTTAAACTAATACGTTAAGAGAGGAAACTAAGTTTATCCTTATAGTGGTATTGATATGTGGCAAATCGCATGTGTTAATAGTGACATTACCTCTTAACTCTCTATAAACTGAATTCTTGCTCGGACTCATACAAAATATAGTAACTTCAAATTTTAAGGAATTTAATTTTTTGGAATGGCAACAAATCAAAGCTGTAAACGTCCATTACTAACATTTGGCGTTACAGTTATATTTCAAAGCAAATAGTTTGATTTATAATAAAATTTTCGAACATTTGTATCCCCGAATTAATTATTGTACCTACTTTTAAAATATTTATTACAAATCTGAAAAGAACTTTGTCAAATTGAAAATATGGCAAAGCTATTATTATAAGTAAAACCAAAAAATATCAATTACTCTGCTGACAGCATGCTTAATATGATCTCCCCTCCTCTTTGTTGCAATGGGGTCACAAAGGTGCTATATACATTCATATTTGCACATGTGTGTGTATACGTTCAGGCATGTAACGTTAAACTGAGAGTGTAGTTGTAGTTAAAAGCAAACATTTTTTGGGGAATTCACTAAACCAGAAATAATTGCACATACATATTTCATTTATACTGTTCTCGCCTGTAATTTCGTTTACTTTTCGATTTTTTTAGCAAACAACTTCGGTTTGGTGCAACAACTGGTTCCAGCCGTAAAGCATTTTTAGCTCTCTTACCTATTGGGTCGATAAACCGGTAGTGGAAGCAAACGAACACACTCGTACAGCAAATGGGAAGCGTCTTGAAGCGTTACAGCACACAGCCTGAAAAAAAAAACAAAAAAGCGGAATTGTGGAAGCAAAGTGGTTATAACATTTTCCGATGTACATGTGTGTGTGTGTTTATATTTAGTAATCAAGAAGGCGCACAGAGAATTGGCAGTGGCAACCAAACCCGTTTAAGCGCGAATGAGTGCAAGAGGTGTCGCGCAGACCACATCGATTGAGTCGCCTCCATCGAGGCGTGCTTTTGCGCAAAATACCACCAAACACACTTACATACAAAGAACTGAAGCGCATATGACTGCAACTACATACATGCATACGGTGTGATGCAACAGCAAAAGATCGACGATCGCCAAATGGACCGATATTTACTGAGCTGAGAATTGGAGCACTGTGCCAGCCAGAGTAATGCTCACATCACTTCGGAGAGCTGTTGAAAGCTTATGCACACAACTATTTATGCGAGTGCGTATGTGTGTGTGTGTGATGGAGTATGTCGATATTATTGCTACACCGTTTGTGGCGCTGTCCGGTTGCATGTTGCACTTAACCGTTGGCTGCTAAGCATTCATTGAGTTTCGCTGGCTTGTTGTTGTGCGTATTTTTCTTATATTTACTATTTCTTTTACACGTTTTGGGGCAGGTTTTGATTTTCGTTTGATTCTTTTATCGTGTTCGGTGTTTGGACTTTTTGACTTTTTGCGTTTACACCGATCACTGGCGTTTACTTAGCTTGAGTGACCTCAGTGCATGGCGGCGTCGAAGTCGCTGCTACCTTGAACGACCTTGAATATGATAACACTTTCATGCTTTTACTTTTACATGCGAAAAACGTGTTTGGCGAATATTTCTGCATAAGGGCATTGCCATAATTGCTTACACGTGCGAGAAAAATTGCCAATTCGACATCTGATTATGTGAGAGAAAAAATATGGTTTGCAAATATGATTTCAACTTTGTAGAGTTGTAAAATTAAGAAAATACTGTTTATAATTTTTGCACCTTCAAAACATACTAATTACCGAAGCGGTGTCAGTTTTTTATGTTCATATTATATGATTATATTACAAGTTTATTCTTATGTTATCTTTAAACTGAATTATACCCTTTTAACCCCTTGTTACCGAACATGATAACCTCAGTATCGTAACTTTATATTCAACATGGTCACTTTTTAGCTAGAGGTACCGAATGAAACCGGTTCAGCACTTCCCCAAGCCTTAATGCTGCTAATGTTATGCTATTTTAACAACTATATTATTTTTATTACAAAACTAAACACAACCAACCATCCGTTGAAGTTCTACCTAAACTTTTTAGGTATTTTAAGATAAGTCTTTATTATCGTCTTCAAAATAGGCTTCTGAGACAATACAAGTATACTATCACTTCCGCACTCGTTTTAAGAATCAGCTGAGATTGACTTTAGTGCCTGCAGCGATTTTTGTTTTTTCGGTTTCGGCTAATTTTTGGAGCACCATTCGCTATAATGTTGCACAGTTTCTTAGCAACTTTATCCTCATTTACGAACTCTGCTTGACGTCTTGCGTTGAGTCAGTCCAGAGATGTCCAGATCCTTTCTTATCTACCGATGCCATCACGATGATTTTTAACTATAGTTTCTTTAACTTTTTCGATGTTATCGCCATTAACAGATGTTGTGCAAGAACTGAAGCCACTCGTCCTCCCTAGCGACATCGCTTCGCTCAATGGAATCTTAAAAAGTTCCAAGAAGATCCGACGTTTTCGAGCCAAATTTTGTTGAATGCCCTCACATTTCTGGCTCAATCGGTATGTAAACAAGCAAAATTTCCGCATTTGGGACGAAGGGTAAGATGCAGAGACTCAAGCACTGCCATTTCATCAAGGAAAGACAACTGTTTGGTTCGGTTTGTGGGTCGGTGGAATCATCGGTTCATATTTCTTCAAAAATAATGCCACTGTGAACGTAACCATCAATTGCGACCGTCATCGTGCCATAATAACCGACTATTTACGTAATGTCTGAAATTGAAGCTTGTGATTTCGGCAATATTTGGTTTCAACAAGACGGCAGCACTTACCATATATCGCATCAATCAAAGCATTTATTGAGAGAACACTTCGCTGAGAAGATACGCTTTGCGCCGATCGATTGACCACCAAGATCGTGTGATATAATACTGTTAGACGTTTTGTTGTGGGGATTTATAAAGTTGAAATGCTCGAACGAATCATCGATAATTGGACTCAACGGAAGAATCCTCTGAGACGTAGTCGCGGCCAACATTTAAAAGAGATATTCTTCAAAAAATAAATGTCATATAATTTTCTTTCAAAGGATAATAAGCATTCCCTATTTAATTTGAAGTTTCTGTGTTTTTTTCTTTAAAAAAGTAGGGAAATCGAAATGGATCATCCTTGATGATACCCTTCACAAAAAAAGTTTCTCTACAAGAACTTGATTTTAATTGTTATGTTTATCTGAGAGTTATACTTTTTGATATAGTGTGCCGATCTAAAACATTTTTGTAGCTTTTTTTACTTTGTCTTAAGCTGTAACTCATTTCGAGTTACGTGAATTCCGTGGAGATATCTCGCCAAACGAAAAAGCTTTCCCCTTGATTCCGATCAAACGTATTTCTAAAACAAAGCTTAGAACAAAAAAGATTTCTATTAGTTCTGAAACCCACTTCCAATATACGCAATCGTTTATTCAATATTTATCAAATCGCTTGGTTTTAATTGACGACTTTCCAGTATTGACTTCATAGTTCAAAGTATATGTTTATCATGTATTTACGAGCAGAAAATATTTTCATTTCGATTTCAATAATTGCAATTGATTCCCACATTAAAGTAGTAAAAATTTTGTATTTCCAGGAAATAAGTTTATTAATTGTAAAGCGCTTACATTAAAGCCGGTCTCACCTGCGTCACACCTCACAGAATGTTTGATTGTGTGTTTATGTACGGAAGTTTATACAAATATATATACACAGTATACATATATATATATATATATATACAAGATATATAGATATATATATACAAGAGCGGTCAAAGAAATGATGACATGATGAGTTTCGTATGCGAACTCTGATTTAAAAATATTTAAATCAATTTGGAAGCATTTTGTTCTTATGTATTGAATAGTTTATTTTATTTTACTCTTAGGTTTCACATTCTTCAAATATTATTAATACGTAGAAAAAAATAAAAATGACCAAGCTGCAATGACCTAAACTACATAAATATTGGATATTAAATGAGTATTATCTAAAAGATTACCAAGCTTCTATATTTTCATATTTTTTTATATTTCGGTAAAGGATGAATAACTAAACATGGAATCTAGGAAATAATTATTGTCATTAGTTAACTTTACTATAATCGTTGGATTAGTTTAATAGAAGTTTTCGTCAAGCCATGAATATTTTCTAAAAAAAATATTAAAATCTAAATTTTTCAGCCTGTGTGTATTTTTTCGTCTGCTACTGTATTTGTATGTATTATAAAAAGTTCCATAGTGCATTTACAGCACGTGCATTTGAATATGTATTAATAAACGATTAATTCAATGAAAGTGAATTCAGCACATACATATTATTACAATAACAGCAGAAATATTGTTAAATTAAAAGCCTTTATCGGATCAACAAGAAACAAGTTAAATTAAATACTGCACATTTAACGGAAATTTCCCCCGGATTTATTTTCTTCGTTTAGTAATACTATAGAACGCATAATAAATTGGCTAAATACCAGATACGCATATGCAGAAGCCAATAATCCGCAAAATGTAAACAAATAAGTTACGTCGTTGTAATTAAAGCAGTATTAAAGCAATTACAGCTTAGCTTACTGTGTTGTGTTTAGTTGATTGCAATTGTACACTAGATATTATTGCTCTGACCTATAACCAGTTGACAATTATTTAATGAATTACTGTGGCTCCAAGTAAACAAATTTATTATATAAATATTTACTGTAATAAAGAACATAATACGAAGTGGTTCAATAATTATTTTGCTTTGGAAATAAACACAAACATTTTGGAAAATTACTATTTATTTCTTAATACAATCTCACTTTAACTCAATACTTTAAAACCCAGCGGTTCTGCAGCTTGAATACACCGCCCATATAAAGCCAGTCTTTGCAGGCTGTTGCCGTTAAAAGAGAGGAAAGATAATTGATAATTTGGTTAATGTCGAGAAGTTGTGTTGCATATATATTTGTGGCGTATGTATTAAGATGAGAAAGAAAAAGTTTGATTGAAGCAAAAAGAGGCATATCAAGCCTAATTCAATTTTTCTTTTAGAAGTCAGAACAAAAAGTGAACTCCACAAATTTCATGTGACTCATGCAAATGTATTCTAGTTAATGAGTTTACTCAATATATTTTTGCAATAATTATCTTCTTCTTCTTTACTGACACTGCTTGGGGGATTATAGCCGAGTTAACAACAATTCGAGGTACCAAGAGCAGCCAGGTCCTTCTGCACATGATCTCTCCAACGGATCGGAGGTCTTCCTTTGCTTGCACCGGCGGGTAGTGAACCGAAAACTTTCAAAGCTGAAGTATTCCTTTCCATATGGACAACATGACCTAACCAGCGCTTGATTCGCTGAACTACATATGACATCTCTTTATCTTTATCTTTTCATCGACTCATCAGATATTGTCATCGCCCATGCCTCTGCACCATATTGCCTGTTAGCAAGAGTTATTCTGCGTTGGACTTCGAGGCCGCCGGTTTTGTTAATGTTAATGCTGGTGCCAAGATAGTGGAAGTCAAGACGCGAATGCAACGTCTGTTGGTTTGCTGACAGCAGATATTTCGTCTAGTCATCGTCCACTGCCAGACCTATTTGTTTCGCTTCCTTATTCATTTAGCTGTTGAGGCCAATGATATCAATATTATCGGCGTACGCTGGCAGTGGTTCATTCTTATAGAAAATGGTACCTTCTCTGTTAAGTTCTGTTTGAATTATTTTCTCCGAGAGTAGATTGAAGAAGTCGCGCCAAAGGGAGTCGCCTTATTTGGTTTCATTTAGTATCGAATGGCTCGGAGAAGTCCTTACCGATTCTGGCAGAGCCTTTGGTATTGCTCAACGTCAGTTCACACAGCCTTATTAGTTTTGCGGGGATACCAAATTCATAGCTACATAGAGACCGTTCCTCTTCGTACTGTCGAATGCGGCTTTAAAATCGACGAAGAAGTGGTGTATGCTAATCTACTTTTCATGGGTCTTTTCCAAGATTTGGCGAAATTCTAGTCGATAGCAGATTTTTCAAGTCTAAAGCTACATTGATAAAGTCCAATCAGTTTGTTGACGGTGGGCTTCAGTCGTTCACACATTACGCTCGATAATATAATACATGCAAATTTACGGAGTCTTATCCCACGGCATATGAACATCTACTCTATTTCCATCGATTAGGGAATCGGGTTCACCATCTCCATGTGTTACGTTTTCGCTGCTATTCGGCAGACTGGAGAAGTGTTCCCTCCATAACTTCAGTATGCTTTGAACATCAGTCACTAGATCAGCACTTTGGCGTATAATCCATTCTTGAAACCTTCCGTTAGTCGCTGCATCTATTCGTAGAATTTTCTATCAATACCCCTGTCGGCCAGCTTCTCAAGCTCTTCGTACTCACGCATTTCGGCCTCTTTCTTTTTTTGTCTGCATATGCGTCACGCTTCCCTTTTCAGCTCTCGATACTTATCCCATCCGGCTCGTGTAGTGGTCGCTCGCAACATTTCGAGGTAACCTGTTCGCTTTTTACCCTCTGCGACACGACAATTGCACCAGCGGTACCAGCTGTTCTTTCGACATACAAGAAAACCAATGGTTTCGCTCACACGTAAGGAACGTGAAATGCCGTCCCACAATACCTATTTTGATAATATAAATTAGGTTAAAATATGTCAGGTTCCCTTATAGGTCCATGACAGGGAAAGTGTAACTGTTGATTTTCAAACATTTAATGAATCTTAAATAAAAGATGGCTATCTTCTGATACTTTATTTGTATGCGAAATTTGTGTGTGCTTTTATTGAATTGAAATTTTCCATTTTTTATACATAAACTCAGGTGCAAAATTTTTTTATTCTTATTCTTATTTAATGCTGTAAAAACAATAAAAATGAGGTACATATGTATGTGTATAACCCGTGTACAAAATGCTTGATTTGTATAATAATTGTGTGACTTTAGGAGTGTTCCAGAGTTATTCGACTGAAGCACTGTCGACCTCTGATGCCGCCAGCTTTGGCTTTCAAATTGTGAAGACTGATATATCCTATGCAGTCAGTATAAATAGACTTTCAAAATACAGTCTCTGAAGAGTTACCTTTAACCTTCTGAAAAAGAACTCCTTTGATGTCAAGTCTAGAGAATACAATTGATGGGACAACAGTTCGCAGTTTATACGTAGTTTCACAAATTTTTATGCCCTTAAGAGATTAAGAATATTAAGTTCGCCACGAAATTTATAGAACCCATAAATTGCGGATATCCTATAAAAAATATGCATAAATGACCAGCATTACGAACTCTCTCCAAGCGTCTGTATGCATATATAGAAGTTTTTTGGGGAGAAAAATACATGTGCAAATTTTCAGAATGATATACATACACATATATTCGATTTTTTAAGCAAGGCTGTATGGAATTTTCATAGATTTTTTCTTGCATACCATCTATGAAAAGCCGAATACCTCGAGAAGTATTAATGATAGCGATTTTGACCTCAGACCTTTTTTGTAGCAAAAGTCTTATGGGTTTGTCATGTACATTTTTTCTATAGCTCTTGTCATTTACGAGATATATACAAAAAAGTGCGAATTTCGAAGAAAAATCAGATTTAGAGATCCGTACTACCTCGCCGATGTGAGTTTCGACTTTGTCACAATAGGTACTTTTGTAGAGTGTTCAATTCTGAAAAATATGTGTCTAAGTCAAAGCGATGCCATAAAATGCCTCTGAGCTGTAGAAATTTAAAGATAAAAAATCACGATTGCCGTGTATTTTCAATGGAAAATTTTTACATGCCTTGGACTGGTCCTTAATGTTAATATTAAAGGCTCAAATTTTCAGGGAATTTTTTCAGGGTATTTTTAAGGAAATTTCATGTTGTGATTGAAAAAAATTAATAGTTCAAAAAAATAAAACAGCCTAATGTATGTTTATATTGTTTTCATGATCTCCGAAGAAAAGTAATCTACAATCAAAATCTATATTGAATGAAAGACATATTTTGCGAATCGATTTTGTTTTCCAAGTTATTAAATGCCATGATTTCTAGTGCCTTTTTCTATTTAATTGAAATAAAAATTGTTAAGCATCCAAGTTAAAACGCAGAACGTACAAATGTTTAAATTCAAAAGAGTTAGAATGACACAGGCTCAACGTCATATCGGCATATACATACAAAATAAATGTATATTTGATAATTTAAGCAAGTTTAAATATTACTGCTATTAAAAAGCGCTAATTTTTATTTCGAAAGCAAGCCGGTTTACTTGCAAAAAATTAAACTGTTGTTGCAGTCATATTAGAATTTATGGAGAGCATGCGATTTTTTCAAAAGTCATCATGATGATATAGAACAAAACGTGCTTGCACATGTTATTAAATTGTTGGTTGAAAAAAAAAACAAGTTTTATATATTTACAAACACAAGTCTGTATTGTCGATATTTACTTTTAATGTTTGTGGTTCGTCTGAGCACCTTTTACTTATGTAATTAGCTAGTTTAAATTAGATTGGAAAGTGAGTTACGCGACCTAAAGTTTATTGTGCCCTTAGCTATGTCATATATCTTTCTTATATACGGCTGATAGATTTTTGCATTTATCTGTTTACAATAATTAATAATGTAAGAGCGTCTATTTACAATACTGACTCTTCTTATCGCGGCTCTTATCCGACAATGATATCAACACAAACTCATTAATCAAACCTGGTAAAATTTAATTCTGTTGTATACGTGCGGATCTTAAGATAAAACATCATAGTTCGTAACTGTTTTTCAACCCTGAAGCTACGTTCTTGCTGTTATTCAACTATTTCTTCAACTTGCTTCCCCCCTTCGCAATCATCAAAATCATTAAGCTCAAATAGTGCGAAACGCGCGCATATATTTATTTTTTTTTTTTACTTCCGGAAATAGCGAATTTTATGCAAAACAGCAAAACTGCGTTGGAAAAAATCAAAAATTATTCTACTCTAACACTAGCTAACACTAACTGAGACCTAGACCATGATTTAAGGAATTTTATATTAAGAGTACTGCATATTTAATAAGTAAAGGTAAGTCGAAAATATACTTCTCAATAGACAAATACACTTGCAATTCATCGGAGCCGAGTCACAATGCTCGTGTCGCTAATAACAGTGCGACAATTCGCGCTGCGGAGTTCGGTATTGAGTAAGACTTCAGACGAAAACTTGCTTTTTATATAACTTTGAAACAAATACATATTATTAACAAGAAAAGAATTGACAAAAGGTTAGATTAAACGTGCCACTCGCAAAAACTCGGTGTTTTTTCTTATAAAAAATAATTTGGGTGCTTTTTCGTTGAATGCAAGAGAATGACACAAAAGACTTAAGTAACAAACTCGTTTTTGTGAATCGGATGTTTTATAACTACACATACTAGATAGAATCTATAAGTATATATAGTATATGCAGAAACTAATACTTGAATATTTGCAAAACGTAAAAAATTAGCAATATTTTCTTTTATTTTTTAAAAAACTCGAAGAGGTTAAATTTTAGTTATTTTGATTTCGAATCATATATTAGATGCAATTAGCAGCTACTGTGTATAATTATTGCTGATTAACCATTGAGTTCAAGGGGTTAAAAAGTTTGTTTCAAACACTTTTTTTTTGACAGAGTATAGATTCACCGATGGTGCGTTGATATACTGACCAGAGTTATGCAGCCTGCAGTATACTTCTTTGCTTTTGCGTCTCTGCTATTGCGAAAGCCGCGAAGCTGACCTCTAATGCAGACCTGCAGATAATTTCAGAGTTAACATCTACGTAGACAGCCAAGCAGCAATCAATGCATAAGCCTCGTATCGCATATCGTCCAAAAGTGTCTTGGGAAGCAAGGTAGCAGTGGAAAGTGTTGCCAAAAGTAAGCAACTTCACTTCTACTGGGAGCCAGATTACAAAGGCATCGAGGGCAATGAAATAGTGGACGATGTTGCCAAGAATGGTGTACGGCTCACACCTGAAAATATGATCAAACCCATGAAACCCATGCATTGTCTATACGACGATCTGGACAGAAGCATGGAACGAGCTACCTATGAGCAAGACTGCAAAAGTCATGTGCAAAACGGTAGATCGGAAGTACACAAAATTCCTATTGACATTCCACAGAAGAGACTGATCGGAATACTACATGATCACTGATGGAGCTGACAGATCGAGAAAGCTGCAGTAAATGTCTAGAGCACGACACTTATGCATTTATCTCATCTGGGATCCCTACAAAAGCAATCAGAAAAAGTTCCTTTAATAATTTGAAAATAATATTTGTTATTCAATAAATTTTGAGTATAATTTTTTTCATGTAATATTTATAAATTCTATATGCTAGCAATTATTCGATGCAATTTACTTTATTTGAAAAGTTTTTACTTCTACAAAAATTTCGAATTTACTAGTTGAGAGCTACCAAGAAAAAATTAAAATACTTTAAAAAAAATAATATTTTCTCAAGCGTTCGTAATGCCAAAATTAACATATTCTTCAATTTCCCAACTCATCACGTGCGTAAAATACTTCCGATAGCCATTTATTTCATTAGCAGCAACTATGATATTCAATGAATAATTAATTCAAATTGGCGATATTAAGATACTAATGATATGCAGAAGACACCAATAAAGCAGAAAAAGAATGGAACCAATAAGATGAAGTGTTAGCGAAAAGATAAGCTATTTTTTGTATTTGTTGTGCAGGGCAGTGATGGCAAACACCTTGGATTGCGGTCAAATATTGGGTATTTCCCTTTGGCAAAAAAATCTATGGTATGAACTTCGACAAAAATTGTGATTCTTAAATTTGCAAAAAAAAACAATAATATAAAGTATAACTGTGACGCGTAAATTAAATATTTTATATAATTTAAATTAATTATTATTTGATACATGTAATTCAATATAAATAAAATGCTACTCTAAAACATTAGGCATTTTATCTCAAATCAAATTATTATGGCAGCTATATACTTACGCGCCATGGTGGTCGGATAGCGGCGGTTCCGACGAGTGAGCTGCTCTTTTTGGAGAAAAGGACGTGTATAAAATTTCACAGCAGTATCTCAAAAACTGAGGACTATTTCGCGGATATACAGACGGAAGGATGGACGAACATAGGTAATAATACTCTGCTCTTGCTGATTCTTTATATATACATTTTATGTGTTCCTCGAGGTTTCCTCTTGGTTGTTACTAACATCGTGACAAACTTAATATAAACTGTTCAGCGTATAAAAAGGTCTTCGAGATATCGCCAATTTAGAAATATTACCAAAGCTAATTCTATAGTCATTTAAAATTTTTATACATTTCGATTTTCCAAAATCGTTCATGAATTATTATTAAAAAAAGTAAAATGTACTTGTGTAAATATTAAGGAAGTTTCAATGGACGGTCGGATATAATGCCTTTCTAAGTATTTTCAGGAATGAAATGAATGATCAATATAGATCCAAAAAATAATAAGCTTCCAATAATTTTGCTTTAAAATTACAGAAAACTTAAATAACAGAAAACTTTTAAAATGTAACTATTATTAACTGCACCACATATGACAAGCCCGAAGAATTTAAGATTTACATTTTAAATTGTTTAGTAAATTTGAAAAAAAAAATATTATTTTGCTTAATACACTTAGGTCTTTTTTCCACGTTTTTTCCCGGCCAGCATTTTTTTCAGGTCTGAGCATAGTAAATAGTCATTAGGGGCCAGGTCTGGATAATACGGTGGAAGTGAAAGCAATTCGATTCCCACTTAATCGATTTTTTCCATCGGTGCGAGCGTCATCTATGCGTCAGGCCGTGGACTTTTCAACTGACCTATTATATCCCCGCACCTCCAGTTTTCAGCCATCTGTATAATTGTCTAATATGTTGTGGGCAGCTAGCATACTCGTACTAATTTAACGCCAACCTTTCTTTTCTAGGTTTACTCTAAGCTTTATTACTATTGAATAGTGGAAGCATGTAGTCGGGGCTTGCCAAACTGCCATTACCCACTAAACTATACCCGAAGATTCCGCAAATTCTCCAATAGTCGCCCGCCGATTTTGCCGCGCAGAGCTCAGCGAAGTGTTTTATAGGTAGTAGGCTTAACATTAGTTCAAGAGCCCTCGTTGGAGTGGTTCTTAGAGCTTCCATTATTTGCAGTGCAGCCGGCCATTCATCGACTTCCGGCAAGTAAATTTTCGTAAGTCTATGCTCCGTAGAGAACAATTGGTCTTTCACTCACCGGTCTGTCTACACGTGTATAAGACATTGCTGGCTTTTCGTACGATTTCATCCACATTGTGCTTTCACAAAAGTTTGCTGTCGGATATAGCAATCTCTGTTGCTTAGTACCTCTACATACTTCCCTGACCATTATAATGACTACTCTTATCTTTCCGGAGATCGAGACTCAATCTTGGATAGCAGGCATAACAGTCTTGACTCACAACTATTCACAAAATATTCCGTTGAAACGTTATTGGAAGCCCCAGAAATTCATAGGAACACTTAAAGAGCGTATTCTGTATATTCTAGAGCCTTTTTGATGTATAATAATACTGTATGTGGTGCAGGTTCAGGTGGCGCTGTGGCCCTGATATGCACATCCAATACTTTTTCTAATGATTTCAGTGGGCTTAAATTATTTAGAATTGTTTGGGTTTTTTCCTTTGTCTTAGCCTCTCTGTATAAATGTGCCACTGAGCTAAAAATCAGGGACCAGGGTAGCAGAATTTTAGTACCGCTTAGACCCCCCCGTCCTCTACCATTGTATCTCTACTGATATGAGTAAAGCATTATGTCTAGGACGTTTCTTGAAATGTGTCTCTATTTGGCACCACTAACTTTCTAAGATAACCGCAATAAATAGGTATCCAATACATTAATGTAATCGAGAGTTGCAACCATACAATAAATATGGTATATGTAGCTAAGAGGTTATTGATGGTCACTATGTACCAAAAACCGACAAATTATAATTTTCACTAATATAATTACGTATATTTAACGTTTTTTTTTAAAATTATATATGCATACCGTTATATTAATACTATTATTATTATATCATTTGTTTAGCTTGTATTTTGTCATCACCATTTTTCTAAAATAAAGTGGCTTTAATGAATATTCATTGTTAAATGCAAATAAAATGCGATAATATTTATTGACGTCGGCGCGGTCAAAGCAATGTTTACGTAACAGATGCAAAATTAAGAAAAAATAAAACATTCATAACACATTTGGGAGCAGGGTTCTTTCTTTAATTTTGCATAGAATATTTAATATTATTAATAACTTTTACTAAAATTGCGGAATTTAGTTTCTCTTTTCTTGAGGCCTTTTGTATATGTACGAGTATGTGAAAATTGATAAAATCATATGATAACCCAGCATACTCCACATACAACAGTAAAATTGGACGATGGGCGTGACACTACCCACTTTTACGTGAAATCACATATCTCGAGTCCTGCTCAATAGATTACAACCAAATTTGATAGATTAACATTCCTCTGATATTGTTATGTCACAATGTGAAAATGGGCGAAATGGCACTACATCACGCCTACTTACCATGTAACACAATTTATGTCTAAATATTGCCCAATTCGAACTCAAACTGTCTAAGGATCAAGGTACTGAATATGTGGACCCTATGCTTTTAGTTGACTGACCCACACTAGAAACCATATAACTAATAAGGATTATGCGCCTTAAGGTACTTTTTGCGACTTTTTCCCGAAGTATGATAAAGAGAGTAATTTGGAAGACGACTTCATTCGGCGGCACATATTAGTAAATATTATGCGTCAAATATATGGACTGACATAAAAATTAACTTATTTCAACACAAATTATTATGTTCTTAAAATAGACTCACTTTGAACAAATACAAGCCTGCAAGCTAATTTCCCATACACTCGGCTGTAACTTATGAAACATTCTCAAAGTGGATTTATCAATTTCGAAACAGGCCCAGGGAGACAAATTTGACCAACGTGATAGCTGATATATTCTTGTAGATGCTCCTGATCAATTGAGCTTGTGCAACGAATGCATGGTATTGCAAGAAACGAGTACATAAGACACCTCGGTAATAAAAAAAAATGAAGAAGATCGCCTTTCTTTTAAGATTAAGGTGTTGAGTAGATCCGTAAGTGATGTTTAAGTTCTCGGGAATATCTTTGATTCAAGCACTTCTTCTTCAACTTTTTTGATGTTATCGTCATCAAAAAAAGTGAATGGCCCATCTGCATTCCTTGGTTGTGGCTCTATTGGAATAAACTATAGTTTTTATGTCAGTTTGAGACTGTGGCTAACTCTGCTGTCCCGTAAATCTATTTTTGTTGTACCGAGTTTAAGGCATATCTGATGTCTATATTTTAAGATCAACTATCTTTAAAGGAAAGGAAAAATCCATCAGTAGCTCCAAAACTAGCAATATTGGATATTGGATCCTTGAATATTGGATCCGTGAAGAATGATATCTTGAAAACCGGCCACAACTGAAGCAGAAGACGATGGTATTTCATCAAAACTGTGCCATAAATTAATAAAAACCTTAGCTCTGGTGACTATAAATCAATAATATATATATATGTATATAAATTGTCTTTTTAATATTTCAGCGTGTCTGGGGTAAAGCTATGTGAATTTGCTTCTGACTTTTATTTTGATTTTTAACATTCTCTAGTTATCCCTCTAGTTCAATTTAATAGTTAATTAAGTCAATATTGATCAAAAGGTTTGCAGTAATTTTTTTCAACAATTCCTTCAATGTAAGAAAACTTTAATGTTTTAAGTTATTTCTTTAAGTAGCAAATAGCTCATACACTTGCTAACATGAACTTCGTATTTGCCAATTTTATATAAGTGTACTATATGTATATGAGTAGTATATAAATGCATCTTTTTCATGTGTTAATGAGTAACCGTTAATTAATGACCTGTTGAAAAGTTTCTTATATTTATTTTCAACAAAGACCTTATCATTTCATATTTCATATTGCCCCCCACCAATGTCAAAATAATTAAAATTAAGGTTAATAGAATACAACCGAACAAAGCGATGTGTATCCCTTGAGTATTCTTTTAGTCAATCTGCACGGCCATTTCCACTTATACACACAAATCTAACTACTTGCTGCACTACTTCTTCTGTTGCGCTGTGTATATGTGTTTGTATATGTATTTTTAGCAGAAATAATGTTAACGGTCCAACAGAAGCCGAAAAATTATAACAATTACACATTAAATGCAGTATGATTACTCACGATGCCTTGTAATCGTACAGGCAAGCAACAACAATGCAGTAGCAAGCCCGGACAAGGTAAATAGAAGAGACGTTAAGCAATTTCGTGGTCAAGATGCACATATTAAATGCTCACATAAATGTTCTTTGCTGCAAAGAAACTATTATATCACGAATTCCAGTTAACATGAGCATACTAGTTACGACACAACTTGGTTTTAATTGAATGTGTTGACATAATGTGAGTAATTGTTGAACAAGTACACGCTTATAGTGTTGTGCAGAATTTAAGAAGTTTAATTCAACATGAAAAACATGCAGCATTATAATGCTCAAGATTTTTTAACTATTTTCCAAATAATTACTTTTTTCTTAATGGTGAAAGTAAATGTTAATGAACCGATCTCTGGCCTAAAATCCAAAACTCAGCAAGTCGCGAATCCAAAACATGGAAAACATTAATATGGAATATAACAGGCATACACCCTGCAGCTTAGTTTTATACATGGGAATGTGATGCGCAAAGATACGTTCTAAAGAGTTTCAGGTAATTTTGTCAAGTCAACATAAAAGAAAATGTACTCGTATAGAGATTTTTACAAAAATTTGTGGTAGCGTTAGGTTGGCTGTCACGCCATACATAGACCTACAGATCCTTTGTAATGTCAGATGGAGGTTTATTAATACGTGCTGAAGCTTACGTTGTGCAGAACGTCAGCGCTTTTAGCGAGGTTTAAGAGGCACTTGATATCTTATGCTGATACTGCATCCAATCCCTAGAACTGCGAAGCTCCTTATCAAAAAACAAATAAATCAATATCACATAATATCTAAAAATCCTAATATCTAACCGATTTTTACATAAGGCCACACAAAGGCAGAAAAGTTTTCCAGCGTCGCTCTCATGCCTACTTCCCTGTACTTCGTGCCTGCTTCGACTGTCTTTTTGAAGCCGTGCGAGTAGAAAGCTTGCTCCTACATGCTCTTACGGCATTCCAGCCGATTCCGTCTGTCAGCGCTTATGGAAATTTCGTAGTGCCATCATTTTTAACGATTTGCGTATTTTTTGAACTGGTCCGGTAATCAAGCGGATGACACCTTTGGCAATATCATCAGCTATTTCGTTTCTCGAAACGCACTGCCTCCCTACTCCTAAGTACATTCTCCGATCCAACGAGATGTGAGATTACTACTCTATGGTAATTAACGTATAATTCAACCGAAAGCTGACTTATAGAAAAACTTGGAAAAGTCTCATGTTATTAAAACTATTTACTTTCAAATTATGCCAATCCCTTTTCAAAAATGAATAGATACACACATCGACGGGCTCATTGCTCGTTTACTTGATTTTCGTTTCGACGATATTTTGAGGATTATTTGACAGGAACTTTTTTATATGACAAATTGTGGAACCGACCCCGGGTCTACTTATTTACAAAGTTTATTAAGTTTGCAAAAAGTTTGGTAAGATACAGAAAAAAAAGTGCAGACAAAATATATGGGGTATTCCATACCAAATCGACTACTTTTGAACCCGACCCCTTTAGAATTTGCTGAAACTTATCCATCCTTTTCTACCCTTTGAAAAACATTTTTGAGAATTTTTTCAACATTTTTTGTCCAACTTCAAAATAGTTAAGAATTTTTCAAAAAAATGGCTTTTTTATTTTCAAATAGCCAAAACTTTTGTAGAAATTGACTTTTGGGGACCTTTTTTCTGAATTTTTGTTTTTGAATGAACTTTTCGAAAAAATACACGAAAAAAATTTAACACGATCAGTTATATAAAATAGTTGGTTTTTTTTTTTAAGTAAAATCGTAATTTTTTGGAAGTTCGCCATTTTTTGGAAGTTCGCCATTTTGTTTTTTTTCATCAAAAAAACTTCAATTATTTTGACAACTATCCCTGCTAATCCCGGAGTGGGTCGATTTTTTTATTTTTTTATTTATTTATTTATTTTTTGAAAATTTGACAATTTTTATAATTGATCAGCATGACGAAATGAGTCGATATAGCCATGTCCGTCTGTCGGTCAATCTCTCTGTATATTCGCGAAGTAGTCCCGCAGTTTTTGAGATATCAATCTGAAAATTTTCTAAGAAGGAGCTCATTATCGAAACCGCTGATATCACACGACTGTAACATATAGCTGCCACTCAAACTGAACGATCAAACTAAAGTCCATGTATAGTCAACTTTTTTATTTGACAAGGTTATTTTATAATTTCCGAAAAATATATATAGCTGCTATACAAACTTTTCGATAAAAATCCCGTCTTTGCATGGAAAAGTTTTATAATTGACCTGATGTTTTCTAGAAAACTTAAAAAATTTTCACATCGGACTAATATAACAACTTGCTGCCATACAAACAGAGCGATCAAAATCAAGATGAAGGTCTTTTTTACCCTTTTATGGTTTAAGGTGTTACGAGTATATGGGTTTTCTCGGGTAAAAAACTGTATTTTTCAACAATTTTTTTCTCATATATATACTCGTATACTAGAAAATGAATTTTTTGTTAGAACTTTTTATTGCTACAAACATACACTATTAACAAAGAAATTCTGAAATTTTTGGAAAATAAATATTTAAAAAAAGATACGCCAGAGCAGGCAGAATAAATACTTACAGGATCATCTAACGTGAAAAAGTACGTATTTTCGTTAAATCCTTAACTTAAATGAAAATTTCGCGATATTCTTTTTTTTTTTAAATAGTTGTAAATGAAAAAAATTTTTCCTACAAGTCTTTAAGAATTGTGTCTCAAAGACCTGTGTAAAATTTCATAAAGATCGGTAGAGTAGTTCTCCAGAAATCTCGCCAACCGAATTATTATATTTATTATATAGAAGCAGAGAATTAAATTCAGTTCCTTTTACACATAATGAGGCAGATTTTCGTCATAAACTAAAAACCGAAACATAAGCTATGCCAACACATCGTTCAATACTGTGCACAATAAGTACGTGAAGTAAATGAATAGAACTTGCTGCAAACGGATGAACAACGTCAAAACAATTACGACAACAATGAACAAGTTGCTAGCCAAAGTACGCTGACACAACGCACCGGCAATGATATTAATACATTTAATAACAATAAAGACAAGACGTTGCTGATAATAGTAATTGAACTAAGCAGCGAAACGTTAACGGCTAACCGACTCGAACGGTGCTGCTCACTTACATTAAGCCATTATATCTTAGTCTCAACTCAACTGAATGTACGCAAATATGATTGTGAATATGTGCATATGTGTGCGCTAATTTGTTGTTCTTTTGTTGTTTACGACTAAGCAATGGCATTGATATGAAATTATTATACTTAATATACATATATTTGACTCAAACAACATTTGCAGTTACATATTTGTAAAAAAACTCAGCCTTAGTATAAATACGCACATATTTATGATATTAAATGTATGCTCTGTCATTGTCCATTTAATGTCATTATGTGTCGTCGATTAATTCTACTCTGTCACATGAATGTGATTTTTATCTCGAAGCAATTTATGAAAATACTAGAGTAAAATCATACAAGAGTTCATATAAGAAGTAGCACGTGATGATATCAAATAAGTTGTTAATAACGCAAGAGAGGTTGAAAATTAAATCATAATTTAATCATTAATTAAAATAATGAAAACGTATAAATATTTTATAGATCATCTCGAGCATCAAAAATAATATGTTTGATGATCGCAACAGTTAAAAAAATATTATTTAAGTGCTTAGTAGTCGGATTCAGCCACCAATTTCTAGCATCTGAAATTACCCTGTATAGAAAAGAAGTTTTCATTATGTTCAAGATGTCGGTCTGTGCCGCTGTACATCGGTTTGTCCATGGAAGGAAAACTTGTAAAAATTTCGATATCTTGAAAAAATTTGGTACACAAACTATAAACTTTTGCGATCTGAGAAAGTAAGAGCAAAATCGAAGCTTTGCCACTCCCATAAAATGGCGGTAAGCTGAATGTTTCGAATGCAGTATAGGTCAACACAGCGGGAAATGGAATATGAGATGTAAACATTTTAGAAAAGTGGACATGGTTTGAGATCATACATACCTCAGAGCTTACTAAATGGAAAAACAAACTCGTTTTGTGTAGTTGAATGACAAAATTGCCTGTAATAGTTCCACATGCTATTTTCGAATGTTACTACAGTTAGCCTTGTAAATAGCTAAGTTATATGCGGTTTGCTCAAAAATTGTCTTTTATTTAATATTCCTCTTATACCGAGTATTTTTGAATTCGAACTTCCAGGTTACTTTATAACGCATATATCGACCAACTTGTCAGTTATATCAATGAAAATGAATGAGCACGTTTCACAGGTAACAGTATACCTTCAGCCACCATATAACAAACATATAATATCCGCGAGACTTTACTTCATATTATTAGTAATCATAGGTGAGGTACCTTAATGAATCTCAAGAAATATTGTACTTGTATGTATCATGCTAATAGTTTGTAGTATTGGCTAAAATAGATGTAATCGGATTGATACTACCACCAACTCCCATACATTACTTATGTATAATGATTTTCGTTTTTCTAATAAACCTTATGTCGAATATGTTGGCCAGTATAAAAGTTATATATGTATATATATAATTACTATTGATTCGGACGACATCAGCTACCCAGCATAGACGCTGTCTCTTAATTCTCTGAACTATGTCAAAGTCGTCGTATATCTCGTACAGCTCATCGTTCGATCGTCTGCGGTATTCAACGTTGCCAACGTGCAAAGACCATAAGTCTTCCGCAGAACCTTTCTCTCGAAAACTCGTGTGGAAGAAAACCCTCCAGATATTAGAATATTTGACGTGCTATCTGCCGAGGGACGCAGAGGAACTGGACGACAATAGCGAAAACGAAGAACGACCAGCGCGCTACTTTAAAGTCGGCTAAAACGCGTAAGTAGTGCATACAATCTTATCCCTCCCCTACTTGTTCACAAATAACGTCATAATTCAAAAGCTTTAGGTTTCTCAATTTAGTCCACTTATAGTATGCTAAGCATTTTGAAAACATAAAATCTTTCTCCTTAAAAATCGACTTTTTTCAGTTATGACAGGGTCTATGTAAGCTTAAACAAAAATATTATTTTTCTTTTAAATATATATGTCAAATTTTCTTCCAGAGAAAGTGTTTTTGAAGCGTGTTCTTCTTCACTACTTTAATATGAAGAAAACGTCAGCCGAAAGTCTTCAATTTCAGTGGACGTTTTTTGTGAGCATGCTCTAGCTGAGCGAACGCGCCAAAAACGTTAGAAGATGAGAAGTTATACGCATTACGCATAAAGATTGTTGCCGAACATCTTTGACAGTCATTCAAGCTGCCATCTCAAAACGTTTCAAAGCAGATACATTAAAAAGCAAATAAATTGGGTGTCATATGAATTGAGGCGAAGAGGCGTTGAAAGACGATTCTGCATTTCAGAAATACTGCTCAAACATTACACAAACAAGCGTTTTCTCATCGGTTTGTGATTGGTTATGAATAATGATTCCATTACGACAACCCTAAGTGCAAAACGGTATATGTGAAACCTGGCCAACTAGCCAAATCAATTGCAAAACCCAATATTCTTGATATATTCATTGGAAGATGAATATTCTTGACGACAACGTCGTGCTAAAAAAGTTGAAAATTTGAAAAAAAAAAAACCGCATGGATAAGTTAGGGATCCAGTAGCGATGGTTCAGTGTGCTTCAGTATCCAGTATAAAATCGGTCCCGACTATCCCTCATATCCTAAATGATTTTCGTTATTCTAGTTAACTTTATGTCTCGCAATTTTAATATACAATAACTAGACATGTTTTTGAGAGTACTACATTTTGCTAAGACAAAACATCGCTCCCATATACCATTATAAAGATAGATTGCACCTTGTTTGACTTTGTAGTGTCTAAGTCTGCGTCGAATAAAATTGTCCGTTACATTTTTTTCCATATCGCGCAATTAAAAATTTTAAATGAACAAATTTTTATCTTAGTAGTTCTGAAATAAATGCCAAAAAATTAGAGTCAATAAAAATTTATTTAACGCGAAAATGACAAGCGAAGTGGAAGTACGCGAAAAAATTATTAAATTTTTTCAAAAGAAACCGTAGTGGTCGTTTAAGAAAATTGCCAAAGAGGTAGAAGCTAACCCTAAAACTATTTCTCGCGTTATTAAACGCTTTAAGGAAGATGTGCGTATTGACATGAAGAAAGGTTCTGGTAAAAAGACGGGGCCACATGATCGGAAGAAGGGGAAGAACGTTGTTACCATTCTCAAGAAAGACCCAAGCATTTCGGGCAGGAAATTGGCGAGGAAGGCTGGCTGTTCAGAATCTTTCGTTTGCAGGACAAAGAAAGAAGCTGGGCTGAAGACGTACAAGGTACAGAAAGTTCCGGATAGCCACGCCGTCAAGAACGAAACCGCAAAACAACGAGCTAAGAAGCTGAGGAAAGATTTTGTCAATGAATTCGAATGCTGCATAATGGATGACGAGACCTACGTTTTAGCGGACTTTTCTCACCTACTAGGACAGGAATTTTATTCAGCCGATTTTCGAGGAAATGTTGCTGAAAAATTCAAAGCCAAAAAGGTGACAAAATGTTCAAAGAAATTTCTTGTGTGGCAGACAATTTGCAGTTGGGGCAAAAGGAGCAGCTCATTCGTTACATCTTGTACAATCAACAGCGAAATATATGTAAAGGAATGTTTATAAAAGAGATTGCTCCCATTTTTAAGCCAACATGAAATGTCCACGTTTTTTTGGCCTGATCTCGCTTCATGTCTCTATAGCAAAACAGCCTTAGAGTGGTTCCAACGGAATGGAATTATTTATGTACCATGAGAAGCAAATCCACCTAACTGCCCAGAACTAAGGCCTATTGAGAGATACTGGGCTTTAGTAAAAAAGGAGATGAAGGCAACAAAAAAAGTGACCAAAGATCTTCAAAATTTTAAAAGAAAGTGGTCTTCAGCAGCTATGGGAGTATCGGACACTACCCTAAAAGCACTAATGGACGGG
Organism: Bactrocera zonata; assembly: GCA_037783105.1. Lineage (NCBI taxonomy): Eukaryota > Metazoa > Arthropoda > Insecta > Diptera > Tephritidae > Bactrocera > Bactrocera zonata. Next base: position 611,422 of record JBAWJQ010005104.1, on the reverse strand, counting down.
ATTCCGGAAAAAGTAAAAATTTTTATTAATAACACATAGTTCTTAATTTATTCTTCAGCTTTTCAAATTTAAAATAAATGTTTTTAACAAAATATTTTAGTTTATAAAGATCGGACAACTGGTTGAAAAGATTTTTTCATATTTGTAACGGACAATTTTTTTTGACGCAGTCTTTATATAGTTTAGCTCAGAAGATATCCCCATAAAAGCTAGTTACGTACATCCTACATTGATATTTGTTACAGTATATAATGGCTTAACAATTAAAATGCAAATCTTCCGATGATTATGCAATTACTTGACTCAATAAGTGTCCCCTTAACAGTGATAAAAGCTTGCAATACATTGTAAGATCCTTTGCTTAATACAGTGACTCAATTTCCAATATGGATATATGTATGTTTACCTCTATAAACCACATTACTTAACGGTATTTAAGTAATAGTTATTGCACATAAAAGCTCAAAGTATTTTTAATTGCTGTTACAATAACATCAAATTATATCTAAGTAAGTATATAATTCAAAAGTTATTAAATTAATAGTTTGCACACGCGCTTTTGCTTGCTAAAGAACCATAAGTAAAGGTGGTGACTTCATAATTAGTCTTTATTAGTTTCAGAACGACATAAAGGTGTATTTGCTTTTCCAAGAGGGTTGTCATAATGTATTTTATTTCAATTAAAATACTGTACGTAAATGACTTTATTGATGAAACTAAGTTTCTCGTTTCTCTCTCTGCAGCATAGGCCCTCTATTTAGTTGCACCAACTCACACGATTAAGGGCTGTGGTCCTCGCGCTCTGCCAGATGATATTTGCATCAACTAATTCTCATCTCACTCAACTGACATCCTCGTAATGCTGTCTGAAGTCTGGAATCTTCTTCAGAGTTTGAGAATGACCAGTGAACAAACTATTTTCTAGATTTTATTTGATCCAATACTGGTTACATATTCGTTTAACTCCATAGTTCTTGCTTTAATATCGTTTTGGACCAGATTATTCTGCAGCTGATTCGTAGGCGCTTGTTAAAAAGTGCTTGAAGTCTTTAGATGATGGAGTTCAAGGCCAGCCAAGTTTCGCTTCCACACAACAGCGTTCAGTTCTCGCATATGGAGAATATTCTCAGCTTAGTGCTACTGGAGATTTAAGACCGTGCCCAGCTAAACATTCATCGCTCTTGCCATTTCCTATTTCCTGAAGAGTTCTGCTGATATAAATTAGCGCAAAGAAACAAAAGCAAATCCATTAAGGTTAACCATGCCAAACCTTGTTTTTTAAGTCCTTGATTTTAACCCATTTCCATTATCTAAGTCATATCAGTAACTTTTCTACGAAGTAATGCTAAAATACAACAACCAAAGGAGCGCATAGTTTGCTTTTACTTACAAAAAAAATTCAAAGAGTTAATCGGAAATATCGTTACCTCGCCTGTAAATGGGCAAATGAAAATGAAAACATTTGCTCGTTAATAACAATATATACAACTATATATATATAGTAAGTGCCCAAATATACACTAATTGGCCAAACAAATACCAAGTCAAATAACAACAGTAAACATATAAATTCGAAGTGTAAATACTGTAATCAGTGTGTGAATTGGTGAGCTCTAACCACGACTTCGTTCAAAGCTGTTGGCACATTAACCTCAGCATGCCGGGGAATACATATTTAGCATTGAAAAAAAAAAGAAAAACAGAAACTTATTAAAATCTAAAAATACTTCGATTGGATATGTGATATTGTTATTAAAAGGGAAATTGAAAGGGCGAACTCTTGCAGTTTCTGGCCATTTAAGTTTATTGGCATTTTTGTAATATTTTTTCTTTGATCTGTACACCGAAATTTGTTTGCACCAATTAAGTGCAGCAACTGAAGTGGTTTTTACAAATTAGAGCTTCACCAAAGTATTATTTGCTTTTCATTAAAAGCTTTGTAAAGATCGATACCAATTTTTTTATGGAACGCATATTTATAAGCATTTTTGTTGTTTACTCGATAAAAGAAATTCAAGTTTGAAGCTCGCTTAAACCGTTTCTGTTGATCAATTGTAAATTTACCTAAATCAATGTTCAAATATCTATTAAGTTTTCTACTACATACATAGTAGGCGGAGCCTTACAAGTTGACCCCATCTATAAAGTTCTTAATTGATTAGTTAAGCTTATGCCCTGAAGAAGACAGTGCTCTATCGGCAGAATACTGAGCATACACAACGACCTCAGAGATGCAACTTTAGCATTGCTAACTTATGTACATAGATACGTTCTAGGAGATAAATGTCCTGCAATGACAGTATGATACTAAGCTCATACTTACTAAAAAATAGAAAAAACGTTAACTTCGGTTGCATCGAAGCTGTAATATTTTTCACATTTACAAAAGGTTCATTAAAATAACTTAGTGGCATCGTTGGAATATCGGAAGGACCTGTGAAAACCATTTTGAAAGAACATTTGGGCCTAAGGAAAGTGAAAGCTTGGTTCCAAAATCGCCAAATTTTTTCAGAAAACAGCGTCGAGTTAACGTCTAGGAAACAATACTTTTCAACAACCAGGTTGCCTTAAAATTATTATTACTAGTGATAAGTCGTAGATCAATGCTTACGACCTGGAAACAGACAATCAATCGGCCGAATATCGTGGCAAAGATGTTCCGAAGGTGGCCGGAATTATGGGTCAACAACTCTTGAGCTTTGTAACACGGTCGCATACTGCTATAGATTCTTTAAATAATCAGTCACAAGCGTCGATCGATGAGATGACTCTGAGCAATTTTTGGTCGTCAGTCAATTTGTGCGGAACAAACCGTGCACACACCTTTCGTAAGCACAAATGTTCGGTCAAAATGCGATAAATCGATGTTTTGGAGATGTTAAATTCTGCTTCCATGGATTTCAATGATGATGTCGGCTGATTTTTACGAATTCACGCACAATTTTGATGAAATTTCCGGTGATCACGGATTTTGATTGGTCCACATGTTGATCATCATTCATGTCCTCACGACCACTTTAAAAACGTTGAAACCACTCGTGCACTCTGCTACGGGATAGGCAATCATCGCCATAAACTTGTTTCATCAATTGAAACGTTTCGTTTTTTAGATAAAATATCTATGTATAGTAAGTATATATCGTACCAAGGTAACTATGAAAGTTATTTCTAATATAAAATATTCGGATGTATTTTCTAACATGTCTCATTAATGCCTGAAAATAAGGAGCCTATAATAATTAAACCTCCTCAAACTGGCTTAATATTTTTTACTCAGTTTTTACTTCAGTTTTGGACAGGTCAACTCTTAAAGAAACTCAGGAGCTTTTGTATTTCAGTCAATCTAAGACTAATTATAAGGAAATTCCATACATAATTTTTATAATAATATCTGGTTAGTAACTATATTCGTATGATATTTTTTTTGATCAAAATTTGAGAGTTTATTTCAAGAAAATGTGCACAATAATACATATATTGTTCAAAATCTTGCCCATCTGAAGGTTTAACACTTCTCTAGCAGCATTTCTGACTTGCAACAGGCTTTCAAGGTCTCTTGGCTTTAAGGAGTTAGATAAAGTTAGAAGGCCGAAATCCCGAATTTTCCAGATTTTTTTTAGAAAACTTTTGAATTTATTGATCCAAAATTTTTTTGCACATATTATGAAATCTTTTAATTGTATTTTAAGACTTAGTATTAGTAAACATATTTTTTGGGAAAGGAAATACCGCTGACATCCGGGAGCTCCTCTAAAAAAAGACGTTTTGCGGTGACCACCTTATCTCCGAACTGAATCCTCTGACATTTAAAAAACAAATGTAATTTTTAATATAATAATTAATCGAAGGAATAAGCAAAATAAAATTTTTTGACAAAATGGCAGTTTCTCAATTTTTGACCAATATTTCAGCCATAAATCGTTTACAAAAAATATTTATCGGTAAAAAAAATAGGAAATAATCACCACAACGATATGAAAATTTTTGTGTGTATTCTTAAATTTATTTCTTATTAAGAAAATAAAACTTAAAAAATCGATTTTTGGAAAATTCTAATTGTATATAACCCCAAATTTATGTTTCATCCAATTTCCTTGCTTTTCAAAGTATCTGGCTGCTGTTAAACGTTTTAAAATGGCTACTTTGACAACAATCCGCATAGAGTAATTCGTCTACCTACTCATCTTCAAATTTTTTGCCACCTGACATATTTTTCAAGTCAAAATCTCAAATTTGAAATCGTAGAAACCACCTTTGGCACATTTGCAAAGTTAGAGCAAGCTTTCGTCATAATCAAGTAATAGAGAAGAACTAGCCAGACTAATTCAGTTGCACACAAAATCCGTAAAAAATGGTATGAAATTTGTTTCCCTTCTCTAATTACAACTCGTGTTTTGTTGTGAAAAATAGTTATTTGGTGGATTCGTTAATAGTCCATACATTTTAAATTATAAAAACATTTTTATTTATATCCAGATACTTTTTCCTCCACCTGTCTCCCTATTCTCTGCTTCTGTACTGTGACAGAAACGATTTTTAATTTTTGGTATTTTTGCGGTAACAAACAAATATGACCAAATAACAGTAATAATAAATTGATGTGTACAAATCCACTTGCTTCTACGCACACACACACATACATATATATACACAAAAGTGGAAGTATGTTTTCGGCACAACAACAGCAAAAGCTGGCTGCTCAAGAACAGCGCTAGAAGTGGACAAACAACGAACAGCGTTCACTTCCAAACGATCGGACACGAACTCAATTAAAGTTATAACAGTGTTTTCGCCTAAGTATGAGTGTATTGGTGAAGCCTGACACCTCGGCAACCAAAGATCGCAAACGCAAATACAAACGCAAACACAAACAAAAGCAGCACACAAACACCCTTAACTTTGCTTACAAAAACAAACCCGACTACGCCGCCGACGTCGCTGCTCGTGCAGAGCTGCTTGACTGCTTCGTCGCTTTGATTATCTTTCGAATTGAAGGCGATCGCCGACTACCGACTACCGGTGCTGATTTTGCCGCCACAGCTGCTTTGGCAACAACTTCGTTTGACTTTTGACTTTGCCTGCTTTGCTTTGGCTTTGATTTTTCGACTTTTGTGATATTTTGGTGTCGTTGTATGCGACTGCGCTCCCTTTCCGTATTAAGTTAATTCGTTTTTTGTTTTTCGACAGCCAACCGCAGTGTTTTTGCGAATTATTGCGGCCTTTGTTGTTGTATTGGCTCGTATAAGCGATCGTTAAGCTGTGCGTCTGCTCCTAGCGCAGCGTTCTCTGCGTCGCTGCCTTCTAGTCGCTGTGCGCGTTTTGTGCTTTTGTATTGCAATTCGACGGCGTCTTTGCGCGTTTGGCAAAAAACATTTATTTTATCTTGTGATTGTCGAGAAGTTTTGCAGTCAGTTGAGCATAAACATTCATACGGTGCGGTTTGGTGAAACAATATTAACAAAAGCGACTACAAGCGACTACATATTGTACAATACAAAGCAATACTCGTTGGATTCTAGAACTTAGTGAATTGAACGTGGTGGCGTATACGCAACATTTAGTATTTAGAATATGCTAAATAGAATGTGCTTTCTAGCCATGCAGACAAAGTGTTAAAGAAGTTTATAATCATTAAGTAATAAAATAACAATTTGCCAATGTTAGTGCTCACCAAAAACGATTTCAGTCAAATTTTGTGCTATTTTGGTCTAAATAAAAATTAAATAAATTATCGAAAAAATAATTTTTGAATTATTATACGCGAAAAGTGCATAGAATGGACTATTTCGTAGCATTGCTAGTGTGCGTGTGAGTGTGCAGAACCAAAAATACAATTAAATATCGCTTAAAAGTGCATATATATCCTTATATAGTGAGCAGTTTTATCGTGGAATTTCGTCTCAAACTATTTACAACAAAAATAAATAAATAAACTAAGTTACAATATATTAGCGTCTATTAAGTAATTCACCAAAAACACAGTCAAAATGAACAGCAACATAACTTCGCGCTTCGATATGGCCGCTGAGATTGCGTCCATAGCATTGGACGAATTCAAATCGCACCATGTTGATTGGAATTATACGGGACTGATACAGCGCTATTACCATTTGGTCGAGCGAGACTTCGGCGGTACGTATTGGTGACATTCAAATATGCGAATGCAAAATATTTTAATGTATTATGCGTGTTATTTCCAAGTAATTAGACATGTAAAGGTAAAGGGTTGATAAATATTGTGCTGAGAAAGAAGTGTGAATAAAATGTAAAAGGTAAAGAAAGAGGAAATTTACACAGACGTACAAAGAGAAAGAGATAAAGAGATAAAAATTTTAGCCTTGGTGACAAATAAAATGCAAATTATGAAACATATTAATCTAAATAATATATATCTGTCCAGATAAATGCCAAAAAATTGTCATAAGTTGTTATGGCTGTTATGTTTAGTGAAAAAGATGGTCACAAAAAAATCGAATAAGTTCCTATAGATGTTTTCATGATGAAAAAGATGCTTTCATAAAATAAATTACAAGTTTTTCACCAACACAATGTTTTATAAAAAATATGAAAAAGGAGCAAAAACATGCTGTTGTGAAAATTTCAGGAAAAATATTATTGATAGTCACTGCAAACCAAAATACATTAATAGTTACGCGTTGTCTTCCATATAAATTTAAAAAATTTGCGAAAGTTCTAGAATACATAATTTGACGAAATAAAAGAAGCAAAAGTTTTAAACTAAGAAAGTTTTAATCTAAGAAAGCAAGTACGTTATAATATTGTTATACCTTATAATAGTGAATATGTCATGGTTTCTAAGCTTTGAGATAAAAAATTAAGAAATTATAAAAAAATTTTATTTTTTGGGATCAACCCATGTTGTGCATTTGAATATACTCGTATTTTTTGCACAAAAAAAATCCAATATTTATTTTACCATTTGGAGGTAACTTAAAAGTTTGCTAAAACGAAAAGAAGAGTTGCAGCAAAGTACCTACTTTCACTTTCTAACTGTGAGAAATTCTTGAGTGTTCAGCTCATTTTGAGTTGCAAATTAACTGGAGAAATATGCTAATATTTCAAGATTGTTAAGAAAACAAAATTTTTGCAAAATTCTGTTGTATTTTTGGCAGCTCAAAAGTATCGGTTCCGCTAGAGAAGAATATTTTATTATTTATTTTCATCTCAAAACTAAAAACAAAAATTCTTCTGAAAACTAAAAAAAAATATTATTTTCGTAGAATTGTTAGCAAATATGACCAAATCTTGAAAAGTGCGTGCAAATTTTAACTTTTAATTAAAAAAAAAAATATTTACAATAATTATTATTTTAAATATTGCCTATCTGAAGCAAAAAAACTTTCTTATCTTTCTGGTAATTTGTGAATTCCATATAAAAAGAATTCCTGCTTGGTGGCCAACAATGAATCAAGCCAATTTTTTTATCCCATTTTGTTTCATATTCCAGTGAGAGCATTCTGCATAGACCGGAACAAATAATAGTCAGATGGATGGCAACTTGCCAACCGCTGTTTTCTTAATTTTAAACCGGTTTTGCAGCATGAAACAGAGTGTTGTCATGACAAAAGAGTTATTTAGTCTCAGTCTAGTCCAGACATTTTTCTGTAATCACTTAGTTTGAGTTGAGTTTTTGTCGGTAGCGTCCTTCAATAAATGTTTCATTCCATTTTAGAAGCTCATAATACAGTACTCTCTTTTCTTTCCACCAAATATGCATACTCTTTATTCTCATTATTCATCCATTTCGTTATACAGGGTTGAGACGGATTGACCTGGTCTCATATGCTTTTTCGCGCCATAAGTGTTCCAGTTGTCATCACTATTCACAATCCGAAGTAAAAAATACTTCTTTGTATAGGCTTTAAGCGGCATATCCGACATGAAAAATCGTCTTTCCTGGCTTCAATCTAGATGGTAAAGTTTTGAAATGGCTGTAGCTCTGCTTGTATCTGACAACAATTTTTATCGAGTAATGGTTGTAGTTCCTCATCTTTACATTTTTTTGCCCCTCCGAACTCTCTCTCGTCTTTCAAGCCAAATTAACTACTAACCATTTTTGGAACATTCGCTCAGCTAGAGCTGGAGTTTTCTTCATATTAAGATAATGAGGAAGAATTCTCCCCAATGAATTAGTGAAGCTCTTAGTAGCTTAGTAGTAATACACGAGACAGTCAAAAAATAAGTGTTGAGTTGTTTCAACTTCATCTTCTTCCATACAGCTTCTGCAGATAGCGCCTGGTAACATGTCAGTCAAAAAATAAGTGTTGAGTTGTTTCAACTTCATCTTCTTCCATACAGCTTCTGCAGATAGCGCCTGGTAACATGCCCAACCTTACAACATTGGCGCCAATGGGGCAATGGCCTGTTAAAGACACATAATTAGGGAGAGGCTAGCCTTACTTAGGGCAAAGAGAATATTAGATCTCTTGCGATACATGCAAAAGTAAAAAATATCACAATTTTTAATCAAAATTACATTTAATTGATAGGCATTAGAGGATTTAAATTTATTTAAGTATTGAAAATTAATACAAAAAAAAACATTAAATTATTTAAATGAATGAAATAATAATTGAATTTCCCTATTTTGATGATTCTCAATATTTTTCGGGTCTTAGAATATCATATTTTATATATTATAATAATGATTAATTCGAAAACATTTTTTTTTCAATTAAATTTCTGTACATAAAATGTAGCAATATCAATCGAGTTATACCATCGAACTCACACTGAAGCTTTTGTTGTTTACCAATTATTAAAAATTATTCCAGAAGTTCGTAGAAAATAATTATCTTAGAACTTTAGACCGTTAATTTTCAAACAATTATTTCGTTCTACATGAAGTTAGCTGCTAAACATTCCAAGCAAAATAAATCAATTAAATGTACGCTTCCTAATATACGCTCGTGTATACTTAATAATTGTACTTAAAGTTTGTGCAACAACAAATCGCGCAATTAATTGTTAAGAAGTGCGAAAAATCCCCTCTAAACGAGTCCGTAAGCGACGCGAAATGCAGATAATTTCCACAAAGCGTAAAATTGCGCGTTGCTAATGTAGTTGTAGTGGAAAGCTTAAACACCACAATACAGACAAAAAAGTCTTACGAGCCGATACGAGTAATGAGTTGAGAAATGCGTGCACATAAACAAATGTGTGGCGGTTGAAAGGCGCAACAAATGCAGGAATGGACGCAACAAAAAATCGCTTGACTAAAACGCATATTTTTTGCAAGATGCCACTAGTTAATCAGCTGTGTATGTTTATTTCTTTGCTAATTGTGTTGTAAACGTCAATTATAAGTATGCTATACTACGCTATGCCGGCTAAAAGTAGAATTTACTGTGGAAATGGCAACAACACAAAGCATTTGTGACGGTAAAACAAAGTTCATAAATGAGTTGAGTTGACATAGAACTGCAATTAAAAAGCATTACAGCGCACGTAAGTGCTTGGACGTCTAACTAAGCTTTGCTCGTGTTGCTCGCGAGGGTCAGTGACGCGCGCAAAGGGTAAAGAAGGCAACTAAAATGTTTGAGTGTAGTTAAACTAATATTTCACAGGCTAATTGTGATGAATTGCAAATATGGTTGTTACTTCTATTTCAAACAATTTTTTTGAGAGTGCAAAGCTATTTTGTATTTATGTACTGTGAATATAAAAGTCAACTTTTTAGTTTTGATTTTGTACTGCGTAAGAGGTGATTTTTATTTTTATTTTTGTGAAATAATTGCATTTATCTCTATAACTCTGTGAATAATGTTAGCTATTTCAAAGGGATTTTCCTCAAAAAAGCTCACTTAAACCAACAACAATTATAACAATAAGCGATTATAGCTTTAGTTCTCCAAATCTGTTGTTTAAGTTTCTTCAAAGTTAGCAATACTCGTTTATACAAATATAATAAGCCACTTAAATATCAATGACAGAGTCAATGATTCCAATAATACCACTTCAAGTCAAAGTCTTAAAAAGCGCTTCTTTAAAAAGCATTGCATGGATTTTTTAAATTTTGTATCAAAACACTGCCTGAAGACTGTTGACTTTTACCAGCTAACAACTGAAATTATTGCTGACTAAGAAGTTATCCACATTTGGACGAGATTCGCCGTAGCACATATCCGAAATTGTAGCGATAATGTGACTTGAGATCAATATCTTGAGAGAGGTTGGTTAAAAATTCTAGTTAACGGTTATACTATACATTTAGATATTTTTAATGTGTAGTTAGATCAAAGATTTTTCAGTTAATTTAGTGTAAATATTTGACATACTTGTATATGAGCTGATTAAGTAGGAAATACAATAAAAAGAGATAAATTATGTTAAAACTTACATAACATTTCGGCAAAAGACTCTCTCTTTTACTTATGTAAAAGTATTCCCAAGCTACAAATCCGGCTGATGATTCATTAACCCATATATAAGGGTAGTGTAAGTACCTTGAGTACTTAAGCTAAATAGATTGCTTTAAGGAAATACAACAAGTAGTCAGGCAGACAACAGATGTTATTTTTGTTTTTTTAAGATTTAGATATTATTTACTTATGTGCGTTAATACCATGGTTGCGAAGTTTTTACTCAAAATTTTTGAATTAAATATTAGATTTGAAAATGTTCACACAAATTTTGGGATTAAAAATAATTTTTTAATAATTATTGAAATTAATAATTAAAAACTAATTAATTAAATAATAATTTAATATTATTATTAAAAATTTTAGTTTTTAATCCCAAAGCTTGAATTCACATTCTTAAATCCGAATTCGGGTTTTGACTAAATTTTAAATTTTAATTTGAAATAAAATATTTTTTACATGAAAAGAGACAAATGGAAGGCTTTACATACTTTTAACATGAGTACTATAATTGAATGTAATTAAATGTAAATATAAATAAACTTTCCTTTCCAAAAGATAACCAAAGGCTAAAACATGAAACCCTTAAACTCGAAAAAGTTAAAATTTTTAAAAAGGCACGTTTCTAATTTTTAATTATAAACTGGGGAATTGTACTTTTTTTCAATCCATTATTTATGCTTAATTTTCAATCCGATTTTAGCATTTTTTTTTTAATCTGTTATTTTAAACTAAAAATTTTATTCAATTTTCAATCCGGAATTTGGGAAAACATTTTATTTTAATTTTTCAATTATTTTTAATTTAATTACAAATTTAAAAGAGTAATAATTAATGCATTTTTTAAAACTCTGATTAATAGATTTCATCTTGCTCTTTAGATATTACACAAATTGAACCATTTTCGCTTGAACAAACGTGTATTTTCAGGCGAACAAAGCAATTTTGAGATACTTCAATTCTTATGAAAAAATTAGTTAACAGTCTGTTAGAAAATTATGCTACTTATTCATTCATTCTTGTGCTATTTTTTCGGATTTTTTGCTCCTTCATTTATCATACTTTGCTGAAAACTAGTACATATTTTTAAAATTTAAAATAGCATTTTCTAACATTTTCCAATATTCTCTTAAAAAACTTCTAATTAAATTTTCAAAGTGCCAAACTATATGAGTAACCTGATTTCGCGAAACACAAAACAAAAATAAACAAAAACGTCATTGAAGCAGCGTTGAACTTGAAAACAATACTTTATAACCACTTATAGTATGCATCACGCCCTTTGCCTTGCCTAAAAGTGTGCGCGTATGTACTTACCATTGTAATGCCGGCACACATAAGCGCGTAAGAAACCTAAGTACATTTACATGAGCACACAATCATCGGCGGCCTTGACAATGCCGAACATTTGCTGCGGACACTTGCTTCTTTTATCTGCGACAATTATTACCGCAATTAAATGTCAGTTAAACTATAAAAAAAAAAGAGTAATAATTGTCAATTTCCTTCTACGCTGCGTTTATTGCTCTGTTATGATATAGGAATATGTACATATATACAGACATAAATACACCTTCAAGTATGCGTAGTTTTTAATTTTATTTCTATTAAACTTATTTCCCCCCTTCGCTTGCTTATTTGCCTCCCACCACTGCTAGCTACTCAATGTTTGTGGGCATCTGAGCATGCAGCCACCTTGTATGTTTATATGTATGCGCATGTTTATAACTTTTACTGCTATTTAACCTTTTATTTCGGCTTTGAGTGTACTTCAGCTTCATAGAAATATATTTATTTATGTATGTACACACATACCTTGTGTCCCTTTATGCACTGTTGCTGAAAAGGTTAACGGCGTTTAATAAATATGGCAAAAACACAAATAATTAAAAAAAAATTTGCACACTTAAACGCAAAATTAAAAAAAAAAGAAAAAACATTGGCTGCACGGAAAGGTATAAAAATTTGCCAAAAAACTTTAAATTTTACATTGCTCTGGCTGCATGCTCACCAGCGCAAAAGACTTAAGACACAAACCTTGCGCTGTTAAGGCGTATTAACATTAAAATGTATACAAGAGACACGTTGCGTGCATTAATGTGGCATTAATAGTGTAAACGATTTATAATGTCTATAATAAAATATGATATTCATAGTAAATTATTTACTCAGAAGCTCTTCGTAAACACTGGCAATAGTCAAGCAATTGCTATTCACCCTCTACTTTGAATTTGTCCCTCAATGTAACGAGCGTTAACATAATGTTATGCGCGTTCTTAAACTATGGCCTGTAACCCTGTCGGCACTGAAGACATTAAAAATATTCTTAACATCTAATAATGTTAGTTTAGTTGCAGCTGTAGACGCAATGCACAAATTTATTTACACATACAACAACAATAACGTTGTAATGCAGATTTTATTCTTGCTACTTTTCAACAACAGTCTATTTATATATACATATGTAGCATATGCAGTCTCGAAAATGTCACGAAATATACAAGCGGCTACTACAAAGACAGCTACCCACGCCAGTATATACAAATATATATACATATAAAATATAAATTGATAGCTTCGTTTGTTTGCATTTGCCGTAATCGTGAAAGAATGCTGAACTACACAATCGTTTATTCAAGCAAAACAGTTCTTTTAAATGATTCTGTGTATATGTGGCTACTGTGGCGCATTATCTGCCTTACTGTAACTCTTAGATCTTATTAAATGCTTTGCAACTATTTTCATGTAGCACGTCTAAGCAATTAATTGTTCAAATGTCGGGTAGCAAGCGATATCTTAATAAAAAAAACAATAGTTGAAGACATTAATTTATGGAAATAATAGTGTTGGTAGCTATTGAGATTTTTATCTAAAAATGTGTGAACATTTTTTGCATTCATTATGCATTTGAAAAGAAGAAAAACAAATTCCAAGCATAGCATAGTGTGACAAATATATCATGTTTATTGAAATATTTTTTGGAAAAAAAATTAATATGCGCACAGCTGTACAACAAGAACTTAACAATTGTACAATAAAGAAATAATAAACAATTACAATAAATACAGAAAAACTTAAGCCTCTAACAAGTATTTACTATTAACGCATTAATCTATATAATTAGTTAACAGCCAACGGCATATATTTATTGATATTTTATTTTAATAATAGTAATCAATTATTGTTTAATATGCATAGTATTATAATAAAGAAAAAAAAATATATATATATATGAAAATATGTATTTTGACTATCATCGATCAGTTTTTATAGCAGCTATATGCTATAGTGGCCCGTTATAAATTATTACTGCGGAGATTCCATGAATGCTTGCGGCAATAATCCATGGAAAATTTTATAAAAATACAAGTATGTCGTCAAATAAAAAAGGTTTTCAGGCAAGCACATGATTTTGATCGTTCAGTTTGAATGACATCCACATCTTCAAAGTGTTTGGCTGCCTCTCTGCTTAAGCGTCCTTAAGCGGAGACTTTGTTGATGCATTTTCCTGGTCAGAAGTGGTTTTTTTGCGTATTTTCCAGCGTTCGAACCAGCTTCCTGGAACCTGTTTCATATAGTTCTAGAAGTAATTTCGGTTCTTAGGTATTTTATAAGATCCATGCTGATGCCATGAAAATGTTTTCCTTGCTGCTCCAGAGCCTGATTTTCTACTTAGAAACCCGCTGCTTTGAAATTTTTAAAAAAATTCTCGCTGCAGAGTTCTAGAATCCAACTCTTTCACTGGTCTTACGTATGCAGTAGTCATTTTTTTAGGTTTGTCGTATTTTACTTTCACATTCTAAACTGTATGTACCAAAAAACATTTCAATAAATAACGAAACAGCACATATTTCTTCTATTTACTCAAAAAAAAACTTTTTCAACCAAATTTTGCGCCTACATAATGCATTTTTGCCATAACTGCGACCTGGCTACTTGTCCGGTTTTGACAAAGAAGTAGTTTATTGGTTAGAAAAGATGTTATTTTCATAAGATGAATATCTCAAAAACTTAGGGAGTAGTGCGCGTACATATGTACAGATAGACGGACATGCCGTCACGCTAATCATTCACATACACTCAAGATTATATTTGAACTGGACTTTTATACAATGAGGCAATGGCCTGGCGCGTTTCCCGAAGCGAACACAGAAAAAGGTTACAGTTTTCCAGTTTACCTCTAACCTTTCCACTAGTTTAGTAAACTTCATCGAAATGGTATGTGGAAGCAAGACAGTCCATAAGGTTCAAACAAAAACCTTTTTTAGAATCTAAATTGAAAAGTTTTAGTATTTTCGTTTGTGAATTTTTGAATCATATGATCAACAGGCTAGTTACACTGCCAGTCCAGCTTACCCAGATCGGACTATAAATAAATTACATTCAATTAAAATAAATTCTTTTATATATATTTGCTTTTTAATTTGCATTACGCAAACAAGCTAATAGCTAACTAGGTAAGGGTCATGACTTCTGTCTTATTTAATAAATGGCTGTTTATATTATTAAGTAAACGTCAGTTGTCATTTAGCTGAATAAAACAAAAAATACATGTGTTTATTAGAGCGGAACTGAATTATGGGAAGTCTCATTGAATCATTTTTGTCTAGGAACTTGTTCAAACTTTCATGTCGTCAGCTGAAATGCAAAACAATGTATCAACAAACAAAAATTTATTTTGAGTTTTTTTTATTATTTACCATTCAGTACATCATATTATATGTATGTGTGGTATTGTAAAATTTTAAGCTTCCGCTTTCAGATATAATCAATATATAACAATTTTATAACCAAAATCCAAATTTTGTTTCAATATGAGTGGTTTCCATTATATTGTTTTCTCTTCAGCTGTAAACTTATGAAAAGTGATGTTACGTTATCTTGTATTATACATATGTGACTGTATGCTATATGAGCTATTTTTCAATCGAAAAAATAAATTTAAATTTACCATACAAATCAAAATTAATTTTCAATTTAATTCTATCAGAATTTTAAATTTTCTATAATAATCTAAACCTGGAATTATTTTTTTAATGAAAAGATAAAATTTTTCAGAAAAAAATCTTAATTTTTACAGGACTTCCAAACTCTATGTTATAGGCTGAGGTAAATAATATTGAGCAGCTTACTTCTGCAAACTAACTAAAAGCGATTTCCAAAAAACATATAATCCACCCTAATATATGTATGTGAAAATGTATGCATAGATTTATTCATGAGAGTGTTAAAGTGAGACTATAAAACGTGGAAATAAATTCTTAATTAAATATACGCGTCCACACACGTTTACATAATCACAACGGCAATTAAGTATATATAATAAAATAAATAGTAGCTTATTAAGCTCTGATTGCATGCGTTGTAAGACCAGCTTTTCTGAAGCCGTTACAAAACTACTATTACACTTAATTTAAATATATTAAAATCTCTTAGCATTAAGTAAAACTTTTGAAATGTGTAAGCACAGCAAGGCTAAGGGGTCAGAACAGTTTATTTAAAAAATGTTTTTAAACGAAAATTTAGTCCAGTGTCAGTGGCCACATATTTCGCATTATTTAAGCTGTTAAGGCCGAATTTGGCGTAAAAAAAGTAAAAAGCCTTATGAAGACTAAATTAATTTTCCATTTTTTTCGATAATTACTTATTTATATTAGGGTGAGCAAAAATCATTTTTTTATCTTGGTACTCTGCACAATACAATAGGTTCTTAGACACCTCTAAGAAAATCTCTCCAAGTATCAGCACTTAAATGTAAACAGTTAGTTAGTTTTCTATTTTTTTTCTTATTATAAAATAGAAAAATTCATATATCTCTTCCATTTATTGGAAAAAATATCCCGTTTCATAGATTTTGTGAGAAATTGTATGATTTCAATGAGAAAAATAATAATAAAACAAAAAAAAAAAATTAATAAATATTAAAATAATATCTCTTACCAAACAGCAGTTTTAAATTTATAGATCAGTTTATATGATAAAAAATTAAAAAGGTGGCATTCTCCTTTCAAATATATGTTTCTCTGTAAATATTCTCAAACTGCTTTTATTTTAAAAATTTGTATTGACTTAAAATTTTGAAATAGGAGGCAATTTAAATTTTTCAAATAGGTGGCAACTCTAAATAATTTTTTTTTTACCTTTTTAACATTTTTTTTTCATTGCAATTTTAAATTACTTTTTCCATTGAGTTACAAAAAAATGTATAAGAAAAAAATTATAAGAATGGGAAACTAGATCGATCGGATATATTTCAAGTGTGATGATTGAAAATAGGTTGTCTAGTCTGATGAGTTCAAATTTAACCACTTTCAGTCAGTTAGAAAGCAATATTGCTGGCGTACACACAGACAGCATGTAAAGCAAACTGTTAAACATGGCGGTGGAAATATAATAGTTTTAGGGATGGTGGCATGAGGCAAAGGGCCACATTTAGTAGATATTATCATACGAAAAGGAATATCTTCAAAATCTACAAACCAATCTTCCCAATTCTTTTGAGAAATTATAGTGAAAAAAGTACCAAAATAATGAAAAGACTGCTAAGGCAATATGAAGCAGCTTCAATAAACATGTGCAATACCGAAAGACATAATTGAAAATTTATTAGAAAACAAGCCAGACCGCTTAAAATAAGTCATTTTTAATAGGGCTCTATGAACAAAATATTGAAATAGTTTTAGTTATTTAATTTTTTTAAACGTGCAAAATAAATTTTATTCGAGCTTCTTTAGTTTTTTTTCAAACTCTTCGAATTTATCTCATTCACCACTTACTAGATATTCTTTTCTATATATTCTTAACTAGAATTTTTAATTACGAACAAAAATAATAAAAATAAAATGAAAACATATTTGGATTTGCTTTTGTAAATATACACTCAAGTCTGCTTACCATTGAATTTATTCTCCTACTTCTTAATTGGCGTAGTCACCGCTTACGCGTTTATAGCTGTACTATTGTAAAACTTGTATTTATTGTAAATTTATATTTCACTCTTTCAGATCCCCGCGCTACACGTTTCCCCCTAATGGAGCATCCCCTGTACACATTCGGTTTGGTTGCCATATACCTGTCTTGGGTCCTCTTGATCGGACCAACATTCATGCGCGACAGAAAACCCTTCCAACTGCGGCGTACATTAGTCATCTACAATGCCTTTCAGGTGGCGTTAAGCGCGTACATGTTCTACGAGGTGAGTGTGACCCATCAAGCAAACGAAAAAAATTGATTTAATAAGACTTATGCCTATTTCATTTGCTACACTACGCAGGTATATAAAATTGTATATTAAATATAGAAATAAGCTAAATTAAATGTATTACTCCAAACTCCCAACTGGGTTAAGAAATACAAAAAAAAAAAAATATTTATTTTAAAAATTAATAAATTATTAAGATTTAATCAGCAACATTTTGTAGAAAAAATTAAATTTTTATTTCCCAAAATTAGTATTTAGAATTGTAAAACAAAATTTTAAACCTTTTTTTTTTCTTAAGTCGAAGCCTTATAAAATTTTTACAATAAAAATTAAATAAAATTATATCCACTCAAAAATAATTTTTTTTTTTTAATATTTATATTTGTATAGCACCTGATGGCTGGTTGGCTGAACAACTACAATTTGAAATGTGAACCCGTGGATTACTCAGATGGGCCAATGTCAAAGCGGGTGAGTGAAGCGTGTACACTTATGTAAATCATTATGAGTTGATTTCTATTGACAGATAATTATATACTCGTAGCACATAACAGAAAAATTTCTCTTTGAAAAAGAACGTGTTACGTCATGATTTATATTAAAAAAAAAAATATTTCCTTCGCGCTTTATTCTGTAAATTCGTAAAAATACAAAATACTTAGTCATTATAACTCATCTCTCGGCATATCGCTAATTTTATCTTTTATTTAGGTAAATTGTTCCAAGAGCGCATAAAAAAGTTTCATGGTTCGCGGAATAATACTTTGGTTTATGTCCAGAGAAAATATTACATATTACGTCATTTATACCTTAACCTAGATCACCCGTCCAATTTAGAAGATTAAAATATCGACTTAAACTTTGTTATGATTTACCACAAGCCATGAACAGAATATTTCTATTTTTTTGTAAAGTACTGAACAAAGTAGAGTGGTGAGCATTCAACTGTTTAAAATTATAAAAATTCTAATTTAACCTGTGTTTTGATATTAGAAAATTTAAACTCACTACATTTCTACAGTTTTGCATTCCGTAAGGAGATAAACATATCTATGTGCACGAGCAACAGCTAAAAGCAGGATCCTACAAAAAACAAATTTCCATATTTTAAAGTTTTCAGTTTTCAAGCGCTTCATAAAAGACAAAAAAATAAAAACGCCGACTGCAATGCGATTAGCTCATGTTTGTTTTCGTCGCCAACTTTCAAGGTTAATGTATGGCGAAAATGCGGTTTAAAACATGCAACCAAACAAACCTAGACTTAAACCCAAGCTCATAGAAAGCGATCAGCGCAGAAAAGGGAGAGTGCGACGCGCAGTTGGCAACTGAAAACAAAAGATTAATATAAATTTCTGTTTAACATAACGCGACTAACAGCATTTCAGGCGTTGAATTTGTTTTTTCCATTTCTTTGTTGTCTTTGTTGTCCATTGCCGCCTTTGCTGCACTTAAAAAGCCAACTTGGCTTTTGTGCGATCATCTTCCATTTCAAACATCTCTTGTTTTCTCTTTTTGTCAAATTAAACAGGTATTTTCAAATGCTTCGCACAAGTTCAAGCAAATATTAATTTAATATATAATTATTTGCTTAATTTAAATATGAATACATTCATGCGCTGTGTGAACTGTTATAGAGCTTTGTATGAAGCTCAGTATCATAATACTTTTATAAACAAAAAAAAAAAGTGAAACAATCAAAGCAATCGCTAAACAATTTGCATTTCATTATATTTAATTTTTTGTAATGTCACTAAGCCCAATCTCTCCATTTGATGTCATTGATTTTAGAAAGAGAGCAGTACATGTTTTTTAGAGAGTTTTATGATTTTGCACTTTTATCAGTCTGTAAAGTAAAAATAAAAATAAATTATATATACATAAATACTTACATTCTATATTATTTGTCAAAAAAACAGAACAATTTAAAATTTATTTCAATAAATTTGTAATTCTGCACTGGACACTAAACGCTCTCTTAAAAAATTATTGACGTCTATACATCTATAGCATAAATTAAAAATTTAAATAAAGTTATATGACTTACTCTCGAAATATTGGAGAAATATGGAGTATTATTTTATTATATTTAATTAAGTAGAAAAATTAAAAAGGTGGCAACACCCTTGCAAATAAATGTTTCACTGTAAATATTCTTAAAATGCGCTTATTTTAAAATTTTAATTGACTTGAAATTTTGAAACAGGTGGCAACTCTTCCTAAAATTACTTGATTAAAACACGTGACACCTCCTTTCGAAAATATGTTTAACAGTAAATATTCTTAAACTGCGCTTATTTTAAAATTTTTATTGACTTCAAGTTTATAAACAGCTGGCAACTCTTTCTAAAATGTTTTTGATTTTTTTTTTCCTTTTTAACAATTTTTTTTAATGATAGTAACTTTTAAAACAATTTATAAAGCTAAAAATTGTAAACAGCTGGCAATTCTTTCTAAATTATTTAACTAAAAAACATAACAAATCCTTTCAAAAATATGTTTCACTGTGAATATTCTTAAACTGCGCTTAATTTTAAATTTTTATTAGTATTAAATTTTTAAACAGGTGGCAACTCTTTATACAATTTTTTTTTTTTGCCTTTTTAACAATATTTTTATATATGATAACTTTCAAAACAATTTTGCTTTTGACCACCATAATATCCAAACGAAAATATTTCAAGTTTTAACTGCCACAGTCTTTGCTATGACACCATTATTTATACTGCAAAGATACTGGAATTTGTTTCTAATTTAAATAGAGATAAAATATGCTACTAATTACCATATACTGCCTACCTCTACCAAACTCTGTAATTATTATCGGTACTAATATGTACTGATGGCTACAACACTAAAGGAAACTGAACATAACCAAGGAACTCTTCCAAAACAAATTTTTAAAACCAATCCTGAAATAATATGAACTCTCGTTTAATTAGACCAGAAACGGGAACATGTTTCTCTGATAGGAACGCATACACTTTCAATTCCATGCATTGCAGACTTCAATCAATCAAATTGGACCACAACCGCGACCACTTCACATGTAACAAATAAAGAAAAACTAATAGAGTAATCCAGAAGAACTAAATCATTAGAAACATTATTGAAAGTAAACTTGTCACAAATTTTATCGCTGATATATGACAACTTTTTTTTCAAAAATATTCGAAATCTTTCCTTAGCTCTCATATCCCGAATATTATAACATCCATTTCTCCAATTAACCTTCCTTCGCTGACATAGTTACATAACTTGGACTTAAAATCACCCTTTATCTCGCATATAAAAAATTGATTGAATTCGGTTAATTTCAATGTGTGTACTGCGGATACTCGTAATACTCGTATGTATACTAAAAGTATTGCCTTTCGCTGTTAGAATTTTCGTAATGAATTCTTATAGATGTATTAAGATATTTTACACTTCTAAAGTTCTTACGATTTATTAGAGTATATTTTATATGTAAGTATTCGTTACAATCCGAACTAATTACATGAATAATTAGTAAACATTAAGGACAGATGACATTCGATGACAGATCAAATGTCATTCATTGACATCATTGAATCAACATCAGTCAAATGTCAAAAGATTTCTTTATAGCCAATATACATATATACAGTTGTTATGGGAGCTAAGAGGGTTCTAAATAATAATGTGATTACTTAAATTGTCACTAACTACTAAATATGTATGAATATATTTTGACAATGACACAATCAACGAAAAGTCATGAAAAAATAATTACACAGTATTTACAGTACCCGGCCAATGCATACCAGCATTGCTAGCATAATAGCAGTATTTTCGGAAGAAGTATTTGTTCTTTTTGAAATAAATTTTAAGTGATTCTATGTATATACATGTCCACGTTTGTACGTATACAAACATACATACATAAGGTTGTTTTGAAATGCATGGCTGAGCGCGCGCCAAAATCTCATTGGAGCATTAAATGAACCCGACAATTTACTTATACAGACAAACATACATATGTATATATACATATATGTTTCAAATAGCGAAAATGTTCTGCGTTTATTTCTGATTGCGATTATTTTTATATTTTTGCAAACATACTATGTATGTATGGATTTGACTCTTGCATGAACAGCAATATTGGTCTCCAGTTATTATGTTGGCGGTTATTGCGACTTCTTGCAGAATTGCCAACTGTAATCGGTGCCACCGAATTACTCGTTGCAGCAAGAAGTCGTTACTTATAAAATTGGGTTCCTATTATGTTGATCTCTTCCATTTTATTTAAAATTTTTTTTGTGCTTGGTTACAAATGCTTACAATTCAAGTTCTATCATCAGATTTACTTGGCATTGTCTATATTTGGCTGTAGAGAGAAACTAGTATTATTTTCATGCGAACCTATTCACATGCATCGGGTTAACTCAACCTCAAAATAGTATACCATTGAAAGCAGAAATCGGAACATTGAAACAATTTCAAAATTTTGCTCTCAGAGAGCCAATAAGATTCAATTGGTCTTTTGAGAGAAGTATTGGATATTGAAGCCCGATTTTACTACTAAATATTTACGAAGTGAGAGAGAGATCACTCAAATTGTTTTAATATACATATGATACAAAGTCTTAGTTTTTGCTTCGTCTTTCCATCTTTTTCTCTCTCTCTTTTTCTCTGTCTCTCTCACTACATTTTTGGCTCTCTATTTCCTCTTTTTTGAGTTTTTTGGCATGTGAAATAAAATAAAATATCTAAATAAAAGTCGCCTCAACATTTAAATTGAAAGTTATAGGCTAAATTAAGATATAGTCTTATTATTATTGTTCTCGAAGGCATTTTTCTGACTAGTGAATATATTCTAATTCCGAGGTATGTGTCTCCGCTAAATTTACTAGTGAAGATATTATGCGGAATCCGTAAAAGGTATGTGTCTCTGCTAAATTTTCCGAGTTTCGTGAAAACCTCTGTACTTTAGTACCAAAATCTTGAAGCGGTTAGTCAACAAGTCCAAGAAAATATATAATTCTTGACTGAAAAATGTTATAAGCTTTCGAAATAAAAGGAAAAGAGAAGTGATGTCGATATTCTTTTTTTGTAACTACTTACTATTATTAATTAAATTTTCCAATAAGCCAAATTTCAAACTTTGAAGACGAATATTTCGGTTTGGAGGCTAACTTCGAAACACGGAGAAATTACCTTTTCCACTTATAAGTCACTGTGAAAAAATTGTTTTCGTCCAAAACCTAGAAAACCACGTTTTTACCCTCAGGTTATAACGGGTGATTTTTTTGAGGTTAGGATTTTCATGCAGTAGTATTTGACAGATCACGTGGGATGTCAGACATGGTGTCAAAGAGAAAGATGCTCAGTACGCTTTGACATTTCATCATGAATAGACTTACTAACGAGCAACGCTTGCAAATCATTGAATTTTATTACCAAAATCAGTGTTCGGTTCGAAATGTGTTTCGCGTCCGTGTCCGATGAGCGATGAGGCTCATTTCTGGTTGAATGGCTACGTAAATAAGCAAAATTGCCGCATTTGGGGTGAAGAGCAACCAGAAGCCGTTCAAGAACTGCCCATGCATCCCGAAAAATGCACTGTTTGGTGTGGTTTGTACGCTGGTGGAATCATTGGACCGTATTTTTTCAAAGATGCTGTTGGACGCAACGTTACGGTGAATGGCGATCGCTATCGTTCGATGCTAACAAACTTTTTGTTGCCAAAAATGGAAGAACTGAACTTGGTTGACATGTGGTTTCAACAAGATGGCGCTACATGCCACACAGCTCGCGATTCTATGGCCATTTTGAGGGAAAACTTCGGACAACAATTCATCTCAAGAAATGGACCCGTAAGTTGGCCACCAAGATCATGCGATTTAACGCCTTTAGACTATTTTTTGTGGGGCTACGTCAAGTCTAAAGTCTACAGAAATAAGCCAGCAACTATTCCAGCTTTGGAAGACAACATTTCCGAAGAAATTCGGGCTATTCCGGCCGAAATGCTCGAAAAAGTTGCCCAAAATTGGACTTTCCGAATGGACCACCTAAGACGCAGCCGCGGTCAACATTTAAATGAAATTATCTTCAAAAAGTAAATGTCATGAACCAATCTAACGTTTCAAATAAAGAACCGATGAGATTTTGCAAATTTTATGCGTTTTTTTTTTTAAAAAAGTTATCAAGCTCTTAAAAAATCACCCTATAATATAATGGAAGCAAAGAATGAAAAAAATTGAAAATTATTTGATGAAAATTATTGCACAAATTTCCAAAGCCTCAAAATATAGCCAATATCTAAACTAGTTTATAAAATTAAAGCTATTTCCACATCCCTCATCTAGATTGCAACTTTATAATAATTCCAAGCGTTTGCTTACTTGTCTAGCACGTTTCCTTCATGCTTCACGCCGTCAAATGCGGTAATAATAACTAACGGGCACATGCTACTCATACCCGCCACATGAGTATTACATATTTGTGGTTTTTTGTGCTTACAATAAAGCTACTGTTTACATTATTGTTGTTGTACTACGTTCTCACTTTTGTGTTGTAAACTTAACTGCAATTGCTGTCAAGAAAAAGAAAAACCTTAAAAAGCCGAAAGAGAAACACTGAAAACCTACAACTATAATAATCGAAGCATTTGGTTTTACTAAGGAAAAAAAGCAACAACAAATTTAAAAGGTAATAACAAATAAACAGCAAATACATGCAGCGTATCAAGGTCGCCGCTATTACCTTCCAGCGCTACCTTCTTATTTCTTGCGCCAATGCACTCGCCTTGCTTCTAATACACACTATACCGTACATATGTATGTGTATATGTCGATATATATGCTATATATACATATATATTGTATGCCCAAGTATACTTAGTACAAATGTAGATGCGTACATACGAGCATGTATTGATGTTATTGACATCGCTCATACGCCGGGTAGGCAATGTAAACCGCTACAAAAATCACTTGAAGAACAAGTACTACTTACCTATATATATATGTATTTGTGTGTAGACTGTATGTACATGAGTACATGTACTTGTCTTATTGTTTTTGTACTCTTGTTGGCTTAAGTTGATTTATGGCATTGTTTGCTCGTTTCATTTAATATTTTTATGTTTTTAATTAATTTAATGTGTCTTCGCAAACACAGCCATTTGTTATTTCATATACCGTTATTTGTGTTGAACTTTTGATCGTAATTACTTTTTTTTAGTAAACTGCACTAAAATATTTGTAGTTTTTGTTTAAACATGGTGGGAAGAGCAATTCAATTGGCTTTCTCTGACAAAATAAAAGACAAATAGATTAAAATGCGATAACTTCGCTTACTCCGAAGCTACATATTATAACCTTCACAAATACTAAAAATTCCATACAAGACTTCATTTCGACCTGTCAGTTTGTAAAGCAGCTATATAGATGCTATAGTGTTCGGATCTCAAGAATTTCTTCAGAGTTTGAACGGTTGCTTTGGTAATGCCAAATCTCATGAAGATATCTTGTTTGCCATTTAAGGACT
Source organism: Bactrocera zonata (assembly GCA_037783105.1). Lineage (NCBI taxonomy): Eukaryota > Metazoa > Arthropoda > Insecta > Diptera > Tephritidae > Bactrocera > Bactrocera zonata. The sequence goes on along the minus strand of JBAWJQ010005104.1, from coordinate 586,327 downwards.
GGATTCTTGTCGAATAGTATATGACAACAATATTATATGTGTTTCCGATCTAAACAATTTTCCACAAATTGTACTATGGCTTAGCACAATAATCTATGCCAAATTTCGTGAAAATATCGCGAGAAATAAAGGAGTTTTTCATACTAGGGCATGATTTTTATCATTCAGTTTGTTCCGACATCGGCGGTTTTGACAAATCAGCAGGCTTTTGAGATGAAATGGACTGGTGATGAAGAATTTAAGATCGGTATCTTAAAAACTGATAAATAAATTCGCGTATATACAGACAGACAGGCAAACAGAGAGACGGAAATGACAAAATCGACTCAGTTCGCCGCACAGATCTCCGACTTTTCCTTCTGGTGTAACAAACTTCAGGAAAACTTAATATACCTTGTTCAGGGCTTTAGTTTGTTTTTTTTTTTTTTTTGCTCCGTTACTACTACAATGTACTTCGTTACGATAATAACGATCAAAATAATATATAAACGGAGAAATTGAACATAAAATAAGCTCTCCTGTCGAAAAGTTCGCTTACCTCTAAGTATAATAGCTGCCTTCTATACGAAATTTCTCTACTCGCGCGAGTTTTTCATTTAAATTTTCATTTGAAAATAAAGAAAAATATTATAAAAGTAAAGAAATCTACCTGTGATAAAGAAGTAAGCTTATGTATTTATCGTGGTATAGTGCACTATGAGTTTCTTCAAGCTATTCGGCCATAATTATGTAGAAATCAATCTTGGTTCCTTCATCACGATAATGCTCCATACCATACTGCATTAGTTCTTCATGACCTTTTTGGGTATAATGTGTATATAATTACTGTGTACGATATACAATATATCTCAAAATTCAATTTCAAATATGTATATTTTCCTCCCTAAATTGAGTTTTCCAAAAACCCGCCTAAATAATGTAAGTTCTGCTTATTCATGCGTAAATGAAACAATAAAAAAATTGCCGGGGAAATGCAACGCACGGAACTTACGCACTGCAGTAAAAAGAAAAAACAAAAAAGGAATGGAAAAATATACAGTAAACACATAGTTATATACACATATAATTATTGATATAATTAACTTTTATTTGACTGCAACAAGGACACCAAGTTGTAGGTAATGATAGTGTCGTGAATTCACAATCTTTTAAAATGAAAACCAGCTGAGTAAATATGGAATTTCCGGTGTTGGTGTTTCCACACATCCAATTACAGAGCTGTTAAATGTAACATTGACGTTGAAGTGCTGTAAAGCTCTAATAATATTAAAAAAAATACTTTGCTTAACTAGCCGCTTAGACTACATGCATGTAGATAGTGTGAAAAAGATATGGAAAAAATAGAAATAGAAAATTGGAATAGACCGGGTAAAAATATTTCACAATATTTACTAAAACTTAATTTAGTCTTAAATATGACTTGGTAGATTTCTATCATAGCTAATTGAAAAAAATCGTGATTATTATTCTAAGTTACTGTGTAATTGATGTGTTCTGAATATATTAGCCTCATTACATAAAACTGGCGCAGGTTTTTTTGTCATGAAAAAATAAGAAGGAGATAAAACTGTGGTTTATATGAACGATTTAGATATGGACCCTCTCAATAATTAAAATTTGAGAGAATTTTCTCACTTCACTTTGCGATCTACAATATACAAAATTATAGACTTCTTTCTTACTGCCTTTGAGTTAATACCGTATATCTCTATTAGCATGTGAGATAACTTAATCATTGGTAGTATATTGTGCATATTTAAAAGCCGAATGAACCAACGAATTCAACGAAAAAGTGCTACAGACAGCTAAATGTGATGAATATGGGGTTGAGCGGGAACTCTCTTTTTATGTCTGGGGAAAACTTAATGTTTTTAATTCTCTTTCCACAAATCCGGTTATGTCCAACGAATCGCTTCACGCAGATAAACGTAAAAGTAGTATTTTTTATTGACCTTTAGTTCCTGTTAAACGAATTCATGTTAAATCACTCCACGGTAATCAAATAAACCAAAGAGCATCATCTTTATTTTTAACCGACTTTGCCGAGGTTTTTTAGCTTGTGTTTAGAACCCCATTCGCTAGATTATTTTGCAATTTCGAACTCGTATGCAAAAGGTTACTTCTCGTCTTTTTGAAAAAAAAAAAATCAACTGTATCGGGACGAGTCGAGCAAGAACGCGTTTTATACCCAAAACATCCACCGAAGTCATTCGAACGGACTTTTGAGTGATGTCGAACACTCTTGCCATCTCTCTAACACTTGCCTGTCCCGAACTATATTTTAGAACTCAAATTTACACCTCATCATTGGTCTTAACACCTCGCGGCTTGACCTACAAGTATAGCCATTGATAATTGCCGCGAAAACACACACGATCACAAACTAAGACAATAAATATGGTATGCAAACAAAAACCTGCTATGTTACTAACTATGTAAATATGTATTTACGTGAGTTTATGTTATTTTTGCTACAATATATTTATGCCAAATACCAAACCAACTAAGTCTTTTATGCCTTCTCCTTCGTAACATTACAGAAACCGTGTAAAATACCAGCCGTGCGACGTTTATAGTATTTACTAAATATAAATATGCACACATATACAAAAATACATACATACATTTGAGCTTAAATCTTTATTCAAAATCATTGATGCCCATAGTGCCAATGACGCTTACGGTTTACGCTATTCACCGCTTGTGAGTTTTCTGGTGCTTACTAATTCTTTGCAAAAACAATGTCCAAACCTTTGATTTTTATGGTTTTCATTTTTTTATTTTCGAGCAAAAAAGTGCGAATATCTGTTATGACGGAATAAATATGTATGTTTGTAAATATGTATGTATGTGGTTGTGCATATATTATTTGGACGCGTGTCTAAGATGTAAGGTCACTTAGCAAATGAATATGAAAAAAAAACACGAAATTGTTTTTGTATTTGACTGATACAGTTTAAATTTGCGTATGCAAGTCTTAGACAGAAACATTCAGACTAAAATTAGTTAATATCAATAGTTTGTTGCCCAAAAATATATTGACGTAATAAACAAACTTTAAGTGTAAACATATCATAATTAAATAAATTATATTTATCGACTTTTGATATACTTCAAATCAATTTTAATTTACTAATATTATATTTTTTTTGTTTTTGTAGATGCTGAATCTCTGTTACGTCTACTACCTCTCGAAATTGACCGAATTTGCTGACACAGTCTTCTTTGTGCTGCGGAAAAAATCGTCACAAATAACATGGTTGCATGTGTACCATCACTCGGTAACGCCATTGGAAACCTGGGTGCTCGTAAAGTTCTTGGCTGGTGCGTATTTGAGACTTAAGAAATGTAAAATAATTATATGATTTGTGATTTTGAATATACAAATTTTAGAAAACTTTTGAAAACTTTAATTTTTTTTAATAAAAGCAATTAAAACTCTGCAGATTACATTTTATTCAAATAGTCTAAGAAATACAATCTGTGAAGATGTTTGACAGACTATATTATCTAAGGCTATGCTTCAGAAACCGAACAGTCTGGTGACAAGTTTGCAAGTAAGGTAAGGTTAGATGGCTGAGCACGCGGACTGCTATATGTAGCTAGAATAACTCCTGTGGTCGAACTTATAGCAGTTGTAGGTTGCCTTTCCTTGCCAGCTCATCTCATGAAGTAAGGCACTGCTTGATCAGCCCTAAATGCACTGTTAATAAGTTTAAGGCTAGTATCGCGTTCTGCTAACTGAGTGGATGGTCACTTCTCTAAAGTAGGCTGCACTAAGGAGCAGTACTGCTACTTTAGTGGCTGCAACCTCGGCCTGAAAAACAATCCAATAGTCAGGAAGAATGTAGCTGGAGTTGATAGAGAGCTTCTGACAATAAATTCCTTCACCAACCTTCAACCCAAGCTTTGACCCATCCGTAAAGAAGCTCATTGTCCCTCTCCTCCAATGACTTCTTCCCACCCATAACTACCTCGACGGTATATGAGCAGAGAAGGAACCGCCAGAGTTCGGTTTGACGGCTCTATGATCCAAGTGATGAAGCAAAAGTGAGTGAGGATTTTACGCATTATTTTAGGAACCCAGTTTCTCTAAGTCTGATAGCAACTTTCGTAGCCATCCCGACGATGACTACAGGCAATAGGTGCCTGGTGGCGTTAAGTGGTTGGAGTGGACCTTAGCGCAACACACATGGCTTGTCTAGTAGAGTTAAGCAACTTTTCTTCGGATTTAACTATTATATCAATTGAATCAGTCTTGATAGATACATAGGTAGAAAATAATTGAGAGTTTGCACTGAGTCCTATTGTGCCCTCTCCTATATCACATACCTTCACAAAGGTCCACTCTGAAAAAATCCAGTGATTTGGCCCTTAATTAACTATTTGTTGAACGAAATGATAATGGTTTATAATAATATACATATATCAGATATATAAAAAGATTTTATTATTTTAAACTTGTTTAAAGTTATTTATATTAATTTTTTTTTTTTTTGAAATTTTCACAGGTGGCAATGCAACATTCCCTAATCTGCTGAACAATTTCGTGCACGTCTGCATGTATTTCTACTATATGATGTCCGCCATGGGACCAGAATACGCCAAGTTTCTGTGGTGGAAGAAGTATATGACTGAATTGCAAATCGTAAGTATTTTAACCATACGCATATACATATGTACATAATAAATATATAAATTTGGCTAAACATAAAGCAAACAACAAACATTTAAGCAAACAATTAATTTTGTCCTCGTCTTTAGACAAGAAAAAAATATAAGAAGTACAAAATTGTATGCCGAAAACTAAAAAAGTTACTAACGAAAATAACAAATACAAAAGCTGGTTACAGCTGCAGAGCCACAGCATGTACAGCTAACTAGAATTATTGCCAAATTTCGGCCAAGTGACCACATGCAAAGGCAACCGAAAACGAGCTGCACGTACTAAGTATTGCCTGAATATAAATAACATGCAGAGAATATTATTTTGAATAAATAAGCTTAATTTGTAATTGAAAAAACCTGTTGGAAAATTCTGCATGCCGCAACGTAAACGCGCATTGCTTCGTGGTAATAAGTTAATGTTAAATGCAAAGAAATAAAGTCAGCCGGAAAGGCTTGGGTAATTCTTGTTTACTAACGAGTAAATATTTGCGCACAAAATGTAAGCAAAAGACCAAAAGTGGCAACACGTTTCATTTAAATAACAAGCAGTACGTGTGCTCATTAGGTCAGGTCAGTTTGAGCTAAGAAAAAAAGATTTCATTAGAGGTTTTACCTCAGCTTGGGCAGAAATATGAAAAAATAATTAATTGCCTGAAAATTATACAGTATTAGAAAACAAGGGCTCTTTTTTAAACACTACTTCTGATCAAACCAATTTTTGTAATGCTCGAAAGAATTGACCCTTATTTAATTAAGCTGAGTTGTGGACGCTGTTAAAGAAAAAATTGATTTCTGTAATCCACCTGCCTCATTCTACCGACAACTTATACCAAAAAAAAGTTTCTCGTTGGTCTAATGGATCACGACGAACGATTTTCTCTCAGTGAAAGATGCGATAACATATGTTAGATTAGGTTAGGTTACCAGGTATCTCACATGGCCAGCTTAGAACGTCGGTTCGTCGTGGTACCTAGAACTCCAATGAAGTGAAATATACAAGAACATATGCTAGATTAGTCTAGGTTATCAGGTATGAAATAGATCGTAAAATCTATACAAATCGTCAAACTGCTTTGAAAAGCAAAAGTTACTCAAAACCAAAACATAAGCCACTCATCCTAGTATATATGTAAAGCAACTAAGCGTTGCGATAATGGCATTTTGGCAAGACAGTTATTGGGTAATATTCTTGTGTTTGCTGCAAGCAAACTTTACTGAGCAAAGCGCATCGTTCTTTAGCCACATTCTCGCAGTTCAACTTGTTGACTCCGCTGTCGCCAATTTGCATATAAACATACACAAGTGCAAAAGTGCAATATGTATGTATTGTACTTGCTGTTGTTGACTTTATTTGGTTGCCTAAATTTTGGCAAATAATTTAGTGCGGCTTGTAAGCTGCCGCAAGAATGTCATTGACAGCGTATCAACCCTCGTAGCGCGGTCTCTGTACATTTTATGGCGATCGGCGATCTGTTGGCGCACTCGACGCTGCGTGGCGAGGTCGTGTAGGCAATAGAACCTGTTGAGGCACTGGCACAAACAAGTACACAGACTGTAAACAAATTGTGAACTGTTCGGAGTGTTCACAACAAAACAACAACAAAACAGACTTAGTCAGCAACAAATCAAGTTAAATGGTATTGACTTTATTTTGTTTATAATTTTTACATTTTTGGTAAATTTTATTTCATAAATTTTGATGACTTAATGATCAGCTAATAATAAATAATATAAGGTATTTAAAAAGTTGCCAAGATTTGTTTATCTTACTTTTGCACTTTCACCACAAATTTTTTAAAACGAATTGATATAATTTCTTAATGTTGTTTGTCAACATATTTTGCAAAATACAAAAAAAAAGAAGAATATTTAAATAAGTATTATAAAAGTCGATATTTCATCGGCTGTTCACCTAAACAAGTATATATGGAGATAAGGTCAGTTTTTGTGCTTTTGGTGTTTTTTTTTTCAAAGGATACTTGTTTTCTTACAACAACGCAGATTTCCGGTGGACATTTTATAACTACAGTTTACTTTGAGTCCCATTTAGTATCGAAATCATATGGAAACTGATTTTACAGAAACCTTCAATTAGTAATAAAATATTTTTATGTAAAAGATTTTATTTTTATAATATCTAAGAGATTTTTTTGAGCATAAAAAGGTATGGATATTTTAAATAAGTTAATTTTTTTTTTGATGGTAGTAAGTTTGTTTAGCCGTGATCATTTCTTACAACAAAATCGGAATTCATCAAATATTTTTTAAACTCTCGTAACATGTTGGTAAAGTGTATGAGAGTTTGTTTTTGATTATAAGATTATACATTATAGTATATATAATATACACTCATAGCGAAACAAAAAAACCGTATCAAATGTTGTTTAAAAACGGTATTGCGTATTGGAAGAATTCCCATATAGAGGGCATACGGCCATGCATGGCACTTTTTAGATATTTTGATTTAAAAGCTTTCACTTCTGTGATTATTATTATATTTGGCTGATCATGAAAAGTATACTCGCAAAGTAGCAGCACAAATATATTTTAACGAAAGCTCAGTGCGAAGTTTTTTCAAAAAATATCGTAAAACTAGGTGGAATAAAAAGAAGCTATAGCTTAAGAAAGGACTGTGTTAACTTAAGAACAAGTTTACAAGATCGATTTAAGACATTGTCGAGATAAAAGCCGAGTTGCAGAAAGCATTTAGTAATGATATTTTAACTCGAATAATTCCAAATCGGTTTAACGAAATTAAAATTTTAAGAATAAAACCTGTAAAAAAGCCACTAGTGACCATGAAAATGAAATAAAAGTTATAGTGAACGATTCGAAGGAAATTGCTTTCTGCCTACTGTGAAGCATTACCCCTATAGAATGGTATGCGGATGCATTTTCAAGTACAAATCGGAATCAGTTTTAATATGGAGCTTTGTTAACTCTGAGAAATAAAAAAATGTTATAACTTTAATATAGAGCTCTGTTAACTCTGAGAAATAAAAAAAAAATATTATAACGGCAGGGTTGGTACCCCTAACCGAAAATGATCCAAGTCCTATTTTTTCGCGCACGCTCTAGAAATTAGACAAAAAAAGTCTTCCCGTCATAATTTTTTTTTTTTTTTTTAATTAATTCACTAATTTTGGCATTCACGATTGGAAAATTAAAGAAAAATTTGGTTATTATTTCATTGGATTGGCCAGGAAGCGTTCGAATCTCAATCCAATAGGGAACGTAAAGGTCTATCGCGAAAATTAGAAATTTTTAAAAAGCAGGCGGCTCACGGTCCTAATTGGTTTAATGTATATATCTCCCAAACCTTTCAAGCTATTATAACTCAAATTTACACACAACCAAAAACTCCTCTTGCAACAATGTCAAATTATGAGAAATTGGATGATAACCACGCCCACTGCCCTTATAACTGTTTTGTTAAAAAATACTAAAAATCGAATAAATATTAAGCCTTCATACACCTAATTAAAAAATTTTCAACTGCCGCCTGAATTAATACCGCATTTTTCTTCCTAACGGTGCTTCTTTGTGCCTAAAATGAATAAAATGGAGTAAAAGCTTGCTCCATAACTAATATCAGGATTTTCTGGCATCCTCAATAAACTAAATTTAGTTTCTTCAGTTACATATGTATATGTAAATTTCTCAATTGAGGATAATTTTAAATAACTTCCGTCGATAACTAATATTCATTTGAATTTTTTTGGCAACATTTGTTAATATGAAGTTTTGCCTGAAGTTATTTAGACGTCTTTGATCCTTGAAAGTTGCAAGCGTATAAAATGTTCCGTGACACCCGAAATTAACCCTTCCTTTCTTGTTTTTTTATTAACAATTCACATTATTATTAATTAAGCAAGAGACCACAGAAGCCGGTTGTCATGTTACTGTTATGTTACACCACGTAACTACTTACGAATCACATGCAACATGCATTATGCAACGAAATAAAAGAAATTCCTGCAGTTTTTGTTACACATGCTGTAACAAAGTTTGAATCCATAATATTTAGTATCAACTAAGAAAGTGTAGAGGAGACATGAACGAAACGAACTGTCAAACCTGCATGGTAACTGTAATCTATCTTCCGCTTTCGTTCATGACGTCATATATCAATGTATATAATTTTCTGTCAAAGAAGGAAAATAACAGTTTGGTACATTTGTAGTCACCATTATATCTTGCTTGCATTTAAAAATTTTTATACCTTAGAGATTGGAGAATTTCAATATTCAGTATTATCGTTCTCGGCCTTTAAACTCTTTAGTTATTTTTCGAAAAATTCCATACAATTTCTTTCTTTATTGATCATTATCCATACATACATACATGTTTATGTAAATTAGAATATGCGAAAACAATATTTTATTTAAACAAAATAATTCGCTCAACGTAATGTTAGAAACGTTAACACCAACTCGTCAAACCAGCATCAATAAAAGTCAAGTCCTCAGGTATTAGGAAAGCTTTCATTCTTGAAAAATAATCAGACAATACTTTGAATTGAAATTATAAATTAAATAAATTAATACTAATTTATATACTTTTTTTATGAATTCCAGTCGAAAAATTCCATTAATTTAATTAAAAATAATTTCATTGGTTTGGCAGCGTTAAGATGTCTACAAGTATATGCGCATATGATCATAAATTATAACTTCATTTTTTTTCTAATTCCGAAACATATAAACATCAGCCAACAAAATAATATTTGAAAAGTGAATGTTTGAACTCGTCTTGCTTTTGCCGCAGCACATGAAATTAAAATTTCTTAATAATAAAGAAAAAACAAGTATTTAATCAATTTGACAAATAAATTGCTTTCAATAAGAATATTATTATATTTGTATGCAAATATGCATATGCAAATAAAATAACATGAATTCGACAAATACAGAGAGATCAATGACATTTTCATGCCATCCGAGCGAATTTCTCTTTTTACTGTATTTCTGCAAGCATGGCGTTCAAGGTTAACTGTATCCGTTTTATGTATGTATGTGTATTTCATATTCATTGTTATTGTTAAGAACGTTCTGCAGGTGGTACGAAATATGTACCGTAATTTTTATTATACACCACAACTTTCTCACTGATCGAGAAGTGAAAGAAATATTCAATTTATTTGTGCATTGTACGCGAATAGAATATTGCGACTACAAGTTCAACCAACCTTTTCGCAATATTTTTACCAAAAAGTATGTAAGACGCAAAACTAAACGTTGGAGAATTTGTAAAATGAATGATGAACGGAACAAGCTGAGTCGAATTAATCATGTATATGCAAACTAGCCATTGAGTTTTTGATATATCACCCAGAAACTTTCAAATGTCAAATTCTCCTTAAGGAGTAGAGTATTTCTTTGAACCGTCGCATATCGAAGCACTTTAGCATAGAGCTACCGTAAAGTCGAATCGATTAAAATTATGTACTTTTGAGGAAAACTTTTTTATTTGAAAAAATATCTGCAGATAAATTGAATGGATTATTGTTTAAGAGAATGCTATACTCTCCAAATATATTGTTCAGATGGGACTATATAAATGTTTTTGATATATTTCTTATAGCATAAAAATGATTAAAAATACTTTTCCAGTACAAATAGGTCAATCAAAATTAAGAAGATATTTTTGAACCTCTTTATGCTATCAGAAATGTACTTATGAAGGGTATTATAGCTACGGGACGAAGTAAACGTTCGGTTCTTATTTTTGAATTAAATTATAAATATTATAAATTATAAATTAAATTATATATTTTTATATGCTTTCACTTTTCGATATATTAACAAGCCATGAGATTTAAATCCTTTCTTCTATTGGCAGAAATTTGTATTACTAGTATTCAGTAAATTCTTAAACTAACTGTGGTCTCGAGTGCTTAAGCTATCGGTAGTCTAGAATTGAGTGTCTTGAAAATAAAATACTTTCAATTTGTGGTCTTATGATCGAGAAGACGACTTTGAGTTTGTTTTCTAGCAACTCACATTATCCATTTTCTTTGTAAAAATTAACTTGACCATGCAGATTACATTATTTAAATACTTGATCCCAAAAACTAACTTCAAGCTGAAAATAACGTTAAAAATTCAAACTAAGAATTTGGACCTCTCCAACAGTGTCATGATTAAGTTATGAATGCACTTCTTAACTAGATTATTTTTCGCCTAAAGGACGCAATGATGAAAAAAGTGCATTTGATTATTGCATAATATTTTTCCTTTTGTCACACTACCATATTTAAACCACAAATATAAAAAGTGAATTTTTGAAAGCATAACTCAATTCAATTGTATTGCTTGCCGGCATTGTTTGGCGTGACAGCAATAACTCTTCGCAGCCTAACTCCACACATACGGGCATTCTATGTCTGATGCACAGTGCTCATTATTACTGCCAACATTTGCTATTTATCGCTCGCAAAATACTTTCAAAAATAATATGAGTGCACACCTACGTAAGACATACATATATACATACTATATAGATACTTAATACTATATACTTTTTGTTCAGTGCTTGGGCGCACTTTTTGCTTGTAGCCGCACTCACTTTAGTGACAAAAACTGCTAACCAAGTGGAAGCAGGCGTATTAGTGGAAGTCACCATTAAAGGTGGAAGTAGCCGCACGCTAACTGATTCCAAGCGAACTTTTCGCTTTTGCTTTTTAGCGGTTTTCCGTTCGGCTTCCACTTACAACTCGCGTAGTTGGCAGACAATTTCTGTTTTATTGTTTTTGTTTATATATTTCGCTTAATTATTGATATGTTGCTGTTATTATTTTTATTATTCTTCCATTAAATTTTCTTTAAATTTGTTGCTACTTGACTATTGGTTTCAGTCGGCCGATTACAACATTCTTGATTATATACGTTTATGTATACACATATAGATATGTGTATGTTAAAGAAAAGGGTGATCCATTTTGAGGTTTCCTACCTTTACACAAAATACACAGAAACTTCAAATTCAATTTTTTGGCATTTTTTTTTTTTTTTTTTTTTTTTTTGTTTTGAAGATTAAGTATCTCTTTCGAATGTTGGCCGCGGCTACGTCTCAGATGATTCATTCATTGTGTCCATTTCCGATTACTCGTTCGAGCATTTCGACTTGTAACTGGCTAATGACAAGCGTGACGTTTTGTTTCAAGACTTGAATCGTAGTGGGATTGTTCGCATAGACTTTAGACTTTACATATCTACACAGGAAAAAGTCTAACGGTTGATATCAGACGATCTTGGTGGCCAATCGGCAAAAATGTGAAATTGTTTCCTCACCGAAGTGTTTTTTTATAAATTCTTTGTTTGATGTGGGAAATGTTCCAGTCTCGTTGAAACCAAATATCGCTGAGATCACGAGCTTTAATTTAAGGCATCTAATAGTGGGTTATCAAGGGACGGCAAAGGTCACCATACACGGTTACGTTCTCACCGACATCATTTTTGAGGAAATATGAACCGATGATTTAACCGGCTCACAAACCATACCAAAACGTTTTTTTTTTCTGGATGAAATGACAGCTCTTAAATCTCTTTAGGTTGCTCTTCATCCCAAATGCGACAATTTGCTTGTTACATACCCATTGAACCAGAAATGGGCTTCATCACTGAACAACATAAAACGTCGGATCTTCTTGGAACTTTCAAGAGCCCATAGACCGAAGCGATGTTGCTTGGGAAGGTCGAACGGCTTAAGTTCTCGACGTAAAATGCACCAAATCGTTTCATACGTCAATCCGAGTTGCTGCGAACAGTGCCGAGTCGACTCTCCACAGTCTTCGTGTAGACTCTAAGCTAAGGCTATATTTTCTTCCGTACTTGTTGGACATGGTCTGTTCGGTCGAGTTTTATCCAGTAATGAATGTTAGGTCCCATTCCTTACAGAACTTAAATTTTCGTAATAAATTTGAACGATTTGTAAGCGTTGTTCAGGCGTATAGCAAGTCTTTCCTTGATGAAATGCCAAACAATACGGAACAGAAATAAAAAAGCTACAGTAAAAAGTGACTCTACTTAGATCACCCGTTATGTGGAGACACATTGCTGCATGCCTCATTACTTGCCGCTAATTTATACCAGTTTTATTTATCTTTTTCTCGGCTCTTGCAACGTCTAAGCCGCATGTCCGCCGCCATAAAGTCATCCGTTGTCAACGCAACTGCGCGTATAGCTTTTGCGCACAAGCAACTTTTGCGCACAGCAAGCATTAAGCACATTGCAAATAGTATTTGCAAATCGTGTTCACATTTTTCATTTGATTTACTACGTTAGTATTTACCGCTTGATTCTCGAATCTTGTTTACTTCTGCTCAAAAGCCACTGACCGATATTCTTAGAAGTATATTGTTGTTGGTGTGTGACAAAGAGGGAAATGACTTGGAAAAATTACGACAATATTGCAGCTTTGCACAATAATGACAACAATATAAGATATACATATATACATATAAATATCTACATACGTCTCTGTGTGTGTATATATGCTTAGATATATATTGAAAGATTCATTTGTATTTAACGCATGGGGTACTGTGCACAATCGTGTGAGTTATGAGTAAGCACTGCAGAGTCTCTCAATATAGTATTCTTATAACTTAATGGACTAAGCTCAGAAGGGCTTTAAGGAGGTATTCGGGTCTAGACGCATGAATTTTAGGCATTTTTTAAACTAAGATAAAAAAATTAAAAACATGTTTACTATCCATTTTTTTATATGTTTTTATTGACATTTTAATAATATAAAAAAATTGCAAGAAAAAAAACCAAAATTCGTCGAGATACGGGCCGGTGGAGTGGGGGCTTCAAAAAAACGATGCGTCCTGGTTGACGTGATTTCAACCCTTGTAGAATCTAAAACACAAAAAACAAGAAGATTCTTCATTAGTAAGGATGTCGTTATCGGGTTGACCATTTTCAAAAAAAAAAAAAAATATAACAAAATGGCGTCGACTTGGAAAAAAAATGTTTACCCGATTTTTTCGACTTTTTAAAATTTTTTAAAAATACTTCAAATCAAAATTTTTAAAAATCTAGGACAGACACGATAGAGCAATGTGTAAAGAAGATATATACCAAATTTCAAGGGAATCGGTTCAGTAGAACTTGAGATATCATGCCACCCACCTCAAAAAAGTAGTTTCGAGAAAAACGGGTTTAAAGTTTAGGAGACAATTCTAATGAACACGGACACCACGTCACAAAATCGGCTGTGTCTCCGAAAATAAGCCGAATTTTGAACAATCCTTCCAAGGTCATGTTATTGAAAGTCTAAACTTTCAAAATATGCAAGAAAAAATCGATTTTTTCAAAATTCTAGACCAGAATACCCCCATAACTTCTTTAAATCGTCAGAAAAATACATTATCTGGAAGTCTTCAAAGTAGTGGCGGCGATAATGTCGATCTCAGTCAAATCTTCTGCTCGCGTCTGATTTTCCAAGACTGGAAACAAGAAGGATTGAAGGTACCTTGTCGAATAAAAAATATCCATACGAGGACATAGCTTTGAACGTTCAGTTTGTATAACAGCTATATGCTATAGTGGTCCGATATTGGTAATTCCAGCAAATGAGCTGCTCTTAGGGAAAACAGAACGTGAGCAAAAAAATTTCATACTGATAACTCAAAAACTGAGGGTCGACGGACAGATAGTCACACATCGGTCTAAATCGATTCAAAACAATATCCCATATTATCAAAAAAACAAACTAGGCAAATACCTTCAAATCTTCCAAAAATAGAAAATAAACTAATTATATATGGCAATGCCAATTGGCTTTGAATAGCTGACATACAACTTCTCATCTTCCTTCAAAATCCCCAAACTCCCCAAATTTATGCAAATAATACGAAGAACAAGCCATGCCAAATAACACTTCGTTGGCAAATATTTCCTTTTCTGGTTGTTGACTTGCATGCCACACATTTCCTTTATTTTCGTGTGAGCATGGCTGTCATGTTGCAAGTGCACTCCAGCCACTGTGCAGCACATAACTCAGCCATATTAACTGCGCTCGCGTGTTGCACTGTTAGAGCGAACCCCACGAAGTGAAAAAATCAGAAAATAAATATTTTTACTTTTTATTTATTTCTTGTTTTTTTTTTCTACAACATCAAATTGTCTCAAATCGCAATGCCAACGAGCAGTGCAACACATGACATGTAGCAACTGTTTGCGGCTGCTTCGAATGCCGTTAGACGATTTGCAATAACTTGGTCATTCTATTCCAGTTTGGCAGTCAAGTGCTTTCGTCCAACACAAATTCGCTTTCAGTTGCACGCCTACCGAGCCCCAGGCACGAGCGCTGGCAACAACACCAATTGTAACAGAGGAACAACAACAACACTAGAACTGAGCTACCGCAAATGGCAACAGCCAGCTGCAGATATTGCTGAATTGCTATTAAGTTGTTACTGTTTTATTTTTTCTTTTGTTTTTACATTGTTGTTGTATGTTTCGTCTTTCCTTTTCGGCTTGCAATTTATCGGTAGCGTGCAATCGTCGTACCATTGGCGATTGTAGCACATTGTTGCTGTTTGGGGGCACAATCGTCGTTGCTACCACTATTGCGTTGCCCGAGCATTTTTATAGCTGTTGCCATAGTGGTTGCAGTTGCTACAGTAGTGGTTGCTGCTGTTGCGTGCTAATCGATATTTGTTGTTACTGCTTTTTTTAGGCAACAAAAACGGGTATATTTCGGTTTTACTTGTCGTTGCTGCTGCTGCAGTTGCCGCCGTCTCGCATGGCTGGTCAGTGATTGCTTTGTAGGTCACACTCAGACACACATACACACAAACAAAGATACACGCTTACGAAGGCGCTCTCGCTTTCAGTGGCAGCACAGCTTAAATGCACCGCTAGCCAAGTGGCATGAAGGTTCATTACAAGCAAACTCAAATGCTGCTGCAACTCTACAGATTTATATACCGGAACATGTATGTGTGTGTGTGCATGTGAGTGTGCGTTGCCTGCAATTTGCGTTACAAGCAATTACTATTTTATTGCGCTCATGTTGTTTATATTGCCATTTAACACTTGCACGCGAAACTTATTTATATAAATATATGTATGTATATAGAAGTGACTAATAAATATGTACTTGTTCTAAATTGCTTTGCACTAGAAGAGAAAAGCGCGCTAATTGCTCTCAAAAATGCATTTAAATGTTACCAATTTCGTAATAGAATAACAATAAAATTGTTGTTGTCTTGTATTCTAACCATATTTTTTATGATTAATTTATTTGTAAAAATAAACATAAACATTTACACAAAATATTATTTATTGCACGCTTTGTGTATATAATACATAATGCCAAATGCCTGCACGCATATAAAAGACTTAAGAAACGAACTCGCTTGTGAGGCAAGCGACGAGTGATGTGTGCTCTTATTGAAGAACAAATAGTAAGGTATATTATTAGATTATTAAAAATTACTTATTTGTATTAGATATTGTAGAAAATGGTTTGCGAACACATGTATTACATAAACGTTTGGCTGTAACAAGAATAAATTTATGAGTTAAACTGGAATATGTATATTGGATAAAATAACGAGTAAATGCTGATTTCAAATACAGAGCCGATTAATAGTAATTTCAAATACTTCAGAAAGGGTCCGAAGTATCCAAAAAACAAGAAAAAATATTAACTTCGCTTGCACCGAAGCTATAATACCCTTCACAAATACAAAAAGTTCCTTACAAGAACTTTGTTCGGTAAGTTTGTATGCCATCCATATACAAAAGTGACTCGATCAGTATAATTTCTGCAGAAATCATACTACTGTCTTAGGCAATAACTCATGCCAAATTTCATGCAGATATCTTGTCAAATGAAAAATTTTTCCATACCAGCACTTGATTCCAATCTTTTAGTTTATATGGCAACTATATGCAAAAGTGCCTCGATTTGAGCAATTTCTTCGAAGATTGTACCCTGGCTTTGGACAATAATCCATGCCAAATTGCGTGATGATATCTCGTCAATTGAAAAAGTTTTCCATACAAGCATTTCATTACGAACGTTCAGTTTGTTTGTCAGCAACACGTTACAGTGGTTCTAAACCGGCCGTTACGACGAATGAGAAGTTTTGTAAGACGAAAAGGGTGGGTGCAAAATTTCAGAGCGATATCTAAGAGATAATCTTAGAGACTCTGAAGAAAATAATTTTTTATATGTTAAAAATATATATTAAACTTTTAAATATATTAATAAACAAACTTTATAATATACAAAAACTTTTGAGAAGGTGGCAACTCTGAATAGAATTGTTTTTATATGTCAAAAATATATCTTAAACTTTAAAACATTTTTGGCTTATCAGCCCAGTTATAATATTTTCCAATTTAATACAACGAAAAAACTATTAAAAAGGTGGCAACTCTACTAAAAACTAGTATTTATGTAGAATAAACCTTTATGTAAAACATTATTCAAATATTAAGAATTTAAAAAATAATTTTAAATTTTGAAAGAGGTGGTAACCTTTCCAAAAATTATTTGCAACGATAAGATTTCTTCAATCATGTCAGAATGTAGTATTTCTCTATATTAAAATTTATAATATTAAAAATAAAAAATAAAAAAAAAATATATTAATAAATTTTATATTTGAGATATTCTTTTCTTTAAAGAAGTGATTATTCGGCAATTCTCTCAACATAGTCTCTTAGGTAGATAGACTAAGCTCAGAAATGCTCCAACCTCTTTAAATCGTCTGAAAAATACATTATCTCAAAGCCCTCAATGTAGCTCTCCGTCGAAAAAAATTATTTTCAACGATAAGCTCCTTCAACTAAGTCCGTGTGTGGTGCTTCTCTATCTAAAAATTTAAAATAATAAAAGTAAAAAATAAATTTAAAAAAACAAATATTTTATTTTAGATAACCATTTTTTCTTTAAAGATGTGATCACCATTAAAATAATTTTTTATAAAGCAATAAAGCAGACCAGCAGGAGCACCTTAAATTTCTCATTTATAAAATTCTTTGTTTTTTCCTTTATATATATGGGGTATTCCATATACATATATATGGGGTAACCGACCACTTTTGATCTCGACTCCTTTAGATTTTGCTGAAACTTATCCATTCTTTTCTACCCTTTGAAAAGCATTTTTGAGAATTTTTTCAAAATTTTTTGTCCAACTTCAAAAAAGTTATGAATTTTTCAAAAAAATGGCTTTTTTATTTTCAAATAGCCTTAACTTTTATAGAAATTGACTTTTGGAGACCATTTTTTTTTTTTTTTTTTAATTTTTGTTTTTGAATGAACTTTTCGAAAAAATACACGAAAAAAATTAACACGATCAATTATATAAAATAATCGGTTTTTTCGTCATTTTTTGGAAGTTCGCCATTTTTGTTTTTTTGTTTTTTTCCTCAAAAAAATTTCAATTAATTTGACAACTATCCCTGCTAATTCCGGAGTGGGCCGATTTTCTTTTTATATTTTTTTTATTTATTTAAAAAAAATTGTCAAATTTTCAAAAATGAAAATTTTTTTTTTGTAAAAGAATTTTGATGAATCCATAAAAAGAAGTTCAGAGATTGTTCGCTTCAAAAATTATAAAATATCAGAGAACGCGATATGTTGGCGGACAGTGATTACAAGCACTTATTAACATAATATTATTTTTCAGAAATTTTTCTATAAAGTAAGGATCTAAAAAGAGCATGACATCTACTTCATTGGCTTTATTGTCTTTTCCTACAACTTTTGAAATAGTTCTATTGTTACATATAAGGTTGCAGCTTCTTCAAAAAAAAACCGTTGGATTGATTTTATGTTCCATTATCACACTCTCCAAAAACTTTCTGCTCTCACTTTATATCTTACGATTTTGTAAGATCTCCAAAAATGGTTTGTATTGACTTAAGTGATCATAAATAGTTTCACAATTGAAGTATTGATATACTTTCAAGCGGATTAATTTAAGCTCTTATTGTTCTTTACTCAAATGCTTTTGAAAGTCCCCGTTTGTCTTCAACTATTTGTACTTTTAACATATTTTCCATTATTCTCAGAATTTTCAAATTTTTCATACAAATTTTAAATGAACTAAAAAATGCATAAATATGTTACTTTGCTGTGAAAACAAAGCTACATAACATTTATATTTATATATATAAAATAAATTAATTTAGTAAAAGTTCATTCAAAAATAGGACCACTTCAAAGTTAGTAAATTTGCTTTAAAAAATGTTTACATGAATAAATATATAACTTGATCGTTAAATTTATCTATATTTCAAGTATATTATATAGTGATTGGTAAAAGTAATTAAACTTACGTATGTTTCCAATGAGTTAACTGAGTAGAAGCTCAGCCCCTTCGAAGTTAGTAAATTTGTTTTTGTTTAGCTAAAATATGAAAAATTGCTTATATGAGTATTTGTAAAACAAACTTAAATTAAATTTCCTCGTTAAATGTATATAGGCTTAAATTTTTCCCGAGAATTTTAAGTAATAATTCATAAAAAATAATTAAACTACAGCAGGTGCACGGTGGAAAAAACATATAAAAATGCTGCGGAAACTATTTTTGTTTTCAAATAACTCAAGCTGCTGACTGGCATAAATATTTCTGCTAATTAAAACAAGTCCATAAAAAATTATAGCATATGAACGCTAAGGAGCAAGTCATTGACTTGTGGCACTCGAATGTACTTTGGCATATTTCAGCCAAACACTAACAATAGCAACACACACACAGTATAGTTCAAGAAAAAAATAGTAATAATAAAAAAACTAACCTTTAAACAGACTCATGATATATGAATAGATTCCAACCGCGCAATAAAGAAATATTTTGATATTACTTTTGTCAAAATTGTTGTTGAAAATGCTACG
Organism: Bactrocera zonata; assembly: GCA_037783105.1. Lineage (NCBI taxonomy): Eukaryota > Metazoa > Arthropoda > Insecta > Diptera > Tephritidae > Bactrocera > Bactrocera zonata. Next base: position 566,791 of record JBAWJQ010005104.1, on the reverse strand, counting down.
TGTGTTACATATCACATATAATATATATGTAAAAGCAAAACTATCAAATAATAGCAATTCTATCAAGCGCTTAATGAAGATATCTGTCGGTATTTTTCCTGCAGTAATTACTCAAAACAATTTGAACGCATTACACCACGCACACATGCACATACACCAACAAATATTTGTATATAAAAACCATACAATAATATATGTATATATATAGAGATTGTTGATCACCCACATGAATGGGGGGAGTGACGCGCAAAGTGTTTCAATGGCGTCGCTGCACGCCTTCGCATACGTCACGCTCTTGTAGTTGTTGCCAGCGTATCTGTACTCGCTTTTGGCGTATCATTGATTTTACGGCTGTCATTGGTACTTGCCACACTCCGCGCTGCCACCAGCTGTCAGCATAATTTCTGTGTTGACAAGCGTAATAATCATTCAATTTGCTGTCACTAAAAATGATTTTGCATAGACAAATAGTGTTGAGTGAGTCAAGAGGTTTTTCGTAACTCAGGGTTTAATTGTTTTTTGTTTGTACGAGAACTCTTTAGTGACAAAACAGTGAGAAAATTCACTCTTAGAGGTTATATAGAGGTTATACTGCCTCATTATTGGACTTTGGGAAAATATTTTCAGTGACAAAAATTATAGAATTATAAAAAGAACGCCAAAAGTAGAGATAAATTCAAGTTTATGTCTATGAAATTACGAGAACTAAATTTGCCAACCATATACTCGCCACGTGCTCCATGGCCACAGTTAAAAAGCTATGAAACGTCATATTTTTCGTAGATAAGAGTTTAACGAAATTTTAATTTTAAATTATTTATTTTAATTTAAGTGTTAACATGTGATATGTATTCAAAAGATTTTATGATGACTTCTATACTGCTAAATTTCATAAAAATATCTTTTCATAAGAGTCCAGAATCCAAAGTCCCAAATTTTAGAAAATTCAGTTTCAGCGCTCTCTGGCATTCTTAGCGGCGTTGATAGCCACTTTTAAGAAAATATGGCCTAATAACGCTGCAATACTAATATCTGTGCAAATGTCTCATTGTATGGGTATACCTGTATGTATATTGAGACCAGGACCAAAGGGATGCTCAATTTATTCCAGTTGGAGAGCGTCTCAAAATTTGCGTTTTTTCTAACATTTCGCTTTGTAGCCAGGTCCCTCCGTTCACATTTATTTTTGGTAGAATTTAAATCTGGCCATTTCAAGCGTTCTAATTGTGAAACCTCATAACTACTTCGAAACTATAGTATTGTCTACAGGTGCATAAAATGGTATAAGAAGATATTTGTCTCGATATTGATCGGTCAGCTATATGCTATAGTGGTCCGGTATCGAGTATTTCGACATTTGCGCAACTTCTTGAGGAGAAAAGGACGTTTGCAATATGATCGATCGATAAATTAGGGCCTTCTACGCTTCTTTCTGGATGTTACAAACTTTCTGAATAACACTCAACACGAAAGGAGGCGCTAGTTGAAATCAGCAAAAGATTTTTTTAATGTTTTTTACTTTTCATATTTTTCTGCCTTTGCTGGTTAAAATTCACATATTTGCGAGCGGAACTCAAATATCACCCTACTTGGACATCGTTCCCTTCATTTTAATATTGTATTAGACTAATATATGCAAATACTATTACAAGTTTTTTATGAAATTTTGTAATTTCTGATTAAGTACTTGATCTCTCATTTCACATACAACCAAGCTAGCTAGAATTGTGGTTAAAATAAATGTAGAATTTATTGAAGAAAGTTATGTAACTCTGGAAAATAAAAAATCCACAATTAGATGATAATTTTAATATTAAGTATGTTCATTGAACTAGTTTCTTATGTATGTGTATCTCTTCTAAGCACTGAAGTGACATTTATTAGCAGTGCTCTTCATTTGCATTAAAGAAAAAATGTATATGTAAATATATAATAATAGTAAATATTGACAATTAGACTAGTAATAATAAATCAATCATATAATTACTCCTTCATTAGCACATATTCATATTCATTTTTTAAGTATATAGAGATATATCAATTAAGTTTTAATAGGAAGCATATAAAATAGTTTCGCAATTAGAATATTTTATAAATGATAATTGGATAGCTTAAAAATCATTAACGGCACACACAGTTGGCGCCAAGCAAGCTGAGATACACTCCCGGCAACCACTGTGGTGGCAACAACAGTGCCTTCAGCGCAACTGCAAGAATTTTTTGCAACTCACTTTTGGTTTTTATTTTTGTTTTTGTATGTATGACTTAGCAAAAATCTGCTGCAATGTTCTTTGAACATTTTCTCAACAAACTGGTTAAAGTACCGTGAATAAGTACAGTACGTGTACTTATGTGTTGTAATGCACACACATACATAGTCGTTAATGTGTATGAGTGAGTAGTGGTGTACTTGATAACGTCCTTCGCAAGAATGCCGTTAGATTGGTTGCTGTGCATATTGAGATTTCTTTTTATAGCCCTTATTTTTACTTGAGCGCAAAGTCATTAATGAAAGTTAGCTATGTCATTTTAGCATTACAAGCCAAAAACACAACAGAGTTGTTTTTTTTTTTTTTTTTTTTTTGTTTTTTTGACTACAATCGTATTTTTATTGTATTCTTGTATTTGCTGTACTTTTTTGTGTACAATTATTACATAGACATTCGTTCATTAACAAAAATTGTATGTAACCTCGTAGGTTAATGTACTTTTTGTGATTCAATGAATTCTCATAGTGGTAATTTGAAAATAAATTGAATAATTATACACTTTATATATTTTTTGTTAGGATTTAAGGGCTCAGTATTGTAAAAATCATATCACTTCTTATCCCTGCACATCAATGAACCTTTTGTTATCTCATTTTCTGACTCTCATCTGTACTGTCCACAGAAAATCTGGCTTTATAACATAAGTGTCTAGAAAAATACTTTTGCTATATACATACATATGTGAAGGATCCAAAGTTTCGATGATTCAATGACGAGCATTTCGGCTGGTAAATGGCGCATGACACATGTATTGTTTTGCTCCAAGGCTTGAATTGAAGCGGAATTGTCCGCATAGACTTTACACTTTACATATCTTCATCGCAAAAAGTCTAGCGGTGTGTTATTACACGATCTTGGTGGTCAATCGACCGGGCCAAAACGTGAAATTATCAGCTTATCGAAATGTTTCACTTTTTTAATATTTTCATCAGTTGAAGAGTATTTATGTATGTATGTACAGTCTGTCAAGTAAGAGCGTGGTCGACTTTACCGACAGTTAATGAAAGATTTCGCTCTAATTCCTTCGCGAGCCGATAGAGGTAAGCTTTGTTCTTGATGCGTTGTCAAAAAAGGTTCAGTTGTCGTTGATCTTTTGAAAGAGAATCACGTTAAACGCCATGAGTGCTAAGTACGCGTCGCGCTACGAGACTGTGTTCCTTTGCATCCACCCGAAAGGTCCCAAAATGTCGCAATCAGCGGCTGCTAAATATATGAGAAAGTCGAAGGCATTTATACAGAAGTGGATACAGCGATATACAATATCTAAAAATGACGATGATTTGCCAGAACGTGGTTCGATAGAAAAAGTGAACAAAAAAGACGAAAAAAGAATAGTGAATATGTTTTCGCGGAATCCTGCTTTAACACTGCGGCAAGGACAGGTAAAATTAATGGCAAAAGGTTTAGATATATCCTACGAAACTATCCGAACCCTTCTTCATACTCATGATCTGAAATGGCGCAACACAATGAAGAAGCCTCTGTTCACTGAAAAACTTGTGACAAAGCGACTCGTTTGGGCACATCAGAATATTGGTAGAGATTTTGCAAATGTCATTTTTACTGATGAATGTTCCATATGGGCACGTTCTGTCCTCACACGAGCCTGCTCAACTTCCACCAATAGGCTTGTTAAGCGGACCGTAAAACATGGAATAAAGGTGCATCTTTGGGGCTGCTTCTCAAAGCAGGGATTCGGCACTTTGTACCTCTTTACTGACAACCTAAATGCCGAGAAAATGATAAAAATCTACAAAAAGGCTTTACTGCTATCTGCCAAACGATGGTTCAACAGAAGAAATGAAGATTGGATTCTGCAGGAGGACAACGATCCTAAACACCCCAGCAGGCTCTGTACTCAGTAGAAAACTCAATCTGGCATCGTTACATTGGATTGGCCGTCGCAGTCGCTCGATGCAAACTCTATTGAAAATGTGTGGGCATATATTAAACAGAAGCTTCGTGGAAGACGCACATACACTTTGAAGCAGTTGTCTTACGAAATTCGTCGGATCTGGAGATCCTTGCCACTAGAATACGCCGTCAAATTAGTAGAAAGCATGTCTCGGAGATGCCAGGCAATTATCGACGCCGGTGTGACTGGACATTGACCAAATTGCATCATTGTTTGTAATGTGGAAAATGTATATATAAATATGAAAGTTTCATAAAATATTTTTTTTTATAAATTAACACGACCACGCTTATTGGACAGACTGTATATACACTTTATAGGGATCTGAGTTTCACTTTAGAAATTACAAACATCATGGCAATTTCAATATACTCTGTTCAGGTTATAAAAAACAATAAAACTAATACTTTTTAAAATTATCAATAAAATTAATCTCTACGTAAGAAAACTGAACCATTCATTGTATTAAAACATACAAACTAGTTTAAAACATTTCTATGATAAAATAACTATATATTACTTGAAAGCGTTCAATCTTACTTTACTACACATTCTTCTTACTACTAATCACTCTAAATTGCTTCCGGTCAGCACAGATATAAAATCACTCTTCATTGTATTTGTCCCAAAAATATTTATAGCATATCAATACTAATATTATATATCAACACTTTTATGTTTGAAAGATAACCGAATCGTATCGGCCCAAACGTCTCATAATTTTATGCGTCACGTTATGTTTGCTATAAATATCGCTGTTATTAATTGTTGTTTGCTTTAGCTATCAAAACCTTGACCGCGCACTCGGAAGTGCAAAACTTATACTCCAAGCTGTATAGTTTAATTATTCAATAACATTTCCTAAACTATGCCAAAGGCAATCGACAAACTAGTTTCAGCCACAGATCTCGTAATAAGCTAATCACGCACCATCGTGTTTAATTTCACTTAATAGTTTCGTTTTATTTCTAAGCGGTGTTATGTGTAGAATATTAGCTAATAAAAACACAGTTAACCGATAAGCAAGCAACTTTACAGAAACTGGCTTTTACAGTAGGTAGCATAGAACGTTGAAAGGGTTTAAATAAATATTTAAATTTAGCGTAGGTTTGCTTTATAATTAATGAGATTATGTTTTGGTAGAAAGTTGTTATTGCTTTAGTATATTTTTTGAATTTTTTTAATTCTAATTTTTATATTTTAAATATTGGAGAAAATGTGTAAATATGTTCAAATTTAATAAGCTATTAAATAAAACTTATATTTTTAAAAATATTTTTTATTCTTTGTTAGCCCTCGGTAGCTAACCTAGAGCTTAAAAGTCTTTGCAAACAAGCTACAAGTCCTTATCATTTCAAAAGACTTAAGGGGCTACACCAGTGTGACACTTTAAAAAAAAATTTGTTTGCTTTTTCGATAACTTATATTGCCATAAATATCCTGTGAAATCGGAAAGGTCGTATCTTGAATTTTCGATGGCAGCGTTCTAAAGAGCGACCGCTCGGAGGTGCAAACATACATATATATGTGAGTGAAACTTTAAACGCGTTTTTCTCGAAACGACACTTTTTAAAATTGCTGATATCATAACTAAACAAGAATTTGATCGATCGATTTTAAATTAAAACTGAGTATTTTTTAATACATTTGCCATACAATGAACTTGATCTTTTTGATTGGTTGAAAATTGTCAATTTGGCATTAAAAAAACGATTTTTTTTTTCAAAATTACGCCATTTTCTTAATTTTTGATATTTTTCAAAGATCGTGGTTCATTGAATAGAAAATATATTTAAATTTTGAATTTTTTTGTTTCAGCAACTCATTCGACTGGAATCATTTCAGCAGTTGAGGCACTTTTTTTTGGCCTTTTCTTAAAATATAGCTAAAAATATACTCTATTACGTTCAAAAAAGTTCAAAATGTTCAATTGCGTACTTTCTCTTAAAAAAATCACGAACAACGCCTTATTTTTTCATACGTCACACTGGTATAGCAAACAAGCTAAAATTCCTTATCATTTCAAAAGACTTAAGAAACAAACTTGTCGCTCGGGAAGTAATTCGTCATTGGATTGTCTTATCGAACTTTTGATGCAAAACGCACATTTCTAATCGTTTAAGCAGAAAAAAAAAGCTCAGAGAAACTCAAATCCGAAGACGTGGGATGCCATTCTTCTTTGTCTAAATTGAATAATTTGAAAAACTCACTATTAAAGAATTTGTTGAAAAATGACATAATATAGTTTTCATTCTACCTAAAAAAGGTAATTGGAAGCTTTGTAGATCCACACAAACCCGCCCACAGTTATTAAAATAAATATATAAAAATATTAAATAACAATAAATAACTGGAAATTTTTCCTGGTTTTTATTTAATTTTACTCATTTTTTTCGAACCCCAACAGTCATTCGAAAAACACGTCGAGTGTTGAACCCAGCTAAATGCTAACTTCCTCCAATGATAATCGCATGATTGTTTAGCTGCTTAAGCTTTTAACTAACAAATTTCACATAATTAAAACAACATTTAGTTTAACACGCAAATATGGACACGCCATGGACTATACTAATTTAAATTGCAATTTAATAGTTCTAAGGTTTTATTATAAATATAAATGTTCTCCACAGTGTTTGCATGCAAATATTTATACAGATTAAACGTTAAATGAATTCTAAAAAAAATTAATAAGAAGGAAAGATAAATCTACTTCCCAACAGAGAAAAATTTGCGTGCAATTAGTTTCGGTGGGAATTTTTGTGATGTCATCAGAACAAAAATTTAAATGCGGAAAAATAAAGTATACGTATTTTTTATGTATATTATGTAATAATAGTAATTTTATTTATTTTTTAATACATTGAATTCATAACTCACAACTCATTCCTTCCCTATCCTTCCAGGCCCAATTTGTGCTCTGCATCGTGCACACCACCCGCGCTCTCATCAGTTCCCAATGCCAATTCTCGAAATTCATCTCGTCGCTGCTGCTGTTGAACGCCTCCATCTTCTTCTGTCTCTTCATGAACTTCTACATGGCCAGCTACAAGAAATCACAGAATCAGAAAATGACCATTGCCGCCAAAATGAACGGTGCGCCGCCCGCCCAGAATGGTTGTGCGGTAGCAACGAAAAAGATTATGGAAATGAACAACAACACTATGGACACGATGGATGCTATTGGCTTGTTGGCGCTGAAGGAAAAACTGAATTAAATATGTGAAAACCATTTTCAGCTTATTGGCCATAAGTAGCAGACAAATTATGTATTTTAACAAAAATTTTATAAAAAAGGGGAAATGATAATCGCAAGTACGTAAAATTGACAAGGAATAATTTTTTAGTTGCTTTAACGAATTAGTTTTTTTTTATTATTATTATTTTTATTTAAAATTTGATAATATAAAGTGCTTACTTGCAGTTAAAAAAAGTTTTCCTCACCGACTGCACCGAAAAAATTAAACAGCAACTTACGAGTATAAAAGAATTAATAGGGAAGCTAAATTGTTTGTAAAATCTCGATGTTAAATTTTGAAACTAAAAAAAAATGAATTATACAAAACAATATCGAAGAAAACATTTCCAAAAACACAGAAGTAAAAACAACTGAATTCAATATACTTTCAGTAGCGAACGCAGAAATTAATTATTTCATCTGATAATTTCAAAAATATATATTTTTTTCTTGCCTGAAAACTATTAGAAAGAAAAGGACTAATATTAGATTTTCTTTCTTTGTGATCATAGATTATTGCCGTTATTAAAAAATCCACGAACATTATTAAAAAGCATTAACCTTTACTGTCATTGAGGTAATATCCCATTTGGACAATAAACTATAAGCAGACCTCTTTGATTGATCAATAGATAGAAAGTGGCAAATCGAACAAACAACTGGCATAATTATAATAAAGTAGAACAGAAATTATTTACATCTATACCATTAACCGTTCCTCTACTTCTATTGAATTAAATTAATAGCTTTATTTAATTTTTTTTTAACAAGAGTGAAACAGTCAGGTGATAGAAAATGTCTAATTGAAGTCCTTTAATCGAGAAAATGGTATAAACATTATGCTATGTTCACATTAATGTTCAGAACTCATTCTAAATTGCTACAATATAGTTTTGAAAGCAATGCAAAGTGTTTCAAATTGAAAAAAATTAAATAATTTACGAAATTAAGTTAAAAGGAAATAAATTCAAGTTTTGGTTTTGCTGAATAACTAGAGGTTTCGACTTGTTAGAGGTTCACGCTGCGCAACCGAGTCAAAATTTTCTTGACTGGACATTTAAAAAATTACAATATTCTTTGTAGCATGTCAAAAGAAAACGAGCTTTGCTTGCTATTCAAAATGTGAACAAAACAAAAAAAACTCAATAAGGAAGCGATAAAAACCCATTCAAAGTGATTTTGGGTGAGTCTCTAATTAAAAAAGTAGTTCGGGAAATCACTAGCTTTCCCAGTGCTGAATTATTGTTATTGTAACTAGACCACATAACTGACAGTTAAAAGCATGTAAAAGCTCGTATGAATGCCAGCCGAGTACAGCACGTTTCGTACTGTATCGGCTTACGTTTGCGAGATCCCGTAAGGGTAGCGAAAAATTTCAATAGGGGGCGTGAGAATGGGTACTTGAACGTCAATGACGGAAAAGTATGCGAATGAAGTGTCGTACGTAACGTAGAGATTTGCCACAATGAAAGTTTAGTGCTTGTAAAAATAAATCAGCTGTGCTTTAAAACCGCCAACATCAAATGTCAATGTACCTACGGTGCATTGTCAAACTGTCGCTCTTCATATAAACGCACACAATCGACGCAGCTGTCCACCTTGCCGTAACGGAAAGAATGTACCCAACTGTCATTTGCATGCCTTTCCGCAACGCAAACAATGTACCTATTCTGACGCCACCTTATCATGTGAAGGCAACCAGTAATAACCCGTTCCCACGACAGTCGGGTCTACGTAACCGGAACGGACCCGGATTTTTATCCGGCCAAGGACTGTCAACTCTACAGCAATACTCAAAACTATTGCAGCAATCTTTTCTGCGCCTTTTCTGTTCCAATTATTTCATATTCATAAATTAAATTTATTTTCTTCAAAAGCAAAAAAATGTGCATCTAAAATACGAATTTTTCGAGAAGAAAAAAACAAGCTGTCCAATTGAATTAACTGAGAATATCAGTGTGAACATAGCATACGGGAAAAGCATAAATGTGAATTATTTTTCATGGCAACACTTTATTGAATGGAAGTAGGTCTGAACTTTACTTGTAAAAAATACTTAATTTGCGGGATTCTAATAGTTCGCGACTAATTGATTTTTGAACAAAAACGGTATTCTAAATTAGCAAGTATTTTCCTGTATAAATATTTTCGAAACCACAGTAGCAGCAGAACTTAATTAATTAAGAAATTAAAGACAACAACTTAAGCAACTAAATGGTTTTTATTATTATTCCTTTTCTTTCTTTTTCCTCACGAACTCTTTTTATATTATTGTTTTCTTATTTTTCTTTGAAATTACTTTTTTTGTTAATTTTTTTTTTTTTTTTTTTTTTTGAAATTACAATGTACAATGTATACACACTTAAAGTTAAGTTCAATTATCGTAAATAGTACAACAATTTACTAATATTTGAATTAATTAAGAATTTAACACAAACAATTTCCCTAGAACTTATGAAAGTAGTGCAAGAAAAGAGTATCCATAAAGAAATAAAACTAAAAAATATTTATAAAAATAGAACAATACATTTATTAACTTAAATGCAATTGCAACAAATGTCGCTCCTTGTAATACGAAAATGAATAAAACGAGCAATATTCACGCCGAAACGCAAACATTCGTTCACAAATCTCTCGCATGCGAGCTAACAGTTGCTCACATAGAGTTCGCATGAGTTATGGAAAACAGTTAAAATTGCTTGCGGCTGAATATTGCATGTAATATATTTTTAAAATAATTTATGTCGCTTTGCCTCAAACCAAAAACCGCAAACATGCAAATACAAATACAAATATAAACACGAATGCTCGTAGACACTTTAATAGATTTTCGCCGTGAAGGTGGAAATTTTGCAAACAATTGCATAGAGTTTGTGAAAATCACAAAATGGGTCAATTTTTGCGATCTGCCTTAGCCTTAGCCATTCTATAATATAGTATGTACATATGTATATATTAATTATTGTAGTGATTATGTTTGTATGTGAACTACCAATGTAACGAGTAATAAATATTGTTAGCATTTAAGAAAAAATATTGTATATATTAAGCAGATTTTATGTATGACAATAATATGTGTAAGCGCTATTGCTTATAATGAAAATATTGGAAAATGTATGAAAAAAAAATTAAAAAATATAATATATGTAGTTAATGATATAAAATACGACTACTTACATTTATTTGAATTACAAATTGTGTAATAAAAATTTGTATGTATGTTTTTTTTTTAATATTGTACTTTTAATGAATCTGTGTTTAACTGTAAGCGCAAATCAAAACTGTTTTAATACTTATTTATGCATACAATTTAAATAAGTGATATTAATTGTGTTTACTTATTTGCAAATTATTACTTTTATATATTTACTTAGATTATTTTATAAAACTAGTCTTAGATGAAATTCCATTCCGTACTGTACTTTTTATGGAATAGCGAGAATAAAATATCTGAAATATTTTTTATTAATAATAAAATGTGTTTGCTTTATTGTGTAAATTTAATTTTGTTTACAGATTGCACATCAAATTATTTTCTCCAGGATTAGATTAAAGAAGTCGCACGATAGGTCGGAGAGTTCCATCCCGATTCTGACGGAGCTTGTGCTATTGCTCAACGTCAGTTTGCACAGCCCTTATATGCAATGTCAAGGGGGCTTATCCCACGGTAGTTGGCGCAGATTGTGCGGTCTACCTTTTTGTGGATTAAACAGAGCACACCAATAACCTGAATACCCTTCGCAAAAGAATGTCATTAAAAGAACCTCATTTTAATCTTACAGCTTGTACGACACCTACAGTATGTCAAGAAACCCTTTACACACTGAAAAAAAAAACATATTTTTTGACTTTGCATGCAAAACTAACGCCTTTAGTTATTTTTATTCAATATTTTTTTAATGCAGAACTATTATTTAGCATAGTGATGGTACATATATGTATGAATCGTCTATTCGAATATAATGGCATTGCCTTGGAGAATAATCCATGCCAAATTTCGGGAAGATATCTTGTCAAATAAATTAACTTGATTTTGATCGTTCTATATGACAGATTAATACTATAGTGGTCCAATATCGGCTGTTCTGACAAATGAACAGCTTTTTAGGGAGAAAGCCACGTGTGCGAATTTCCATCCATAATCCGAGTTTTTTAATATCACAAAGGAACGGTATACAACTAAACAGGTGCGATCTTCTTGATCTTTACAGATGTCAGCCTCAATATCCAACTTAATCTTAGTTCGGCGGTAATGGCACCCATTTGTATGTAGCCGCACCGACTAATGGTGCCACTGTAGCAAGGAAACGGTCAGGAAAATCGGGCTAATAATTTTGTCTTGGCCAAAATGTGAAAGCGGGCGTCTCCGTGGATTTTAGGAAAATTATAAAAGAAATATCGATCGAAATTTCGATTCTTTTTTTTTGGAAAGAAAATCGCGCAGTGCAATCAAATAGTATCTGGGTGCTGTATAAGGTCACACGAATACGTACAAATTAATTGTAACCACGCTCCAGTTACCGAAAGGCGGATCCCAAGAAAGATGGCGTGATAAAGTCTCTAAATCTTATGTGGCAGATTGTTGGTGCTCGAGATAGTTGAGACAAAAGACCGCTAGAGGTGGATCTAAGCCCGTTCCCACGACAGTCGAGCTGTCAATTTGGCGTCATTCCTCGTAAAATCCTTGGTTTTCTGTGATACACCAGGTGCGATCTACATAAACTACCTGCCGAACATAAGGGCCACAGGGTCCACTGTGCTTAATTATCCCGTCGATTTGATGTAGAATTACAAAAAACGTCGTCACTAATAAATAGGTCGAATTAGGCTTGTAATCTCTTGATTTGATCCCGTCATGATTTGGTCATCTAACGGTAGACCCAGGAAACGTGCTGTATTGAAGGAGTTAGATTATATGAGAAAGTTTTGCTGGGCATACACAAAAGCGTCAGGGTCGATTCTGAATCCACTGTTTAACCTGCTACAATATTCAAAACGAAATTACGCAAGGGCCACTCTAGATTGTCGAAGTCACTCTTGCAACTCAAAATCATCGTCTCTTGATGTTTACTGGGAGACTTCAAGCAGACGACTGCGGGCATGGTTTCTGTGAAAATATTCCGACAGAAATTGCTAAAAGAGAAGCTCCTTCCTTCCTTAACTGGAAGCATATGGACTTCACTATATAAACGTTCGACCGGAGGCATCAATAGGCATCCATTTATAGCCCGGAGTGCAGTGTTCTGACATGTTTGAGCTTCTTCGTCGGTTTTACTCAGCATCCTGACGACCATATCGTTATGGTGTAGTTTAGGACCGGCCGGCCGATTGCCTTGTATGATGCCAACAAGTTTTCTTGTCTTTTCCCCATGAGATGTCGGCGACTTAAGGATTTTGTAGCGGCTCCGTACTTTTTCATATGTAGCGAGAAATGAAGGAGCACAGGTTGTCTAGTGTCAGAGAATGTTTAATATAGAGAAGGTTCACCGCGTTGCCAAATTTACGATATTTCATTTTTTGGAGTGGTACTCTTTTCTATTAGTGGATTTCACCACAAAATCAAGGGTACTCTTTTCTATAAGCGGATTTCACCAATATTTAACAGGAGCGTCGAAAATAGCAGAATTGAGCATTTTCAGTGTTAAATGAGAAAAGTGATGCTAAATTCAATGTACGCTTACAGGTTCGCATATTTACAATGCGCAAACGGCTATGGATATCATTTATAGATATTCTCCATATATTTAATATCAAAGAACATAAATATGTATGTGCAATTTGACCCATTTAATGATGAATTGCACTAAATCTGTTGAAATGTATAATAAAGTCATATTTTTATTAGTACTTAAATATTTAATTAATATAGGTTGAATATGTACATATGTATGTATGTATACGAATAAAGTATTAATGCATCCTCTTACATATTTTTTTAATTTTATTTGAAATATTTTTACCTATTGGCTGAAATTTGAGCCATAATGTATTAATAACAATATTTCCTCAACAAATAATGTCTACATATGCATATATATGTCTTAATTTCGATATCGTGTGGACGCACAATAATTTCTCGTTTAACGTAGAAATTTCCGCATACGTTATCGCCATGCCGCTTTTGTATTATTTGCTTTGTTCAACCTTTCTTCCGCATAGTTGGCAACGCCAGAGGCGTGTTGATGGGGAAAAAATGAAGTGTGTTACGATCAGCAGGCAAAGCAAAAAATTTTAGTGATTAAAAAGTTATTCAATTAAAAACTGGATGAAAAAATCGCCGAAATATATATATGATAAATAACTGTTGTAGATGAAAAGACCCAGCAATTATATAATAACGCAATAAAGATACGGAGAAAGTAAAAAAGTTGATCTCAAGGCGAAGGCAGTGGATTGCTCCCCCTTGCTTGTGATAAGATCTGTGCATGATTGCTACGCGCTTGAGAAAATCACCGAAACTTGTCAAAAATCGTCGGAAAGTGCAATCCTAACGCTAATAAAGGTTAATAATTAAGTCACCGCATTACAGTGTAGTAATAGCAAACGTCGAAGTATTAGCAGCAACACGAATGACAGAAAAATTGAAATTAAGTAAAAATGTAAACTAGAAGTAGCGCTCTGCATGCGTACGTGGAGCTCATAATTATAAAAGAAAGGAATAATAAGTGATTAATATAAATATTAAGCAACCGAGATCCAAACAACCGTGAGTGCATTTCTAGTCCAGCTATTGAATTAAATACACAACGAAAAAGCGGACGCTGTGTCCCAACGCAATTGCAGCAAAGTGCAGACCAATATAGCATATATGCAATGGAAATACAAATACATCAACACTTCTCAACTGATGATAGCAATAACAACAATAACATTAATAATAACAACAAAAAAAGTAACTTAGAACAAACCCTAGGTGCAGCAACAACACATTCTGTGACAGCCAATAATAGCATTTTAATGCCACCTCTAGACACTAAACTGTTGGCCAACAAACAGGGATTACACACCAATAACGAGGCTAATAATATCAATATGGATGTGGACACCGCTGACGGTGAAGTGTCAGTACTGCTGGCTAACAAGAATTTTCACTATGACGCACTCTCCAACCCAGAGCAGTCATTTGAAGCCGATGTCAACGTAGACGGCAATGGCGGCGCCAAATTTGTTGCCGGTGACGAGGCAAAACAACTGCTCAGTGAGCAAACACATGCACAAGTGACATGGCTAGATAGTGAACAAATTGATGCACTGGACTTAACGACATTGGACATTGGTAATATGTTCTTTAATCGCGTCGATAGTGCGGAGATAATTTATCAAAAGAAAAAGAAGGAAATCAAAATGGTTGGGAAATATGTAATGGGTGATGTGCTGGGCGAGGGTTCATATGGCAAAGTGAAAGAGGTGCTCGATTCGGAAAATCTCTGCCGGCGTGCAGTAAAGATACTAACAAAACGAAAACTGCGACGCATTCCGAATGGAGAACAGAATGTTCAGCGTGAAATACAACTATTAAAACACCTACAGCACAAAAATGTGGTGGCGCTTTTGGATGTTTTGTACAATGAGGAGAAGCAAAAGATGTACATGATTATGGAATACTGCGTAGGCGGGCTCCAGGTGTGTGTCGTAGATTCTCCCTTTAATTTTAAATAAAATAGATACCAATATTTATAATTTTACCATTTATTTTTTTAAAGGAACTTGTGGATAGCGCACCCGAGAAAAAACTACCTCTATTCCAGGCACATCGCTACTTTTGCCAATTAATTAGTGGCCTGGAATATCTTCATGGTTGTCGGATTATACATAAAGATATTAAACCCGGAAATCTATTGCTTTCACTAGATCAAATATTAAAAATTTCCGATTTCGGCGTCGCTGAGCAATTAGATTTATTTGCTGCAGACGATACATGCACCACCGGGCAGGGATCACCTGCATTTCAACCGCCTGAAATTGCCAACGGTCATGAGTCATTCTCAGGCACAAAAGTGGATATTTGGAGCTGCGGTGTTACGCTGTGAGTACATTGGAATTACCCATTAAATAAAAATATAAATCTATAAATCTTGCAATTTTGTTGTATGCCCACAGCTATAACATATGCACAGGCCAGTATCCATTTGAAGGTGATAATATTTATAGGCTATTTGAGAATATCGGGCGTGGGCAATGGCAGGCACCAGATTGGCTATACAAATTAGACGCACAATTGGCGGGTCTCATATTGGGTATGCTACAAGCTGAACCAGCAAAGCGATACTCTATACAACAAATACGCTGTGATCCGTAAGTTGTTATTTAAATATATTATAATTCATATATGATAAAATAATAAACATTTACACACAGCTGGTTCATTTCGGCACCGGAAGAGAAGGGTCCACCAATACCCATACCGCCACTAAAGCACGATGTTTATCGCCGTTCCACGGTACTGCCTTATTTAGATGCTTACCACTATGAAACTGAGCGTGATTTGGAAGAGGTCTACTTTACCGAACACGATCTCAATCGTGAGTACGCGCGCTGAATAAATACAAATTCCTAAAATCGCATATTTATTTCATATTTTCGCTCAACTAGGTGAACTTGCACGTCAGGCAGCCGCTGCCGCTGCCGAAATTAAAGCACAACAGCAACAAAAACAATTGGCTGCTGCAAATGCAACAGGGCCTTCAACAAGCGCAGACGCGTCTACTTCCAACAGCATTAGCAAGGAGAAAAAATCCTCGTCACTCAAAAGACGCGCCAAAAAATTAACATCGTGTATATCTGTAAAGAAGCTCTCCAATTGTCGACCATCGTAATAAGCCGTTATGTATCTGTGCGCACATGCGCAATGCAAGTAGTCACTGGAAATGAGAAAAAAAAAACAAAAAATAACATAGTTTTAATATTATGTAAACAAAATTAAGAATTTTCAACTCTGAACATTTCATTAGTTGTTGAATGTCAAGTCAGTTAGCCTTACATACATATGTATATGGTGCAGCTTGCAGTGCTGCGGAGAATAATTAAAAACTTCTCGCGCTGCCAAAATGCAAGTCATAATTAATTATTCACATCTTAATTATTGGAACATAGGAACTACTACTTATCTTCAATGGAGTAATTCTTTATTAATTTGTTTTGCTTTGCGTTGTTTTTCGTAGTATTTATTGAAATGAAAATTAATTTTCGGTAAATCTGTATTATTCGCGTCCGCTTTTTTGTTGTGTAATTTCTAGGTAGTACATACGTTTTATTTATTAACTTTTGTGTGAAATATTCCCCTGTGTATTTTTGGTTTTGTGTTTGCTTTCTTCTTTCATTTTTAGGTTTTTTGTAATATTTTTTGGTTTGGTTTATGTTTTTAGTTTAATATTTGTTTTTGTTTTTTTTTTTTGTTGGTTGGGTTTCTTGTTTCTTTGGTTAGGATTTTTGTTAACCAAAAAACAAAAATTTTATTAACAAAAATGTATTTAATTTTTGTTTGTTTTCTTTTCGTGTTTTGTTTTATTTTTCTGTTTTTATTTTTATTTATTAATTTTTTAATATATTGCTTTTATTTATTTTTTTTCTTATTTTTTTTTTTTTTGTTCTTTTTTTTATTTTTGTGTGTTTACGTAACTATTCTTTCACATATTTTACAGTGGAAGGAAGATGTGCAAAATTAAAGAATCAATCAATCAAAAATGATTTTTATCGTATAAATATTGCGATCGCGTGTAAATTTTGCTTAATAAATCTGAGTGTTAATACTCACACCTGTCTTATGTGTGGTGGCTTCAACGCGTCAACAAACGTTATAGCAAGATGACACTTATCTTAAGAGGCATAATGAGTTTTTTTATGTATTATATTATATTTTTTTTTTGCGCCGATAACATGTGCAATCACATACACACATACGTACTTTGTAGAATATATTTTGAAAACTTGAAAATTGCAGTAGCCAAAATCCATTTTTGAGAAGATACACATAGTATATACATAAATATAAACATAAAAACATATATAGAGTGCATATAAGCATACATTTCCTACCGACAATACAAAAATATTGTGTTTTCGTTTCTTAGCTGAAAAATTAAATATTATTTGTTATGAATTACATATGTGAATGGTTTAAGCGAACCAATACACCTATACAGAAAAACAAAAACAAAAGATATTTTCCATATTTTTAACACTTGAAAAAATATAAACCGTTTGTTGTAAATGAAAACTTGCTTCTTGCTTATTTTATTGCCTATGTGGTATTCTTATAAATGTGAAAAGTTTTATAACTCGGTTTTAATTTAATCTACTGGACCAACTTGCGGTAAATGCGCCTCATTCAACTCGGGCATAATGAACATCTGGTAATAATGTTGACCCAATTTCGTCAACTTTTTCTGCATTAAATTACGTAGTGTATCAACATATTGCGGTGGAATTTTGGACATGTGTGGATTACGCCAATGCAGCTCGTTGTTGTCGACATGAAAGAGCGCCGGTGAGGGCACGTGATCTTTTAAATAATTCCAAATACACTCCTTCAACAGCAAAGCAATCTGTGAAAAGAAATTCGAAAGTGTGAAAATAACCTCAAATAACTGTTACTGGATGGCAAATAGACTAACCTCTGGCGGTTCGAAATGTTTTATGATTACATGTAGGTTGGAAAGTGGTGGCGGCAGTAACTGTCCCATTGCCAGCAACTGCAGCAGTTTCTGAGTGCAACGCATAAGTTCGTCGTTAGGATCGAAAGGTTGGAATTTGTTAACTGCAAAAAAAGCAATAAAATACAATATTAAAGACAATTCTCATCATAATTACCATTTTTCGCGCGCCACTGATGCAAACAGGTGGCACACATGGCTCGTAGCAGTACTGATGAAAAGCATAGCGCTGGTCTATGTGCCGCTATAAAGCCCAATAATGCCCAAAGCACTGGAGATGTGGAAAATGCGCGACGTATCATCAGATCACGTTCCATTGTCACTTTAGTGAATTCCTCGTCCGGAAAAGGCAGGCCATTGTACATGACATCCGTTGAGACCATTTCCACCAGCAATAGCGATATCATTGAGTAACCCTCGACGGAATTTTGCTTATCTGCCACCGTGCAGCAAGCATCTAGCGCTTTAAGTAACAGCGTTTGCATCTCGGCTGGACACACTTTTTGCTCCTTTGTTGCCAAATCAGGCCGCAAACCACGCCCAATCACACCCGCATGCAGCACAGTACGATTGGCGTTTGGCCCCAAGCTATGTCGTTGATTTTGTAGCAAGACCATTTCGTGCTCTGGTATTTCAAGTTGATCCATTTCTGGTTCGTCATACTGACCGAATAGATAGCCATAATAGAAGAGTGCGCCCTCTACTAACTCGCGTATGCAAGCAGTGCGCGCCGCCTTACGTGCAACGCATTGCCGCGTCAGCAGCAAGTAGGCACGATTAACTGCAGCGGAACGAGATATTGAACCTGCAATGTGTGAAAAGTGAAAAGAGATAATTATTAGCGATAGCCAATTTTTTTTTTAATGTTGCTTACTTTTTTCGGTGAGTGCCAAGAAGAAATACTTTACGCTTAAAATTGACAGCTTTAAAATCTGCAAGAAAAATATTAGATTAATCAAATATAGTAATGACTGTAAAAAATGCTTACCTCTGTGGTGCGGATCACCGTGCCTTTCAAGCCAACATCAATCGTATTGAGTAAATCTATGATAGTGTGTGCTAAGATACGTCGGTTGACATCTTTTTCTTCTTCTTCGCTATCGTCGGAATCATGCAGTGGTATGCCTATGATAAGCTTTGTATTCTCATCTGAATTTTCTACGTCCATTGCCTCCACTTCAGCATCAGCCGCGCCAAATTTTACCTTTTTGTTGTTATCAAACTCGTTGCCGCCAACGTTTTTGTTATTTTGTGCAGCTTTAATTGCCTCTGCGCTGTTTGCTTCGGCCAATTTATTCATGTGTAGAATCACTTTAGTTAGCGTAACTTCGAGAATCTGTAGAATTTTCGGTAGACAATCGTTGAGCACATTAGATAGCAGGTTTTGTTTCATATATTGAAATGAATTCTTCTTTTGCATTCTGCGCCGACAAAATTACAAGCACACATTAGTAATTATTTTTATTTTCTGATTGCTATATATGTATGTATAAGCAGACTTACTTTGTTAGCGTGTTAAGATTTTTGAATGTGTTAAGCGCCTCTGACTGGTCACTGGTTATTAAACGCGTATGTTTGAATTGCTCCTGGAGAAGCACATCTTCTAGGACCATTTGTAAACCGGGTTTAATGCATGGAAATTCAACTACACCACTTTGACCACCAATTATGCGTATGACAGCACCCAAACCATTGGGATTAGTTACATAAGACTTGCGTAGTAGTTCCGATATCGTCTGATAGTAAATATGTGAATGTTGTGTAGCTGAAAAAATTTAAAACTGACTATAACAAAGCGCATTAAGATATTTCACGCTTATTCATACAAACAATCAACAGGAGGCGCACGGCAGTTTGCTGTTGAAAGATATTTGCGCTTAAACAATTCTTCCAAAGCAAATATTTCGAGTCCTCTGTGGCCAGGTCATTCATCAGCGGACAAACTGTAGCATTTAATACTACTTGCTCCAAATCTTGCATGGTATATTCGAGGAAATCCTGACACCAAGTATACTGTTCGGCCATTTGTGACACAGCGATAAGCAGATGAGCACCATTTGACTTTAAACGCAATGTCAGACTATTAAGAGATGGTTGCATTTCTGCAAACACCTTGTTGCTCATCCAAAGAGGCGTTTTTTGTATTATAGTATTACGTAAATCATCATTATCTAAAAATGAGAAAATATTTCATATACGGTTAAATTTATGAAACATGTCTTTTTATTTTTAATTACTTACACATTTCAAGAAACACAACCACCAGGTTTTGCAGTAATGCATCCGCATACGTAGCCATCACCAATAGAAATGGTATGATACAGGCATCTAAACTTTTCTTTGGATTAAAACCATCTTTCAGTAGCTCAGTCAATGCTTGCTTAAGCTCTTGCTCATGCGCAAATGATAAATAGTCCAAAATACCGAGTTCAGAGTCGAAATGACAACGGTAATCATCAGAAAAACGTTTGAGACTGCATTGCAATATCTGGGATATAATGCTTAAGGGAAAGCAACCGCCCAAACGGGCAACTACCCAATCGAAACTAAGCGAGTAACGTTGAAAAGCACCTGAAATTTGAAAGGTGTATTGAAATTTATTTGTTTTTCCGAAATAAATTGAAAAATACATACCCAATAAAGTTTCAACACAAGCTTCTTTTTCACTATTTGTTAGTTTACGGAAACTCAAGCTTATCAACGTAAGCAAACCACGCATTGCACCGCAATTGAGCCAATAATTACATGCAGCTACAATAGACATCTTTCTTTTGGTATACCTATCTGATAACTTTCCTACAAGGTCAAGACTCCACGAAGCGATCACAGGACCCCAAGCTGAGGGTCCTTTAACAACTAAATTTTCGAGTGCTTCTTGTACTGCGGACCAATTACTATCCTCTATGACCGTTGACTGTGTCGCAGCATTGTTACTTGAACTGGGACCAGCACCTTGTTTACCTTGACGTATTGGCAGTCCAGTGGCGTAATCTACATTTGCATTAGCCAAATAATTTTGCACCGCTACTTCAGCTACTATCGAGAAATACTCTAAGATAATCTCGCGTGCAGCCGGCAGGTCCTCAAGCAGGCGAAAACAACTTCGAAGCAAAGTGCTATTTGTAAGCTTCTTAGGATTACCATTATGGTTTGTTACTGCTTGAATGAATTGCTTCAACTCCAACAAAACATGTTGTTTTAACATTTTATAAATTTGGATCAAATATACAGCAATTAAAGACCAATCATAACAAAACAGTAAATAAAGGAGAAATTCGAATGAAAGTTACCATATTTCAAGAATTCCTTATACAACCAGTAAAAAAAAATTCAACTTAATGAATTTTTTTTCTAGTTTCATTAATATTATTATTTTGTATTTGCTTTTCTTTTAAATAGTTTTATAAATATATTTAATAATTTAAATAATATTAAAATTTTTTCTTTGCTATGACACAGGAAAATGCAAAGCTTGTTAACAGCATGAAAAATTTTTTCATCCCAACTCAACACATGGAGAAATGTTACCGTTTGGCACACAACCTAACAAAAGGAAAATACGGCAACTCGAACCAATTTAACCTGCAACAGCTGATTCTGTTTGTTGTTGGGAATTCCAGAAATGGAAAAGAGTTATCAAAAGCAAAACAAACGTAAAATAGAAAGATAATGAATCTGTCAAAGCAATTTGTCAATGTGAAGAGGCTCAATTATTATTTGTTTACCGCTTCGCAGCAAAAGATTATTGGTAATTGGCTCGGTGCCAATTTGCAGCAGAATTGTGCCTATTCTAGTAAAATGTCACAGTTTATCGAAGTACCAGTGCAAGCAGATAAGTTGCTAAAATTAATCCGTTCCACGGTAGTTCCTAAATTAAATGTAAGCGACGGCAAGGAAAATCGCCGTCACAAAGGTCAAGCTGGACGAATTGGAGTAATTGGTGGATCCCTGGAGTATACCGGGGCTCCATATTTTTCAGCCATTAGTGCTATGCGTGTAGGTGCTGATTTGGCCCATGTATTTTGTCAACGCGATGCTGCTGTTGTTATTAAATCGTATAGCCCTGAATTAATTGTACATCCTATATTGGATGCGGATGATGCTTTAGAACAAATTTTACCATGGTTAGAGCGATTACACGTATTAATCATTGGCCCTGGACTAGGAAGAGATCCGAAGATACAGAAGATTGCTGTTTGTATTATTGAACTTTGCAAACAACTGAATAAGCCTTTAGTTATTGATGCCGATGGCCTCTTCATACTCAATGGAAATATTGATTTGTTAAATGGATTAAGCAATGTCATATTGACGCCAAACGGTATAGAATTCCAGCGTTTATTTAGTACCGATGTCGAAGTAATAAAGCAGCGAATGGCACAGCTAGGAGATGGTGTAATTGTACTTGAAAAAGGTGCACAGGATAAAATTTTTATACCAAGTACCTCAGAAATTTACACACTACCTTCGGGAGGTTCTGGTCGTCGTTGCGGTGGACAAGGTGATTTGCTATGCGGTTCGATTGCCACCTTTTTCCATTGGGCTTTAGAGTCTAATCAGTCAAATGCGGCCTTTATAGCAACGTTTGCGGCAAGCTATTTGGTGAAGCAATGTAATGCGGCTGGTTTTCAGAAATGGGGTCGCAGTATGGTGGCGAGCGATATGTTAAACGAAATTCATTCGGTGTTTCGCAACATTTTTGAAGAGCCTTAATTTATTTTGTGCCAATGAATATTTATTCACATAAACGACTACGAAGAAGTTTATGTAAATGGTTGCCGAAAACACTTGTTGATTGCATTTTTAAGTTTTCTTCTTTCTCTCTCAACTTATTAAAGTTCGTAGTTTTATAGAAATCAATATTCTCTCAGCGATATATCTATTTAGGAAGTTAAGATTTAAAATATGTACTCTGATTTTATTGTATGAATTAAGCATTTGAAAATGAATAAATTACCGATGTAATAAAGCAAACTAATTGAGAACACATACATACGTATAAACCGTTCCCAAAAAATTGGTCTGTGTAACCGAAATGAGCCGGATTTTTATTCGGCCAAAAATCATGAAATTTAAAACATATACTCTGATATTATTGTATATTTTAATAAATGTATATGTATATATAATCCAGAATTAATAAATTGCAAATGTAACAAAGCAAACTAAATAAGATCACTTATAAACCATTTCCCAGTCAATTGGGGAGGATAATATAACCGGGACGGACCTTGACTTTTATGTGGCCATGGACTGTCAATTCGGGGGCTTTTTTTTATTCTGGAAATATGCTTTATGTTTCGTAATAATTGTACTCATGGCAAGATTTCAATTCAAATCAATTTTCAAGAAAAAAATTATTAGATAAAATTATGAAAATAACATGAATTACTCCACGCTTTCTCAACAAATTTTATTTGGCTGGCAACACTACGTTTTCCTTGTTTTTTCCCGCTTAAGCAAAGCAAAACAAATTTTTACAAATTACCCATGTGTACATAGAAGCATCAATTTTACACATCATTTTAATTTCACAAATTGTACCAGACTAGAGTAAAATTCCAAAATGACGAACACAACTAATCAACAAAGAAATGTAGAAAATGCCGGCAAAGCTAAAAACCCACTGGAGGCTGTGGAAAATGCCTTCCAATTTACGGCAAAGAATGGAGCAGAATACAAATTGTATTGTCGCACTAAAGGTGATATGGATGCAAAAACACTGAAATGGGCTTTTAAGTTGGCGGAGCGTAATGTGGGTCCTTTTTATAAGGCTTTAAAAATGGGCTGGCAACCAAAGGTAAAACAAAATGATTTGAATAAAAAATGGGCACGCTATTTAGTGGCGACAGACAAAAGCGGACAACCCGTTGCTTATACCATGTTTCGTTTTGATATGGATTACGGAAACAGTGTGCTATACTGGTGAGTACTAGAACTGTTATTGAATTTATAAATGTATTGCATCTCTTTATTGTTATAGCTATGAAATGCAGATTGAAGCAGAATCTCAACGCCAAGGACTTGGTAAGTTCATGATGAACTTACTGGAACAGTGCGCCCAACATTGGCACATGGATAAAGTTGTGCTCACAGTATTGAAAAATAATACCAATGCCATAGCTTTCTTTAAAACCATCGGCTACAGTTTGGATGAGACATCGCCTGATATATTGGAAAAGGCGGAATATGAGATATTAAGCAAGATATTAGTATAAGTTTACCTAGAATGACAAAATAAGACACATATTTGCTAAATTTTAAATACAACATTTATTTTACAACTTTAAATATTTAACAATATCAAGAAAATACCACACACAATTGGAACGATAGCTTAGAGTAGGCGTTTGGCTTGTTCTTCCATGTACTTAGCTACTCGAATATCTTTTGCACTGAGACCGCCAACGTCATGAGTAGACAAAGTTACTTGCACTTTATTGTATACATTAAACCACTCGGGATGATGATTCAACTTTTCGGCCAGCAAAGCCACACCGGACATAAAACTGAAAGCAGCATTGAAATCACTGAACAAGTATTCCTTGTATATGGCATCGCGGTTATCTACTAATGACCAGCCAGCAGCCAGAAGTGGTTGAAGTAGTTCAGATCTTTCCTGCTCGGTGAGTTTTGCCTGAAGTTAGATATGTAAAAAAAAAAGATTTTAATCATTTATTCATACTTCTACACTCAATTACACACAAAAAGATTATCAGTATGAAATTAGGTACTTAGTGAGAAATTATTCCAAACCAGTTTACACAAAAATATTTTACACTTACATACGTATGTATATAAGGTAAATTGGCTAATAACTCTGCCTTACCGATAGTAAAATAATTAGTTATATTAAAGGCCTTGAAATTCACGCACACCTACTTTCACTTGTTACCACTTTATTTAATCTCATTTTGATCTCGAAATTGACCTCAAGATAAGAGAAAACTACAACGAGCTTAGTATGCGTGGTGGCTTAAAATTTGGAAATACTTAGAGGAAATCCATTATAATTGCTTTGTATCTAATTTACAATTTCAACAAGTGTTTTTATATGTACATAAAATCCCCACCCCTTTACACTTTTTTACATCCATAAAGGACTGTTTGATATACTAACCATTTTTTTCTTCGCTGGAGTTTTCTGCGCAATCACCGTAGAATATCGCCTCTCACTTTCAAATGTGTTTACTCGTACTGGTCTTTGCAGACTACTACAAAGTATTTCATTGGATTTGTTTAAAACTCGATTTAGTTATATATATATACGTTTAACATTTAATCGCCACAATCTATATAAACACATACATACCTACACATTAAGCGTTCTTGGCGGCTCTGATAGGGCCAATACACCGCTAAAATGTTACATATATTTAGTCGGTGCAATCCATTTGTTTGTAATTCTGATAAACGCAAAAATTTTGTTGGCTGAATTTGTGCACAAAATTTACTTATGCTGTACATTGCTTTTTATTTTTATGATAAATTATTAAATAAACACTGCAGACAGTTTATTTGCCGATCAGCTGTTTTGATGAGGAGTTGCCATTGTTGAAGTTAAATACAAATACAGTTGCTCTTCAACTGTAGTTGCAAAATTTTTATGTTGGAATTATAACAAAAATTTAAATAAATATCCAATTCATTTCAAGTTTTTCTACTTATATGTTATGCAGGTATATATTTGTATGATGTAATGTAAAAGGTTGTATAACGATAAGTATATTGAATAGAAAATAAGTTAAATTATTTATGACCTGCATCTTCTTCGTTTTCGCCACCATTACCATAGTAATCATAGTCCAATGGTAAGCCATTTGGACCATTATGTCTTGGATGTTCAGTTGTGGTGCTAAGCGTTTTTTTGGCTGGTTCCTCTAAACCTTTTGAACTAGTGGTTGTGGTTCGCAGTGGCTTAGACGGGCTAACCACAACAGTTGTCTCTTCAAATTTGGGCACGTTGCTCAGTATAGTTGTTTCCCCAGTTTTCAAGTCCACTCCTACAATCGTCTGTTGCTCCGTTGTGGCTATGCTGCTGTTGACATTTGCCTCAGTTGTTGCAATGCGCCAACGTTTGCTGTAACGGCTGCGCACAAATGGCTTAGAAGTGCCATCACCAATGGCACACTCTATTATTACAAACAAATATAGCATATAATTAGTTTCAAACAATATAATTGGAGGATGCGTTGTCTACCAATAGTAAGTAGGCTTATTAGTATCAGTACTCCGAGCAATACGACAGACTTCATTTTCTGAATTTCACTGTGACAAAACTAAGTTCCGACGCGTTGGTTCTACTTTTATACGGATTTGTTATTAAACATCTCGACATTTCTGCTTTGATCTGCTTTTGGAAAGGCATCTGGTTTCGATTTATTCGCTCTTGAAATTGCAAGTCCATTATCTCTTTGAAAAAGCGAAAGTGTGAAGCATTGTTTTGGATATACAGACACCAACATGTGTGCGGTTCATTGTACATTCTTCTGTTTCGTTTGATAATGCGGTCTTTGGGGATTCGAAAGGTTAGTGACCCTCACATTGATTCAATGTAGGAAATTTATACACTCAGTCCTTTTTTTACGCGATTATTGGTTCTGGCACTAATCGCGTAAAAAAAAAAATCGCGTAAAAATGGTTAGTTTTCCAATATTAACTGACGAATTGGTTCCGAATATAAAAAATATCGCGTATAACAAAATATACGCGCAAAAAAATATACAAAAACAATACAATAAGTTTCAAATTTCAGACTTATGATTTATTCATTCATAACAAAATAAAGAATACAAAACAAAAAACAATTATATAAGAGAAGAAAATAGAAAATAGGTAGCTTTATTGAAAAAACCGTTGAATGCTGTTTAATCACTGTCATTATCCGTAGTGGAAATTATTCTTAGCCGCTTATTTTGATGGCCGGCACTGATATCACTAGAATTTGTATCAGAATCAATAGTAAGAACTATGGATTGATGTTCTGATTGACTTAGCATCTCCGACTGAGTTTGCACCATAAATTCAGTTAATTTTGTTTGAATGCTTCTTTTTGGACCCAATAAATTCCGATGTAGTTCTTTATATCTTAACATGCAGAGACTCAATTCTTTTTGAAAAATTCGTGCACGTTCGGCATTAGTATCATTTGCTACAAAATAATTTTCCAACTCTGCTGCAAGTTTAAGACCTTGCTTAATCGTCTCTGCTTTAATTGGATGCTCGTCTATCTCGGTGTCGCCGCCATTTTCCGATTCGATTACTTCCGTAGCTATTTCAATCAAATCGTCATCATCGAGCTCTCGGTCTAGAAGAATCTCGTCAATATCTTCTCTCGTCATATCTGCAAGAATTCCTCCTCCCGCGGAACGTGCTAAATCAATGATATCTGAATAATTAGTTGAATTGCTTGTTACGGACATACCACTTTTAACACATTCTGGCCAAAGAGATTTCCAGCATGCGTTTAACGTATGTTGCTTTATTTCAGAAATTGCTTTTGACGCGTACAAGATGCAATCCTTGATAGAAAAATTTTTCCAAGCATCAGCGAAGTCCAATTCAGGATTTTCCTCCAGTTTTTCCATAATACACTGAAAAGTTTTTTTTGAGGTAGTACATTTTAAAAGTCGCAATAATGCCTTGATCCATCGGTTGGATAATTGATGTAGTATTCGGTGGGAGGAAAATGATATTTACATTAGGATGTTCAATCAACGGATGGCCTGGTGCATTGTCAATTATTAAAAGAGCTTTAAAGGGCTGTTTCTTCTTCTCCAAATAACTTTTAACTTCTGGTACAAAGCATTTAGCAAACCATTCTTGGAATATATTTCCAGTTACCCAGGCTTTTTTATTGGCCATCCAGTGAACAGGTAAATGTTTTAAATCTTTGCCCTTTAGTGCTCGCGGCCTGAGACTTTTGTTTACTAACAGCGGTTTAATCATGCGGTCACCAGAGGCATTGCTACATAATAAAAACGTTACACGGTCCTTTGCAGCTTTGAAGCCACCAAATGATTTTTGGGTCTTAGACACATATGTTCGTTTTGGTAACCTCTTCCAAAATAGGCCGGTTTCGTCCGCATTGAAAACTTGGTCTGGCGTGTAACCACCTTCTTGAATAATTTTTAATAACTTTGGTGGATAGTCCTGCGCAGCTTTACTATCAGCTGAAGCAATTTCACCCTTAATTTTTAAATTATGAAAATTATGTCTTTCAATAAACTTCGAAAACCATCCACCACTAGCTGAAAATTCGGTTTTGTTTTCTTGGTTCGATGTTAATCGATTAAAAATACGTAGAGCTTTTGGTTTTATTGTTGTAGTATCAACTGGGATTCGTTTCTGGTTGAGATCCTCAATCCAAATTGTTAATAGGTTTTCCATTTCTTCAATAAAAACATTTCTTGAGTATGAAGTTTTCTTCGCATTTACATTTTTTCCGGAAACTACAGATTTTCTAATTGAATTTTCATTTTTTTTTATTGTCCGCACTGTAGATTCACTTAATCCAAGCCTCTTTCCCACATTTGTTGGGCCAGCTCCCTGCTCTAGATAGTCCAAAACTTTTATTTTTGTTTCTAAAGAAATGCCTTTGCGTTTTTTATTTTTTCCTAAATTAGCTTCCATTTTAAAGCTAGCAAAAATTGAAATTCCTTATTAAACATTTTTATTATTTTTATTACAAAATTATAGATATATTTTATAGTCTTACCAAAACAACTGCACCGGCCGCTAACTAAATATGTACACTATAACTAGATTTGCAAAAATTGATACACATAGAGTAAAATTTTTCTGTTGGGACTTCCCCGTATTATATTTGTCGGAATACCATGCTTTTCGGTAGACATCCTAAACAAGACTGACTCTGCGTATTTTTCTTCCTTTTGTGCTTACCACCGAACCACACTCGATAATAGCGACGCCACGCTGTCGCCCCGCTAAAACGGTACTTCTTGAAGAAACCAATCACAACACAATTAACGGCTGCTGCAATAATGAGGAACTTAGTCTTTTAACGAAATTCCCGAAACTGTATATCCGCACACTATTAGGGTGCGCCGACATATTCAAAAATTGTTACGCGTAAAAATATGTAAACAAGCAAAAAACGAAAAAAAAGCAATCGCGTTAAAGTGAGAAATTCGCGTAAAAAAGGAATTTGCGCTGCAAAAATAACCGCGTTAAAGTGAAATAGCGTAAAAAGAGATCGCGTAAAAAAAGGACTGAGTGTATTGCACTTTCAACAAAATTCTAAATATATGTGTAAATTGCTATAATATATGGATGCTAAATGTAAAAGCTTTGGTCGCTTCTAACTAGACGGAATAGATCCGTTTTTTTTTATCTGACAAGGATTGTAAACTCGGTACCCTTCCTCAAACTGTTATAGTGGGAATATTTTGTGACGCTACAACGACAACAATATCCAGTTCTATTTGGCTAGTTTCAGCCTCTGGTAGAGTTGTAGAGATCTGCTTCCCTTTCACCGCACAAGACTTATTTTTAAAAAAACATGATGAACTCGGATTTACTTCACTTTATTGTTTGAATATTAACTTTAGTAATACTACATAGTCAAAGCTTGCAGGGAGAGTTGATGGGGAAGTACACTGTCGGAAACTTTTCATCAGTTCTAGTCTTAGACTTTCTGATCACTGCAGCGTCTTGCCAGCAGAGATGGCTGCCATAAAGGTAGCAGCAGATTTACTGCTTCGAACTTCTTTCATTGTGTACTCAATCCACTCCAATAGCACGACAGCGTTATTATCCTCGGGTTCGCGGACTGTGCGGTCAAGACTAGTGAAGTGATGTTCAGATTTCTTATCTAAAGCGTAGAGTTATTTTATGATTAGATTGATTTAGGTGTCTGGCCACAATGTTATTGCAGGAAACTTTAAGGCTGATGAGCTTGCTAGAATAGGCAATTTAGTCTCAGTAACTGCGGAATGGGAACGAATAGGAGCTCCGTTGGCTTCTTGTGATACACTACTGGACTGTTGGGACTCAGATCAGTTCAGCAAGTGTTGGTTAATTGCCAGTACCTGCGCAGCCGAAAGATCCTTCTGGTCTAGGGTAAACCGTTTGGTAGAAGAAGAGATTGAATCATCTTGTCAACATTTTCTTCTCGAACTTACCGCTTTTGCCAGATCGAGGCAAAAAAAATTAGAACTCATACTTTTAGACATCCGTGAAAAACCGGAAATAGAAATAAAACACTTAAGATGATTTTTGATAGGTTCAGGGCGTGTTTGCCTATAGATAGCTGATATCCAACCACTGGAATTTTTCGTATCGCTTCCCAAAGGACTATGCATAACAGCTCGAGCTCCGCCTTGCTGAGTGATCAACTATCTAACCTAGCCTCGCTAATTCTACATGGTACATAAACATATGAATCGACGAGCGATACTAGAATTGAATACATCCATATTTTGTAATTATGTCTGACCTTAAAAATACACATGTGTACAATTTCATGTCTGTCCGACAATTTGCTCGTAAGTCTTGAAAGAAACGAATGAAAATGAAATGGCGTGTAAAATAGTACCTTCAAAACTTAAGCCGGACATTCGAAAATGGCTTGTTGGATGTTATCCGCGCTTAGAGCACCGAAGACGACGAATCCCGTGGACGTCCAAAGAGACTGCTTCGATTGAAATTATTAAAAAAGAATACTAAATTATCACCGAGCCTGAGATCGAACTGCTTACAAGTATAAATAAAACGCTGAAAATATTTATGACAAATTAATGTTTTAATGACTACAATATATCCAATATAATATTGATGTACGAAAATAAGAATTAAATGCAAAACTACAAAATTTTCTTACAAAAAATTTCGTTAACAATAAATTAAATTAATTCGAGTATTTGTTTACCAATAATAACTTATAAGAATTTTCCTAATTGTTTAAAATGCGATTAGCGGAGTCATTTCTTCACATTCCATGTTAGGATTTCTGCGGCTTGCCGCCTGACGGTATTGGTGGGGGCGGCACGTCGGGCACAGCGCTGTTCTTGCTCTTCGACGCATTCTTTATGCTGTCAAAATCGACGGTTG
Organism: Bactrocera zonata; assembly: GCA_037783105.1. Taxonomy (NCBI): domain Eukaryota; kingdom Metazoa; phylum Arthropoda; class Insecta; order Diptera; family Tephritidae; genus Bactrocera; species Bactrocera zonata. Next base: position 535,648 of record JBAWJQ010005104.1, on the reverse strand, counting down.
GGGAAGGTGTCTGTGGTGGATCTGCCGGCTGCGGTTCAGGCTCGCTCATTGCTGCTTCCTCGGGCTGAGCTGGTGTTGGATACTGTGGTGCAGGTGGTGGCGGGGTGACTGCTGTTGGTGGTTGTGAAAATGGTGGTTTAGGCACACCGCCAAGAGCAAAATGCTGATGCTGACTGGGGAAATATTGATATGGCGGTAGATATTGTTCACGATAACCCGTGATGGGATCATAGATGACCGGATACTGGTTGAAAGCATATGGCGGGAGTGCTACCGGATTCTGGGGATTACGATTTGGGTATTGTTGCAGCGGTATAAGCGATGGAGGTAGGCCATATTCGTTCAAAGGTATAGGCAATTTCTCGTTAGGCATCTGCTTGGGTGGATTCGGTTCGAATGGCGGCATAAAAGTGGGATTTTTCGGTGGCGGTGGCTGAGTTGGTGGCTGCACTGGTTGTTGCTCTTCAGTTGGCGGTGTTGCCGTAGGCGCTGCATCTTCTACTGGCGAACCATCTTGCGGTGGCGGTTGTTGCGCAGCCTCACTGGGTGTGGGCAACAGCTGCGGTCCACTGTTTGGTGGGGGCTGACGCATGAACTGCGGTGGGAAGCGTTGTTGTGGTATGGGATAAGGATACTGCAAATATACGGACTTATAATATACGTTTTGATAAAAAAATTAAAATATATGGAACATACCTGTGGACTTGGTGGCAGACCCGGCACGATAGGTTGTCCGAAACGCACCACCGGTGGCGAGTAGTAACCGTACGGATTATATGGACCGAAAGGATAATGCGCCACACCACTCTCGTGTATTGTCGGCTGGATGACGGGATAGGCGCGGCTAGAAGTCAGATTATCGTCGGTTGTAATGAGTGCATTGTAGACTTTTGGCGTGCGCCGCAAGGCTGCGCCACAGCTGGAGTAACAGTTGCTGGCTATTACTAGCGCGATTAGTATCTGCAAGACACATGTAAAGTTTCAAATAAATTTATTAGTTCTTTTCTGAATTTTATGATTTATAAATGGTCTAAACTACGAAAACAATTAGCATTCAAGTATGTGTGTATATGTGCCCCTTTTTTCATGAGTTAATAGACTTCTATTGGTGTATAGTAAGCAATTATGTAGACGCTTTAAGTGAGTCAGCCGCGGATACCGTATACAGGCTCTTGACAGTTGCAGATATGCAAATGAGCTTTATCTAACCGGTTTGCACTTGGCTACGCCATTGAAATGCGCTCGCTTCATGTTGTGCCACTACAAAGAGGGGTTGAATGCTTTGGTAATAAATCAAATCTAGAGCAACACCCAAGTTCAATAAAATGGACAAGAAAAGCTGATACTGCTGACAACAGCGACTGCGCGGTGCAATATGAACGCTACGCTTCTGAAACCAAACTTGTTTCGAGTACTTGACTATCTCTAAGTGAGTTGTAAGTTCACGTTTCGAACCCTAGTTAATGTTTTGGTCTTAGATTTGCTTATGAAATTTTCTCAGAGTAAATGCTTGCTGTCGCAATCTTTATAATATGGAAACGTAAAACATTCTAGACGTCAGGGGATCAGTTCCGAAGTTACCATTATTGTAAGCCTGTAACAGCTGTCGAAAGATACAGATTTTACCGAAAAAGTTGGCCCAGCTCAGGAGATTATTGGAGGCTATTTGGTCGAACCATATTTATTTTGCCCTTGATACTATTCTAGCCTCCTCGACATCGCATATAAGGTTCTATCGAGCATACTTTGTGAAAGACTGAAGCGCATTGTCAAAAAACTGATTGGAACTTATCAGTGGGCTTTAGACCGGAAAAATAGTTAGGCTACGCTGTTACGAATGGATGAAACACTCCAGCTTGGACAGTATTCGACGCAGTACCCGACGCAGAGGACTCCACTCCGTTGTAAAGACCAGGTGGAGAAGGACCAGGCTTCGTTGAAATCTCCAATTGGCAACAAACAGTGAAAATTAGGCTTTCCCCTTGAAGGATATGTAGTATTAGTACGGCATGAACTCCTAATCGTTTTGTCTACCAAATAGTCATGACCGACTTGTTATACATTGAAAAGCCTAGACAACCGCTGGCCATAGACAATGACAGCGAAAAAAAACATTCGGGGATTCACAAAGAGTTCTTTGATTCGAAACGGAACTCATACTTCTTAAGAAAATCAACTCAATTAAAATGAGTATGAAAGCTGCCAGGGAGTGAATCACGATCGATCTTACTACTGTTAGTTCGTACTCAATCATTAAGGATTGTTTCGCATATTTCTCTTTCAAATTTGTAACCTGTATGACAACAGAACTAACTGAGACACAATGTAGAGAGTCAGTTGATTTATCTATTTGAACAAAGTGCAAATATTTTCTCTCAGTGTCCGTTCAGTTGTCTACTCCCTCGGTAATTTTGCGATTCAATATATGCGAATGCAAAACAAATCTTTTTTATGTCGAAGCTGCCAACATTTTATTTCATATAATGACAGTAATGACAGTTCGGTTGCCTTTAGTTAGCGACTTAACATTATAATATCGTAATGTATGCTACACGCCTGATACGCCTCTCTTCATCCATAAGTCATTCTTCGTGTAAATTACGTTTTGTTTATCTTTCCGCATTATTTATGTGCTTGTTTAGTGCAGTCATTGTAATTAAAACTCAAATACATATTATAAGCTATGTACAAAGATATATTTATAGGTAAACACGATTAACACACTTCTAACAGACCGTTATAATGTGATCTAATTACTTAAAGCGTGATTAAATGATATAATCGTAGTATAAAAAAAAAGATTTCAAGTGCATCTAGCATAGAGATTTAGTTTCCACATACATAATTACTTATTGTAAATTCTGATTTGGGAAATTCTATTGGAAAGGGTTTAATGTACGCCGGCATTTGGATATTTATACCCTAAACAACGTGAATTAAGTTTGCCAGATGCTTGTAGCCCTCAAAAAAAAAACTTCAGGGACCCTGAAAGTCTATATATATATGTATATATACTGTGCCCAAAAAATAAGATGACATTTGAATTTAAACTGCGCGCGTTGAAGGATTTGGAGAACTATTTTCTTTTTTAGGTTGTTAGTACTGTCAGTCACATTTATGTCAAATTTCATGTCAAAATATTCATTAGTGTTTGAGATACGTGTCGTTTTGTGAGCTGCTAAAAGTGAGTTTTTCGTTTTTTGCGATGTCAAAATTTGTTGAGTAAAGAATTTGCATTAAATTTTCTTTACGGAATCAATTTTCTGCTGCGGATACGTTGAGGATGGTGCAGAAAGCCTTTGGTGATGAGGCTTTGTCTAAAAAAAAAATGTTTACAAGTGGTATAGTAAGTTCTAAGCCGGCCGTTAACGTGTCGAAGATGAAAAGCGTCCAGGGCGACCATCAACCTCAACCGACGAAGCTCACGTTCAATAAATCAAAGATTTGGTGTTGAAAAACCGTCGATTAACAATTAAAGACCTTGCTGATGAAGTTGGCATATCGAAAGGCTCAGTCAATACCATTTTGAAGGATGTTTTGAGCCTCAAGCGCGTCAAATCTCGACTGGTACCGAAAACATTGAATTTTACGAAAAAAGGCGTCGCGTTGAAGTGTGTGAAACGATGTTTTCCGACTACCAGGGTGTCGTGAAATGCATTATAACTGGCGATGAGACTTGGATCTATGCTTACGACCCCGAAACAACCGATCAATCGAGCGAATATCATGCCAAAAGAGAGCCGAGACCAAAAAAATCGCGCCAAAGTCGCTCAAGAATCAAGGTCATGTTGACTGTTTTCTCCGATTATCGTGGTGCTGTGCATTATGAATTCCTTCCAACCGGTCAAACAGTCAACAAGTAATATTATTTGAACGTTATGCGTCGTTTGCGTAACGCTATCCGCCTAAAAAGGCCGGAATTGTGGAAAGACAATTCTTGGTTTTTACACCACGATAATGCACCATCCTATACTGCCCTCGTAATTCGTGATCATTTCGCCAAAAACTCAACCACCGTATTCACCTGATCTGGAGCCGTGCGACTTCTGGCTGTTCACCAAGCTCAAAAGGCCGCTCCGGGGACACCGTTTTTAAACGATAGAGGTGATTCAAGCCGCAGCGAAGACGGAACTGAAGGTCATCCCGGAAAGTGACTATAACCCGTGTTTCGAAGATTGGAAAATCCGTTGGCATAAGTGCATTGCATCGGGAGGGGCATACTTTGAAGGGGATGAAATTGATTTGGAAGAATAAATAAAGAATTTTCAAAATAAATACAATGTCACCTTATTTTTTGGGCATTTTATATAAATATATTAGTGTGCTGAGTCGTTTTAGCTATGTCTGCCCTTTCGTCCGTCTGTACAAATAAATGATGACACATTTCGGGGTTCCCTACTTGTTTTTTAAGAAAAAACCATAGAAACTTCAAATTTAATGGGGAATGTTTATTATCATTCGAAAGAACATTCCTTGGCATTTATTTTTCGAAGATTATCTCTTGTGAGCCGCTGCTACGTCTCAGATAGTCCATCCATTGAGTCCAAATCTGGATTATTCGTTCGTTCGACTGATAACATTTGATATTTTCCTCCAAGGCCTGAATCGATCGCTTGATTGATGCGATGTGTGGAAAGTGGCGCCATCTTGTTGAAACCAAATCTCGCCGAGATCACGAGCTTCAATTTCAGTAATCAAATAGTTGGTTATCATTACGCGATAACGGTCGCCATTGACGGTTACACTCTTACAGGCTTAATTTTTAAAGAAATATGCACCGATGATTACACCGGCCCACAAATCACACAAAACTTATTTTTTCGGAATGTGATGGCAGCTGCTAAATTTTTTCAGGTTGCTCTTCGCCCCAAATGCGTCGCTGAACAAAATTTGGCTCGAAAATGTCGGATCTTCTTGGAATTTTTCAAGAGCCCATAAAGCGAAGCGATGTTCCTTGCGAAGGTCGAGCGGCTTCAGTTCTTGCATAAACTGTATTTTGTACGCTTTCAATACAAGATCTCGACGTAAAATATGCCAAGTTGCTCTATATGTCAGTCCGAGTTGCTGCGAACGGTGCCGAATCGACTCTCCACGGTCTTCGTGTACACTTTCAGCTAAGCCTGCTATATTTTATTCACTGTGTGCTAGACCGAACATCTAAAATGCCTAACAAACTAAACAGAAATATTCTGACAACTTGGCACGACTCATGCGTGTTCTGTCAAAAAAAGGTTGACGAAATTATCTCTACTTGATTCATCCGTTATATAAGAACATTTCGCTAAATTTTTGAGATAGTGTCTTGAGATTTCACATATGTTTTTTTCTCCCCAAAAAGCTGCTTATTTGTCGAAAAAGTTGTTTTAGACAACTATTGCATATGACAGTCATACAAACTAACCAGTCTAACTGAAGTCATTGCATGGAAAATTTTTTTATTTGACAAGAAATGATCACGAAATACCATAGAAAATAGCTGCTATACAAACTGGCCGATAAAAATCAGAATAAAGGTGTTGTTATACCTTTTTACGAGTATGCTATAAGAAATGTTCCTGTGAAGGGTGGCACAGCTTCGGTGCCCAGAAAGTTAACGTGGAAATGTCCTTAAATATTTATTTATCTTAAAGAAATTGTCAAAATCTTGTTTTTGAAATAACCGAATCAATTGAAAGTGAGCGGTACTGGATTTTCCAAAGAAACAATAATTTCTGATCACAATTTTGACGGACAGATCCAATTAAACAAGATTTAATAGATTAAAAAATGTTTCCTACATTGAACCAATTTTTTTTAAGCAAAATTTGGCTGTTTTTACCAAGAGAACAATTTTGAACAACGAGTTTTTTTGAATTTTTTTCGGGTAGACCTTTCTTCAACATTTCAAAGTATTGAAAACACTTGAAGTTCAAGCAAACTCGTTGTTTAAAATTTTCGACCTGCTTTATTGACGAAAACATCTAATAAGTTAAAGAAACAGTGCCTGAAAATCGTCATGTTTGGCAACAGAGACTGAGCAGAAGTTCTTCACAACATCTGTTTTGGGTATGAAGCGTGGCAATGCTAGGCTCGTTCCGAAAGATTTCAATCATTTCCAAAGACAATCGTCGAGCAGCGGTAGTAAAAGGAATGTTTGACAACATAACTGAGGACCCTACATTCATACGACGCATCATTACTGTTGACAAGACGTGGGTTTATTAATATGAAGTCCAAACTGTCCAACAATTTAGAAAATGGCCCTCCAAAAAAAAGTCGAAACCGAAAGAATCACGTCAAGTCGGTAAAAAATCAAGTCAAAATTAAATCAAAAATCATCGTTTTCTTTGATTACCGCAATCTGCTTCACCATTAGTTCTTTTACAGGATTAAATGGTAAATAAAAAATAATACTTGGTTTTTGAGGCGTCTACGCGAAGCAATTCGTTCTAAACTACCGGATTTGTAGGCAAAAAATTTATTGGTTTTTCTTGATGATAATGGGCCGTCATATTCCAGTATAATTGTAACTGGCTTTTTGCCAAATCCGTTTCAGGGATAGCGCCATGAGTCCAGAGAAGTCTTAAAAGTGATTCGTTGAAGATACTGAAGGCCATCCGAGCCGCGGCCTACAACAAGTGTATGAAAAATTAAGCGTTGGCAAGCTGGTATGTGTCAAAAGCCGGTAATAAAGTTTAGGCTCTATTTTGAAGAAATAAAAATGTGTACTAAACACGCGAAAATTTTGCATTTTTTTTTTTTTGTTAATCCGGGTAAGATTTGATCAGATGCTGTTGTAACATTCAAAACTGTAGAATCTACTAACTAAGATTTAGAACAAACCTTGAACCTATTTGAAAAATAAGAATAAATATTAATGACTTCATACAATGCAAAATAATATACAACCTACAAAGAATTTAGACATTAACTGAAAATTGTCTACCATTTATTGCAAGTTTATATACTTAGTTTAGAACCAAATCACAATTGAGGTTATGTCGAATTCGGTTCATAGCTGTGTATAATTGTGTAAGAGCAAACATAAAAATTGAAATAAATAGCAGAAAATAACGCAAAAGTTGGCTTCACAAAACAATTAAAATGTAATAGGCCTCTTCTGGGGAAATTATGAGACATGTAATTGCTTTAAAGCGGAAAGGTCGCCTTTAGTGGGTAACTAGGGCAGCTGACTGTGAGATGGTAAAAGTAGCAAATCGGCTGAGTCACTAGCGTGTTCTATGTAAGAGCATATGTGTGTGCATGTGTGAGAAAAGGTTCTGTTTTAATTTTACTACACGTTTCATAGTTTACTAGCTTTTCATAGCTGACATATCATATGACATTTAACAATGGGCTTTCTTAATTGCGGCTTAGCAAAACAAAGCTGTCAACCACATATTCACATTCATATCATACTATATTCATTACATGGATATGTGAGTGATTTTTTTCATTTAGAAGAGCAGTATCGCCAAGTAAAAGTGTTCGCATTTGCCACGCTGTTGCATGCCTTACTCATGTCTTGCAAAGCTTTTTACGAGAAACGGAAGTTGGAGTCATGCTCTTGTTTGTATGTGTGTAGCTGTACGTAAGAGCATATGTGGGTTTTCCACTTTTCTATTCATACTTTTATTTATGAAAGCCAAGAAGTGTTATTACTCTTGCTTTGTTCTGGAAATTGGCATAAAAACGTTTTGGAAACGAAGCGAGTAGGAGTCCATTCTGGCCGGTTAAGCCCAGAGGAATAGTATGAAGTGTGTACAACTGTGCAAAAATCCGTGTATACCTACTTTTGGCTATATAGCTGTTGATTCGATATTTTCTCTAGATTAGCTGTCAGCTGCTGGGTTACTTTTTCGTTTTGATTAATGATGTGTCACAAATCATATTCAAATATTCAAATTGCTAATTTCTCATTTAAGCATATTGTACTTATATTTTTTCCTGTTGGTTTGTATTATATTTGACACTATTAAATTATTTCTTCGATTATTATGTGTATCACAAAGTTTTTATCAAGCATTGCTTGAAGCCATTTCGGCAGGTTGAATGTCACTTTTCTTTGTATTACAATTAATCGATCGATTTCATTGATCAACTATTTGATTGTCATCTTGAGGGCTTATGCTCTTAGTTGGGTTTTGCTTTGGCAATGACGACAAACCTTTGCCTCCGCGATTTGCTACTCAGGTAGCGCCGTTTTGATTGTTTGTCGTTGTTTAATTCCACGCTTTTCCATTCAAAAATTGCTTTCAAATCCAAATATGACTTTTCAAAAATTAAGTAGAAAATGGTATTTTTTTTTCTGATTCATAAATCCACCCATAAATACACCAAGTGCCAACCAAAGAAACAGTTGCTATTTGTTGTAAGACACAAACAGAAACGTTGAAGACCCTTTAAAGTATATATGTACATATGTAAATGATCAGCATGACGAGCGGGTCGATTTACAGAACCAAAAAAAATGGAATATTCGCATATGCGGGAAATAACAACTTTACATAAAAAAGTATGGGTTTAAAAGCAGTTTCGAGCAAGCATTTTTTTAGGCGAATTTTATCTTTTAGGAAATGTAAAATTTTGTTCTTCAGATTATAATTTAATATATAGGGATATTTTCATAATTTCATTACTACCAAAAACTAAGAAAAAGAACTTCCTCAGTATATGTATACTTAACAATGACAGTGAAAATAAAAAAAATCGGACAACTAAATCACAAATCTCTTAAAAACTCAATTATTCCGATTTTTCCGGTATAATGCTATCAAAGAATGACCTTTATTTTAATCGGTCAATTTGTATGACGCCTTTATATATGCTATAGTCCGATCTGAACAATTTCTTCTTGCGAAAAATTCCAAATCTTCTTCTTTTTTTATTGGCGTCGTTCCTCCTTTTCGCTGTTTCGCGCCGATTGGAGGTTTCAAGTGTTGTCAGGTCCCTCCTCACCTAGTATTTCCAATGAAGTGGAGTTCTTCCTCTTCCTCTGCTTCTCCCGACAGGCGTTCCGTCGAATACTCTCAGACCTGGAGTGTTTTCATCCATTCGGACGATATAGCTAGCCAGCGTAGCGGCTGTATCTTAATTCGTTGAACTTTGTCAATGTCGTTGCATATCTCGTACAGCTCATCGTTTCATCAGAATTCACCCTTGCCAATGCGCAAAGGACTATATATCTTCCGCAGAACCTTTCTCTCGAAAACTCGTAACGCAAACTCATCAGATGTTGTCATCGTCCATACCTCACCACCATTTACCAGGACGGGGATGATGAGTGCCTTGTAGAGTGTGGACTTTTTTCGTCAAAAGAGGACTTTACTTCTCAATTGCCTATTCGGTCCGAAGTCGCACCTGTTGGTAAGAGTTATTCTGCGTTGGATTTCGGACCTTGGTGCTGTTTTTGGTGTTAATGTTGGTTCCAAGATAAACGAATTATCTACGACTTCGAAGTTGTGACTGTCAACAGTAGCGGAGGAGACAAGTCGCGATTGCGATGACTGTTTATTTGATGACAGAAGATATTTTGTCTTGCCCGCGTTTACTATGAGACCCCTTGCTTCGGTTTTTGCCCAATCTGGAGAAAGCAGAACTAACGGCGTGTTGTTATGACCAATGATATCGATGTCATCGTCGTGTCGATATCGATTCGCTAGAAGTTTATTGATTCAAGAAAGGAACAGACGTGTCCGTAGATTTTAGAAAAACAGAAAAGGAAAAGTAACCGATGAGAGTGATTCGATTCCACTTTTTGTAAGGGAAATTGCACAGTAGAATCAAAGATGATGCAAGCTATATATGATGATTTTTCTCTTCCGATGGTGGATGACGAATGAATTGCTAGTCGATTTGGGACCACTCGCAGCAACTCGGACTGACGTATAGAACGACTTGGTGAAATTTACGTTGAGATCTTAAATTGAAATCGTACAAAATACAGCTTGTGCAAAAACTGTAGCCACTCGACCTTCCAAGCGACATCGCTTCGCTATCCGACGTTTTCGAACCACGTTTTCGAATTTTCTTCAGCGATGAGGCCAATTTCTGGCTCAATGGGTATATAACAAGCAGAAATCTCACATTTGTTACGAAGAGCAACCTGAAGAGATTCAACAGCTCGAAATTAATCACAATCTACATATCATTGGTATACACCAGAAGCCAAGTCGGAACAGTGGACTTTACTTGACAAATATGCTATGGTGAAGGATTGAAGAAGATATGTACTTATCGGACCATATACGTACTAACACGGGAACATTTCTTAACAGATTTTTTATTGGTAGAACTATCTAACGAAATAATATCAGTATTGTGTTTTTGTTCGTAAATTTCCGGCCACTTATTGCACAGAATTTGCGCGTGTAGATTCGTGATAATAGGACTTCACGCTTGAAATTTCATATCAGCACAATAAATGGGATTAAAATTCCTACCACCATTATAAGTATAATATTCGAACTCCAATAGTTAAGCGGCGATGGTGGGTCTCGTTTTGTGATTGGCTTTGCTTTGTATTCAAATATGCACAACTCAAAAGTGAATTACAAACATATGTACACCTATTGGGCGCAACAAAATTCCATACAAAAATTCAATTACTATTATCACAATTAAACCAAATACAAAGCGAATTAAACTACCGTATTGTATTTCAAATGGCTTTGTTACTTCTTGGAAATTAATTGTCAATTATGATATTAGCTCACGCTCTTGTTGTTGCTCCCTAAGAATGAAGGCATTTTCTAGCAACTTCCGCATTGAAATGCGGAAACTGGCGGGTGTGAACGTCGCTAATGTATGTTGTTGTTGTTGTTTTTGCTTTATCAATTCAGCAGCCAAATCGAGCTGATTATGAGTGTAAATCAACATTACAGCAAAACCAAGTTAATCGCTATAAAAATAGATTTGCCACTTGTCTAACGAAATTGCAGCTAATCTTACTGCAGACCGTGAATTTGATTTTTCCGAACATTTTTAAAGAGTTTTATTGTTTGTTGTTGCTAAATAATAATATTGTTACAAATCTTATTGCTTTGGCACGGTTGTCAACATTACATTAGCATGCTTTGCATAAGTTATATATACGTATAGTATGTACATAATTATATTTATATATTTATATGTACATACATACATGCAAAGTACATATGCATGTATGTTAACGGAACTTGCAAGTCACTCTTGTATTTTACCACAACATTTTAGATTGCATGTAGCATATGCAAATTTTTTTCCAAACCCTCCCATGTGTGACACTGTGGCGTGGCATGCTGCTTGGGGCTTGGAGCTTGTAGTGTCTGTGAACGTTTGCTCCGAATCGCTTTGAAATTATTCCAGTATATTTCAGTATATTTGTGTATAATTGTATAATATGTGTTTCAGTGTGTATCTGTCTGCAAAGCTTTGAATATTTTGTTTCTTATTCAGCTTAGCGCTTAACCCCAGGCGTCCTGAAGCTCAAGGCCAAATGCTTCGTTCTTTGTTCTCTAATAGATTTGAAATTTTGTTATATAAAACGATTGAGTTTGAAAGCAAATCCATGCCGTTTTAGTTACTATGCAGTTATTGATTGGTAAGTATGTGGGTATGTTGTCGCTGATAAGAAGCTGGTTTGTGGTTACCGTTATTTTTGTTTTTAGCAAATGTAAGTAATTTATGAAATATTACAAAGTAATACTGAGATTATTACTTAATTACTATACAAAAAACATTATTTTACTAACACTCTAGTTGTGCGAAAAAACATTTGCATTGGAACAAGTTTGCTGCTTAAGTCTTCTGTGTTTATAAACTCAAAGCAAAGAATCGGTTAAATTATTTAAGATTTATTTGTATAAAAGGCAATAGCTTAAGTTGAGAAAAAATCTCATTAAAACAAGAAAAAAGTTATACCCTTCACAGGTGCATTACTTGTACCAACTATATGCATAACTAAAACTGAAAAGTGTCCGGCCAATGGATTGAAGCAAAAGGCAAATGTTTTGCTAATTCTTTCTAGGCAGGTTTTTTGAGAAAAATTGCAGTTATAAGCTTTGGTGGTGCAATCCGAACAATTTTTTTGGAGTTGGTAGTGTTACCTTGGGCAAATTTCTTGAAGATATTTTGTCAAATAAAAAATTTTGCCATACAAACATTTGATTTTGATTCGTCAGTTTGTATGGCAACTAAATACTATAATAGACAGATACTGGCGCTTCCGACGGAATGAGCAGCATCTTGGAAAGAAAATTATGAGTGCAAATTTTGATAACTTAAAAACTGTGGAATTAGTTTGCGTATTTAAAGTCAGAATCAAAATTCTGAATGTCTTTATTTTTATTTCTTCGATTCTCATACTTCGAGGCGTAGAGAGACATCGGATACGTTTGGTTTTTAGGTTATTTAATGAGCTGTAAAGCTTCATAAGCATACATTAGTCATGGAATTAATATACTAGACTCTCTTGAAGACATATATAACTTTGAGAATGGATATTTGGGAAAATAGAGTCAATCATCCGTCCATATCTCAAATTGTTGCCCTTTTTGGTTCACACTACACTGCTTATATAAGGAAATACTCTGCTCATTTTTGCCAATTACCATTTCTTCCCTACTTTTCCCCACACTATAAATATTTGTAGCGGTTCATTTTCTGAATTCGTTTCAACTTTCCTTACGCGCTTAACCTTTTGCCAGCGAATAAATGAAATGGAAAACTGTGAAGCATGAAATCAAAGAGAAAAACAACAAACAATTTGACACACTCCTACCCAAAGTATTAACAAATACAAATGCTTCACTTATGCACATGTGTGTGTATGTATATACATATACGCTACATAAAAGCATACTCCAGCGCATGCCCACTTATCCGAATTTTTCTCTAGTGCGCTTAAGCAATGTATCGACTTTTACTACTTTGCTCTGCGCATGCGCGCCTACCGGCCATATGCGGTATTTGCATATACTTGACCTCCGCTACATACATACATACTATATATCGAGTGGGCGCTAAGTGAGCTGACTGACTATCTAGTTGGCTTGAGTTGTGAGCAGACAAGCTGTCTGCCCCACTAATTGACTAACGGAGTGCTTGAGTGAGCGACTGACTGACAGAAATGTTAGAAAAGTGAAAGTGTAACAAAAAGTCAAAGGAGCGGCAGCAATTACAGATGAAACGGTATGCTCTTAGATGCTTTTGTTATTGGTTTTGTGCATTGTTTATGGCTTATTGTTTTCGGTTGTTGATTTTCTTTTTTGTCTTATAATTTCGACCATATGTGAACCAATGTGTTGCAATTGTTCAAATGGCTAAGTTCATATGGACCTAGTTTCTATGAATATTGATATGTAATGTTAAGAAATCTGGGCTTAATTTAGTTAGAATGCTCGAAAGCATGCTTTTAATGAAAATTTTATGATGAAAATATTAAAAAAATGATGAATTTGGTGCTTAAAATCCGTTAGGCAAGTGGATATTTTTAGTACGAAACGTTTGTCTGATTTTATTTCAAAAAGAGTACCGAAAACAGGTCTTTTTGGACATGGCTGATCGTGCGAATTCGGATCCTATATTCATGGAGTGCCGCTGAGGTACGTGTTTATGAGTCTGACATGCGAACAATCAGTCAATCGAAGAGATTAAACTTCGCTGAAAAACTTGCAGGCTATCCAAAAAGTGCTTATGAAAAGTGTTTCGAAGGCCAGTCTTATCGTTGGCGTAAATGTATTACATCTGGCGGGGATTATTTTGAAGGCAACAAAATAAATGTTGATGAATAATTAAATATTTTGCGTTTTACCACAACCAGGTGTTTTTTTGTAAGTCATTGTAATAATCGGCAATTCATTTTAAGAAATTTTAGATCTCATTGATCCTTTAGCCGATTTCCAGGAGAAGCTTCATAAAAGATGTCTGGCGGTGAGAAATCTCTTTATCTCTTTTATACTATCTTAAATCCAAAAATCGCGTAATATTATTATATAGGGTGATCCAGTAGAGTTACTTTTTTCAACAGTCTGTCCTATGTCCTCTTATTTTTATTCAGTATTATTTGGCGTTTCAGCATGGAAAGACTTACGCCTGAACAACGTTTACAAATCGTTCAACTTTTTTACGAATATTCAACTTAAGGTCAATATAATCGTCCCAGTACGCGTAATATTTGCAACACGTTCTCCCATCTTAAGACCCAGTATTTATTACTGGATAATATTCGAGAGAACTGAAGTTGCTCGATCTTCCCAAGCGACATCGCTTCGCTCTATGGGCTCTTGTAAAGTTTCAAGAAGTTCCGACGTTTTCGAGCTAAATTTTATTCAGCGATGAAGCCTATTTCTGAAGCAATGGGTATATAAACAAGCAAAATTGGCTGGACCAGGAGAGATTCAAGGGCTGTCATTTCATTCTGAAAAAACAACAGTTTGGTATGGTTTGTGGACCGATGAGATTGTCGGTTCATACTTATTTCTTTAAAAATTATGCCGCTGAGAAAGTAACCGTCAATAGCGACTACTTTAGCGCCCTGAAAACAGACCATTTGATGGCTGAAATCGAAGCTCGTGATTTCGGCGAGATTTCCCATATATCGCATCAATTAATGGAGTTTTTGAGAGAACACTTCGCGGATCAGATAATTTCACGTTTTGACTTGGAGTTTTTTTGTGGGGATATGTAAAGTCTAAAGTCTATGCGAACAATCCCATTTCGATTCAGGTAGGCTTTAGAGTAAAACATCACGTATGTCATTCGCCAGTTAGCAGTCGAAATGCTCGAAAGAGTAATCGAAAATGGGACTCAACGGAGGGATCATCTGCGACGTAGCCGCGGCCAATATTTTAAAGAGACACTCTTCAAAAAATAAATCCCAAAGAATATTTTTTCGAATGATAACAAACATTCCACATTAAATTTGAAATTTCTGTATTTTTTCTTTAAAGAAATAGAGAACCTCGAAATGGATCATCCTTTATATAGACCTTATAGGATCTCCGACGTTTCGTTTTGGGTGTTACAAAAATCGTCCCAATCTTAACACACCCTTGTAATGTATAAATATTTCTCAAACACGCACAACTCTGCAACCACCCAAAACTTTTCAATAACACTCACCTTCGCATCCATATTGCAGCACTCCGATCGCTTCAGTTTAGTGGGCTGTTGTTGCTTTCGATTTCGTCAACTTCAGCGTACTTCAACTGTCACTCACTTCTTTCTTTTCTTATTTTTTTGTGAATTATTTGTTTACTTATTTAATTCGTGCAATTTATATGTTATCGTGTCACTTGTTCAAGTTCCCTGTGCCACTTAACGTTTTATGAATTTAAAAATGTGTTTTCAAATTCAACACGATTTTCGGCAAGGTCTTTCTACACACTCACGTTCACTTTCAAAGGATGTGCGCTGCACATGCGCTGTGCTGTCCTCAAGCCCGCGTGTCACGTTTCCAAAATATGTGAGTTTATGAATAATTAAACGCCACACCAGCGCTCAAGGAGTCGAGTATGCAAATTTTTTTTGGTATTTTTACAGAACACGTGCATCTAGATGTGGCGCAAGAAGCGTGAGAAAACGCACGCTGCAAGTTGCGAAATTGTCAATAAATTGAATCGCTTGCTCGTGAGCTGCGTTCTTGTACGTGATTTGCAGAATGTTTCACTTCACTTGTGTAAACTTGAACCGAGTCTCAACAATTAGTTCACTTGATAAAAAGCGCCTTCAAATTTATAATTGCATTGATGTTAGAGCGGTTGCAAAAGATTCCCGTTTCGGCTGTTGCCGCCGTCAAACCAAAAGCGCACACGTTTCGCGTCGAATTGAACCGCTCAGCGAGAGCAGCGAACCTTTTATACCTTTTCAGCGTTTTCAAGCGGCAGCAGCCACGACGACTTGGCCAGCGGCAGCTATGGCAACAGCAACGCCAACAACAACATTAACAAATGTGACTTTGATTTTGTCTTGCACGCTGTTAGAAAACTGTATTGTTGTAGTTGTGGCTGCTGCAGCTGCTGCTCCCGCTAAGGCGGCGTTGGCGTAGCGGCTGTGTCAAGTCGTGTCTTGATCTTGCTGCAGCAATTAAAGCTGCTCATGAGCGTTAACCGGCATAAAGTTGGTTAACGGCCTGACAAGCGCATTTGACAGCGGCGGCCAATGTCGGTAGGTATTTTCTAAACGAGCGTTTTGTTGTGCTCTCAAGCGCGCTGCAAGCTAGCTGGCTGCTGTTGTTGGCACAAAGAGATTCTTGTGCTTGCTGTGCGTAGTTAGCCCAAAGTTAAATACATTTTTTTTACTGCGACTTTGTTTACCTTTTTAATTTTATTCATATTTTTCTTGTGACTAATAACTGTTAAATGTTGCAAACTGCAAGCTTTTGGGTCAGCGTGGAAATACTTTATTTGCTTAAGCTTAAAAATATTGTTATTTTGAATTGATATTGAAAATTAGATGCAATCAAAATGATTTAGCGCTAGGATTGTTGATTAAATCTGTATTATGAACATAAATATTGATGGTCGGCGTATTTTTCTTATTGTGCAAAAGTGGTATTGATTGTCCACATTATGTGGTACTTGAGGATTGAAAGGTAACTGACGAATGTTCTGAATAGCCAATATTTCATGCAACGTAGCAACACGTATCAAAAATTTACAAAATATTTTTTTTTTATAAAGATCACTGAAATAGTTCATGGGGCTCGAAAGAGTTTCCATGTAATTTCAATTTTAAGTTCTGAGGTATTATTTAGAGTCTCTCTGTAGCAAATCGTTCTCAAATATCGCGAAACGGGAATCAAATAATGGCGGCAACTATGTTATTTATGTAATGGCACAATTGTAGATTAATTTGAGGTATAAATCATTGATGGGAAGTGAACAGGTGATGAGTTATCGCAAAAACAAAGGTAAGTACCGTTTTGGCCATTTTTGACGTTTGGGGTAACTACAGTTCGGGGGTATGGGGCCGGGGGGATAAAAACTGATTTGCGAGTTAGTTCACATCTGGGGCTTTCAGAAAAGCCCTCAATCTCCCCGCTAGCCCCACCAGGGGCTGAGATGAAGCGTTCACAAAAAAATGTTAAAACTGCAAAAAATTTTTTCGCGCCAAAGTGACCCTTTGAAACGCTCTAGCGACTAAAGTATTTGACCTAGGTCGATGAAATAAATTGCACCTCTGCGAATGGTAGGCACCTTGTCGTGGTGCAGGGGCTTAGGCGCAAGGTATACTCGGTGCCCCCCGATCCTGTGTGGTCGGTGCTCCCAAGCACGGACCACGCGGGATGTCGGGTGCCGCATGCGTGCGCTGACCAAGAGCTACCACCTCCTAATCCAGGGTGTTATGCGACTCCCGTGCCCATTGGAACTTTGCAGCCAGGAGGTGAATGTGGCTGTATTCTAACGGAGCCTTCCCAACACCGGGCCGAATTGGGAAGTAACGGTGGCCTTACCGCGCCAAGGGGCTCTGGCGTGGCGGACCTTCCCGTTCCCCATTTTTGAACGTAGACCCGACAGCTCACCCCGTTGAGCCAAGGGTCGTAAGAAAAAGATGGACAAACTTAATATAAAAACAACAACAACAAAAAACGACTCTGATGACGGACAACTGGCAACGGTCAAGGACAACGAACGCGGCATGGAGAAGGAGTGCGGGGCAGCAGAAGGCAAGGGGGGTCGAGGGGCCAAGCGGATGCCTGGCTTCTTTAAGATCCTTACTTCAGAGGAGCGCTCGCTGTTTGAGGAGCACGCCAGGGAGGACGATGATGACGTGCCCTCTTGCAGCGGCGCTCACCTGGTGGTAACGCCCGATGCCGCTGTTGCCGCAACTAGCGACCCAAAGACCCCCGACGGAAGGTGCAGTGCGCCGGCTTCGGGCGAGTCACACCAGGCAGAGCCTGAGGGCGCTGGCAAGAAAAGAGGAGAAGGCGCAGAAGAGGTGGGCAGCGCCCCCTCCCCGCTGCCGGTCAACCCGGAGGGTGCGACGATCCCCACAGGAAGGGGATGAGTGGTTCCACTATGAAGTGGTACCTACGGCACCTCCGTGATGGGAAAACCCCGGAGGCAGCGGAGGCTCTAGCCAGGAGCGAGAGCAGAGGGAGCAACGCATCCCAGGCAAGCGGCAGAATCGTGCCAGTTCGCGCGCAAGTTGGCAGCGGTAATAGCTACCGTGGCCCGGTCAGCACAACCCTGACCGCCACGCGAGGCGGCAGCAGCAGGGCAACGCCCGCAGGCACGAATGCCCAAGCCGAGAAGAGGAAGAGCGGCCAAATCACGCCGCAGGAGCCCCCCCGTTCAAAGAGGGTGCGGGGCACGGACGTAAAGGCAGCCGGAGGCCAACCATCCGGACCGGCTCCTCACCGGGTGGAGGAGGGTCGGCGCGGTTATGCGGATGCTGTCAAAGGCATCCGCATGGCTGTCCTGCCTTCCAAATACCCGGCGGAGTCGCTAAAATCGGAGGAGCTTACCGTGCTGCAGGACCTCCTCATGGACGAGGTGTCTAAAGGTGAGGACTACACGGCATCCTTCCTGGGCATCGACTTCAGAGGAGGCATGATGCAGGTGGACTGCCTGGACGAGTCGTCCGCTGACTGGCTGAGGGAGCATGTTCCAAAGCTGGAAAGCTGGACGGGCCCTGTCCTCTGCGCGAAGAGGGTGGAAGATGTGCCAATCATGCATAGCATGACAATGTTCCTCCCTCGGTGCGGAGACAGGACCTACGAATACGCCTTGGGTCTGGTGAGGAACCAGAACCGAGGACTTAGTATCTCGGCCTGGTGTGTTGCCGGCAGTAAAAAGGAGAAGCTAGGTGACATGGAGGGATGGAGGTTGCACTTGTACATAGACGACGAGTCGTACAAGTATGTCCGGGCTGCGAGCTTCCGCCTGTTTTACAGGTACAGCACGGTCGTCATGCGGCCCTACAAGCCTGCTGACGCTGGGAGCAAGGAGGCCAGCAAGCCTGCGGCACCACGTGATAAGGGCGTCGATATTCTGGCAGTGCCGAAGTCCGCCCCGAGTAATAAAATGGTGAGGATGGAAGTGGACGAGATGGTGGAGCAGCCCTGCGGGAGCGGGTCTGGACAGGCAGTGCCTGTAACGACCACAGGCGTCCCCGGCGATGGCCGATACGCGGAGCTACCGTCCACACAGGAGCTCTTGGACGGACTTGGAGGCCCAGTGGACAGCAGTGCGGTTGACGGCGGGGAAGAGGATCTCTCCTTCCTCGAACCCACACTATGATGGCCGTCAACATGGAAATTGCCCAAGTGAACCTGCATCATGCGGCGGCAGCTTCAGCTGTCATAGCAAGCAGGTTCACTGTGGAAAAACTGGGCGCACTGCTGATCCAGGAGCCGTGGACCTATAAAGGAGAGGTGAAGGGCCTCAAGACGGAGGCAAACAAGGTAATCTGGGACCTCTCTAGCGAGAGGCCTAGGACGTGTATAGTTGTTAGAAGCAATATTGATTTCTTTTGCATTTCAGAGTTTCTGACGCAGGACTTGGTGGCGGTGCAGGCCAGGGACACTGAGGGCAAAGACTTCGTCCTGGCCTCGGCATACTTTCCGGGAGAGGCAGCAACGGCACCCCCGGCGGAGGTGGAAAGGTTGGTTGAGCACTGCAGGCTGCACAAGCTCCCCCTTATCATCGGCTGCGACGCAAACGCCCACCATTTGGAGTGGGGCAGCACCAACTGCAACGCGAGAGGTGAGTCCCTTTTAGAATATATAGTAGGCAGTAGTTTAGTGATAGAGAATGTAGGGTGTGAACCCACATTCATTACTATAAGCAGGAGGGAAGTGCTGGACATAACCCTAAGCAACGAACCTGCAACCGGAATGGTCTCGCAGTGGAGAGTCTCAACTGAGCCCTCCCTGTCGGACCACAGAATTGTAAGGTTTGCGCTGAGGGCGGAGGTCAAGCTATTCCCTCCAAGACGTAATCCTCGAAGGACCAATTGGAGCACCTTCAGGGAGAGGCTAGAAGAGGGACTGAAGAGGGAGGAGCAGGCTGACAGTAGCGTTACGGGCCCGGGAGTGGAGAGCAGATTGGCCGCGCTCAACGGGTCCATCATCAACGCGTACCATGACAGCTGCCCCTTAGGGGTGCCCACAGACAGGCGCAAGTGCTCCTGGTGGACAAAGAAACTCGCAGACCTCAGGAAGAAGGTGCGCAGCCTATTCAACAAGGCTAAGCGTACAGGGGTCTGGGGAGAGTATAGGAGCAACCTGACTCTGTACAACAGAGAGATCAGGTCTGCTAAACAGGCTAGTTTTAGGAGGTTCTGTGAAAACGTCTCCTCCACACCAGAAGCTGCTAGGCTGCACAAGGCTCTGGCCAAAGGGAAGACGGACACAGTGCTAGCCATTAAAAGGAATGACGGGACATTCACGACCAACGCGGAGGACAGAGCCACAGAGCTCTTGCGTGCTCACTTCCCGGAGACAATTCCGGCTTACCGGTGTCTGCCTGCAATCGAACACAGGCCGTCCCGCACTGATTGGGCTATCGCTAAACAGTTGTTTACTGCGGACTCGATCAGGTGGGCAACGGCCTCGTTCGAAAGGTTCAAGTCTCCGGGAGTGGACGGCATCTTCCCGGCGCTTCTACAACAGGGTGAGCAGATCCTGATGCCACACCTGATTAGGCTGCTGCGGGAGAGCCTTGCGTTGGCCTACATCCCTGAACCATGGAGGACAGCGGAGGTAATCTTCATACCGAAAGTGGGAAGGAAGGACTACTCGATGGCTAAATCTTTCAGGCCAATCAGCCTAACCTCCTTCCTACTGAAAACTATGGAGAAGATAATTGATTATCATTTAAGGTCGAAGGCGCTGAAGACTGCACCCCTGCATGCTGCTCAGCATGCATACAGAGCTGGCAGATCAACAAGCACGGCTCTGTACCAGCTGACCTCTGAGATAGAGAGCTCACTGGAGAAAGGGGAGGTCATGCTATGCGCCTTCTTAGATATCGAGGGAGCTTTTGACAACACGTCTCATAGAAGTGTTGCCATGGCACTGGAGGATAGGAATGTGGAAGCACCGGTGCGCAGATGGATAGAGGCGGTTCTGCGCACTAGGGTTGCTGAGACCACAGCAGGGGGCACAAAGATTCGTCTCGGCACAACAAGGGGCTGTCCGCAAGGTGGTGTACTGTCGCCCCTGCTATGGAGCCTTGTTGTGGACGACTTGTTAGCATTGCTAACCGTCAATGGTATCCGATGCCAAGGATACGCGGACGATATCGTGATTATAGCGAGGGGCAAGTTTGTGGACACTCTCTGTGACCTAGTGCAACGAGGTTTAAACCTAGCAATGGAGTGGTGCAGGGGAGTTGGACTAAGTATCAACCCCTCGAAGACGACCATCGTCCCATTTACGAGGCGAAGGTCCCTACCCGGGCTTAGGAACCTCACACTTGGGGGCAGTGAGATCGAGATGACCAACAAGGTAAAGTATCTTGGTCTTACGCTGGATTCCACTTTGCGGTGGAAACAGCACGTGAACCAAACCATGGTCAAGGCGACAAAGGCACTAATGGTGTGTAATCGTCTGGCAGGAAGATCCTGGGGTTGCAAGCCAAGGATTGTCAGGTGGTTGTACACCATGATTGTGCGACCGATAGTCACATATGGAGCGGTGTCCTGGGCCTCCGTGGCGGCACAGGCCTCGGTGGTGTTAAAACTATCGAGGCTTCAGCGGTTAGCATGCGTCTGCATGACGGGCGCTATGCGGACATGCCCAACGGCGGCACTGGAGGTCCTGCTGGAGCTCACGCCGCTCCACATAGTGATAGGTCAAGTAGCCAAGCATTCACTCCTGCAAATAACGGCAGATGGATGCGGCAAAGGCAAAGCAATCTCGTCCCAGAGGATGGAGATGATAAGTGGCAACATTCCAATTGCCCTCCTCCCGAAGGACGGGATTACAAAAACATTAAATTTCACGAGGAAGTTCAAGGTTACCCTTGGCAGCAAGAGCGAGTGGAGTGATTCCACTCTTGAGCTTGCGCTGAGGGATAGTACACTAAAGTGGTACACTGACGGCTCCAAGACGTCGGAAGGTATTGGTGCAGGGATCGCAGGTCCACGCACGAGGTTATCCATACCGATGGGCAGATTCCCCAGTATCTTCCAGGCCGAAGTCTTGGCCATAAGTCGGTGCATAGAGATAAATCTCCATCGCAACTATCGTAATGAGCGCATATCCATACTCAGCGATAGCCAAGCGGCACTGAAAGCGATCTCCGCTTACGAGATCAGATCGCTGCTAGTGCAGGAGTGTAGGGAACGGCTAAACAGGTTAGCGGAAGTGAACCGGGTACACCTAATCTGGGTACCAGGTCACAAAGGCATAGCCGGCAATGAACTGGCTGACGAGTTAGCCCGCTCCGCAGCCTCCACAAACATGGTAGGGCCCGAACCGTTCACTGGGGTGGGCCCCCACACTATAAAGGAGCTGCTGCGTAAGGAAGAAAGAGTGGGTAGAGAAGGTCATTGGCAACGGACGCATGGCATGCGGCATGCCAAGTTGCTGATAGGGGGGTACAACCTCAACAGGTTCAAATCAATTATAAACCTCCCAAGGACTAAACTCAGGCTCTTGGTCGCATTCTACACCGGCCACTGCAAGTTGAATAGACACCTACACAACCTAGGACTAGCCTCTTGCGGCAACTGCCGGTTCTGCGACAGGGAGCCTGAAACCCCGGAGCATCTGCTAATCGACTGCATCGCAGTCTGGAGACGCAGGTCTAAGGCCCTTGGAACCATTTTTCCAAATAGGGATCGCATCGACTCACTAGCTCCCAGCAAAATCTTGGAATTCATCGATTTGCTGGGGCTCGGGGAGTCCTTGTGAGCTAGGAGAGGGCACAATAGACCCAAGGTCGCAGTGCATACCTCAAGCTAAATCTAATCTAATCTAATCGCGAAATATAGAAACGTTTCGACAGCTGATCTGGAAAGGCAGATGTCTCCTATTATTGCTACTAACAATAGGAAGTCGTAAAAATTTTCCTGTTAACCCTTTCGGTGATTCTATGCCATATGGCATAGCCACTTTTTGAAGCCCATTTTGGTCATAATGTGTGTGGGTACACTTTTTTTTATTAATTTTGTATTTTTCTTTGAAGTTTTATCTATAAATAAATAAAAAAAAAAAATTGATTGATGGGCCCTACACATTGTTATATTTCAGAG
The DNA here is from genome assembly GCA_037783105.1 of Bactrocera zonata. Taxonomy (NCBI): domain Eukaryota; kingdom Metazoa; phylum Arthropoda; class Insecta; order Diptera; family Tephritidae; genus Bactrocera; species Bactrocera zonata. The sequence continues at coordinate 512,485 of JBAWJQ010005104.1, read as the reverse complement.
AACAAGCGTTCCTCGAGAGATTCACAATTTGCAAAAAAAGAACATGTTATACTTTTATATATTTTGTTAAATAAAATTGTAAATTTGTTAGATTTTTATAATTAATTTAGTAGATAAACATTGCTTTAGTAATTTAGGAAAAAATTGGATCCGAAATATAGTTCAATAGAGCTTCCCGATTTTTTTTATTTCATACTATGCCATATGGCATAGATTTTTCCCAAAGGAAATTTTTTACTTTGTTGTATAAGTTCATACTGACTAGACGTGTTGACAATGCCTAATAAACTAAACACCGAAGAAATTGAAAATACTTTAATTAGTTTTGAAAACTCAGATATATCTGATTTTGATGATGAGGAAGAAGAAGAAAATGGTGTTTTGGAGTCACTATTGCAAACTTTAAATGATAGAAATAACAATGCCTTCTTGATCGAAGAGTTAACTAATCCGGAAGGGAATTCTGATCAATTTGAGAAAAATTTGGATTTAGGAGATGATTTGATGGATTTAGAAGATGCCTCGGATCCACCATTCAAAAAAATTATTTCATATAGATGGGCAATGGCAGAATGGAATACTCCAATCTCAGGATTTTCAGAAAGTTATCCAAAGCAAGATGTAAAAACTCCTGTTTCATATTTTCTAAAGTACTTTCCATATGATTTTATTGACACTATTGTTCAGGCAACAAATCAAGCCTCACTTATGAAGAGTGGAACCGCTGTTAATGTTGAAAAAGAAGAGATCCTGACATTAATGGGATTGGAAATCATTATTGGAACAATCGGATATCCTCGTAAACACATGACAAAAAAACGGTTTCATATAATACGTACTTGTATAAAGTTTTGCGTAGAGGGGAACTCAACCGACAAACTTTTTAAAGTTCGTCCACTTATAAATACATTCCTGAAAAAATCTTATGATATTCCAAAAGATGAAAACTGCTGCTGTGATGAAATGATGATTCCATGCAAATCGAAAACTGGATTGAAGCAGTATATGCCTAAAAAGCCTATTAAATGGGGAATCAAAATATTTTGTCTATGTAGCTCAAATGGGATTGTTTATGATCTGGAAATATACCAGGGAAAAAACACAATTGTTGGAGACTCAAAGTTAGGTTTTTGTTCGGATATTGTTATTCATTTATGTAAAACTATTCCGGAAAATAAAAACCATAAGATATTTTTTGATAACTATTTTACCACTATAAACTTATTAATATATTTGCGAGGAAAGGTAATATGGGCAACAGGCACCATACGAGGAAACAGAATTGGAAAAGCTCCCCTGAAACCAGAAAAGGATTTAAAAAAGTTAGGAAGAGGTAGCTATGACTATTGCATTGAAAGGAACCAAAACATTATCGTTTTGAAATGGCTAGATGGGGGCTGTGTTCAATTGGCTTCGTCCATTTATGGTGATAAAGACACAAAAGAGGTCACCAGATTTTGTTCAGAGCAAAAGAAAAGGACCGTTGTATCACAGCCTAACGTTACAGCTGTGTATAATAAATATATGGGAGGAGTCGACAAGATGGACTTTTTGCTGTCTTTGTATCGAATTTCTATTCGGACAAAAAAGTGGACCCTTAGAGTTTTCGACCATTTTCTGGACTTAGCAGTATGCAACTCTTGGTTAGAATATCGCAATGATTGCGAAAGTAATAACATAAGAAAGAAAGATCAAATGGATTTATTAGCGTTCCGGAATGATGTAGCTGATGGATTGCTGGCATTGGCGACAGTTCAAAGTGTCGCACGGAAAAGAGGAAGACCCAAGCAATCGGAGGACTTAGACCTTTCTAGCACTCCATCAACTTCGAAATCAAGACCTTCATATGAAAGGGCACCTTCAGGTTCGATTCGTTTCGATGGTATTCAACATTGGCCTGAGTATACACCAGTAAAACGTATAAGTAAAGTACCAGGATGCAAAGGATATTCCAGATACTTGTGTGCAAAATGTAACGTTCATCTCTGCATTTCAAACGGGACCAGAAATTGCTTTAGATTATACCATGAAAAGTGAGGTAAGTTATAGATTTATTGATATATTTGAATTAGTTTTATTATATTTCTTTTTTTTCAGAGAACTATGCAGATGCAGACATACTCTTGAACCAGAAATTGACAATGAATTCCTATTTTTATAGTTTTAGTTACAATGAACTCTTATTTTTTATAGTTTTTTGCTTTTGCTTGTGTTTAAGTTTAAAAAAATACTTTTAATCCAATAAAAACAACAATTTTAAAACTGAATTAAAAACTTATATATTATATTTTTTTTTCCTTTAAATAGATTCTATGCCATATGGCATAGTGTCCAAAACCCACTTTTGCAAACAAAATGTTAAAAAATTAGTTTTGATTATTCATAAAGTGGGCTTAGGTATATAAAAAAGCTAAAAATTAGATTTTTAAAACCAAAAACAAAAAAGAAGCCCCGAAAGGGTTAAACGCCTTTTTCTACAGCGTTGAGCCCACGAATAATTAATGGTATTTTAATGTTTTTCGTTCTTTTGGTTGTTGGACTTATTGCTACTAAAATCAACAGTACTACTCATTCACATTTAAATGTTTATTAAAACTATACTTTTAAACAAATATGAACAATATGGACTGGATGGATCCAGATGGGGATATCCTTTAGACGTGAATTTGGAATAGGGTTAATAAAGGAGGAGATTCAAATCTCAATCTATTCTGAATGGTTCAAAGTAGACTGCGGGGTAAGGGCAAGGATCTTGCCATCTCTCTCTATCGGTCTGTCAAACTTAGCTAGTAACTTCTGAGCGGATGTACCAGGCATAGAGAAGACCTGTGAAATTCTAATGAATAGATGATGATAGAGAAAGAAATCATACACACACATAGTCAAGATCTGACCTGATCTTATCGCATAACGATAATTTCCATAGTGGATAGGTCTTTAGGCTCATTGGAAGGTCAACTCCACTTATCCATAATATGTGTTCCCGGTCCCGTCAAAGAAATAGCTCAGAACAGATGGATATCCATAACCAAATGGAACACAAGCCCAGCTCTATCACAAACCAGTTAAAGAACACTTACGGTGATTCAGTGTTATCAAAAACAGAAGCCTACGAGTGATACAAAGCCTTTAAGGATGGGCGAGAAAGTTGAAAACATGCCTCGTTCTGGATGACGTTCGACCGCTTCAACTGAAGAAAATATTAAAAAAGTGAAGGATATGGTCTTTAAAAATCGTTAGGAAAGCGTTAGAAAGTTGGTAAGAGGGCTCGACATCTCTCGCGAGTCCGTTAGATTAATTTTTGGTGATATTTTTTAGTATGGATTGAGTTCTTGCTCGACCCGCCTCGATAAAGCTATTTTTTTTAAAGTACAGTCAACTGGTCTCTTTAGACATGAACTCCGATCACACATACATGGAGAGCATTATAACTACCAATGAGATATGGGTTTATGAGTTTGACATGCAAACAAGTCAACAATCATCGGAATGGGTAAGGGTGATGCCCATTGTTTTTCCGATATTCGTGGTTTGGTAAAAAAACTAAATTCGGGGAAATTGAAATAAAGTTACAGCTGTTGAAAATTTAATGATGATGAATAAGGAAGAAATTCCCTTTATTTTGAAACTTTTGCATATAAAAGGAAGAATGCCACGCAAGTCACCAATGGAATTTGTGAAGTTTACGAGAACGATGCTGTATGTATATCAGTTCGTGTAGCACAAAAATGGTTCGGTCGCTTCCGTTCTGGAAATTTCGATGAGAAAGATCAACCTCGTTCTGGTCGACCTATCGTTGAAAAAGTCGATGCAATTATAGAAAGGATTGACCAGGGCCGTCATATAAGCAGCCATGACATTGCTAAGGAACTTAGCACTCATCATCAAATGGTTTTGAACCATTAAAAAAAGGCTGGCTACAAAAAGAAGCTCGATGTTTGGGTTCCACATGAAGTGTTTGTGGAAAATTTAATTGTGGAATTAACATCTGCGATTCTTTGCTGTAACGAAATGAAATCGAAGTATTTCATGAAGTGAATGGTAACAGGAGACGAAACGTGGGTCAAGTACGACTAAAATGTGCGAAAAAATCATGGTCCAAGCGTGGTGAAGCTCAACAAATGGTTGCAAAGCCAGGATTGACGCCTGGATAGGTTGATTATGCTGAGTGTTTGGTGGGATTGGAAAGGAATCATCCAATATGAGCAGTTTTATCCTGGTCGAACCATTGATTCCATATTTTACGGCTAACAACTTGTGAGATTGAAGTAAGTAATCGAAAAAAAGCGGCCAGAACCGAACAACTGAAAGGACTTCGTCTTCCATCAGGAAAACGCTAGACCACACACATCTTTAATGACTCGGAAAAAACTGGGAGAGCTTGACTATTAAGTTTTGATACATGCACCATATAGCCCTGATTTTGCATCATCGGACTACTATTAGATTCGGTCAATGCAGAACTCCCTTAATAGAGTAAAGTTGGCTTCAAGAGAAGCTTGAGAAAATTACTTGTAGTAGTTTTTCGCCGAGAAATCAGAAAGGATGTACACTGATGGAATGATGTCTTTGCGAAAGAATGACAAAAAGTGATCGATAAAAATGGTATTTGGTTCATTATAGTTCATCTTATATATAAAAATGAATCGCAAAATGTGTTGGTAAGCGCATAACTCAAAAACGCCTGGACCAATTTCGCCAATTCTTTTTTTAAAATGTTCGGTGAGTCTCAAGGATGGTTTTTACGGCAAGAAAAGTTCGAATATTTGCCGGGAACCCCTAAAAACAGCCCTTTTCTTTTTTCCATACAAACGAATGAATGTTTGTTTGTTAGTAGCGCTAAGGGAACGACTGAACCAATCTTGATGAAATTTTCAGAGAATATTCTGTGTGGATCGGGGAAGGTTTGGAAATAAAAAAACCGTATGCTTTTCGTGAGGAAAAGTCGGAAAATTGGACAGTTCCAAAAAGTTATTTTTTTCCAGACAAAATTTTTTTTTTAATTTTTTTGTTTTGTTTTTCAATTATTTGAATCGTTCAAATTTGTCGTTTGCTTCAAAAATTTTTGAAAATTATTCAGTGAAAGCGTTATGTATGTCGCACACAAAGTGATCAATTTCAGATTGAAATTTGTTACGATGCCACGAAGTGGTCGCGCTAATATCGGTCGGCGTCACACCAAGGCACATGAACGAGTATTCCCAGGATGCGGTGACATAGTACGTGTAGTATTATAGATCGCGGTCAATCAGCAAGCGATCGTCACGATGTCACAGCACGACTTTTCAAACAACAGTTACGATGTTCTTCTTTGGATGGTGGATAGTGGTTCCACCAGATCAAATTGATGAAATCATTTCTGCGGAAATTCCTGATGCAGAGAAAGATCCATTATTATCCGAAGTGATGAAAACGAATATGGTTCATGGACCTTGCAGACACCAAAATCCCACTTCGGTTTGTATGTCTGACAATAAATGCACAAAACGGTATCCACGTGCTTTTCTTTCGGAACACAAACTAGAAATGATGGATATCCACTCTATCGGCGTCCAGACGACAGTGGCAGAACATTCAGCATTCAATTTAGAAGAGTGAATATCGAAGTTGACAACACATGGATCGTACTATATTCACCATTATTGTCTAATTCACATTCAAAAATTATATCAATGTTGAGTATTGCAGTTTGGTGTAATCGATAAAATACGTTTGTAAGTAGATCACCAAAGGAAGCCACATGGCGGTTATTGGTCTTGAACGATACGGTCGATACGTGAACTGCACTACAGCGCTTTGTAGGATATTTACTTTTGCAATTCATGAATGATTTCCGAGTGTTGTGCGTCTCGCAGTTAATTTGGAGAACAGCCAAGGAGTGTATTTCAACCCAAGGAATACTGTACAAAAAATTGGAAATGGGTTAATTCCGGTTGATACTTCCGGTGGTTTGATATCAATTCCATTCGCCGGTTATCAATTCACGAAATATGAACTCATCACGAATGTTCGGGCATTGGCCAAATTATCGTAACTATGATTCCTGAAGTGCTCGCGCAATGTTAGCTACCAAAAATGCCAATGTTGTTGACTTAAACTGGAAGATTCAAAGTCAAATTCCGGGAGACTTGCGCTCAGACAAATCGATCGATCGCCGTAAATTATCCAGTGGAATTTCTAAATTCTTTGGAGAGGCTTGGTATGGCCCCGCATTATTTACGTCTCAAAGTTGGATCTGTCGTTATTATGTTTCGCAATCTGTAAGCGCCGAAACTGTGTAATGAAAACCGACTGATTGTGATGAAGCAGCCATCAAATACAAAGGGCAGAATGCTTGATTCAACGAATTTCTTTGAATTCCAACAATTTGCCATTTCAGTTCAAACATATTCAGTTTCTAGGGAAAATTGCATTTGCGATTACAATCAACAGGACACAAGGATAGTCGCTAGAGGTGTATGGCATAAATCTGGAAATGCTATGTTTTTCACACGGCCAAAATTACGTGGCGTGCTTACGAGTTCGAAAACTATCTTCTCTGTAGATTTACGCACCGGAACAGAAACCAAAAAATGCTGTTTATCAAGCTGCGTTACATTGAAAAAAAAAGAAATGATAAATTTAACCTTCTTTTCATTTCAAAACACAGAATTTCACGCAGGAAAACGGCTGCGGGGCCAGCTAGTTATAAATATAAAAAAAATAAGTTGAAGTTTGATTAGAAATACGAAAAGATTTTTTCGACTACCCAATATGAACTATTTTTGTGCAATATTTTTGTATGTAAGAACTTTTTTAAATAAATATTTTTTTTATTAAATTTCATTTTCTTTAATTTATCTTTTGTTGTAACTCATTCCTCATTCAGTAAATACTCGCATTGGCAAGATATGTGTGAGAAAACTCAATGTGTGGCAATGTGAAAGCGATCTTTCAACAATCAAAGCCTTAAGAATAAGTAAGCCAATTAGAAATGCTCTTGAAATGAATATTGTCTACGTGCTGTGGCAGCGCAATGACAATCGGCGGCAGCACTTTTCGAAAATGACGCGCCAGAATAAGACGGAGAAATGCATTAAGGTAGGAAAAAGCGACTTGAAATTATGTGTAGATATGTATGTACATATGTAACTGACAAAAGCGATTTGAAATCAAGCAATGAATGTGAAATTTTCGCTTATTAATAATTAATGGAAATGAATGAAGAAAAGCTTTAATGAATATGAAAGATACGTTGCTTGCGCTTGCATTACATTTGATATACAAAAATGTGTTGTTGTTTTTGTCAAATGCTCTCTATGGCTTGGTGTTATTGATTTGCCGTTATTATTTTTCGAAAATGATTTATATTGCTTATTTATTGCTAAAATTTTATGAATTTATTTTGATTTGGCTTTCAAGAGCTTTATTAATATCATTACAGTTGTTGGCGTTGCCGTTGTTTGTTTGTCATTTACTTTGACCCAATTTCTATTTCTTGTCGGCAGCGTGTACCTATAGCTTTTTGTGTGTATATGCATAGCTGTGTGTGTGTGCGGCAAAACGACACTGACAGTGGTTGCAGCATTGTCAGTCAAACCAAACAGCCAACTGGACAGACAAACTGCAGGCACGCTTCAACAAGTGGGCGTGTGGACAATGGAGGGGCATATGCGCAGCACGGTGGGCATGCCAATTGCTGCATAGCAGTCCATAAAGCGCAACAATGAAAGAGTAGCAATGATTGCAAATTTGCGGGAGTTGCGCGGGCGAGGGCGGCGGCGAGCCGGTCATTGCATTCACTTGGCAATTTCGTGTGAATATGCAATATGAATATACGCCAAAATGGCCAAATGCACCGTTTGTTTGTTGGAATGCGTTTGCAACTTGGTCCGCATGTCAAGCCATCAGTCAAACAGTCATACGCTATCATATGGGGCATGCATCACCACGCAAATCATACAGCCAGCAAATTTTGCAATATTTATTTTACTTGAAATTATGAGCTCCAAATTCGGAAAATTATGCACTGAAGTTTTAATACCCTTCACAGGTGCATTGCTTATAGCATAAAAGGTTATAAAAATATCTTTAACTTGATTTTGATAGGTCTGATTGTATGGAAGCTATATGCTATAATGTTTCGATTGGAACTATTTCTTCGGATGTTATAGCGATGCCTTGGATAATAATTTATGTCGAATTACCTGAAGTTATCTTGCCAAATAAAAAAGTTGTCCATACACGGACTTTATTTTGATCGCTCAGTTTGTATGGCAGCTATATGTTATAGTGGTCGGATCTTAATAATTTATACGGAGATTGTAGCATTGTCTTAGAGAATAATCCATGCTTAATTTCATGAAGATATCTTATCAAATAAAAAAGTTTCCCATATAACAACTTTATTTTGATCGATCAAATTGTATGACAGCTTTATGCTAGAGTAGTCCGACAAACTTAATATACCCTGTTCAGGGTATAAATATAGATTCTAGTTTGTAAACCAAAAAATCAAAAATTATATCACAACTTTCTCCCCTCAAAAATTCGTTTGCTGAAATTTCCATTTGATTATTTTTCGCTGTGCATTGCAATTGCACTTTCGCATGCTATTGTCTTACCAAAAGCATATTTGTGTATGTATTTGTGGTTGTGTGTGTGCCGTCTGCACAACGCAAATGCTGGCGTTTGAACTGCATATCCGCCGCTGTGATCGCTTTTGATCGACTAACCGCTATAAAGCGCTGCGGGCGACACTGTTTTTATGGCGTTTTTGTTTTGTATTTTATTGTTGTTGTTTCGGCGCGCGATTATCGCTTTTGTAGCTATTTAGTTGGCGCAATGATCGCTTTTCAATGGGCATTAGGATATTAAATGCTTCCGCTCAGCGTCTGCTGAAGCGAACGACCGCCCGCCCACTCGCTTGCCTGTTGGCTGTGGTCTTTCAGCTGCGCTTGGTTCTTTTGTTTACAACTCCCTTACGGTAATAAGTGCAGTTGTGCGCAAAACTTTTGCTTTCTGTGCGTGGTTATAATTTGTTCAAAGGTAAATGGTTTATTCAAATATTCAGATTTACTTTCTAATGAAAGTTTACAAAAATAATTTTAAGGTTGCTGTTATTGGTATAGTGCTGGAAACCTGCTACCAGTTGATCTGCTCGAACGAGTAATCGAAAATTGGACTCAATGAATGGACCATCTGAGACGTAGCTGCGGTCATCATTTGAAAGAAACAATCTTCAAAAAATAATTGCCAAATAATGTTTTTTTCGAATGAAAATAAACACTCCTCATTAAATTTGAAGTTTCTGTGTTTTTTCTTTAAAAAAGTAGGGAAGCTCGAAATGGATCACCCTATAAATAGTAAATTCTTGATACTTTAAACTTTTATGTTTCATGCACGAAACCTGTAGAACCAAATCCTGATTAAATATCATATCTAACGGCGGTACCGAAAGTAATTAAAGTGAGTAAAGAATTTTAAGGCTTGAAATTAAAACTGAGCCTCATTTGGGGGGATTCCATAAAAACCCTTCCAGACACTTTGGCCTTTCGCCACTTTATTCAGCTGCCATTCTCGTAAGCTAAGTAAGTATTAAGCGGCTTAGTCTACTTTAAGGGGGTATTCTAGTCTAGAAATTAAAAAACAAATCGATTTTTTTTTTATATTTTCAAAGTTTAACTATCCAAGAGTATGTGTACAAGAGGATTTTTCAAAATTCAAATTATTTTCGGAGATATAGGCATTTTTCTGACCCGGTATCCAAACTGGTTCGACCGGAACGCGTAACTTTAAACGCGTTTTTCTCAAAACTGACTTTTTCGGAACGATACCCACGATTCCTCAGGTTCTACTAGACCTATTTAATTGAGATTTTTGTAGAGTCTTCTTTATAGGCTTGTCTATGGATGGAACTAGCCCCATCCCCAAATTTTTATTTTTATTATTTTTAAAAAAATTCGAAATAGTCAGAAAAAGTGATCCAAAATTTTTTTTTTTTAGGCAGTCGCCATTTCGTGAAAAATTTTTTTCCCACTTTTCCGTAGTTCCGGCCATTGCGACATTATTCTAGATTTATAAATTTTTTCCTTTTTGTTTCAGATAACTAGGAGGGTTGAGATCATGGGTATGGTCACGTGCAAATTTTTAGAGACCCCCCACTTCGTCAGCTCATAATTTTTGAATTTTTTACTTTTTTTAGTTTTTAATTTTTTTCTCTACTCTTCTAAAATTAACAAATAACAAGTAAAAAATTGGATAGTAAAAATATTAATTGCCCTTTTTTTACGACACTTTAAAAATTACCTGAAATTCATGCTTCTAGACTAGAACACTTAAGACTTAAGATTGTACAAATTTTGTAAATTGTAATAAATTTATTTATTTTTACAAATTTTGACGCACGTCAATTGTCAAAGTTGTCTGAAGGAAAGCTAAGTGAAAACATCTCGTTTCTCCTCGAAAGTCCAGCTTTCGGTAAATTAGCTAACTGGAACTCAAAATTTTTCGTGAATATACAGGGGTCTCTTGATCCACAACTAGGAGTTTTGTCTTCATAAGAGACCGATGGCCGCGAACTCCTCTGCTTGGTTTAACATAACCTGAGTTATTGACATAAATTACAAATGTTATTTTCAATAATTTTCTTAACTAAAATATTACTAAAGGAAATTAAAAAGGCTCTGCTATTACAAAATTTGTGCACTCTACTATAGCAACTGCCAGCATCAACTTCATATTGCGGCATTGCGGTTATTAAAGTAAATGGCATTTTGTTTTATTTTCACATTCGCTAGAAATTTGTCCCATTTTTACAATTAGACAATGCGCGTCAACCACCGTGAAGCACAGATCTGTAAGTTAGCATGAGTGCATATGGGTGAGCTCATATGTTGCAGAGCTGTTTAAGAATGAAAGTTCTGGAAAGTTGTAAATAATCAATGGGAATCTGATGTGATTTCCACAGCGTCGATAATGTCGCTCGGATTGTGTGCTCAATGAAGGTATTTGCTTTTGAACTTTCGTTTATTTTCTAGGTCACATATTATGTTCAATCCTTTGGGTTATTCTTCTATTATTTTTATGTTAGTGCAACGACGTTGTGAATTTGTGCCAATTACAATGCAAAAGAAAATTTGTGAAATATGAATTCAGCATATATGAACAGTTAATTTGGTTTTAAATTTGCTTTAAGTTTTATAGTTACCTTTACCTTTAATATGACGTCAGCAAAATAAGTGATCTTATTTTATAAATTTTTTTGTACAAAACTTTGAAAAACAATTTAAAAAATAACTCGTCTAAATCATAAAAAATTGTTACTAAAAAATGTGATCAAATGGCGAACTCCCTTAATAAATACAAGAGAGTGAAAAACAGTGACAGATAGTTCAGAACACAAGGTTCTCGAGCTGAAAGTGAGGATAATAGGATTATATAAATTTAAAAAAAAATATCATTTTGAGCAAATAATTTCGATCTCTACTTATACTTGATTTCATATTGGCACTCCTATGAAAATCCTCGTTCCATTGGGAAGAAGTGTGACTGCCGATTCTCACAAGTTTCTCTTGATGAAAACGATAAGGTGGATGCAGTAGAACTACCAAGTTGTCGGAGTTTCTGACGAGTCACTGTTGAATTGAAATGAACACTTCTGCTTTAGTAGATAATTCCCTGTCAATTCCACCAAGCACATAGCACCGACCCTTCTGGATTCAACCACGATATTGCGAAGTTCACGATTCAATTATATTTCTTTGCAATATCATTATCCAAAATGGTTCGATTTTGCTGCGATTTTTACCTTAACTCTTCTGGCACCCATACATCGACCATATTTTTGTATCCGGCCTTGTAGTACTAGTACCAACGTTTTTCTGGGGCTTTGCTTAGCTCCTTGTCAATTGAAACAATCAGACTCGACGGTTTGTCTTCCAAACAGACATTTTGACAACTGTCTGCCAGAGGAAGTTCATCTTTTAAATCAAAGTTATCGGAACGGAAACCGAAATTGCGGATGATTGACTTCTATAGGTCCATAAGGACATTCACATTTTAGCCGATTGACTTGCGCTTTCGCCTTTATTGAAGAAAACCCATAAAATATGACTTCGACGCATGCTCTAACAATAATGAGTCAAACAACACTGTCTAAGAGGTTTTTTAGTACAAAATCTCATAATTTTAACATCACATTGTGTAATTGTATTGCATTTGTACCGGGTTTTCCATTAGGATTGATATCATTTCTAAGTGTCACTTCGGACATTTGTAATATGTTATGATCTGTATTTTTTTCACTGTATTCAGTAATGTTGATAATTTCATCATGCGAAGATAAACGCAAGTTAACGTTTAAAAATTATTCTCTTTTGTTATCAAAAAAATCGTTCTCCAATTGCAACTTTTCGTCCGCTTTTACGATTTTATGGTCGTAATAATTGTTCTCACTCAAAAACTAGAGCCATTTGACCATCGTAAACGTCGTGAATTTGCTAATCTTGCTTTAGAACAACATGAAAACAATAGATTTTTTTTTTTAAGAAAATAATCTTCTTCGATGAGGCTCACTTTCATCTAAGTGGTGCGAAAATATACAAAATATTCATAAACAACCATGACTTACAATCATCTAAGTTGACAATTTGGAGTGGTTTTTGGTCTGGTGGAATCATCGGTCCACACTTCTTTCGTAATGAAGCTGGTGATACCGTTACTGTCAATGCAGAGCGCTATAGATCGATGATAGCCAACTTTTTATGGTCGCAATTGGAAGAAGTTTATATTGATTGGTTTCAGCAAGACGGGGCTACGACCTACACAGCACAAATTATTGCGAGAAAAGTTTGGAGAATCGATTATTTCAAGAAATTGTGACATTGAATGGAGTCCAAGAAGTTGTGATTGAACACCATTAGACATTTCTTGTGGGGTTATGTAAAGGCCTTAAGAAATAAACCATACTCTCTTCAACGTTCAGAAGTCAATATTGAACGGGCTATTCATAACATACAACTTGAGATAATGGAAAAGTACTCGAAAATTAGAGTCATCGAATTCGTTCGTTGAGGCTATTTGAATGATGTTCTATTTAGACTTCTATTGTGTCGATTGTACTTCAAAATTAAGAAATCATATTCATCTTATTGGAAAATCCTGTACAACGAGAGAAAGCGATTACTGAAGCCATCTATGGGAAAAATAATGGATTTATATTTACTAGTAAAATGCAACAAAACAAAACAAAAACACTAAAAAACGTTAACTTTGGCTCCACCGAAGCTAATATACCCTTCACAGCTGCATTTCTTTTAGTAAATATTTATTCAGTTTGTATGAAAGTTATATGCTATAGTAATCCGATACGAACAATTTTTTCGGAGATTATATTGTTACCTTAAGCAATAATCCATGAAGCAGTAATCCGTGAAGATAACACGTCAAATGCGAAAGTTTTCCATACAAGCCCTTGATTCCGATCGTTCGGTTTGTATGGCAGTTATATGTTATAGTGGTCCGATATCGGCAGTTCCAACAAATGAGCAGCTTCTTGAAGAGAAAATGACGTTTGCAAAATTTCAAAACGATATTGATATTCGTATATATACAGACAGACGAACGGACGGAAAACAGACAGACGGATATGGCTAAATTGACTCAGCTCAACATACTGATCGTTTATATACTTTATGGGGTCTCCGACGCTTCCTTCTAGGTGTTCGTGACAAACGTAATATACCCTGTTCAGGGTATAATAAAATATGTATCATTATAATAATATACTCTCTGCTGCTTAGTACAGATTAAATTAAAAGGTACTTGTAATATTTTTATTGTTTATAAATTTGGAAAGTTTTTTGTGGATAAAAATTATGCTGAATGTCGAATGGGGATCGACAGATTCGATTGAAAGGTCTTCAGCAGATTTTAATTATGGCAAATCCAATAACAAAAAAATTAGCTTATCTGACAACAATTATCAATTTCAATTGTGATGGCATCTTACAACATTTTGGTTGACATAATCACATTTTTTTCTGTTTTCACTAGAATGCTAATTTGCCTTTAAGAGCGTTCATCATTTGCTGTAAAAATAAAATGACAACATTCCTTATTGCTTGATTACAACAGTCACTATATTCGACACTATCTAATTGTGTCATATTTGAACTACTATACCTGGAGTTTAATAACACTTAAAATTTCTGAAGTATGCCACAAAACTTTTCGAAAAAACCAATGTTAAGAGTGAAGTGTGAACTTCAAAATTGGCGTAGTTTTTTTTTTTGTAACCAATTGACTAACTGAATTATACATTGTTGCTTCGTTAATTTTTTTTCCATTTAACAGTTACAGTTAAAGCTGTAAATTTGACCCTTTCGATGCGACCTTCTTTTAATATTGGTTTACACTTTCAATGCTGGTTAAATACTCGTAAACTTTCTTCGCGCGCAAATAAAAAAAATTGAGCATTTGTGGTGTAAAATTCCCAAAGAACGATATGAGTAATTTAACAAGGTAATTAGATGGTTGCTGTGAATTATAAATTTAAGTATAAAATATACATATTACATTATGCAGAAGCAAAACAAAAAGTGAACTTTTCATATTAAAATTAAACTAGTCTTAAAAGAAGAAGTTTTGTACCTAGTTTTTGGAGAATTCTTTAGGAAGGAGAGCAACAGAAGAAAGTCATGGACGGCCTGAGTAAGATTCACAATGCATTTTTTTCTTAGAATATAAATACAACAAATGATCTTTCAAAATGATTTTCACTGATCCTTCTGATATTCTAACAATGCCAGTGAAATCTCTGACTGTTAATCGTTGATTCTCCAATTCCTTTAATTTATTGACGTGTTGCTCATCAGTGGATATTGATAGCCATCCTGGACGTGGTTCGTGGTCTTTGCGTTTTCGACTTCTTTGAATAATTTGTACCAATCAAAAACACTTGCTCGTGACTAACAATAATCACCGAAAGTCTTTTCCAACGTTCGAGACCAGAAAGTAGTTTCCGCACACAAAATTTTACACTAGTTATCAACCAGGTTTATAGCTAGTTGATTTCTCCATCCGTTACACATGGTTATAGCGTAGTTCAGATGTTTCTTCTGTGTCTATTTGCACAAGCGCGGAAAAGTGCTGTATCATATACCTCTATGTATGTAAATTACAAACTTATATCCGTAAGTGTCTGTAAATAACTGTAACATATTTCGCTTTTCCCTTTCAAGTCCACTTAAATATTTTTCGACACTCGAGTCGGCTTTGGAGAAACTTTCTTTTTTTCAAATGCCTCAAGTGTTTTACTACAGTTACCCATTTGAGTGCTGAAGTGATTCTCGTGTTCATTTCATTTTCAATATACATCTCGCATTCCAAAAATCATTGATTAATGAACCGATCCGCGAAGTAAACAAATCATACAAAATAACAACAAACAATTTGTAGCAATCTGCAAAATTTTATTTTAATATGTGTTTTGTTATGACATCTATTATGAGCTTAGATAATAAAAGTAGTAACAAGAGTGCGTGGTTGCCAGCTGTTTGGGTAGAAAGTGGCTTATGAAAAATATTTAAAATTTAAATAAGAATGAATTTTATAAATCTCGAAATTAATGAAGATAAATATGACGTGCTCTCGTCTCGGATCGCAGCTTCAAAGCCAGACTTACTCAGCTGTCTTCATTTTTTTCCTTTGATGTTGCTGTTTTTGTAGTTTTGCTGAGGCATCGCTTTGCACGTTTACATTTTGGCTGCTGGACTTGTCCATTGCCCACTTAGCGCTTGGGGGCACAAAGCCGTTAACTGTTATTTTTTCACTTTCTTTGCTTTTCGCTTCGTGACTGATGTATCATATCTTCATCGATTCGTTGTCGGGTGTTTTGACCGGATTACGCATTATTTCTGCGTCATTTTCGCATAAGCGCCAAGTGTGCCCATCTATGGCTGTTGTTACATCAGCGCGGTCAAATAGCGCGAAATCGCCTGTTAAGTGAAATTGCAAATAAGTGCAACAATCGATTTGTTTACATTTCATATTTATTTTGCCATTGAAGTTGTACGTGGCCTACATGTTACTAATAGTTCGGTTGTCAGGTCGGTTGAAGTAGCTGGATGACATTGAAAGTAGTGACGCTTTGAACTTTGTTCGGGTTTAACAAAATTTTGTTTATGAATATGAAATATTTTTTAAGAAACTGAGGTATTGGAAATTGCGGAAGAAGTTTCTGGATTTCATACAAAAAGCTTTAAATTTCAAATATTTGTTTGGCGTTATAAGAAGGCAATATTAGTAGGAACCGCATTATAGGATGTGTCATCACATATGGTAATATCAAATATTTCGCTTGAAAAATGATTTTTAATTCGGATTTTCGCGACGTTTATGCTTATCTGACATGCTATATTCTGCATAAGGGGGTGTTCTAGTCTAGAAATTTAAAAAAATCGATTTTTTTTTATATTTTCAAAGTTTAACTATTCAAGAATATGTGTAGAAGAAGATTTTTCAAAATTCAAATTATTTTCGGATATATAGTAGGCATTTTTCTGACCCGCCATCTAAACTGGTTCGGCCGGAACGCGAAACTTTATACGCGTTTTTCTCCAAACTGACTTTTTCGGAACGATACCCACGATTTTTCAGGTTCTACTGGGCCGATTTACTTGAAATTTTTATAGAGTCTTCTTTATAGGCTTGTCTATGGTTCGAACTAGCCCCATCCCCAAATTTTTATTTTTATTATTTTAAAAAAATTTGAAATAGTCAGAAAACGTGATCCAAAAAAACTTTTTTTTTAGGCAGTCGCCATTTTGTGAAATTTTTTTTCCCCACTTTTCCGTAGTTCCGACCATTGTGACATTTATCTAGATTCTAGATCTTTTTTCTTTTTGGTTTCAGATAACTAGGAGGGTTGAAATCATGGGTATGGTCACGTGGAAATTTTTAGAGACCCCCCACTTCGTCAGCTCATAATTTTTGAAATTTTTTACTTTTTTAAGTTTTTAATTTTTTTCACGGCTCTTCTACAATTAACAAATAGCTAATAAAAAAATGGATGATAAAAATATTAATTGCTTTTTTTACGACACTTTAAAAATTACCTGAAATTCATGCTTCTAGACTAGAATACCCCCATACTAAATAAATTCCAAGGCTATTCGAATTTTTTCATAACTATGTAGATATGGTTATTGATTAGCTGCACCTTTAAAGCATATTCAATTATTTCTAGCGGGGCGTGTTCCGTAATTCTCGAACTCTACACATACATATCTTTTGGTATTTAAAAAAATATGTGCTTGAGATACAAGATAAAAATAAAAAACCCAAAATCGCTTGGTTATTTGAAAATTTCACAAACATTTTTAGGTTATGTGAAAAATGTGTTAATAAAAAGGCAGACTATCTTTTGATTACCTACAACTTGGTCATATAAATTTTCCTCATAAGACTTGTAGTTTTTCGGAAATTGAGTTGAAACGTTTTTAATCCTTAATAATTCAATCACACTCCTCCCCTTCTTCTTCCCAACACAGATCGCCCGTAAATTATTTTTCCTTTTAATTTTGGTATATTCTCTTCCATTTCCAATGAGTTTCATCCAAACATGATTTTTTTCTGCTTTCAAAAATTATCTACCCTGGTCTGACAGCACTTTTCCTCTTATGAGTCAGGAAAGCTGGTTAAGTGCTAACAACCAAAACATTGGAAATCCCTGTTAATCTAAACAGCGTTAATTAATGGGCGTCGCATTATTATGAAGAGCGTGTAAATGGCGTTAAATCAATTCGTGGTAAATTGCTCGCTTGCCCTTTTCCAACTCACGTTAACGCTATTATATGGATATATAGAATCCGTGCATTCCAAAAACAAAGCACAAATCAAAGAAACATAAGTCAATTTCTGTTGCACAATTAGATATCTAAGCAAATTGTTTATTAATAATTGCTTAAATTATCTGTTAACTATTGGTTTTTGCATGTCAATCCCACTGGTGAATATGCGCCTCACTTAGCTTTACAATCACTGGTCATTTGCTTAGCCATAATTCACTTGAGAGGATGAGCAGCGCCGAGTTGCTGTGGGAGTTGCGCGGCATGTCGGCGATAATTCAATTTCGGGGCTGGCTTATCACGTTCTTGGCGCAAATCTTCTGCGATTAAAAATACTAGCTCCATGCAATTTGATTTCTCTAGTTGTAGAAAATTGGAAAATAATTTATTTCATTTCATTTTATTGGTGACCATTCGGTATTTCCAAAGATGCAGCTGCTTAATAAATTACATAGGCAATGCTGGTAATAAATCTTTTAACGGTTCAAGTTTAATTGCATTTGAATTTGCTTTGTGGTAAAAATAATTTTTGTAAAAATCACCTATTCACCGCTAGGTGGCTCTGCATCACAAGGTTTTGTTGTTCACTTTTGTATATTACTCGGATGTGCACAATTTATCGCATGCGATTTATTTGCAGTGAAGCTAAAACTGTTGTGCATCTGGCGATCAAACTGTCTTAGTTAACCCTTCTTATATGAATGTTTTATACCAATTCCATATTAGATCGATACCATGTTAGATCATATAAATATTAATACTTGATTTTGAAGTGCTTGAAAGAACTTATATTTTTATATAGTATTCTTGAAATTTCCTTAAAATTTAGCCACTTGAGAGGAAACGAAATGCAGAAAAATTACTTTGAATAAATTTAAGTGTGGGATGACCTCTTAAAGGTTAAGATATTTGTTCGTTTTGCTACTTTCAAATCCTTCGAACGTAAGCAGTTAAAGGGACAATTTACAGATTTTTCCTTTACTAAACAACCAGAAGTAATCGACATAGGATCATACCTATAAATGGATTATAATAGTGTTATGCTTAAAAATTTGATAACGACTTAGTATGCGTATTATATTCTGAGGCTTCATGTTACCACCTCTATAAAATGCATATTTTCGAAAAGCAAACTGAAATTGGAATTACTTGATAAGGAGCATGCATCAGCTTCTTTGTAAAATATGGTCGGACGAAAGCATCCCCGACGTTTGGAATTTAAGTATGCTCTGCTCAATCAACATAAAGGGAGGCCTCACAATCTGCGCTAATTACCGTAGGATAAGTCACCTCAACATCGCGTATAAGTTACTATCGAGGGTATTGTGTGAAATATCAAAGCCCACCGTCAACAAACTGATTGGACATCCATAAAGACATAAAGCCACTCGGACAACATGACGTAGCCAGCTTAGCCGCAGTCTCTTAATTCGCTGAACTATGCATGTCAATGTGCGTTGAATATCTTATACAGCTCATCGTTCCATCGACTGCGGTATTCGTCGTTGCCAATATGCGCAAAGCACCATAAATCTTCCGCAAAACCTTTCTCTCGAAAACTCGTAACGACGTTCCATCAGATGCTGTCGAATAATGGTTCCAATATGACTATTAGTAGTGACGTGGGAGCCAAGTCGCGAGTGCGACGACTGTTTGTGCGATGACAGGAGATATTTCGTCTTGTCTTTGTTCACTTCCATACGCAATTGCTTCACTTCCTTTTCCAGTCTAGAGAAAGCCATACCCTACCGTCCTTTAATACTTCGCGATGTAAAATGTTTCTCAAAGTTTTCCCGTTTCATTACATAAAGGAGTTAAACCCATTTTAATCGTGTGGCCCATATTATCGACTGAACGAAGAAGTAAAGACCCGAGATGATAGTCGACGTGGTTACAATTTGTTGGTTACAATTCTATATCATTTATCTTATTTAGAAGTAGAAAATAGTATTTCGGACAATCTCCTGATGTATTTTAAAGACCGTAAATCCAACGAGTTCTACATGGTATCTTTTAAGGACTGTAATAAGCACACTCCAAGAAACATTTACCGAGTTCTCGACAACTCATGGATTTTTTACTTGGAGCAGAATAGTCTCCCAGAAATATTAAGAAGACTTTAAAATAAAATACGCTGACGAGTTCTGACTCCTTTTACAGTTATAAGCGCTTCCGATTAACTCCGTCATTCTGTATACACTTTACGTGAAAAAATGTCATACCAGAGGAACCACCCTATATTTGTAAAATATTCGCATATCGCAGTCATTTTATTTTAGTTTTGTTTTTTTACTCGCTGCGACAAGATAGTGCCTCTATCTCATCTCTGTGTTAAGTGTCTGCAAAGAAGATGAGGTATATGCAGTAAATATGAAACCCTAATGTATATACCCGAGTTAGTTGCTCCGCTGCGAATATAATTTTCATAATTTGTAACTAAGTGAAATGGAAACTTAATGTATTTACAATAAATTATACCGATTGAACTCAATAAAAAGCGGAAAGAAAGTGGGTAAGTCGACGAAAAGGCGGTGCCAGCAGCGTCTGGTACCAGATGCACTTTGCTTATATTCTCTTCATATAAATATAAGTACAGAAGTGTGATGATGTAAATATCACTTTAGCCGAGAATTGCATTTGCCTCTTTTTCCGCGAGACCGCGAACTATAAAAGCTGCACGCGAACCGCCACCGCTCAACAGTCGCTCCAAATACTTCGCTCAACGCAGTTCGTCCAACAACATTAACTAAATATGAAATTCTGCTTAGCTCTGCTGTCGCTGCTCATGTTTTTGGTTAGTAAGAATGCATATGTTTTTAACCAGTTCGATTATTCAATGACTTTTCCGGTTGTTGTTTCTAGGTTTTCGCCGTCGCAGATCATGCCGGTCACTCCGATTATGTGGTCAAAACTAAAGAGGATTTGATACGCTATCGCGATGAATGTGTCTCGAAGTTGAGCATTCCCTCGGATCTAGTGGATAAGTACAAGGAGTGGAGCTTTCCAGATGATGAGAAAACTCACTGTTATTTGAAGTGCATTTTGGAGAAGTTCGAATTGTTCGATGCGGCAAAGGGCTTCGATGTGCACAAGATACACCACCAATTAGAGGGCGCTAATGCCGATCACTCAGACGCTACGCATGGAGCTATTGAGAATTGCGCAAAAGAAGCCTCTGAGACTAGCGATGACGCATGCGTTCGGGCATATCGTGGCTTCACCTGTTTCCTCAAGAACAACGCACAATTGGTGCAAGCTGGCGTCGAAAAAAGCAGCAAATAGTGTTTTTAAATAAAAAAAATTTTGGTGATTGTACGAAAAATATATATATTTATATATTTACTCCAAAATTATTTGTTTTACTTGTATACATGCATACGTTTAAAAGGATGTCAAAACAAGACTTAGCTTCCAACATGGCATTACTCCCTTCTGGTCGCAAGCGGACGTGGTATACTCTTAATACATAATTAGTTTTTTATGTTTTCTTGGACTTCTTCAATCTCTTTCCCTAATATACTGGTTCTTGTTTCTATGGTAAATTTTCTAAAGAAATTGATGAAAATATTTAAACAACCATTTGTTATCAGAGGGGATTCCTTTTATCAGGAGGTCACCATCAACTTCAGCTTTAGACTACCAACCTGCTACTTGCAGTGTCTTTCAAGTAGAGTTGACTGCGATCAAGGTCCATGTATTGCGTAAAAGTGCAACATCCTTTGGAAAGGTGTGCATTCGTTCCCATTAGCAGAGCTTCAAGACTTGTCTTGAGCTCACTGATAGTGCCCTCAAGTGTAGTCAAGGAGTGTTTGACCTCCTTATTAGTAGCATCAAGCTATCTTGTCATCTGACTTGTTTGGGTAGCTAGTCACTGCGGAAACCACAAAACCAATAAGCTTGCTGGGTGACCACCTTTACTCCAATTTCATCAGATTATTTACGAATCGTTCCATTGGTGTTTTGTTGTACTTTAGGGTTGGATTTACCTACTTTCCATGAGCGTGTCAAGTGCTGATCAACAATCAAAAGAGGTCCTACTTGCTCTTAGCAAGGTTCATCTCACTGCCATTGTAGGTGTTCTGATTGGACACCGCCCAATAGGCTTGTATTAGGTGAGGTTACATATGTCGTCGGGCGCAAATTACCAATTCCTTCTCAATTGTCGAGTTATTGCTACTTTAAAATCGCAACATCTCTGTAGTCTCATTTTCTGGCGAAGAAATTTAACATATTGGTGGTAATCCCAAAACGATTTTTAGATCTAAAAGGGTCTAGTGATCCATACTAGGAGTTTTGGAACTATAAAAGACCAATGTCCGTAGCTGCTTAAGTAGGATACTGAGTTACCTTTGTAGCAAAGAATACTCCTACGACTTCACCTAATCGTGTGGGGATTCATACCTGTATGTATATCATAGAATCGGTTCATTAATTATTTTTATAGCAACCACTTAGTTAATATTTTGCATCAATTTTGGTGTGTGACTTTATACTGAGATATAATAACAATGTAAACAAAATTAAGTTGCTTTCTAGAAATATATTTATACACATCTGTATAAAAATGTAAATATAATTGCTCATAATTACAGTTAGAAATCGGTAATATTCTCGTTCTGTATGTCTATAAATATATATATCGGTATATCTATAAATCTGTATGTATTTACATTGTAACGAAAACCACTTGGAAATTGTAATTTAAATTGCTTGGATAAATGATAATTCAAAAAAATGTATTTTGCTAAGTTTGTAGGACTGTCCTTAATTACTATGTCAAATATCAATGCGATCTGTCAACCAGTTTGTTTACAGCAGCTGCTTAAGTCGGTACACCTCGGCAGGGTGCTGAGATTTTTCCAATGGATAAAAGTATGGAACAAAGAATTTGTCTCAAATTTTGTATTTCTAACCAAATTCGTATGCGGAATCGTTGTGAATGTTGAAAAGGGCTTACGGTGATTCAAAAACGCAAGCTACGAGTGGTACAAAGCCTTCAAAGAAAATCGAGAGATCGTTGAAGACATGC
Organism: Bactrocera zonata; assembly: GCA_037783105.1. Taxonomy (NCBI): domain Eukaryota; kingdom Metazoa; phylum Arthropoda; class Insecta; order Diptera; family Tephritidae; genus Bactrocera; species Bactrocera zonata. The sequence goes on along the minus strand of JBAWJQ010005104.1, from coordinate 489,628 downwards.
TGGACGACCTTCGATCTCCTCAACTGACGAAAATAATTAAACAGTGAAGAATGTGGTGCCTGAAAATCGTCAGGCAAGTGTTAGAGAGATGGCAAGAGAGCTCAACATCTCCAGCGAGTCCGTTCGAATAATTATGTTGATTTTTTGGGTATGAAATATCTTCTTGCTCGACCCGTCCCGATAAAACCGAATTTTTTTCAAGAAGAGTATTCCAAACAGGTCTTTCTGGACATGTTTGATCGTGCGAATTCCGATCCAACATTCATGGAGAGCATTATAACTGCCGATGAGACATGGGTTTATGACGCTGATGAATATTTTCCAAAAGCTTAATTTTTCCTTTTTTTTTCTGGATATGTTTTAATCTCTTCGGAGTGTCATTTAGCTGCAGTGTAGCTTGATTTGAGACACCTAAACTGTTTATATGAGCTTTATTCGAGCTAAAGATTTTTAACTGTTTTAAGCTATCGATTATTTCTTTCTGTTTTGCTCTGAACAAAATATTTCTTATCAAATACTCTAGTTTTGTTTTAAGTATTCAAATAAAATCATTAGTATTTGATTCTTACCAATATGAAACGAAGTAGTGAAGGGTTCTTGTAAATTTTGATAAATCAATTTTTGCCTTTATTGCCACTTCCTTTCTAAATCTCCACCGATTTTTTGGTACACCCTAATGCATATGTTCGTAGGATCATGCCTGCTGAAGCAAGCGCTCGTACATATATGTACTCATATTCATTTGTATTTACGTATGTGTATAAAATTCAATACTAAATTCAGAAATCAGTTACAAACTGCAGCAATTGTTGTGGTCATTGCTTGTGAGATAAGGTCAGTTATGACCTGATATATATATATACTTATATATATGCAAATGTATATACATATATGAATAGATATACATACATACGTAATAAGCAAACAAATAATCTCACAGCCTCAGTAGCTCTGAGACACTATTTTAATTACGAGTTTTGTTACTTCTAATTATTCTAAGAAATGTTTGTAAGTAAGTAGCAATAAATAAATTTAGTACTTATCTGATGTGCATATAAAGTAATTGGAAAAGCATCGGTGTATTTAACAAGCTTCATAGCTACTCAGCATCGTTGCTAATTAGAAGAAAATATAAAAACAAGTAAGGAAGGGCTAAGTTCAGGTGTCACCGAACATTTTATACCCTCGGATGATAAAGTGATAATCGAGATTTCATTATCCGTCATTTACATATTTTTTTATTTTGCTGTAAAATTAATTAGATTAGATCAATTTGTGTACTTTGAGTATTGAATTGTATTTTCATTTATATGTATGTGTTTTACAGAGAAGGCATCAGATGGAATTCAAAATAGCGTTATATTGGAAGAAGGCGTGGTTGTGAACCGATTTCACCCATATTTCGTACATGTCATCAGGTTGTTTAGAAAATATTATATACCGAATTTCATTGAAATCGGTCGAGTGGTTCCTGAGATATGGTTTTTGGTCCATAAGTTGGCGACGCCACGCCTATTTTTAATTTTTAAAGAAAGCCTGGGTGCAGCTTCCTTCTGCCATTTTTTCCGTAAAATTTAGTGTTTCTGACGTTTTTTGTTAGTCGGTTAACGCACTTTTAGTGATTTTTAACATAACCTTTGTATGGGAGGTGGGCGTGGTTATTATCCGATTTCTTCCATTTTTGCACTGTATATGGAAATGACTGAAGGAAACGACTCTATAGAGTTTGGTTGACATAGCCAGAGTAGTTTCCGAGATATGTACAAAAAACTTATTAGGGGGCGGGGCCACGCTCACTTTTCCAAACAAATTACGGCCGAATATGTCCCTCCCTAATGCGATCCTTTATGCCAAATTTCACTTTAATATCTTTATTTATGGCTTAGTTATGACACTTTATAGGTTTTCGGTTTTCGCCATTTTGTGGGCGTGGCAGTGGGCCGATTTTGCCCATCTTCGAGCTTAACCTTATGGAGCCAAGAAATACGTGTACCAAGTTTCATCATGATATCTCAATTTTTACTCAAGTTACAGCTTGCACGGATGGACGGACGGACGGACAGACAGACATACGGATTTCAACTCTACTCGTCACCCTGATCACTTTGGTATATATAATCCTATGTCTGACTCTTTTAGTTTTAGGACTTACAAACAACCGTTATGTGAACAAAACTATAATACTCTCCTTAGCAACTTTGTTGCGAGAGTATAACAACGAGTTGTTTCGATGCAGTTCAGCTTTACGGTGGCTTTGAAAGTTAAATTCTGATTTATTCATACGTATGTATATTATTTGTAAGACTTTTTATCTACTAATAAATGATTTCTACTACTTTTTACAAAAATTCATATTTGTTGTTTTGAAAAGTAATAATTAATGAAATATTCATAAATGGGAATAATGTTCGGTTACTGGGTAATTTAATTTAAAGCTTGATTTTTAGTGATTGTTTTGGGTCGAATTATATGCAATCTATAGGTTTGTACATTTGTTCTCGCTTCAACAGCAATTTAAAATTATTCCGGTGAATTAACTGAAACAGTACCGGTGCTTTTTATGAGTTCGAAATAATTATCTAATTTGAAAGATGGCAATCTATCTTTGAGGCTAAGTGAATGGATATGAATTGCTTGTTGACAGTTCTCTATGTTTAGACATAGCAAGCAGTAGAAGGATGGAATAGATGGTAAAAAATAAAAAAAAAAATAAAAAATAGAGCTGGAAAAAATATACAATTATCGATAATTTTAATTATATTTATATATTTTATTCTGCATGAACTGATAATCACGAGACACAATCGCCTAAAGGTCTGTATCAAATGGTGAAAACGTTATATAATACATATTCAACGGTTATTATTTATAAAAGTTTCAAGAAGCAAAATTTATAAAAAAAAAAAAAAATAAAAAGCCAGAAATTTTTACTTCCAACTTTCATATCTGTCAAATACCTAGGATTAAGTGGGGTCTGTTTTTAACAATTTTCTTTTCACATACAAAATTAAATATTTTTTTAGAATTTTTTATTGTTACAAATATTTTATTAAAAAACCCGTAAACTCATGTAAGCCCTAAAGAAACACTCTTGCTTTGATTAGATCCTGTGTTGGCCGGCCTTTCTATGCAGGTAGTCTATAGTAAGACTTTGTTCATTATACTAAAATTTTTAATTTGTTTTTAAAAATCTATGTCGCCCCCCTCAAAGCGATGCTCCTTGGCCACAATAAGTTTGTGCCAACGTGTTTTCTCTGAATGCTTTATTTTATCGACGTTTTATACGCCCGCAAGGCCTGAGTTGAAGTGGAATTGTCCGTATAGACTTAACACATCCCACAGAAAATAGTATAAGGGTGTGATATCACACGATCTTGGTGGCCAATCGACCGGCAAAAAACATGAAATTATCTGATAACCGAAGTGTTCTCTCAATATAATAAATCCATTGATTGATGCAATGTGGGAAGTGCCGCCCTCTTGTTGAGACCAAATGTCGTATAGATCACGAACTTCAATTTTAGGCATCAAATAGCCAATTATTATGGCGCGATAATAGTCGCCATCTACGGTTACGTCCTAACAGGCAACATTTTTGAAGAAATATGAACCGATGATTCCATCGGCACGCATACTACATTCACACCGTTTTTTTTCTGGATGAAATGGTAACTCTTGAATTTCTTAAGGTTGCTTTTCGTGCTAAATGCGGCAAATTTGCTTGTTTATGTACCCATTGAGCCAGAATTGGACCTCATTGCTAAACAAAATTTGGCTGGAAAACGTCGGATCTTCTTGGAGCTTTTAAGAAGATATTATTGTATGCTTTCAATTTAAGATTTGAACGTAAAATACGCCAAGTCGTTCCGTACATCGATCCTCCACGGTCTCGGTAACGGATTCTCCGATATTGGAGCACTATACAAACTAACACAACTAAACAGAGAATTTAGAACTCAGGAAAAAAATTAGTATCTGTGTTATCGAAGCTCTAATTCTTGCATACGAACTCAACTTAGTATGTAGGAAGTACAAGATTAACCCTTGAGCCGATGATAATAAATCCCTTATTAATATTTCTTGTTTCCTACACACAAAACTAAATCTCGAGCGAAATTCAGTTTTATTTTTAGCTAGCGATTAAGTGATACGCCTTTCCTTCGTGTGAACTGCACTCGCTCATCCATATTTGCATACACACAACATGCGCTGTTTGTGGTTTTGACATCCAACGGCTCCAGCGGTGACTTTACTCTTCTCAGTTGCAGTCTGAACTTGGACAATGCCACAAGCAATGAAGTGCACAGCGTTCGTGTTTATTATTCTCTTTGCTGCATTATTCGCGCACGTAAGTACTGACATAATCGCACCGCAACAATTTAATTTAATTGCATTGTTTACTGTCTGTCTTTTTTGTGCGATCGCCAATGTTTGTGTGACAGATCAACGCCGATTACGAGGAGAAGACGGAGGATGATTTCTTAAGCGCCGGCGAGCGTTGTTTCCAGCGTGAGCGTTTGGCCGCCTCCTATCAGCGTCGCTTCGACAACTTTGATTATCCGGACGAGGAGCCGGTCCAACGTTATGTGCACTGTATTTGGACAGAGTTGAAATTGTGGAATGATCGCACCGGTTTCAACGTCGAACACATAGCGGCCCTTTATCGCGATAAGGCGAATACGGAAGTGCTGGTGCCGATATTGAGCGACTGCAATCGGAATGCACAGAATGAGCCGACCCTCAAGTGGTGTTACAGGGCCTTCAAGTGTGTGCTAAACAGTCGGGTGGGTCAGTGGTTCAAGGAGGATGTCGGTCGCAAATTGGAAGAGCGGCGTGTTGGAAATCATGTCGCTTGAATTGCTTTGCACACACATACATACCTACTTACGTTTGCTGTTTATTTGCTGATAAGCAAGCTCATCTGTTTGTGTGAAAATAAAACATTTGTTGTTTGTGGCATAATTATATGCACATACAGTTATTAAAAATCAATTTCGAAAATCAGTGAACTGTAATAAATATGATTTTAATCGTAAAAAAATTTATAATACATGAATGTATGTCTGTATGTAAACATATAATATCAGCAAATATATGTGTATGTCTACCATATACAAACATTATTTTGATTTCTCTCATAATTTAGCACTCACTACGTACTCTCTCAGCCAAATACCCATTCGTCCTGCTGTCGCGCAACGATACGCCTCGTAAGCCCATAAATCCAAATCCGCTTGCTGATGTTTTTGATTACAGTAATCCACTACGGTCATCACTTCGTTCTCATTGTGTTCTTTAGTGAAGAATTTCGCCACGCGCTTGGCTTGGTAGCCACTGGCATCGGTCCATAAACCCATATTACTAGCTACACAGCGTACGTAGGCGGCGGGTTCTTGTTTGGTACTCCGGTACTCCTTGTCTATTGACGTGGGCGTAGAACTGTTTTGAACACAAAATCCGTGCGCCTTGTAAAGTCTGCGAGAAGCTTCTTCATGTTCGGAAATCGGTACTGCTTTTGCGGGCGTGAGCAACTATGATGATGAAAAACAAATTATTTTCATGTAATTTGATTTGCAATTGTATATTTAGATTTGGTTTTAAACGTAATTCCTTTCTATAGTAACCAATCCTCAAAATACTTTTGATAAGAAAGCTACTACAATGATGCGAATTTTTCGTCATTTCTGCTATTAGGAAGATTGGACACCGTAATCTACGTTATACGCAAAATTTTAGTGATTCATCCGCAGATATAAACTTGCAGAGGTAATCAATAAATTATGAAATATTTCGAGAGCGCCTGAGAGACACTTATACAAGAGTTTCGTCGATAAGGTCAAACACTTTAGGGTGATACTTCGTTAACAGACGATTCTTGCGGAAAGCATACGACTATATGTACCAACTGAGATAGTTAAGTAATCGTTAGCTTCGTTTTTGTTAACTGGACAATGGTTTTAGAACACTTATATATTGTAGCAGCTCAAAAATCAAAAATCACCAATCTTCTGGTCGTACTATTTTTATCAAAGCCATTATTTCATATTATTTTTCATTTCTTTGTTCGAATATGACCACTTGAGTCCCTCAAGAATAACATTTGAATATTATATAGGGACTGAAAAGCTTTCGAACTCTTCAACTGATGAAAATATTAAAACAGTGAAGGATATGGTGCTTGAAAATCATCAGGCAAGTCTTATAGAGATGGCAACAGAGCTCGACATCTTTCGTGAGTCCATTCGAATAATTTTGGTAGATATTTTTGGTATAAAACGTGTTCTTTCTTGAGTCGCCCCGATAAAGCTATTTTTTTCAAAAATAGTACCATTAACAGGTTCCTTTAGACATGTTTGATTAGGCGAATTCTGATCTCACATTCATGGAGAGCATTCTAACTGCCCATGAGGCATGAGTTTATGAGTTTGTATCCAAACAAGTCAACAGTCATCGGAATGAGAGAAATTAAGCCAAAACCAAAAAGACCACGCCAAAGCCGCTCAAAAATCAAGGTGATGCTCATTGTTTTTTTGGATTACTTTGAAGGCGACAAAATAAATATTGATAAATAATTAAATATTTTGCGTTTTATAATATTTACAATTTCCGGGTACTCTTTGTCACAATGCATGTATATATTTACACATTTTTGTTTTGTTATATTTAATAAATTTTAATTTGTTTAATTATTCACAAAAATTTTAAATGCTTACACTGATTAGAACACAAAACACAATTGTTATCGGTATTATTAGAAATTTCGGTATTAACATATTTTGGCAATTTATACAATTTCCTTCAAAAACTTAAAAAATATTTTACGCGCTTTTACTGTATATTCATTCGCTGTAACGTTTTATTTCCCACGCATTTGACTCACGACTATTTCGAACAAAACAAATTGCATGGGCTTTTATAGTTAGGTCAACTTTGTTGTTATTGCTCAATTACATACATACTCTACATTTGTACATAAAATATGCGTGCATATAAGGTATCTGATTTAGAATATGTCTCGTTGAAGTTTTTATCGTCAAAAATTTCCACACAAAAATTAGAGAAACAACAGCGGCAAAAAACCTGGTCGACGCAAATGATATATAGTAACGTGCGTATAGTTTCATACCCAGGTACATATGCACATACATACATGCATATCTATATTCGAGTAAGTATGCGTCATTAACCTAGAATTCAATGGTACCGGCTTTGACAAACTCGTAGTCAGACATGAAGTCTACCATATGTTTAGTTATATAGGTATGTATGTTTGTATGTTTGTATGTGCATATGTGTTTTGTATGTTTTTATAAAATATATACTCGACATACATACGTACATATATACATATTTGCACCCATTAAGCAATGAAAAATAGTTCTTCAAACTTTAAAAAACTTCATTCTTCTTCAATTATATTTCCTTAATTTTTTGGGAACCTATAGTCCCCAAGTTGATATCCATCCTCAGTATCAGATTCTTCGTAAAACTTAGAATTTTTACCGGGATTTTTATTTATTTGTTTGATTTTCAAATCAAGAATGATGATAAAAAATGAAAGATCTGTGGAAAAGGCTGTAACTCTCCAGTCCAACTATTTTTTGAAAGCATTATGGCGACTTGAGTATTACGGTTGCTCCGAAATTCAGAGCAAGTGTAATTTGACTCCAACCTAAGTGTTTGCTGGACAAAATAAAAATATAGTATACGGGGTATGACAATTAAGTAATGAGACTGATTCCATAAAAACCGTATGTTTGAAAATTATTCTACAACTCTGCCATTCCCTTCGAAGTAGTCCCCTTGGGCAGCTATACAGCGATTCCAGCGCGTTTTACATGCTTCGTAACATTTCTGGAACGCTTCGAGTGGGATGTCCGCGAGTATCCTTGTCACAGCCGCCTGGATGTCCGTAATCGACTCAAAATGAGTTCCTTTGACTTTGTTTTAGGAAACAAAAAAAGTCACAGGGTGATATGTCGGGCGAATAAGGCGGCTGTTGTAACACGGCGATCTCTTTAAAGGCCAAATACTGGGAGACGCTGAGGGTGGTGTGGCGTGGCGCGTTGTCGTGGTGAAGGATCCAGTTACACACCCTGTTCCTCGTTTTCGCAATCTTTCGAGTACTTGGCAATAGTAGACTTGATTCACAGTTTTCCCCTATGGAACGAATTCTTTGTGGACGATTCCACGGCTATCAAAAGAGGCAATAATATCGAGCTTTTTTCAGGCGGGGGGCGTGTCAATATTTTCCTGAGCCTCGTATACCTATTATAAAAATTTTCGAACTTCTGGGCGGCTTTATACCACATATGTATATCGGCCAATCTCAATGAAAATTACAGAACGTGTTTTTTCATAACAGAAATAACAAATATTAAAAAAATAATAATTTATGGACTATGAGATATCGGGAAAAGGAATGAGAGGACATGGTTGAGTTTTAAGGGTTAAAAAATTTGTATTGATTTCCGGCAATACTACTAGTTCTATAGAAAAAAGTTATATGACAATATTATAGATAATAAAAAAATTTAATTTAGAAGTTGAAAACTAAAACTATGATTATTACAAATACTTTTTTATTGGTTATACAATTATGAACTCAGTAATTGCATAGAACATTTTTTTAACATAAGATGTACGTAAGTCCAACATAAACCAAAGAGCTGCTGATGTGAATATGAGTATCAACCGTAAAACGAATTAAACTGGAAACGATATTTATCGCTTCATTACCCATTGCAACGCACAAATCGGGTAGCTCAATCAAAAATACATACAATGTGCCAGCTAGAAAAAAAAATTTCATGTTTTTATTCTGGTAATAACAATCAGGTATTTAGAAATCTAAAAAAATTTCAAATAATTATGTATTTATATACTTATAGTAAGTACATACTAAGCATATTACATATGTATATACATATGTATGTAAGCAAGTGCATATAATTGCCGTAAGTAAATATTATAATTAAATCTTGCTTTTATATGTGCACATAAGTCATTAAGACCTAGCTTTAAATGGGTTTGTGATGATCTAATTGTGTCTTTGTATGAACTATCCAAATATATTATCAAAATTTGATTTTTAATTACTGAAATATTCCAAGGAATTTCATCTTCAAGGTTTTCAAATTGTACTCATTGTAATTTGCATAAAGTGGCTTGTGGAAATCGTTAAGGCTTTGCAATATTAGATTGCTATTTACTTGTCCTCGTCTACTAAGAGGCTACATAGAAAAAATTGAATACGAATTTCTCATAAACATGTAACTTTTTACCTAACTTGGGCACGTTGTGGCAAAGCTAAGATGTTGATCAATTTCATATTATATTTACTTACTGAAATATCGGGGTTAGGGTAATTCATAAAACTCGAATTAGTGTGTATTTGACAACGGTTTGCATGCGACGCGAACAGGCTGTCCGGCGGTCGGCCCGGTCACACCTAAAACATTAACTAAAATTGTTGAGTCGATCCGCAAGAGTTTGTTGAGTCCATTGCTATCTCTCAGATGTTCACAAGAAAAAACTTCGCAGTAGTGAGTCCATAGCGAAATTTCCAGCAATTTGTTAAATGGAAAAATCGTCAGACATACTTTTCAGTACAGATCAAATTTGAGTATATATCGCAATATAAAGAGAAAATCTCAAAAATAAAATGGCTCATTCTAATGTAGACAACTAAATGAATCTAATGACATATGATCTCCTTCGGAGAAGATAGGCTAGCAATGTGCGCATCATTTTGATTATAAATTCTCTGAGAGTTTCTGAGACAACCATGAATATTTAAAATATATACTATATATAACTTATCAAAAGAATAATAAATAATATTGATTCAATATATTCTGTATGAAAAAATCGAATACTTTTTGCTTGTATATTTTTTACACAAAAAAATTACCTATATTTCGACATTGGAAACGTCAAATACCATTCGGAAACTGACAGATATTCAGTAAAAAGTCTAAAATTTACGAAGAAAACTGGGAAATATTGAAAAACAAAAAAACCGAGGATGGTCAATTTTACTGAAAAATCATCTTTTCGGACGAGGCTCATTTCCACCTCGATGGTTACGTTAACAAGCAGAATTGTCGCATTTGGGGCACAGGACGGCGCTACGTGCCATACAGCAAACGCTACACTCAAACTTTTACGCCCTATCTTCGAAAATCGCATAATCAGCAAAAGAGGTGATGTGAATTGGCCTCCCAGAAGCTGCGATTTAACTCCGCTGGAATATTTTCTGTGGGGAGCTGTTAAAGATAAATGTTACGCCAACCATCCAGAAACAATTCAAGATCTAAAGTACGAGATTCAAGCTGCTGTAGCTGCCATAAGGCCTGAAACCATCGGGAAAGTACTCCAAAATTGCGTGGATCGGATAAGCTACTGTAAACTCAGCCGTGATAGTCATTTGTCAAAAATTGTTTTCCACAAATAAATTTCATAAAACAATCTTTTAAATAAATATTAGACCTTTTATTATTAAAATTTTATGTGACCCACCCTTTAGTATTAACGTGTGTATAATGTATTTATTGTACACACATATGTACATATATACGTATGTAATATTTGTGGAAGAAACACAGAATCAATGAACGATTCCATTTGAAGTGTTTATTCTCTCCAGCTGATTGATGATGTTTTTAATTTTCTCTTCTATCCTTTGCTTTTCATTTCAACAAATTGAAGAGTGTAAAGAAAGCGAAGAAATTAAGTTGGAAAAATAATTGAATTGCAGGTTGTATTGAGTGGCAAGAACACACTTGCGCTGGAAAAACTTATGCGGAGGTGAAAAGTAAGCTTGTATGTATATGCTATATCCATGTATATATTAGGGTGTTCGTGATTTTTCAAGTTGGTTTGTTTTTTGCAAACACTCGCTAGAGTTTCAGTTTTTGCCTTAAAAAATTTACGTGAAAAAAGTTATAAATTTTCATTTTAACAGTGAATAAAGCATTTTACTTCTTCCGCATATTTTAGCAGCGATTTGTTGATCCTTTGCAATAAAATTTTTTATCTCCAATGCAAATTAACCTACAACTTTGAAAACGCATTTTTCTTTTCAAAGAAGATTTAATAATTTTTTTCATAAAAATGCTACTTCAAAAATTACATTCAAGTCTTATAAATTCTGCGTTGCTCATACGACATGGTACATGCATGCTCAGTTACTGAAGACTAAGTCTGAGTGCATTTGATATACATATAACTTTAACTGCGTGTGACTTTTGAAGAAGTAAATTTATGGAAAAAATCACTAAATCCCTTTTTGTATTAGACTATATTAGCGCGCAACTAAGTTTCCTCTGTTTGTCAATAGATAGATCCAGCAGTTAATGATGATCGACTTTGCTTTATCCACAGCGTGATAACTAGACATTCGAAAAAGAAAATGTACTTCCAAATTAGTGGCTTTGTTGACGTGTCAAATAGAGTTGTGTGAATATGAAATTTTTTTGCCAAATAATCGTCATGTGCTTTCAGTTAAAGAAATTGACGACTCAAACACATTGGGTATTTCATAAAGTTTACGAAGGTGCTATTCCAAAGCGTGCCGTGATTGATTTCCTCGCTTCCTCGTTTTCGATACCGTCCACGTGAAAGAAGGCCAAAAACCCTCGAAGACTGTAAATTACAGGCGTTGCTCGATGAGGATCCGTGTCAAACGCAAGAAGAGCGTGCTTCAGTATCGGAGATCAGTCATTTTAAAGAGACTATATGCACTGGGTATGATTCAGAAATAAGTAGCTTGGATCCCTATTACCTCAATACCAGGGAGGCACGAAAAAGTTTGGATGAAAATTTGGGATGAAGAGCAACCTGTAGAGATTCAAGAGCTGCCATATCATCCAGAAAAACCAACGAACGTAACAGACAAAGGACACCGTGATGCATGAAATTGAAGCTCGTGATCTCGGCGACAAGGCGGCGCCACTTCCCACACATTGGCCACCAAGATCGTGTTATATCACACCGTTAGACTTTTTCTTGTGGGCATATATAAAGTCTAAAGTCTATGCGGAGAATACTGCTTGGATTCAGACTTTGGAAAAAAACATCACGAGTGTAATTCCTCTGTTACTAGTTGAAATGCTCGAACGAGTCATCGAAACTGCGACTCAACGCATGGACCATCTGAGATGGGGCCGCGGCCAATATGTGAAAGAGGTAGTCTGCATAAAATAAATCCCAACGAATTTTCTTTCGAATGATAATAAACGTTTCCCATTAAATTTGAGGTTTGTGTATTTTTTCTATAAAAAAGTTGGGAACCTCGAAATCGATATCTCTTTACATACATATATATATTTGGCTCTCCGTTTTTCACATTGCATTTTTTTTTATCAAAAAACTAAGATCTCAGGTGGGGTTTTGAAAAAAGTCAAGTTGAGAAATAACATACACCCTAGTATACATATATATTACGGTGATTCAAATTTTTTTTTCTTTTTTCGATTGGTACTCGGAAAAATAGGTTCCCAGACACCTCTAAGAAAGCCTCTCCAAAAACCTATGAGTTTCATCATTCATAATGATTTTTTTTATTGGGTTATAAAATCCATAAGAAATTCAAAATTTTTCCAAAAATAATCAAACTTTAACTATTAATATCATTTAAATGGTTGGGTTTACGAAAAAATCATAGGAGACCTTTTTAGGGCATTCAATTTCCTACAAAATCTAAGAAAAAGATATTTTTTCAAGTAGTTGGAAGCGAGATATAAATTTTTGTATCTGATAATAAGAAAATATAGAAAACTGTATGTAGGAGGACCTTCCCGTTACAATTAAAAACTCATATTTGGAGAGGCTTTCTTAGAGATGTATAGGAAACTATTTTTCCGAGTACCAATCGAAAAAAAACAATTTGTTTTTTGAATCACCCTAATATATATATGTATATGAATGTACATACATATGTGTATGTATTTGTGTGTTTGAACAATATTAAGAAAACTCTTACGAAGCTAAAATTCGTTTTGATATGACGTCAAAGTGTTTTTTATTTCTATTAATGGTGGAAGAACTCGAGCAGTCTCAATTGTGTTCACACACCCAGACACACAAATACATGCACACACCCACATGTGCAATTGCTTACTATGAAATCGTTGCAAACGCTAAACGATTGTTGTTGTTATTTCGTTTTTGTTTTTGTATTTTTCTGCTGCTTTTGTCACAAGTGCGAACTTTGCATGCAACGAACACCCATCTGTACCCACCTCAGCCCCCGCTTATGCCACGATTTGTAAATTCTAAAACACAAGGACTCGGCTCCTTTCAATCGACGTGATTAGCTTTGTCAATTTGCCACCGTCAATGGCGTCAGTGCAGCGCAAGTGAAGCGTTACAGTGCGCTCACAAACAAACGCAAAACAATGGAGAAATTAATATGCCACCAAAGTGCATGCAAAATCCAAATATGCAACTGCGTTGCATGCAACAACAGCAACGGGCACCAAATGCAACTGCAAAGGGCTAAATGCCGAGTGCAAAATGCTGCGATTGCGTCAAAGTGAATGGCGAAATGGCGCGCGCTTCACTTGTGATTTGAAAATATGTGACTTAATGACTTGACTTGCGCCTCCTTTATTTCTCTTTTACTTTTTTTTTGCTTTTGTTTCTGTTTGGTGTTTGTTGCAGTCTCTCGGCACAAGCTGCAGTTAACATTTACCGTTGCAAGGTTTCGTACAAGAATTTCCAATCACTTTTCAAATTGTGCTCAATGAGCTGTTTAACGCCTTGAACAACACACTCGTGTAGGTGGGGTGCGCGGGTGTTAAGTGTTCGTAGTTAGCAGTGCACCAGACCAAAAATGCTCGCATTGTCCCATTATGCGATTTATGGTAACTTAATGTGTTTAACTTTTGTTACACGCTGTTAAATAAATTTGAAATTCAGTATTTGGAAGCTTAGCACGGAGTTTCTTGGTTGCAGTTTCCTGCAGAACTGTAATTTTAGCCAACTTCGGTATTCTTAATTTGTATTAACTGACATATTTTCCGATCGATAATCTGTCAACGATCATTTCTCTAAAACATATTAATAGCCATTCGTTTAACACTATTAACCTCTCACTTTTGCACTTCATATATCCGAGTTCTGAGTAAGAAATGTATGAGATGTAGAGAAAGAAAATGTAATGAGGTGGCTTACCACTACGGAAATATATACAGTTTTAAGAAATAAGGGTTAAAAGTGTCATGGATCAGTGGGCCTACAGATGCCCCAAAGCAAAAATGTAATCATAGGTGCTATTTTGACCTCATTCATTACGTTTCTGGCTTTAAATTCGGTCACAATCGTGGCTCGATGTGATGGTGCATTAGCACCAAATCCATGAATTGTTCTTCCACAATTCAGGCCATTATTGATTTAGGTTCTCACGCAAACACCTCAATACGGCCAAATAGAACTGCTTATTGACCGTCTGTCCATCCGGAACAAATTCATGATGCCCCAAATCAGGAATATCGAAAAAATATGGCAACACCTTGATTTTTGAGCGTCTTTGTCGTGGGTTTTTTGGTTTCGTCTCGTTTTTTTCCCTCCATTCCGATGATCCATGAATGTAGACTCGGAATTCGCATCTATTAAGTTCGATCAAACTGGACATAGTGTGCTAAATTTTACTGAAATCGGATCACGTTGTGACACGTAATATATGATATATACATAATAAAGCTATAAGAGCCAGATACTTTTTGAACACACTTCGTATGATATCAAAAACCATTTTACCGACACCAAGACTGTGATCTTATGCGCTCCCAAGTCTAATGTGGTCCTGTGCGGATTTTAACCTCATTATTTAGAGCATCTCTTTTGTAGGTTGGATTAAAACTTCTTCCATATCATTCGAGTTATTAATTGCAAAAATAACTAATGGAACAAAATCCAAACCTTTATTTTAATAGATCTTATAAACAGAAATCCATTAGTTCTGCGTTTGATTGAAGATATGTGAAGACATTATGATTCGTTTTATTCCGTAATGATTTTCCATAGCTTTTCTTGAAGAGAGTTTTTCATCAGCAGAATTATTAGCCATATACATATAGCAACAGGCGACTTGGTGCTAGCTCTATAAGGTTGATGCATAAGAACCTCCCAACTAAGCTCTCTGAGCTTCTGGTGAGTTACCATCTAAGTGTTGCCTGGCGTAGTCCTGTTGGAACACATCTCCTTTCTTATAGGTCAAGCTGGCTGCTTCTTAATCCTTTAACACACTTAGTAAACTCTTTTTGGCCATCGTTTGCGTCGCCTCACCGTGACGGGTTTCGCTTGACGTTGTTATAAGTGATCTACTTGTCATTATCAATAACCACTCGTTTCAGAAATGAATCGATTTGGTTACAATTTAGTGGTGGTACACAGACGGAAATTCGCCTGTGATTATTCTTGCGTTACCTCGTGTGACACCGATATATCAAGCTTCATTTTATATCCAACCTTAATTAAATAAACAAGCCATTGTTCTTGATACTTTTTTGTAATACTTGTATTGAAAAAATAATTTGATTTCATTTTACTGTCCAAAACATGTGGAAAAAGTTGTGACAGAAAGCTGAGACACCTAATGCTTGATTCATTAGTATTTACGTTTTTAAATATTTTTTTATATATATTTTTTTTATTTTTTTTTAGTTTCATTCACATCATTTGGAAACCAAACTTTTTGAACATATCCCTACATGTGGCAACACGTATTTACACACACAGGATATCAATTTGTGAAAACAAGTAAGGAAAGCAATGAAAAAGTAATTGAATCGCTGAAACTTGTATGAATGCTTGTGTGAGAAATCAAAGTGTCATCAAAATGATTTGATTGATTGAGAAGACACGTCACAAATAGCTTTATTAAAACTTTTTGAACGGAGACTGAAATGAAATCGAATAGTTTTAAACATTTTTTTAGTTAAAATGTTAGTTGGTAAAAGCGCCACTTTTTTCCATAAAATTCGAACGCTTTTTGAATATCGCTCATACAGTTCATTTAAGAGGAGTTCCTTTGTGTTATCCATAAACTCCTAAGGGTGTATCACCAGATTCTCATAGATCGACGAAGTGCTTTGAGTTGGTTACAAATATATTACGGCTGATTAATCCAGAAACTTGGCTAAGTTCAACAAAAGCGTGTTCAGCGAGATAATTGAAGCTCAGTCTGCCAAAAGTCAAAGGAAGTGACAAGCAAATTTTCTTCGTCTTCCTCCATTTTTCTTTGCCAAAAAGCGTCATACCGCGTGTGAATCTACAGAACAATTTTCCGTCAGTATACCTACATATAATTGTTGCTGAGAGCCAACAGTTTAAAGGATCTCTTACAGTGCACCCTAGGCCAGAAGGTCCGAAGCTCAAGAAGACATCGGAAAATTGCTTCTTTTCCAATTGAATGAAATTGGGAAAGGGTGTGTTCTCTAGCAAGCTCATCGGTTGTTCATATATATCCTTCAAGTGATGGTCGCGGCTACGTCTCCGTTGAGTCTAATTTTCGATGACTCATTTAACTTACCTTTTCGACTGGTAACTGGCAAATGACACGGGTGATGTTTTGTTGCAGGTCTTGGATTGAAGTGGGATTGTTCGCATAGACTTTAGACTTTACATATCCTCACAGAAAAAAGTCTAACGGTGGCCAATCGACCGGCCCAAAACGTGAAACTATCTGCTCACCGAAGTGTTCTCTCAATAAATTCATTGATTAATGCGATGTGTGGGAAGTGGCGCCGTCTTGTTGAAATCAAATGTCGCAGAGATCACGAGCTTTAATTTACTTTCAGAGATCAAATTGTCGGTTAGCATGACGCTTACGTTCTCATCAGTATCATTTTTGAAGAAATATGGACCTAAGATTCCACCGGCCCACAAACCACGTCAAAACGTTGTGTTTCTAGACGAAATGACAACTCTTGAATCTTTTCAGGTTGCTCTTCGCCCCAAATGCGGCAGTTCTGCTTGTTACATACCCATTGAGTTGGAAATGGGCCTCATCGTTGAACAAAATAAGGCCCGAAAACGTCGTATTTTTTAGGAACTTTTCAACAGCCCATAGAGTGAAGAGATGTTGCTTAGGAAGGTCGAGTGGATTCAGTTCCTGCATAAGCTGTTTCAACTTGAGATCTCGACGTACAATGTAACAAGTTGTTCCATACGTCAGTCGGAGTTGCTGCGAACGTCGCTGAATTGAATATCCACGGTCTTCGTGTACACTCTCAGCTACGGCAGTTATACTATGTTCTCCACTGCATTGCGTATTAGAGGGGGTCTGTTCGGTTGAATATTATCTAGTCATGAAATCTGTGTCTCAAGAAGGGTGATGGTGTTGCGAATAGTACGCTTAGTAGGCCGATTATGTTATGGTCATGTTGAGCGAAGCATGACAAACACAATGAAGTAAACTTTATTCAGGCATAAGACTTTGCATGATCAAATGCTAAACAATACTGAACAAAAATAACATGACAGTTTGACACGACTCACGTGATCAGTCAAGAAAAGGCTATTGAAAAAGTACCTCTACTTGGATCGCCCGTTATAACCCCTTTCAAATTTAATACAATTAACACCTTCGTTCCCTCGGAAGGTGTATTTATAATTAGCTCTGTCTTCATGTCCCAATAAAACCCGTTAATTGAAAGCTACTCACTTCTTATATCTCGCCTACTCACGAAGTAATGTAAATTTTCATGTTTTCCACGCATTCTTTTACTGCATTCATTATATAATATAAATATATGCCTTTATTTATTATATAAATTATATTTACTCTCTACTCCTTTCCGAGCAGTTTTTATTGTTTTTGTGCTGTATTTATATATACATATATAAATGTCTTTTTCATGATTTTCATATTTTAAATTGTCGGCTTTGCCATCAAGCTACTCTTCCATTGCGTCGAGCCTACACGCGTTACTATAGTTACAGCTGCTGGCCAAACGCCGTCCACTTGAGGCCAAGTGCTCAATATGCAGTGTTCGGGCCAGTTGCTCAGTTTAACATGCGAACTGCAAGTGTATTGCTTTTGCTGCAATATATTGTGCTCGGATTGGGGTAAATGGGCTAATGGTCAGCGCGTTCTACAATTGAATTGGAATGGAGCACGAGGTGGCAGCGCTGACGGCGGCTACGTTGGTGGCAGCGATGTCCTTCACAGCGGCGGTTGTTGTTGTTGGCGATACTGAAAAAATACTCCAATTAATTTCGAATAAAAATACTGTGTTTTATTTGCTGAAGAGGTCAGCCGCGATATGCGAAAGTGGGCACAGAGCGGGTGTTGGGCGGTTGCGGCTCGAGCGGCGCGTAAAATTGCGCAGTCAACAGCAGCTTTGCACTGCACTTTTCGTGCTTCAGTTTCAGGCAGTTTTTTCTTACATACACACATACAAATGTGCACATAACTTAATTTTTAATTTTTTTATTTATGATTTTCATTGAAATATGCGGGTTTATTTTATATTTATTTGTGTTTGTGGCGCTTCATATGTCAGGAGCTGGACAGTGAGCCAAACTTATTTAAATTGCTGTTTGTTTTTGTATGCGAGTGTAATAATAATACTCAACTAAGATAAACATTAGCTAAAAAGAATTAAGTCGTGTTTGTAATTTCTCTCCTAATTAATATCTCTTCTATTTAAAATATGGTTTTTATTGAAGTTTGAAGATCAAAACAAATGAGGTAAAGGTGAATCTAGAAACCCGGACTTACTTAAAAATTAAGATGGACTTTATAGAGTTTTCAAAATAATTAAAAATAAAAAAAATTTCGGTTTCATGGATTCAGGCGATAGAGAGATATCAAAAGTATATTCATGCCATATTTCAAGTAAATCGGCTGATTAGAACAGCGATCTTGTGGCAACTGCACTGAATAAAGTAGTTTCGAGAAAAACAAGTTTTGAGTTAGTAGTAAAACGACCAAGCTGCCACGACACTCAAACGACCATAACTTTCATAATAATTTGAATATTGGGAAATCCTTTTAGGGAGATTAAAAAAAAAAACTTCAAAATAAAAATAAATGCATTCGGTGATTTTAACGATAAGTGAAATTATTCAGCAAAGAAGTTCCATTTAATTTTGGGTGCGAATTGCTAATTTCTGGTACCGAAACGTTCATAATGTTGAAACAGGTCTTCGGCGGTAATTGTTTGTCGAGTGTTGTACATTGGTACAAGCTATTTGAAGAGGGTCGAGAACGCGTTGACGACTACTCGCGTCCAGGAGGGCCATCAACAAAAATCGACAATTAACACTAAGAGAACATACCGGCATCGTTGGAATACCGGAAGTGTTAGCGAAAACCATTTTGAATGATCAAATGCGCTTAAGAAAAGTGAAAGTACGATTGGTTTCAAAAACACTCAATATATTTGAAAACCAGCGTCTCGTTAACTCTTGCGAAACAATGCTTTCCGACTACCAGGTAGTCATGAAACGTGGCGATGAGTCAGGCCGAAAATTGTGGCAAAAGTGAGTTGAAGTCATAAAAATAACGTCAGAGCAGGTCAAAAATCAAGGTTATGTTGACAGTTTTCTTCGATTATTTCGAATTCCTCCCCACCGACCAAACTGTCAACAAGGAATACTATTTGATGCGTCATTCGCGGCAAATTATTTGTAAAATTGGGCTGGAATTATGGGCCGATTGCACTGATTCTTAGAGAGTTTTTCGCCAAATTTTTAACCAATATCTGGCCGCAACGACCGTACTCATCTGACTTAGCTCTGTGTGACTTCTGGCTGTTGAGGAAATTCAAACGAACGCTCCGGGGAAACCGTTTTGAGCCAATTGAATACATTGAACGTGAAACGCTACGCGCATTGAAGGCTATTCCAGAAATGGAGTTTAACAACTGTTTCAAGGATTGGAAAAAACCTTGGCACAAGTGGATTACTTTAAGTGGAATGATGGAGATTTTGAAAAATAAATTAAGTATTTTAAAATTATAAACAAAGTCTAAATTTTTTTTATATAGTAGATATGAAAAGTTATAGACCGATTCCATTTATTTTGAAGCTGTGGTAACAGGTGAGACAACTTTATTTATTGTGAAAAAATGGATAAAAAGAAATTTTTCGTGCTTATAAAATATTGCTTTTTGAAGGGAAAAATACAGTTGAGGCAAAAACTGGGCTTGGTGACGAGGTGCCGTTCGTGCCAGTGGTGAGACCAATTCGAATCAGTCGGTTCTGCTGAGTTGGGTCTCATATAAAATTTTGTTGGCAAATGAATTGAAGCCGAGAGACCATTCGAAGCTTTGCCGATTGGGCGCTGGAAATGATGGATGCCAAAGAGGATTTTTATTGAAAAATCATCGTCTTATTTGTTGGAGCCACCCATATGATTAGACCACTATAGGATGTAGCTGCCATAGATCAATCAAAGCGAAGTCCTTGTTTGGAAATTGCTTTTATTTGAGAAAGTATTTCCGCGGATTTTTGTAAGCTCCGTAGAAATGGAATGGGTCGGAGCATACAAACTGCACGATCGGAACAGGTTCTTGTAAGGTACCTTTTATATGCGTGTCCTGTATTATAGCTTCGGGTGAGCCGAAGTTGAAGTTTTTTCTTATTTTTATTAAAACAAAAAGTATGTTAAGTCAATCATTTCCAACCACTGTGCCAACTCATCGCGGATGGTGTATATATTGGAACATACATTTGTGTGTGTGTTGTGAATATAAATAAATAAATAAATATAACATATTTGAATGCAGTCAAACGCGTGCACTCTGTTTAAGCGCAATAAAAGAAGAAACTTACGCTTTAGCATTGGGCAACAGAAGAAAGGAAACATTGCCCTTTTTATATAAATTTCCACTGTTTTTATTTAGACAAAAATTAAAAGAAAAAAAACAGTCGGTTAAGCGCCGTAAACCAGCGGTTTGCTAAGCAATTTGTTTTTGTTGTTGACTTGTTTTGCAATTGTACATCTACATACATAAGTATATACCATTTTGGTCAATGGACATTCAAGTGTTCGGACTGTAAATTGTGCTGAAAATATGGAAAATAAATATTGAATGGATTTGGTTTGGACTGGGCATTGGATGTTCTTGATTCTGCTCAAAAATTGTGTGCTCGAGAAAGAGAGTGAGCGATGGATGGGGGGGGGTACAACATCTGACTATTGACCATTACGGCAACTTTTATTTTCGGAGCGTGCCTGCATTTAAGGGCGAAACTTTTGCAATTTAGTGCAACAAAGCGAAATGAAAGCGGTTAGCAGCAATTCTATGGATGAATAGATTCAGCGATGCGCAATGTGAACAAAACAGTTACTTTGCAGCGAAATATATATGTAGATATAATGCCAACAAACAACAGTATACAAATGTAATTTGTTAGAAAATACTACACTACATATTTCTTTACAACAATGTTAAAATGCTTTTGAAAAATACATATTTTTTTATTTTGCCACATTTTCTAATTCAGGGATGTTTTTAAAAAATCTGGTCTATATTATTATTTTTTTTTTTAATTTTTATATGTACATCTTCATCGATTTTTTCGCGTGTGAAATTATAGCCGAGTTTACAACAGCGCGCCAGTTGTTCCTCTCTTTGCCGTTTGGCGCCAATTGGAGATTCCAAGTGTAGCCAGAACCTTCTCCGCCTGGTCTTTCCAGGACTTTATCCTGGAGGTCTTCCTCTTTCTCTGCTTCCTGCGTCGAATACTTTCAGAGGTGGAGTGTTTTCATCCATTCGGACGACAGCGTAGCCTCTATCTCTTAATTCCCTGAGCTATGTAAATGTCGTTGTATAACTCATTCAGCTTATCGCTCTACTGAATGCGGTATTCGCTGATGTCTAAGGGGAAAGAATCATAAAACTTTTGCTCTCGAAGATTCGTAACACCGAGTCATCAGATGTTGTCATCGTCCATGCCTGAGCACCATATAGTAGGACGGATGATGAGTGACTTGTAGAGTTTGGTCTTTGTTTGTGGAATTAAGATTGTTTTTCTCAATTGTTGGTGTTAAATTTGGTTCCAAGATAAACGAAATTTTCTACGAATTCGAAGTTATGGTTTTCTTCAGTGACGTGGAAGCCAAGTCGCGAGTGCGATGACTCTTGTTTGATGACAGGAGATATTTCGTCTTACAATAGTTCGCTACCAAATGCATTTGCTTCGCTTCCTTATTAAAATCTGGAGAAAACAGAACTAGCGTCGTGGTTGATATGATATCAGCAGCTGTACATTCCTTCCCTATGCTGACGGATCTTATGGTGTCTGGTATGGAGGCAGTTACTTTTCGTGCTGCGAATAGTAGCTTCAAAATCGACGAAAAGATGGTGTGTGTCGATCTTCTTTTCACAGATCTTTTTCAAGATTTGGCACATGGTGAATTACTTATAGCATAAATGCCATAAAAATATGTTTATCTCGATTTGCTCAGTTCGTGTCGAAGCAATATATGTATTAAAATGAAAACATGAACCAACGTTTCGATAAAACTCGTTGCATATCAAAGGAACTGTGAAGGATAAAAGCTTGATTTGATATTTTAACGTACGAGTTACCTAATGTAAGACAAGCAAGTAAGAGCTAAATTCGCGAGTAACAGAACATTTTATACTCTTGCAATGTCCAAGACTCAAAGCCAAGTAAATACCCCTAGGTGGAAAACGTTGAGGATTGAAATGCAAGCAATTATATACAAGTACATAACTCATACACTGGCCGATATATGCATTCGGCTTAAGTGTAGTATATGAGAATTGAATAAATATCGAACCGATTTTAACTATTTTACTAATACCAATATTTTTAACATGCCACATACCAATAAATGTTTTCTAGGTTTCGGATGTCTCACATACCAATACCACAAATCCTGATATTAGTTATATGGGGCTGGGTCAAGTTGTTATCTTTTTAGACACTGAGATACACTGATAGCAGTAAAACAAGCTCTCTCATTTTTATTGAGATAACTCACAAGTTGGCTGATATACATATGTGGTATAAAGTCACATTGAAGTTCGAAAATCGCTGTATTGGGTATATGGGAGCTAAGGGAAGAATTATTGACCTGATTTAACCTATTTTTGACACACATACATACCATTAGCAGGAAAGAATTATTTATGAATTTCAATGTGTTCAATATTGCATGAACATTTGAATGTAAAAAAAGTTAGTTCACGTTGGATCCAACACAATTTGTCAATCGCTCTTGTCAATTGGTCGAGAGAACATTAAATAAATAAATACGATGGCGGTGCTTCCAAACATGTTTATGACATCTTGACAAGTGATGAATCGTGGATTTACGCGTATGAGCCTGAAAGTAAGCATCTGTCGACTGTGTGAGCGTTTCCATATACGCCGAATTCAACAAAACTTGTTAGCGAACGAAGCGCTTCCAAGAAAATGGTTGCAACCATATCGCAAAAACAACGCAGAACAGTAAATTCAGATAATAAGCCAACCCTTTGTTAGCCAGTTGTTTTTCAAGAAATCGGGAAAACCAATCGCGGAAGACGTAACTTTAATCACGCTTCACCACGACAATGTGAGCTCTCACACTTCGACTGAAACAACTGCATTTTCTAGTACTCAAAATATCGATATGCTGAGACATCCAGCGAATAGATCTGACGTGGCACTGAATCCCTTACTTCCGTACGTAAAAAAGTACTAAAATTTCAATGTTTTTCGGCACCAGAAGAGGCGGTTAATGCGTTAAGAAGGTATGTTTTGAAAAAATCTCAATCAAAGTGACAAAAGTACTTCGAAAATTGGTTCAAAAGCATGCAAAAGTGTATAGATCTTAATTGATAATAGTTTGATATATGGTATATATGATATAACCCGAAATAAAAAAGGCAACCCTCGTCTAAGTAGCTGCTTCAGAACAAATTTTCTTTACAAATAATAATGAAAGCGCGGACCCCAACTGTTGGAAATCCCGCCTAAGAAACTCTTTGGTGTCAGGCATATCCGAAAAGCCTTGACTATTTTTGGCCTCGGTTTACAAAGCTATTACCGAACATTCAGGTATTGGATATATGTGTATGTAAAACTTAAAAAAATTTTCAGTAATCATCGAAATCGTACAGCAACCATAGAAAGTGCACTAATATATATAAAGTAAAATCGTAGTGTATGTTTTTGTAATTTCCAGAAAATGCACAAATTATGCATTGCGCAGAAGATGCAAGTTCTGCAATGCTATTAAAATACTTAGAAACTTTTGAGCGTCATTTGCTACTAACACCCAAAGCAAAACGTTAGTAAATCTTATCATTTTGGTTTAATCTAAATTTTAGGGTTATATTTATTTCCGGATATATTTCTCTTCGCTCGCAGAGAGCACAAAAACTCCGTTTGTCGCACAAATTTGTTGTCAAAAGCAATATAACTAACTGATGTGGGTAATCCGTTAACAATATTACCTGAAGTCGATTTATCTCTTCCCAAGTTCTGTTAAAAGTATTGCCTTCCTTCACGCGTCTAACAATATATTTAGTCGCTCCGAGTGTTTACCTATTGGATACTGTTTAGTTAGAACACATACAATTGTAGGCAAGTAGAAGTAGTAGTCGGAGTCAATCTTAAAGCTATTATCATAGTAGTGAATGTATACTTCCCTTAGGGAATAAAACTTTAGAGCAGTATGATATCTACCGTTGCCTTAATTGCAGTCTCCTTCGCTTGATTGACGCTGCAGTGATCCGTCAGCCTGAAACTAACGTCAGAACATCCGACAGAAGACTTCCTTTTAACTTCGATGCATCCACACCACTTCTCCAAACTCTTAGTCCGAAATCCCTAAGACTCAAGTTGCATGAGAGCCCCTGACATAAGAGTCCACCTCTTACCCTCCCTCTTAACTTAGATCCATCCACACCAACGGCTTCCGAAATTCCTCGCAGATGCATGAGTAGTGAAGGAAGGAAAAAATCAATAACTCCACTTATCGGCAATTTCCTTCGAATGAGGAGTAAAAGAACTTCATGTCACTTGTAAAATTAACAAAATCCACTTGATCCATATACATATGTATAGCTATATATGTATGTAAGCCAAGCCCACTTTCAAAAATATCTCGACTATTATAGGCTATATAATGCGGATATACATGTATATCTGAGCTACGATTATTCAGATGATTCAATTACACGAAAGAAGTATAAAAAAGTTATTTTGACTATAGCCTTGTTTATTAATATGGTTCGGATGATCTAATTGATATCCGACGTTTTTTTCCGAGCTTTCGATATCTAACTTTTTCAGCCGGGTAGATTCATTAAGTTTCCACAGTGTGTGCATTGAATCGAGTTGGCAAGAAACTTACGTAAAAATTCCTTACTGACTAACTACTCGTACTTTGCCATTTCTTTGTAGGCATACTCATATTTCAACAACTCACTACGAGAGTTAGTTAAGGAGGGATTGCATAGAAAAGCAAAAACAACAAGTAGAAAACAAATTCATCCTTGGCAGCGCATTCTTGACGATGCCAAGAAGTGGAAGCAGCTGAAAAAAATGAAGAAGAAAAAGTTGCAGCAAAAGAAGAAACTTCCACAGCGTTGCACTGCAACTACTTGGGGCGAGGACAAGACGAATTCTGGCAAATGACTTTTACCCGTGCTTGCCACATTTGTTAATGAAGAAAATGTTCAAGTTTTCTCCGTCTTCATAGTTCTTTCTTTTTTCTTTTCTTTGGCAACCAACATTTTGCTCTACATTTACATTTTCATTTCATTTTTCCGCACTGAAAGTATGCAAAAGAAAACGAAGAAAAAATTTAATTAATAGTAATTAGTACGTTTAGCGCCCGCATTGTGCTTGCTCAAGAGCGGGCAGTGTAAAGGGGGCGATAATGATTACACAACGCCTTTGGCCGACCCGTCGCAAAAGTTGTGTTGCCACAACCCGCGGCGCCAAGTGCCACTCTCGGCAATTTGCGGTCGGTGGATAAATGCAAATAAAAGCAAGTAAGAAAGCGATAGGCGCGGCCGCAGCCGAATGCTATATACTCTCGCAATTTTCAAAAGTCCAAATCCAAGAACATATTTCATTGCCTTTTTATTAATGTGACTTCAAATTAAACCGAAGCATTCGGTAATAAATTAACCAGAAGTTTGAAAATTCTTACATTGGGATCAGAAAGCCAAAACAAATTTTAATCATCGAAATTCGCTTTATTGTTTTTCAAAATATTCCCCATTCAGATCTACCTATTTCTGTGTTTGAACCAATTTTCGAAGTACTTTTGCCACTTTAATTCAGGTATCTCCAAAACATGCGTTCTGAAAGCATCAACCGCCTCTTACTTCTTCTTTACTGGCGTAGAAATCGCTTTAGCAGTTAAAGCTGAGTTAACAACAGCGCACCAGTCGTTTCTTCTTTTCGCAAAGTGGCGCCAATTGGAGATTCCAAGCGAAGCCAGGTCCTTCTCCACTTGGTCCTTCCAACGGAGTGGAGGTCTTCCTCTTATGACCTAGCCAGCGCAGCTGCTGTTTTTTAAGTCACTGAACTACATCAATGTCTTCGTATATCTCATACAGCTCATCGTTCCATCGAATGCGATATTCGCCGTGACCAATGCGCAAAGGACCATAAATCTTTCGCAGAACTTTTCTCTCGAAAACTCGCAACATCGATTCATCAGATGTTGTGATCGTCCATGCCTCTGCACCATATAGCAGGAAGGGAATAGTGAGAAACTTATAGAGTTTTGTTTTTGTAGGTGTCGAAAAACTTTGACCTACTAGTTTATCTTTTACGTATGGTAATAAAAAGAAGTCATACGGTCCCAACTGAAGATTATACGATGAATAACTCATCAAATTGATGTTTTGAGTACTCAAAAATGCTATTGCCTCAGTCAATTGTGAGAGTTTGCGATGTCGTGGTGAAAAGCGATCCATTTTGCGCGGTTGGTTTTCTGCGATTTCTTGAAAGAAAACTAACAAAAAAGTGGTTGTTTATCACTCAGAATATATTGTTTTTCATCGTTTTAGTGATATGGTTGCGGTATATCCAGTCGTTCTAAGAAAACAGGCAACTATTTGCTTGGAAATGCTTCGTGCGCGAACAATTTTTATTGGATGCGACTCATCGTGAAACACTTATGCAGCGGACTGATCTTTACTTTCGGGTTCGTCTTTCATGATTTCATTCATTAGGGAAATTGGAATCGCAGAACCTGAAAATTTCACTTGTTTGCTAGAAAAATATTCTCTGCAATAAAAAAAATTAAAATACAACAGTGACACTCTTCTCACCACATACACTATGGAAATCACAACAAGATACTATCATAAATTGCATTATATATGACCAGTCTAAACTTATTTAACCATTTTCTGGGCGACTCACAGCGGAAGTACGAAATTCTGAATTGAGAAAGAGTCGAAGTCTTGAGTACAGTATGAGACATACGAGTATATGCCCGCAGAGATATCGAATTAATGGGGCGTTCGATAGTTGCAAGCGGCATCGTGTCTATATGTTTTTCGTAGTTCGTGGTGTCACCTAGCGTCAGTCTCGCACAAACTCAACAACAGTATTTCAAAGTCAGTGAAAGTACGATTATACGAAAACGTTACCAGTGCCATACGAGAAAGTCGACAAATTCTTCAAGAACTCATTTCCAAAACGTGTGACTGTATTAGCAAAGATACGTATACTTGGTGAAAAAATTGTCCAGTTGTGTGAAACAAGATGGGTAGAGAGGCACGATGCTGTCCTTCAATTTGTTGCGAAGTTACCGTTGATCATCGAAGCTCTGTCAAAAATCAGTGAGTGGAAGAACAGAGAAACATCAGGCAAAGCAACAATTCTCATATCGGCTTTGTACAAGTTCGAATTTATCGTCGGGCTCTTCTGTCTCAGCGACATTCTATCGCTCACCCATTCGCTCAGCGTAGTTCTTCAAAAGGCAGCAACTGATTTGGCGAAGGCATCAGAAATGATTGGGACGTTGCTTGCCACGTTGGAAAAAAGAGGGAAAAAGTTGATGAAATATTCCGATTGATTTATTCAGAAGCCAAGAACATGGCGGAAAAATTCGATGTTGACGAAGCGAAACCGAGAACATGTGGTCGACAAACGAAACGCGAAAATTACGGCGTGAAAACTTGCGAAGATTACTAAAGGGTCTCTGTCAACATACCTCTGCTAGATACCATCGAAGAAGATTTGGAAGCTCGTTTTTCACAAGAAGTTTTGGATGGTTCTATGAAGTTAAAACAACCGTTAGGTGAACAAAATCATTCTGCCCAGAGCAACATGTTGCGCGAGTATTAAGCGAATCGAACGGAAAAAATGACGTAGAGCAGAAAGAGCGGTCAGGGGGAAAAAATGAAAGAATATTTAATTTATGTTAAAAAGAAGTTAATTGCAGATGGCAAGGCGACGCGGCGTGGGCTAAGCCATGTAGCTAAATAGCTGTGTGGGTGGCTGAATAAGTGGGCGTTTGGCTGGTTGATCGTTTGAAAAGCGCTTGCAAGTGCACATTAAGTGGTTCCATAAATGCTGCCAAAGCGGGCGGAATAAAGCTAGCCAATATACGGTTATAATCGCGCGCAAGTGTGTGTGTGTGTGCGTGTGTTGGTTTATCGCATTGCATGCGCAGGAATCAAAACGCCAATTGCACGGATAGAAACATAAATAGACATAAAGCGCTGATGGGCGTCCGCTGACCACAAGCTGTTGGCCAGCAGATCTCACTGAGCATGATGATGCGCGCTTATTAGAGCCGCTAAAGTGCTTGGCAGCGTTGACGTTGCAACCACAAGAGGATGCTTTGCGGCAGCATAATGGCTTGTATGGATTACAATTTCACTACGCGAGGCGTGGACTAACAGAGCTGGATATGTGAGGTGTGTGACTCGTGCTTGCACTTCTGCGTTGCTTGGTAATCATAATTAATTTGGTCCATTAAGCAAAGCTTGCACCCACACAAACCCACTAAAGCTTGTGCAATGCAATATGTGTGCATTTATAAATATGTGTATGTATGTGTGCTAACAAAGCAAAATGTAATACTTATTTTTATGCTCAAACGCAGCGCTCAGCCAATAGTTGTTAGAGCAGCTGCCGCGCCAGCTCAGCCTCGGGATTAGTCTCTGCTCGATTGCTGGCGAACAAAGGCGCCTGCAGCACAAGGCACAACCATTGAGTTTGCACTAACGATTGACTTTTGCTCAATCCTTAACTAAGTATCCTTTGTTGGCATGCAAATCAATAGACAAAGCCCGCGTGGCGATTTATGGTTGGCGGTTTGAGGTTATGTCTGCCTCAATTGTTGCCATATGCCTGGTTGTCAGTATTTAGCTTCAGCTCGTTCGAACTATGGCATAAGCGTTGTACGCGGCAATGTGGTAGTCAATTTGTAAGGGAGCCCACCCGCAGTATTGGCCACTGCATGACAACTGTCGAAATCAGAAACATGTACCAAAATTTGTAGCCAAGCCAATCGGAAGTTTTGCGCAAAGAAAAGGGTTAGATTGTGGAAACAAAAGGATATATTGAATACAATTCATACTAGTTTAGAGTGCTGGAGAAAATATTATATTTTGTGAAAGAAGATCTAGCCGGAGCTGTTATGTATTGTAGACAATTTAGTCACTTTTGCTCGAGGTATACATATGCATACTATATAATATTGTAGAATATGCGGTTAGTATTTGAAAAATTTAACATGTGACAACAACAACAATGTTGGCGAGTTGAGTTCGATAAAGGAGAGTATATCTTATTGAACTACCTTCAATATTATCTGGTTTTGGTTTACATACTTATATTATATTTTGAACCACTTTTGTCCGTGATTAAAATCCCCTCACTACTGATAAAAAAATCTGAGATAGGCGAATTCTTCATCAACAAAATCATTTGTTATAGATAAGAACAGATATAAATCACTTGGTGTCAGGTCCGGATTTTAAGGTAGATGCATACCAACCTCCTAATCAAGTTCCCAGATCTTGTAGTGAATCGCCTTTGATGTATGTGGTCTGGAGTTGTTCTGTTAGAACATAACTCCTCTTCTATTGTCCAAAAGCTGGCCACTTCTGAGCGATTACTTGCTTCAAAGGATTCAATTGTTGACATTATAGGACCGAATTAAGAGCTTGGCCAATGGAGAACAACTCACTGTACAGGAACTCACCTAGATTTCATCAAACCATAGCAAACCATTCCTGTCTTTTGATCACCGTTTGCACCGTAAAATACACTCACTCTATTTTCTCTTCTTTGAACCATGTCGTGCTTCGGAAAAAGTTTATAGCCGAGTTTACAACAACGCGACAGTTGTTCTTCTACTGTAGCCATGTCCTTATCCAACTGATCTCTCCAACGGAGTAGCGATCTTTCTCTTCATCCACTTCCCCCGGCGGGTACTGCTTCGAATACTCTCAGAGCTGGATGGTTTTTGTCCATTTGAACGACATGATCTGGCCAGTATAGCCGCTGTCTTTTATTTCGACGAACTATGCCAATGTTGTGGTATATCTCGTTCAGCTCATGGCTCCATATAATGCGATATTAGCCGTGGCCTACGCCCGAAAGATCATAAATCTTCCGCAAAACCTTTATCTTGAAAACTCGTAACGTCGACTCATAGGATGTTGTCATCGTCCATGCCTTTGCACCATATAGCAGGACGGCAATAATGAGTGGCTAATAGAGTTTGGTTTTTAAGTGCACATCTACTTTTCGTGCTGTCGAAAGCAGTATTGAAACCGGCGAAGAGGTGGCGCGTGTCGAGTCTCTTTTGACGGGACTTTTCCAAGATTAGGTGCATGGTGAATACCTTATCAGTTGTTGATTTACCAGTCCTAAGGCCACACTTATAAGATCCAATCAGTTTGTTGATGGTGGGCTTTAATCTTATACGAGCAGGCTTATCTCACGGTAGTTGGCGCATATTGTGTGGTCTCACTTTTTGTGGATTGGAGAGAGGATACTCAAATCGTTGGGCATGCTTTCATCCCAACATATTCT
Organism: Bactrocera zonata; assembly: GCA_037783105.1. Classification (NCBI taxonomy): domain Eukaryota; kingdom Metazoa; phylum Arthropoda; class Insecta; order Diptera; family Tephritidae; genus Bactrocera; species Bactrocera zonata. Next base: position 458,635 of record JBAWJQ010005104.1, on the reverse strand, counting down.
ACCAAGAAGCTAATATATGCTCGACTGACAAGGTTTTGGCTTATATATTTTGCGGTGCCCATTTTCTTTCGTCAGAAAGGTAGGACCTTTAACCGCGACTATTGAGGGTGTTATTGGAACGTATTAAGGACGAAAGCCTGGCAAAAAACCATGAATTGGACTGCGATTCGGTTCCACAACATGTTGTTGCAACACCCCTATTCTCCAAACTAGGCCGCCAGCGACTATTTCCAGTCTTTCGCCGGCGTAGTCGTAGCAGAACTCTTCCTAGCTCTAATATGTATATCTGATAATGATTTCCACCTCCGATTAACCTTTTTCCCATTTACAAATTATTTAATATTTCGTGTCTTTTTGTTGAGTTTATATAGTAAACACCGGTATATCTCAATAAAATTAAACGAAGATCTCATCATATAGTATGAATTATGGATTCATTATGTTCGACCACACAGAACTAATATTATATAATTTGTAATTGTAAATGTTTCGGATATAAAACAAAATATGCTAAACATATTTTCAGCTTTTGATACTTCTTACGTACACGTTCGCAAACACTGTATCTACAGCATGTAACCCCTTTAACTGTATTTGCTCTCAATCTCCAACCTACCAGCAGTTTCATTGTTATTCTATTGTACTCATTTCCAGTTGATTTCGCGCCAACAGTCGACCAGCCATGTAAGTTACAATTCTTGATGAAGCCAATCTTGTTGGAGTTTGAGATTTAACACATACGTACAAACCATATATTGTATACTTGTATGACTAATATGAAAAGGTGAGCGACCAACATGCCGCCTGGCTTTGTTCGTATTTGACCGCGTGCAATAAGACAATGAAGTCAAACCAGGATCTCATCTAAATATGTGTTTGTGTGAGTATCTCGAAGAGTGTGGGTTTAATTGATAGGGGTTGAGTATGATGCATATGCCACAATAACGGAGTTAATGTGTATGGTAAACACAAGTATGAGTATGAGAAAGTGGATTTATATCGCGTATATATGTTTTCTTATACATATACAGACCACATGGGTACTCGAGGGTCTGTGTGGGGACACGCTTACTATCCTTCGTTACCGTTAATAAGTCATAACCGCGAGTGTGCTGAAATCTAAACAATTGCGACTTGCTCATATGTAAAATTCATTCTGATGGCAATATGTCGTGGTGATACAGGGTGTGATAAAAGGGAGTTTATGCTAATAGAAAAACTTCAATGCAAAGGATTATAATATGTCCAGATATCAGTTTCTGAGCTTTTATTCAACTGTAATTTTTCAGTATGACTTAATAACATTTATTAAATTGAAAACTGAAAGACACACCAAGTTTGAACTTCTTTTAAATTTATTTTTTTCAAATTTCGATATTTCAAAAATAGAATACTAATATATTAAATCGATATCTCAAAAAATTGTTGAGTTACATCCTTCAAAAGTGAAGACGCTCCGCTCAGTCAGTTCCATCAGTTTATATTAAAACGTTTTTTTCTAAAAACAATTTTTTTCTTTAAACTGCTTCTGGCGACTACTTTGAGACAAATGATCCAATCACTATCAAATTCTGTACGAGGTGTCTTCCGAAAATAGCGGTTTTGAAGAGTCCGTTTGTCAATTTTTTCTATTATGCTCAGATACATGCTCCTGAAATACGATAAAATTTTCATTTCCTTTCAACCTATGAATTCCTTCCGCCGAGCGAAATTGTTAAGAAAGAATATTATTTGAGCGTTGTCGTCGGTTGTGTCGAGCTATTCGCCTGAAACGGCCGGCAATCGGTCGAACATCTCTTGGTCCTTTCATCACTATAATGTACCATGTTATACTGTCATTGGATCTGGCTATTCAACAAACTCAAGAAGCCATTGCGATGACGCCGTTTTGACCCGCTACCGAATAGTAGTTGGTCCTTAAGATCATTCCTGAAAAAAGGTCATTCCGACTGTTTCGAGGACTGGAGAAATCGTTAGCAAAAGTGCGCTTTATCGGTCGGGGATTGCATACATGAAATTGATTTGGAAGAATATGTATATATAGAATTTCTATTTCATGAACAAATTCACCTTACTTTTTTATGTAATATACGTTGTATTAATATCTTAAACAGACTAACAGGAGGTTTAAAGACCGGAGTTACTCCTGTATAACCACCAGAGGCGATCTAGGGGCTAATGCCCAGAGCATACTGAAATTTTGGAGGGAACATTTATCCAGCCTGCTGAATGGCAGACGTTTCATGATGAAGTTCGAAAAGCATTTATCCGTCTGAAGAACAACAAAGCGCCGGAGGCCGATGAATTGCCAACCGAGCTATTCAAATACACCGGCGAAGAACTGATAAGGAGCATTCATTAGCTTCTTTATAGAATATGATAAATAAAGCATGCCCGACCATTGGAATTTAAGTGTTCTCTGCCCAATCCTCCAAAAAGGGAGACAATCTGCGCTAACTACCGTGGTGTAAGCCTACTTAACATCGCATATAAGGCTCTATCAAGCATACTGTGTGTGAAAGATCAAAGCCCACCGTCAACAAACTGATTGGACCTTATCTGTGTGGCTTAAGGTCTGGAAAATCCACAACTGACAAAGTATTTACCAAGCGCCAAATCATGAAAAGGACTCATGAAAAGAGGATTGACAGCACGAATACTGGTCTTTGGGAGTCGCACTCTTGAATTGGCTCCAAATCACTGTTGACAGTCATAACGTCGAAGTCGTAGCTAATTTCTTCTATATTGGTACCACTATTAACCAGCCTCGACATCCAACACAGAACTCTTACAAGCAGGTCCTACTTCGGACTGAGTAGGCAATTGAGAAATAAAGTCCTCTCTCGACGAAATAAAACCAAACTCTACAAGTCATTCATTATTCTCGTCCTGCTATATGGAGTAGAGGCATGGACGATGACAACATCGGATGAGTCGATATCATGAGCTTTCGCGAGAAAGATTCATCGGAAGATTAATGGTCCTTTGTACATTAGTCAATGCGAATATCGAAGTCAATGGAACGATGAGCTGTGTGGAGAGGTATTCTTGAGATGACTCTGAAATCCGTAATGGAACCTGGTGCATATTATTCCCGAATTATTAATTACAGATAGTTTTAATGGCAACTTGAGGTTTAAAGTCCGACAATTTTATTTCGTTATATAACAACGAACATTATTTTTTTCAGACGAATAAACTTTTTCATTATTTGACAATCCCACTTTTTCCTAAAACAACACCCTTTATAATTATTATATTACATATAAACACTTAAATATGTATGAGCAGGTTTAAATAACTTACACTATGCTGCATGTACATACTCGTAAATAAGTGTGTATTTGTGGCCACTTCAGAATCGCCCGGATAACAGATAGGCCTACAGAAGCAGTGCCAACAACATTGTAAATTATTCATAGCAACTGTTTGGCGTGTTCGGCGCAGCTTTGCCAACACAAGTACAAGTACTTTGGAAGTGTTTTTGTTGGACCCATTCATAATTTGCAGTTGTTGGCCTGAGCCATTGTGTGGACTTTTTATGATCCGGTACTCATACTTTGCATTCACGGCATAATAATCTGCTATTGTTTGCAAATCTGTTAGACAGTTGGCAAGGTAACAAATTAGTTATAGGTAAGCACATGCCTATTAGCGACTGGTGCATGTAGGTATGTATATCTGTGCACCACAGTGTCACTGACAGCAAGCCAAAATTGGCGAACAACCCGCGATTTGTGGAAACAATAGGTGTTGCTTTGGATATGGTTACTTATACATTTATAAGGATAAGTAAGTTGATGAGAGTGTCGTCTTAAAGGATTGCATTTTAAGCAGTTTAAACGAAGTTAATTAGTTCAGAAGAAAATGCTGAATTTCCAATTCAACAAATTTTTTAAAAATTATATCGTGTGATCAAATATAATTCGGACTGTTTCATTTGCGAAAGGTTGAAATCAAAAACTTGCATTGTGCGTAACCTCAAAAAAGTCGAATAAGCAGAGATTGAAAATCGTGTTATTGGTGGCAAAGAGAGAGGTCAGATGTCTTAAACCTCGCTCATGGATCGACCCAATACTTTGGTTAATGTTTTGGGTATGAAGCGCATCACTGCTAGACTCGTACCAAAAGAGCTCAATCGTTTGCAAAAAGAACGTAGAATATGTGCATAAGTTACAAAAGAGATGCTTGACAACCCAGGTGAGGACCCTACATTCATGAAATACACCACTGCTAGTGGCGAGATGTGGGCTTACGAATATTTTTTTTTTATTACAAACATTTTTAAAACTTTAACAATGTTTGATATCACTACAACTAGTTTCAAAAACTATAGAGCAGTTTGATTTGAATAACTTAAAAACAAATTACATAGAAATTAACAGTAATATTCATACATATGGTATATAATTAATTCCTTTATATTTTAGCTTCCAACTAAGCTATGTGGTTTTTTTTCAACATAATCGACTAGAGCGGCATATGTCTAAAAGAAGATTTCTCGCCTCCTCGTTCACATGTGCATTAAGCCTTTTATAGTGGGCATCTGCTGACTCCTTATTTCTTCGGCGACTGTATTCATCCTTAGGTCTCGATGAATATCAGCATTTCTGCAGTACCAGGGAGCATTTACAATGCCTCTTAGCACCTTGTTTTGAAACCGTTGTATAATATTAATACTGCCAACATTAGCACATCCCCACAATTGCGCACCGTATGACCATACCGGCTTGATTAATTGTTTAGAAAGAAGTAATTTGTTGTGTATGGACAGGTTTGACCTTCGCCCAATTAGCCATTTCATTTTCGACAATTTGAGATTAAGTTCAATCCTTTTTATTTTAATAAACTCTTTCCAACGTAACCTAGCATCGAGCGTGATGCCAAGATATTTAGCTGTATTTGCGTACGGTATGCAGACATCTAGAATACTTATAGGTTGATAAGTGATTCTTTTGTTTGTAAAATTTACATGAACCGATTTGCCACCATTTAGTTTTATTCTCCATGTTTTAGTTCAACTTATTACAGAGTTGATTGCATGTTGCAGGTTTAGTACAGCTTTTTCTGCTCTTTTTTCGACGCATAGTACTGCGGTGTCATCAGCAAACGTGGCAGTCATACTATTTGGTGCTAACGGTAAGTCTCTTGTATACAGAATATATAAAAGTGGACCTAAGATACTTCCCTGAGGAACTCCTGCTTCAATTTCTTTTAGTTTGGAGAATTCACTTCCTTGTTTTACACGGAAAAATCTCATGGTAATACACGATTCTAAAAGAGCACAATATTCAACCGAAAGGCATGATTTTAGTTTTTGCATAAAGCATTCGTACCATACCTTGTCAAACGCTTGTGCAACGTCGAGGAATACAGCTGAGCATGCGTTTCCCTCCTCCAGGAATTTTTCTATTTCTGATGTTATTCTGTGAATTTGTTCTATTGCGGAATGCTTATTTCTAAAACCGAACTGATGCGATGGGATTAACTGCTTTTCGTCGATTATACTCGTAGATTTTAATCTTAGATAAATTAAATTTTCAAAAAGTTTTGAGATTTGTGAAAGTAGAGAAATTGGTCTATTTGACGAGACTACGTGAGGATCCTTTCCTGGCTTAGGAACCATAACAACTTCGGCAACTTTCCAAAGGCTTCCGTAAACATTTTTATGATAACTGCTTTAACACTTCAGCTGTAATTAAGTCGAAGCCAGCTGCTTTCTTAACTTTAAGCTTTTTAATTTCACTTTTAAGTTCACAAATGGTGATTGCTGGGATTGTTGCATGATCCTGTTGAATACTACTGAGGAACGCGATTTCACTATCCTCGTTTGGTTCAGCTAGGTGTTTTGCAAATGCATTAGCTTTATCACAATCGCTTCTAGCCCATGTATTGGAAGCAACTTTTAGTGGTGCAACGTGATTTGTTGGACGTTTCAGATACTTTGTACTTTTCCAGAGTGAGTAATTATCTTTTTTGTCAGCGGATAGTTGAGATATATATCTATTAATTGACTCATTCTTAATATAGGCATTTTCTCGTTTTAATTCTGCTGTTGCCTTATTAAGGTTGGTTTCATCGAGTGGTGAGCGGGTTTGTTGCCATTTCCGTCGTAACTTTCTTTTCTTAATTAGAAGGGTTTAAAATTTGCCAAACGTACTGCAGACACTGCAGGATATCTTAGCCGAGGCTTATAACAAATGTAAGTGAATTTCTATTAATATACTGAAGCCTGCTTGTTATTTGCTCAAGACTATTTTAGGGGATTATAATAACTATTTGTATTATACAACTTGAAAACTTTTTTGTTGTTAGTCTGGGGAACTTCATTACAAAATTTTTGGTCTATGATTTCAGCCTAAATTCAGTTTAGGACAATTTTTATGAGATATGCCTATGTGGGCTATAGTGGTGCGTTATCGCGGATTCCGACAAGGTTACAGACGGATGGCACTGGTTAAGTTAAGTCAACTGTCAACTCAGCTCATTTACATATATGTATACTTTATAGAGTTTTCGACGTTTTATTCTAGGTAATACCATAGCAACTTATATACCCTGTTCAGGGTGTGATATTACACCTCATAATTAAGTCTACCAAATCATTCCTGTGGATCTTCTTAGCGTTAAACTCGAGCTTTTCAGGCATTCAGAAAAATGTACTTTCCGGCGGTTGCCATCAATATAAATTCGTTGTCGTTAACCACACCAAATCATAATAATAACTTCTGTTGGTTAATAATTAATGATTTTTGGATTTATGGTGGATGGAATTGTATTTTTTACTATAAAATCATGGACATAATCCTCAGGACATTCTCACGCAGTTTATTCGCACGAAAGTTTAAAAACATACATACGTACATTATTTGCGCCTTAAATCTACGAAACTTCCTTTCCACCCACATGAAGCTCCACCACAGCAATAATAATGACAAATTGTCAAAAATGCCTGCAGATTACTTACTTTTTATTCAAATTTTTATTAGAAAATTCCAAATGGTTAAGTGTCAGAATTGCCGTAGTAATGAAATATCGAAGTCATTACAGCCGAAAATGTGTGCTTTTGCCAACGCAAAATGCGCGCTGCCCGAAAATGTCTTCATAGATACCCGCAACTGAAGCGCTTTTTGTCAGATCTTTATATACTTTTAGATATTCGTATGAGAATATGTTGAACGGCATAAGAAAATGTAAAGAGCACATTTGCATATTTTGCCAACCATTTCGAATTCCACACGAAAAATGGCAAAGCAAGGGGTGAACCCTTCCTGCCATATTCCTTATATGCTGAAACACCACTTCAGTGAGTTGATTCTGTAGCCGTGCCGGCAAGCTGCCGAAGTTGAAACCACGCCATTAAATAATTGCATTTCTAGTTGACTATAATTTTTTTTCTTATTCAACAGACAAATTTACTTTTTATGACCCGAAAATATTTTCGGCACTTTTTTGTATTTGTCACAGTGCATGTTTTTAAGAGCCTCGTTTAGAAGGATATTTTGTGCTTTTTATTTATTTCTAATGGCATTCAACATCGATGTTCGCTCGGCACTTACTCCCAGTCCTTGGCGAGACCGACGTACTCTATATATTATAACTTACACTTACATAAATATGTACATACATATATGTTTGTTTGTTTATATGTTGCCGATTGCTGGTTCGTTGGTTGAAAAGGGAAACTTGTTAAACAAGTAAAGTGGGCTTTTGGTATGGTTGGCAGTATAATATGCCGTTTGCGTGTTGGAATGCAGCTTCTGCCTAACACCGGCACTCGAAGTAAAGTTAACGAATGTCGAAATTTGCCAGAATATGTCAGAAAGATGTTAATACGCATTTGTTGTAATATTTTAGTAAGCTGCCTTCATATCCTATTTGAAGCACAATTCTACTATTTGTATGTGGGTGAAGTTTAGCTCTGAGTTACATACATAAATATTTTCCCAATAAATTGGTATTTATTAATATTGTCGAGAGCTCCTGATGACATCGTTCGGAACTGTCGAAAGGAAGTGTTTAATGAATTCATGTTAGTAATTACATACATACTAACATTGCATTTAATAAATTAATTAGAAATCATGAAGGCATGAGTTTGCCGAGTTTGTTGTGAATAATAACAAGCAAAAACGTTAACTTCGCTTCCACCGAAGCTAATATACCCTTTACATATGCATTTTATAGCATAAGGCGGCATAAAAAGTTCTTTGTATTGAATTTGAAAGGTGGGTTTCTATGACAGCTACATATTTACCACAGTGACCCAAGCTGAATAATTTCTGCGGCGATTGCATTATTGGTGGGTAATGATCCATGCTAAATTTCGTGAAAATATCTTGTACGAGTAAACTGACAAAGTTTTCCAATACAAGCACTTGATTCTGATAGTTCGATAATTCAGTTTGTATGGCATCTAAATGCTACAGTTGTCCGATATCAACGGTTACTACAAATGAGCAGCTTCTTGGGGGAAAAAGAACGTGTGCAAAATTACAGATCTCAAAAACTGATGTGCCAGTTCGATAAATCGACTCAGCATGTCGTGTTGATTATTTATATGTATATTTTATAGGGTCTCCGCAGTTTTCTTCGTGACAAACTTAATATACCCAGTTTAGATAAAAAAAAATAATGAAGTAATGGGAAATTTGTATAATTTAACGCCAAGAAAGTCATTGACCTACCATCGAATGAAAATATTGCAAAAATGATTTAGTTTCACTCCTAACTCGGAGGATTCAATTTAACATTGAAATATATTTTTGTAGAGAAAGTCTTATATAAAGACAGAAGCCCGCTACCGGCCATTCCAATCTTGTACCACAAAATATACTCGCAAAATTCTTTCAAGTCTATGCGTCCTATGAACACTTTCCGACTTCGTTTTATTCAATTTGTGCATTGAATTCCGGCAAGCGAATTTTGTGTGCTGATAAAGTTCCCAATGAAACTGCGTATATTTAAAATATATAAAGAAAGCTTGAACACATGCTAATTTATATTTACTCTGAATTTGAGTTTAATTTATATATTATATTTCATTTATATTTATTTTGGGAATTTACAAAGACTATCAGCTGCCCGCCAAGAACATGTGTGTACCATTGATTGCAATATTTTCATATAACTCTACATAAAGGGTCCACCAATAACAACGGCGTGACGTAATATGAAAAAATTTACTCACAGTTGGTTAAAAGAAGTTATGTTTCTTTGTTAAGCAAATAATTTTATGCAAATTTTAACAAAATGATGGTAAATGGCAATCAAAGGTAGTGACTTCACTTTGAGGCTATTAACATAAGAAAGATTGGATGAAATCTTATAAACACATATATTAACTCTGGCAGTATGACTGTTCAGACTAATACCCTGGGATATTAATTTTTTTATCTCTCTCCGAAGATACTAAAATCAGATACAGAAATGTCAAACTCATGGACCATCTTCGGGACCTGATTTAAAAGCTATGCTGAGAAACTTAACTCGACCACGCATTCAACAAAACATTCAAATTTTAATATAACATTTATACATATACATATATTTATATGTCATTTAATCACTCTTGAGTGCATACCGACCCAGCAACGCACACACTGATAAGCACAGTGACCCTTAAGTATGTACATAGCGGCATTTTATTATAAATATAAACAATTAAATTTTCTGGGAACTTATAATTTATTTATTTTTAATTTGGTTAGATATCTTCACGAAATTTTACATAGTTTACTAATATTAGAGGCAATGGTGCAAGCTCCCATGAAATCCTTTAGATCGGGTTGCTATCTGCTAAGCTGCCATACAAACTGATCGATCGAAATCAAGTTCTTTTAAGGAATCTTTGGTATTTCTTGTTAATATTTTTTAACGATTTAAAAAGTCAAATTCGTTAACATTTTTTTTAATTTTTTTATAAACTAGTTAGTAAGCTTGAACTAGCAATAAGAAGATTTAACGGCAAATAAAACTATTAGATAGACATCTCTAAACCCTCTATTATCCCAACTAATTATTTTTATAAACCACGCAGTCCACATGTATTCCATTGCTGAAATTCGTGAATAACAACAGCTATTCTTAGCAGAACGTAAATTTATAATTTAAAGGCTCTTTATCATATTATATGTAGCCACTCTCCACAAATATTCGCCCCACACACAATCGCGATGAAGAGTTAATTACGAATTCCTCTCGAACCGATAATGAGCCGCCTGGAAAGAATTTCTAAAGCCTTTCTTGCAATCAGTACTCCACGAACCAGCAGCCAAAGAAGTATTTCGAAGCTAAGAAATAATCAAAGGGAAAAGAATTTGTGAATTGAATGCAAAAAGTATTGGTTACATTTCCGAAAATGTCAAGCTTTCAAACGTTCTTGCTGCTGATCGTCACGTTGTGTGTGAGTTGGAAAAGTGGTGCGTATAGCGGTAAACAGTGCTGCGATCAGATCAGTGGTCTTCGGTAGATCAAGTATTACTTTAATTAATAAATTATTTGGTTTTCTTAAGGACAGCGCTTGCTGCAAACGTGTGTAGTGCAAAGAATGATGAGTGGGCGTGTAAATCCGGCGGCTGTATTGCAAGAGAAAATCTGTGCGATGGCATCCCGCACTGCCGCGATGGTTCCGATGAGACGAAAGCATCTTGCAAAGGGATGCAATGTTCATTTACTTCATTTCGTTGTGATTATGGTGCATGTATATTACCCGATTTGGTATGTGATGGTGTTCACGATTGTGTCGATTCTTCAGATGAGGACAGTGAGATGTGTCGCGAACGACGCAACGATTTAGTGAATGATGAGAAAGATGAGGAAATAAAACGAAAAAATTGTATTAGGTAAGTTTTCTAATCTTATTCACTCGTTCGAATATTGATGTTGAGTTATTTAAAATATGTAAAACACGGTTAATTTTCCGACAACTCGGGTATCAGGCGAACGGGCATGAACTTTATTTTTATTTCCGATGATACAATACCTACATAGTTATTAGGGGCACCGCAAGCCTACTCTTTTTCAATAAACGTACGAATAATTGCTCTTTTTGTCTTATTAATAAATATTTCTTCGTGAAAACTTTACACAACATTCTTCGAATGTCAAACTTTAATGTCCCGTTAGTTTTAATAAAGGGGTTTTAATAAACATGTTTTTGCACGAATTACTTTAAAACCAAATTAGTAATTAAAGAGGTTATTCACTGCAGGACTTATATTTAAACTTAAGGGCCGACCAATTTGAAACAGTAGAAGAGGTGTCAATAGTCAGGTTGTAGAATGTATGAAAATTTACGACAAGCAGTGGCATCCTGAAAGATGAGCTCTGCTCAAGGACTGCGTAACGGAATTCCGTTTGGTATCGCTAAGGACCGAAACTGACCTACACGAGGCTCACGACCCTACCAGACTAACCTAACCTAGCATCTAAACTTGTATTTATCGCCTTACATAAAATTTTAAAATTAACGTCCTTCGTCCCAATAAGATATTTATTACTTTTCGTCCATAACATTTCTTTATAACCATAAGTCCAGCTTTATGAAAGGTTAAACCTTTTGTAGTAATTGTGATTGCTTCTTGTAAAGAATGTTAACCAAAAAATTTTAATGTTAATCGGTTATTAAATCGTGATGGCGAATAAATGTTGTATGCCATGGCCTCAGACATCTGAATAGGCTTCTGAAGCCGAGTGAGCTGAGTGCGTGTTTTTGTACAAATGGAAAGTTATTTTCTAAGAAGACATCAAGGTATAAATGTAAATTCTATAAAAGCACATCTTAACTATTTATATTTTCGAATTTTTCAAACTACAGACCAAATATTTGACACGCATTTATTACTTTTAGTGGGGCGCAAATGGAGTGTTGGTCGGGTCAGTGTATCAGCATCACTGATAAATGTAATGGCGTAGAGGACTGTGATGACGGTAGTGATGAGCTGCTTTCTTTGTGCCAGACGATATTGTGTAAGCAACACCAGTTCCAATGCGATTATGGCGCGTGTTTACCTATGAAAGCCAAATGTAATGGAACAAAGGAATGCTTCGATGGCAGCGATGAGTACGAAGGACTTTGCAAGAAGGAAATTGCCACCATGTTAACACCCACAACCAGAACAAAATCAAATACCGTTACGGAAAGTATTACGGATCCAAAGATTAAGACCAAACCAAACATTACAACCCAGCATGTAAATACACGAAAAATTGCTACAACTATTTTAGACGATTCGACAGATTTTGGAACCATTGAAAATTACGAAAAAGATTTAACAACCACGCCTGAAGTTGAAATCTCACTTATAGGACCGGCCACAACCACAAAAACAAATGTAATAAGGAACTACTCAGAAAAAAATATGCAAACAACAACACCAAAAATTAGAGAAACAACTACAACAACAATTGATGTATCAAAGCAAATTGATACTAGTGACACTAACGGCCAAGAAGTGAAAGGGATCCTAGACAAATTCAAAGCGGAAGGAAACAAAGAAGACTTCGAAAACCGGTTGAATAGCATGCCTTCAGACCGAATAGAACTCATAACTACAAGTACAAATGAAAATGGAACTATGAGCGTACAAAAAACATCAGTTCATTCACCAGCTGCAGCGACTTCAGCGGAAAATTTCGGTTTGGATCAAATTATTAAGCAACATTCCGGGCTGAATACGAAAGAAAATGTAACAAAAAAATATTTAGAAAACAATTTGGAAATAACCGCGTCAAAAATTAGTGACACAATAAAAATTCCACAGATTAATAAAAATCAAACATTTCCACTTGACATTCGAAATAGTACACCATCAAAGCAGTCGAAAGGTAATGAAAATAAAGCTCAAGAAGTCAGAAAGATCGAGAATCAACTTGCCATATCACAAACCACCTTATATACTCCAAATGTGACAACACAAACTCCTAATCTCAAAGAAAATTCTATTGTTTCTAATTTAAGTGTTCAGAGCCTTATAAATTCACGGCCACAGACTGACGTACTGCCTACAAGTCCAGTGACGCCTATTCATGAAACATTAAATGCAACCGAAAAATCCCGTATTGTGAACTATCCTGGAAGTATAGCTAAAACACTCTCAAATCGGTACAGTGATACTACCACCAATAAAGCAACCACTAAAGTCAGAACTCAGTGTATTTTACGCAGTTGTGATTATCCACTCTTTTGTACAATCTTATTATCAAGCTACCAAGAGTCTGGAAGATTACATGATAAGCAGGCGCGACAATCCCTCTTCGAGGGATCAGAGGTAGTTTTCTACTGTGCCGACGGTTATGTTTTAGAAGGTGTAAACCGTATAACATGCAAAGCCAACGGCTGGAGCCATAAAATTCCAAGTTGCAGTAAGTTTACAAGTTTGCTTCTGCAATCCAAAGATTACATTGCTATTTGTTGTTTTTTTTTTGTACAGATCCAACCTGTGACGCAGACTTCAAATTGAGCTGCACACCACCACTGAAATGTGTCTATGAGGAACCCAACATTAACAAAAAAAGTACAAAACACGTCGTAACGAATTATTTTACAGATACTGTAGTTAGAGAACATTTTAAACTTAGTTTCGAATGCGCTGAGGGCTATCTCCTTGAAGGTTCGAAAATAAGGAAATGTACAGCGAAAGGCTGGTCAAATGTGATGCCTAGATGCGGTAAGAGTTCGCACACATCGGTTGAAATGTAACTAATTCTGAGCATAAGTGATTTTCGCTTACAGTTTTTGTAATATTTAAAAAAAGTTTTAAATATTTTTTCCATGTCGCAAATGTTCTTTACAGTTAATTATTGCGATGTATTGGATTTGGGAATTCCGAAGTTGCCGCTAAAGTGCCAAAAGTTTGACTCCTATACAGGACTTACAAATGACTGCCAATATTCACCTTGGCATAGGAAGATGAAAGAAGGCTCTTTTTTTGAATATAGCTGCGAATATGGATACAATCTGAATGGAGTGAATCGTTCAAGCTGCATGAATTATGGCTGGAATAGTGACGCACCTTCATGCAGTAAGATGTGATATTTTTGGCTAAACGGACGAGTGTTTTGAAATAAATGCTGTATTAACAGTTCCCTGGTGTGATTTAAAACTTATTCGTCCATGTAAATCTCCGTTAATCTGTAAAGAAAGCCAAAACTGGCCTAGATCTTTCTTTAGCTTCACCAACATGTCTGACGCGGCCACCTCGGACTTCACTGTAGACTTTTATTGTGAAGTTGGCTATAAACTAGTTGGTGCGAAGGTCATCACATGTTCGAAAGATGGATGGAGTCATAGTATTCCTACTTGCAGTAAGTTTTCATTTCTGGCTTGGAATGATCTAGTAATGTATGTATAATTTTCCATTTATTCTAAGAGAAAAGTGATTGTGATGCTAGTATATTGGACGACTGCACTTTTCCGTTCATATGTCGGCGGTATGATTCTGCGACGAAACGGTATAGGAGAATCTACAAAGGAAGCGTGCAGCAATTATCCCAACATGAAACATTATTAATTAGTTGTGAAAATCAGTATAATTTGTCAGGCAAAAATTATTTAACTTGTAAGGGTGGTAAATGGGATGGCACTATGCCTAAATGTATCGGTAGGTACTTCGTGTTATAGCTATTACTCAATAACTTCTCGCCAATCTCAATTTCCTTAATATAAAGCGCCGTCCTGCAGAGCCGATTTATTACCTAAATGTGAAAATCCAATGATTTGCACTGCTTACGATTACAATTCGGGACGTTGGCAAGACCTAATTAATAATTATGGGAACAGTTCTAGAACGTTTCCTAAAGACCATAGTGGCTTCAATTGCACTGATGGCCACGTGCTAAATGGCGCCAAAACAGCAACCTGTAACAACAACATAATTGATAACAGTACTATTGAGTTTACAAATTATGCTCTAAATACTCAGATTATTTTCGGTTGTGCTCAAGGCTTTAAGTTGAAAGGCGAGGAGCAAACCATTTGTAGTTCAAACGGTTGGAGTCATAGGCAAAGTCTTAAACTACCGCAATGCAGTGAGTTGATTTCTCAACATATCGTTTACATTTATATTGCTTTTCCATAACTCTAATTTCTTTATAGTTTCTCCATGTGATCCCGATATTTTCAAAAGTTGCAAACCACCATTGGTTTGTCATTATTTTGAACCGGAGAAGACGAAGTGGTTAAGGGTAGACAACAGTTTCCTTATAAATTATGTTGCTGAAAACTCAGTTGTAAGTTTCAGTTGTCAATACGGTTTCAAGCTGCAAGGATCTCGGTATACTTATTGTAATTCGCAGGGATGGAATGAACCTATACCTAAGTGCGTGAAATAACACTTCTACATTTATATTTTATATAATTAACATACTTATTTGTTGCGACTAATAAAGAAGTGATCATGATTTATGCAGAAACTGTTTTTATTTTACTGTATATGGTAGTTATTAGCTACCCATCTCTTGTATAAACCAATTTTATTATGTCATCACCTTAAATACAAAAAATATCACCAAGAAGTAAGAACGTGCTAACTTCGAGTGTAACCAAACATTTTATACTTGCGCAAGGATCAAAGCTGCGGCAATACCTTCACGTGATAACAAAACTATATTTTGAAAATATTGCGAAATAAATCAAGATGCTTTATTTGAAAAAATAGCATAGCGTACACCTACTATGTTTCATTAAGTTTCCGAGAAATTTATATGAAAATCAAAGAAATTAATCCATAATAATCGTCGTATAACTCGTACAGTTAAGCGTTCCATCGAATGCGATATTCGCCGTGGCCAACGCGCAGTACCTTTCGCTCGAAATCTCGTAATGTCAACTCATCAGATGTTGCCATCGTCCATGCCTCTGCACCATATAGCAGGACGGTAATAATGATTGATTTATAGAGTTTGATTGCCCAATCAGTAGCACCTGCTAAGAAGAGTTATTCTCCGTTGGATTTCGATGCTGATATTGTTGCTACTGTTAATACTGTTTCCAAGATAGACGAAATTATCTACTACTTCGAAGTTATAACTGTCAACAATGACATGGGAGTCTAGACGCGAGTGCGACGACTGTTTGTTTGATAACAGGAGATATTTCGTTTTGCCCTCATTCAATACAATGTCTTCGGCGTACACCAGTAGTTGTTCACTTTTATGGAAGGCAATACCTTCCCTATCTTAGTTCGTTTGATATCGAACGGCTCGGGTACATCCTTCCCGATCCTGACAGTGCTCTTATATTGCTCAACGTCAGTTTACACTGCCGTACTAGTTTTACGGGGATACCAAATTCAGATATCGCGGCATAAAGAGAGCTCTTTTTTGTGCAGTCAAAAGCAGCTTTAAAATCGACGAATAGGTGGTGCGTGTCGATTCTGCTCCTTAACAGTTTTTAGCCGACGTGTTTGAATATAATAATGGCTGTTTAAAGGTTTCTAATATTCATTGCAAAAACTGGACACAAAGCAGGAAATTTGTTCTGTCATATATGTTCTCAAATTTTTTGATCTTTTAGTTGTATTTTTTTCGAAATTTACCATATAATAACTCGAAAAGTTGAAATATTGAAACTTTAATCATCATCGAAGTAGATAGTACTGATTATGCGAAAAGAAGGTAAGAAGCGAGAGGTCTGAGAGTTCTTCGATCTCAACTCCTGCGACTCGAAACAATATTCATGCAGATTCTTTGGCATTTCAAGGTTTAATACTGTGCAAAAAGTTGATATCAGAATATGAAAAAAATTACAAAAATTCTGGCATTATCTCTGAACTCGACAATCAATGATTTGTAAGATATGTAAATTAAACTTATTAGGGGTTAGGCCAAGCTCTCGTTTTTAAGAGCAAAATAAGAGTTTTGTAACTTAATTTGTGGCTTCATTACAGTCCTTCATATCTTATTCACAAAACATACAGGGGGTTTTCGTATCATTCAGTACCAGCAACTTTTGAAAAAGGTATGAATATTCATAGAGTAACATTGCAACATTGTTAGTTCCACGAAGAATGTTTTGTCAATCGCTAAATTCTTATATTACTTTGATAGAGTGTGATACCATGACTTACTTCATAAATTGAGACTTCTCTTTTCCACAGTATCTAACTGACCTAGCTGCCTCTTGTCTGAGCAACCGCTACTTTAGAATAAAACAAGGACAATCACATACTACTTTACAGCCAATAAAAATAGGCGTGCCTCAAGGATGTGTCCTGAGACCACTCTTATACATTTAGTTTACTAGCGACATGCTTACGCCGCCAAACTGCACAATCGCCTCTTTTGTAGATGACAACTGAAGGCAACTTGATTAAAACCTCACATTTATTGATAATGATATACGAAGGTCTAGACTCATTTCTCTATATTTTAGTACTAAACTAACAACTAAATTCTCCTTGAGAAATTATTTAAATCCAATTTTATTTAAGAGAACTCAATATATTAGGAATAAAGTCAGTTAGAATAACCAAAAAGTTATTGTAGCTATTTATAAGTCAGGGGGCTTGAAAATCTATCGTTCCCAAAGGCAATAATTGAGCAAATGAAATTGTACCACATGGAAAATAGTGCCTAAACAGAAACATATCAAAATAATGTTATCCCCACCAAAATTTGTTTTGAAGTTGCGAGTAGTTGCTGAGGTATGCGTAAAACTTAAGATCGAAATCTCAAAAACTGAGGGGCTAGTTCGCGTGTATACAGGCAGACGGATCTGGATAAATCGACTCAGCTTGTCGTGCTGATAATTTATGTACAAGTATGTATTTTATAGGGTCTCCGCAGTTTTCTTCGTGGCAAACTTAATATACCCAGTTTCGATGAAAAAAAAATTTAATGTGCTGATAAAGTTCCCAATGAAACAGCGTATATTTAAAATATATAAAGAAAACTTGAACTCATGCTTATTTATATTTTCTCTGAATTTGAGTTTAATTTATATATTATATTTCATTTATATTTATATTGGGAATTTACAAAGATTATCAGCTCCCCGCCAAGAACATGTTTGTACCATTGATTGCAATCATATAAATCTACATAAAGGGTCCACCAATAGCAACGGCGTGATGTGATATGAAATAATATACTCACAGTTGGTTAAAAGAAGTTATGTTTCTTTGTTAAGCAAATAATTTTATGCAAATTTTAACAAAATGATGGTCAAATGGCCACCAAAAGTAGGGACCTCACTTTAAGGCTATTAACATAAGAAAGATTGCATGAAATCTTATAAATATATATATTAACTCTGGTAGTATAACTGTTCAGAGTAATACCCTAGGATAGTAACTTTTTATCTCTCTTCAAAGCTAAGTTAGTCTATGCCAAAAAGTCAAACTCATAGGCTTACTTCCGGACCTGATTTGACAGCTATGCTTAGAAATTCAGCTCGACCACACATTCAACAAAAAATTCAAATTATAATGTATATACATATGTATGTATATTTATATGTTATTTAAGCACTCATTGAGTGTATACAGACCCAGCAACGCACACACTGGTAAGCACAGTGACTCTTAAATATAAACAATTAAATTTTCTGGGAACTTATAAATTATTTCTTTTTAATTTGGTTAGATATCTTCACGAAATTTTACATCGTTTACTATTAAAGGCAATGATGCAAGCTCCCATGAAATTCGTTAGATCGGATTGCTATGTACCAAGCGGCCATACAAACTGATCGATCGAAATCAAGTTCTTTTAAGGAATCTTTTGTATTTGTGAAACGTATTATTATGTATATAATTTTTTAATTTATGTTTAAACTAATTAGTAAGCTTGAACTAGACACAAGACACTCAAATCGGCAAATAAGACTATTGGATAGGCATCACTAAACCCTTTAGCATCCCAACTTATTGTTCACAACTGAACAATATAAGGCATCACTATAATAAAAGTTAAGACCTTAATGTGAGGCCAGATAAATTTTATAAACCACGCAGTCCATGTTTTGAATGAGATTGCTGAATTTCGTTAATAACAACAACTTTTCATAGCAGAAAGTACATACATATATTTATATGTACAATCGCGATGAAGAGTTAATTACGAATTCCTCTCGAAACGATAACGAGCCGCCTGCAAAACTTTTCTAATGCCATTCTTGCAATCAGTATTACACGCACCAACGACCTAAGAAGTATTTTAAAGCTAAGAAATAATCAAACGGAAAAGAATTTACGAATTAAATGCAAAAAGTATTGGTTACATTTCTGAAAATGTCAAGCTTTCAAACGTTCTTGCTCCTGATCGTTACGTTGCGTGTGAGTTGGAAAAGTGGTGCGTATAGCGGTAAACAGTGCTGCGACCAGTAGTTTTACGGTGGAAAATTCGACGACACTCATGAGTCAGTCCACTGAGAACTGGAGAGCTGTCAGCGAAGCGGCAGCCTCAATCATGACAAAACTGAGACATATAGACCAGAGTAGGCGTCCGTCAGTCCGTGCCATAGAAGAGACTTAAATGTCTTATCACTCCCACGAAGTAATACTTAATCAGGTAGTTCCGTGAGAGAGTCTGGAGTTGGGAGTAGGTGAGGTTTAGCGGATTAAAGCTACTTTTTTGATAAATTATTTGGGTTTCTTATGGACTTTTTTTTTTCTTATGGATTTGGTTTTCTTATTGCTGCAAAAGTGTGCAGTGCAGAGAATGAATAGTGGGCTTTGATTTTGTAATAACACATTTCTCGCTTGTTTTTTTTTTTTTTTTGCCAAAAATCGAGTTTTTTTTATTAAAAGTGTTCTACGACAAGAAAAAAGCTAACTTCGGTTGCACGCCAACTATAGTGATCCTTTCAAAAATAAAAGGTTAAATACAAGACCTCAGTTTGTGTGGCAGCTATATGCGACAGTGACAAAAATCGGCCGTTGTCTTGGACAAATTTCGTGAAGACATCTCGTCAAATGAAAAAGTATTCAATTAAGGGGGTATTCTAGTCTAGAAATTTAAAAAAATCGATTTTTTTTATTTTCAAAAATATGTGTAGAAGAGGATTTTTCAAAATTCAAATTATTTTCGGAGATATAGGCATTTTTCTGTCCCGGCATCCAAACTGGTTCGGCCGGATGGCGAAACTGACTTTTTCGGAACGATGCCCACGATTTCTCAGGTTCTACTGGACCAATTTACTTGAAATTTTTATAGAGTCTTCTTTATAGGCTTGTCTATGATTGGAACTAGCCCGATCCCAAAATTTTTATTTTTATTATTTTTAAAAAATTCGAAATAGTCAGAAAAAGTGATCAAAAAAAAATTTTGTGAGAAAAATGTTTCCCACTTTTCCGTAGTTCCGACCATTGCGACATTATTCTAGATTAGTAATCTTTTTTTTTTTTTGTTTGCTTTCAGATAACTAGGAAGGTTGAAATCATGGGCATGGTCACGTGGAAGTTTTTAGAGACCCCCCACTTCGTCAGCTCATAATTTTTGAAATTTTTTACTCTTTTTAGTTTTTAATTTTTTTCTGTACTCTTCAAAAATTAATAAATAACTGATAAAAAATGGATAGTAAAAATATTAATTGAGTTTTTTAACGACACTTTAAAAATTACCTGAAATTCATGCTTCTAGACTAGAATACCTCCTTAAGCAAGAACTTAATTTGATCGTTCAATTTGTATGGCAGCTATATGCTATAGTAGTCCAGTCGCTATACGGGGTGTGTTCAAAAAGTATCGCGAATCGTAACTGACAGTTTTCTTCGATTGCAGGGGCGTGGTGCATCATGAGTTCTTGCCACAGGGAATAACGGTCAATAAGGAATATTACCTGCAAGTTATGCGCAATTTGCGCGAAGCAATCCGCCAGAAACGCCCAGATTTGTGGAAGAACAAAAATTGGCTTTTGCACCACGATAACGTCTCTGCTCACACACATCGTTGCTTGTACGCGCCTTTTTGGCCAAAAACAACACACTAATGATGCCGCAGCCACGGTAGTCCCCAGATCTGGCCCCCTGTGACTTTTTCTCTCTGAAGAGGCCCATGAAAGGACGACGTTACGCTTCTCTTGACGAGATAAAGACGGCATCGAAGGAGAAGCTCAAGAAGATAAAAAAATGATTTTTTGAAGTGCTTCGAAGATTGGAAAAACCGTTGGCACAAGTGTATAATATCTCATGGGGATTACTTTGAAGGGGACAAAATAGATATTCATGAATAAATAAATAATTTTTGAAAAAACACAAAATTCGCGATAACTTTTGAACACACCTCGTATATCGAAATTTTTGTACAAAAAAGCGAAGAAGGCCACGCAAGCCACCAATGAAATTTGTGAAGTTTACAGAGACGATGCTGTAACAGTTCGTGTAGCACAACGAGCGAACCGCTTCCGTTCTGGTAATTTCGAAATTTCAATTTACACTGTTGGAATAATATATAGACATGTTTACAAATACCTATATATATTTTTTTATTTATCAAATGCATTAACATAGTACCAATGTGGGTAAACTGCGCCTACAATGTTACAAGCGCCGCTTCACGATCAAATACAGCACTGTATTGAGTGAATTACTGAATATGCCATTGTTACACAGTAACTACATGAAACATGCATCTCACTTACTTATCAATCGTCTGCTCCGATGATTACATTTTAAATTGAAACTAAAAGCAAACATACGTTACGAAGAGCTGCACATCGTTTATGCAAAAGCATTTCAAGCAGAAAATTACACTTTGACATTGTCTGCGCACACCCAAAGTCAATCGTCAATCGCAAACACACCGACTCACAGCCACCCACTTCTGCAAAATCTACTTTTCAATACGTTCGCTCGCTGACAGCCTCAACCGACCCACTTATTGCCAATAAACGTCGTTGTTGTTGTTGCCAAACGACAACCACAACAGCAATACAAGAGTGAAGCGTTAAACGACACGGCAAATAATAAGCAAAACGCCCACACCACAACGTTTAGCGCGTTCCCCCGCCTCCGCCACCAACACGAGCTGGCAATGTTTGAATATCAACGCTTTTCTGTAGCAAAGTCACCCTCGGCTACGTGCGCACCGAGATGCTACATTGGCGCATACAAGTATCATGACAGTTCATTGAGACGCCGGCGGATGGTGAGTGGGTGCCGTAGAGAGTGGAACGGGGCGTAAGCGAGTGTGGGGAGTACCAGCACAGGCGTGCAAATGTCTGCGGGTGACAAGCCAAACACCAAACAAATTTTATTTGGTGTTTTCCAATTTTGCTCCCCCCGAGCCCAAACTTCTCCCACCGCCTGCTGAACGTCAAAGTATAACGGTACTTTTGTGTTCTCCCCCGATTTGTTAACGGGATTCTCGTTTATTGGGCGATTGCTCTCGACCAGGCGACATTGGCAAGTGTTAAGGGTTGTTGTTGTTTTATTGTTATTGTAATTGTTGTTGCTGCTGTGCTGACGAAAAAGGCACAGACAACGATGACAGGCGACAGAAGGTTTTCGTTTAAGTGTGCGTGTTTGTGTGCAAAAGTGCGGTTGAATGTGTGGGCTTGCAGTGGGTGGGTTGGGGAGAGTGCGTGTCATAAATATTTACCGTTAGCTCGTTCGGCGTTTGAGTGTTGACAAATTTATTTAATAAACTTGTGGTTTTTGTGGCGCACTCAGTGCACGAATGTCAATAATTTGACAGTTAATTCGAAAGTAATCAAATAAGGGAGAGCGTGAGATGTTTGTAGGCGGGAGGAGATGTACACGTAGTTATCTGGAAAGATATGAATTAGTTTTAAAATAAAGATATCTTTTTTTAATTTTTTACATTTAGTTAATACATAAGAGGAATAAAAATGTATATTAGACTTGAAAAAAAGGCTTTGGGTACCTGAGTGAAACAGTTGAACTGCATTTGTAGATCTGAACATTGTGCTAGGCTTTTTTGTCTAAAGAGTGGTGTGTGATTTTTCTATTTTATTGAAAAAATTTAAATATTCATATGATATCATATTTTGCTTCTAATGTTTTCGGTGTACATTTTAATGTTAACTTGTAAGTCGAAATTTTAAGAAGCAGTAAAATATTTCAAGTGTCATCTGATACTAGACACACACCCATTAATTTCATAACTTTACTATTGACTGTTAACACGAAGATCTAGATCTACGCTGTTAGACGATACCTAGTGCGCTGACGCCTAAAGGCTGATAGTCTATAAAGCCTTCTCGGCAGCTTCTCTGAGGATCCGGACGTCCTGTCTGATATTTTCGACAATTTTCTGGGGTTGATTACTTTAGGTTAGGTTACCTTACGGCGTGACCTTATTTTACTGATAGTGAGATCTTAGGTCTTACAATTTCTGCTTTTCAGCAGTGGTCTGGCGCCCAAAATAGTCCAATCAAGAAGTGATTCGATGGCACTCCTACTAAGTAAAGGCACTGCTTGAATAATTTCGAGCGCACACCTATTAACACCAGACATACTTTCCGCAATAGTGTCGCCACTCTGCTATGAAAATCGTCCCTTCTTTTAAGGAGCCAGCGCACTGAAACTGGAGATATGCTCTTCCAAGGGGTCAATAGCGTCGGGCTTATCTGCGTAGACAAGCAACTTCACATAACCCCCAAAAAAATTGGTTCAACGGTAATAAATCTGACGATCTTGGAGGTCACGCCGCAGGCCTCAGGATGCAAAATAATGCGCTCAGCGTCAGCTTCAATAAAATGATTGCTTCGTTAGCAGTCAAAGGTCGTCTGCGTCAACACATCTCACCTCAAATTAAGGTACGAAAAAGTGATAAACCATGACTCTTTAGTGTACTCTATTAACTGTAACATTATGACCGGCATCATTTTTGTATATTGCTTCAATTATTCCTTCTTCTCATAGAGCACTCCAAACATTGACGTTTTAAGGAGGCAACGGCGCCTCAACATTGGGTTATGTGTTATCACCGCTCCAAATGCGACAATATTTTTTATTAACCTAAGCTTGATGGTTGTTCGACTTCAATTTTTGCACGAGTTGGCTTATGTAAGCCCATAAACTAAGATTCTTTCCGCATAATCCTCCATAAAGTGGTTGGGCACACTTTCAATTATTGCACGTGATGGCGGATGAACCCATTCGAATCTTCTTCGATACTCTGCTCCAAAGCAGCAATAGCATATTCGGTGTGCGTCTCTGAAGATGCTCTTTATCCATTACAGTAAACGCGGTGTGAAAAATATCCGTGAATTACCGCCACTAGGTGTGCTATGAAGTCAACTGTTCAAATCGAGTCTCATTTCTGAGGTACAGCTTTCATAGCAGTCTATTTTGAAACAGCCTTTGCTTATAATACTTTCACACGCTTCAGCGGATATAGATGTAGTTTGAGTCAAAGATTTGACTGGACTACTTTGGGCTTGTCCGACCTTCTCAACTGTTTGTGAGTGTCCGTCTGAGAACGGCTTTATATTTCTTGATCACGAATCGGCAGCGCTGCACTTACTGACTTTTATATGACTGGGATGGATTATGATATTGATATCATTGGCCTCAACAACCGCGCCGTTAGTTCTGCTTTCTCTAGACTGGATAAAGAAGCAGAGCAAATGAGTCTGGTAGTGAACAAGGGAAAGACGATATATATATGTATCTTCTATCATCAAAAAAACAGTCGTCGCGTCTTGGATTCTACGTCACTATTGATAGATCATAACTTCGAAATCGTAGATAATTTCGTTTATCTTGGAACCAGTGTAACAACCAACACGATGTTAGCCTAGAAATCCAAAGCAGGATAACTCCTGCGAACATGTGATACTTCGGTCTAAATAGGCAATTTAGAAGTAAATTCCTCCCTCGATGAACAAAAACCAAACTCTCTAAGTCACTCATGATTCCCGTCCTGGTGCAGATGCATGGACGATGACATCTGATGAGTCGACGTTAAGAGTTTTCGAGAAAAAGATTTATTGTCTTTTGCGCTTTGGCGACGGCGAATATCGCATTCGATGGAACGATGAGCTGTATGAGATATACGACGACTTTGACACAGTTCCGCGAATAAAAAGACAGCGGCTACGCTGGCTAGGTAGTGTGGTCCGAATGGACGAAAACTCTCCAACTCTAAAAGTATGTATTCGACGCAGTACCAGCCGGATAAAGCAGATGAAGAGAAAGACCTCCACTCCTGTCTCCATTTTGATTTTAATAATTTGATTTGTTCAGAGATTGTAGGTTTGCGATAATTATGCAACTTCATGGGCAGAAAAGGACGTTGCCAAAATTTCAGATCAATGTCGGTAGAGTTAAGAGACTAGCTCGTGCATACATATGCCGGCAAGCAGACAAACATTACTAAATTGTCTCGTCTCTCCTGAGATCCTGAGTGTTACAAATTTCGTGTATAAAAGAGAATTGTTTCATTGTGACCGTGCGAAATTGCCGACCACCAAAGATCTCAAATTAACACTCCAAATACAAATCTAACGAGAGTAATGTAATTAAGTTTTAATTTAATGCAATTCCTAACCAACCGTTTAATACACTTCACTACACACAGTCAATTTTTTTTGCCTACCATATATGTATGTATGTAAGTGCATTTGTAACGGGGTAACCGCACATTCAGAGCAAAAAAAAGTCTATGAAAATGATTTGTGAGAATGCAGGTATATATACATACATATATACATATATTTCTAATATATACGTACTATATCTGTATGTATGTATAACTGTTAGTGCGCTCCTTTATGCGCTTACAAATAAATACTTTTAAACTCTCAACAACAGGGGTCACAAATTCCAAATTCCAAATATTCAAAAATGCTTTATAAAGTCCTCTTATTTCCTCTTCCTTCTTGTCGATCTAGTTTTTTATGCATTGTTTAGTTGTTGCTGGTTACATCTATTATTATGCATTTGTAGATAAGTATATTTGTATTTGTTTGTGTGGACATAAACGGGGGTGCAAATCGTGGTTTAATAAAGCGCTACAGAAATTTCACCATCTGAGTCGCTGCTTCATTATTACATTTATTTCTTATTGTTGTTGTGTATATGTGTCTATTTGCCTCCATACCCCCTCTCAATGGCAATCACATTTACCTTCACCGCTGAGTGAGTGAGTGTTCTTTGGTTGGCATCATTCGACTGCGCATCACTGAATCAATTGTCGCTGTAACGGATGCATTTAATTTATTAGATTTATGACACGGCAATTACAGAAACAACAAAGTTCTCTATTTTGTGTATTTTTGGCGAAGAGAAGGGGTGCAGCGCGCTTTGGACATTTATGCTTGGTTTAACACCAGTAAGGGTTGCCGCAGCGTTGGACGAAAGAATTCGTGGTTTTTACTGAGTGGAAAGGATAACAGTGATCTACTTGGAATGAAATGCAACAGAAACAGATTTAAAATGATTCTTTATTAGGACTTTGACGCGCAGCTTCTTTAGTTGTTATGTTGAGCTTTGCTCTCTTATCTCAAAATTTCCAATTTATTGTCAATCAAATTTTCGCAGTTGGACTCAATTCGAAAATATGTGGATACCCTTGACTTTTCATTATTTTACAGCAAGTTGTTGAACTAGGTTCTGCGATTCATGCCAGTTGTTTATTCGATTCGCTAATCTCCAACAAAAACATTGAAGTCTGTGTTTTTTAACTCAGAAATAAAATTTAATTAAGAAAACTCTTTTTAAATCTTCGACAAGGCAGCTTATATGTTACGGAAGTGAAACAATTTGAAACAATCTCCACTTGGAAGACAAAAGCTTGCATCCGGACTTATTCAAATAGTCCATGCGTTTGAAGTTTTAGACAATATGAACTGTTCTAGGTTGTGGTAATGACATGTCTAGGCTCGTTTTAGTTACGTTGATCTGATTCACGTGGGCAAGTTTCTTATGCTCTGAGGTTTTCGGGAAATTCCGATTCTGTATTGAAATTACTGTTTTGTGGTGAGATCCGTGCGATTCTTAAATTTATCTGAAGTTTTTGAACAATGTAAGGACTAACTAAAATTTTATTAAACTGAATTTCGACTATTCCGAACTTATAGAACAATGGAGCCAAGTTTTGTTTTACCAAATGGTTCTATTTATTCCTCGAGAAAATTGAGTTTGCCACGAAATTTGTAACAGCAAGAAAGCAACGTCGAAAATCCTGTAAAGAGCTGAATCCATTTAGCCATGCTCGTATGTCTGTCTAACTATCCGTATATACAAGAACAAGTAACTAGTTCTGTCTACAATCGATCGCCTATAGAAGAACTTCGACTTACTTTTTTGCCAAGGAACATGTGATATCTTAATTTTTACTCAAGCTACAGCTTGCACAAACCAGACGGTCAAGCAGACAGTAATCCAGTGATCCATTTTGAGTTTCCTATAGGGTTTGTCCGGAAAGCAATCAGACTGAGTCGATTTAAAAAGAATTTATTGAACCAAGAAAGGCAGTGGGAGTTGGATATTGTCGTGGTGCAACTTCCAAGCGGTTACGACGTCTTTCCGGACCCGATTGATCCTTCGTTTGAGCCGCTTGAGGACTAAACCAAAGATTTGATAAATTTAACTTCTGGGCAATTAAACGAATACTTTAGTTGAGGGTCTGAGTTCAAAACTTTGCGTGCACGCGTCACATTGTCGATGTTTGTCGAAGTTGCAGGTCTCCCAGCACAGTCTTCATCAAAGACCTCTTCCTGGCCCTCCGAAAAGGCTTGGTGCCACCGAAACACTGCGGTATAGGATTTCACCTAAAGGTGGGTTGTTAAGCTCAATGCTTGTAGCTTTTCACCGAAACCATTATAGGAGCGTGGTTATAATCTTATTTTCTCAATTTTACAAGAAATTTTAAAATGACTGCTTTTGAGCAGATTTGGTTAATATAGCTTTGATGGTTTGAAAGATTTGTACAATAAGCCATTTAGGAGGCGGGCCACGACCAATTTTGAAAAATTGTTTGACTACAGTTGTACCTTGCTACTGCGATCTCCTGCACCAAATAACATTTTAATATCTTAGTTTTCTTCTAATGGTGTTTAGTGGGTGTGGAATTTTTTCTGATTCCGTTTGTATAAAAAGAGTTTACTAAAGTCGCTTACATTCTCTACGACAAGAGAACAAAGAATATAGTAGCAGACTTTGTACTCACTGTTACTGTTGATTGGCCATCACAGTCACCAATACAATAGAGAATTTCTGGGCTTTAATGAAAGCCAAAATGTTAAGAAAATATTTAACGTCAACAAAACAACTTCATTCGGATAGGTTGGAGGTTGCTTCTTATGGAATATGCGAAAAATTTAGTTCCATAATTGCTCATCAAAGCACATTGTCGGTTCGAACATGGGCATAGTCTGCTTTGGTGGCTTGAAAGACCGGAAATCGGAAATTCGAGATTCCAGCAATTTGTAGCGGCAGGCTCAAAGCCATGAATCCATCTACATACATAGAGTACATACGTGGACAGCGATCACATCACTGCCATCGCGCCAAGCAAGCTCCTGGAATTGTTCAGAGTGCTGTACTTTTGTGATCATATGTGATATAGGAGAGGAGGTCGCAGTGCAAAACCTCATTCATTGTCTATCTATCTTCTATCAAAGATGGCAAGCTATAATATACAATGTGGGAGATTGGAGCTAGTGCAATAAATGAATAATCGTCGGGTATAACAAAACAATGCATTTCTATAATTACAATATTTTTCCCAATAAACGCTAGCTACACTTTTTGGAGCAAGAACCAGCTCTTAGTTTATGTGACCAAATTTTAAAATTTTATGTACGAACTTTTCTTCTCAAGAAACTGCTCATTTGTCTGAACCGCCGATATCGTACCACTATAGCATATACATAGGTGCCAAGAATACTACCGAGCTGCTTTAGGTAGCAAGTAATTCAATGATCTACCAATATTGAATTTTTCGAACAGCATCGAAATGTTTACTGCTTATTACATAAATCGTTCTATTACACAAATCATTCAGTGTTTTTTATACCCGTCGTAGTCAAATTCGCCCACTGTGCGTTGAACATCTGATGCATATTTTTACACTTTCAAACATCAAATACAGCAAAACGTTTGATTCATGCAGGCGCCGTCACCGAGGTTTCGACGTTCAACTTTTCGCTTGCAATGTGACAAACAAACGAAGCAAGACACTGACCGCAAAAGTGAAAAAACCGACGGTCAGCAACAACAAATATACAATATAAATACAAATTGCTGCTTCTTCTCGAAAACTCACAACTACACTAACCCACTCGCTTACTTGGTGGCGCCGCAAAATGTGGCAGGTCAATTTGATTATAAATAATTTCCTTTTTGGCTTTTGTGCGCGCTGAAATATGTTTTGGTGACAGTAATCTCCACGCGATGGGATTAAGAGTGTGTGTCAGGATGCGCTTGCCTCAAAACTGCACACAGCCACACACGCACAAGTGTATGTCAACCGGCGCTCAACGCACATTCGTTGGTATGCGGAGGGAGTGAGTGGCACGTGCTGTGCGGTGTATTATTATGATTCTTTTTTAATAGTAAGTAACAAATTTAATTTTGATAACCCGTAACTTGGCAGCAGCACAATGACCCCCACCCCACTGCGCTCACTCCTTTCCAAGCTGCTCGAGCGCTAATCTGCAGCCTTTCATCTGTTAAAAAAAAGGAAATATGTCAGCGCTTTCTAGTGTTTGCGACATATGAAATTGTTGTTATCTCTTCGGATCGCCGTTGGAAGCGTACCGACGTAATTTATAGTCAATTCTCGAATGTTGCAGCTTTGCGTTGCGCCACACTCACTGAAACCGCTATAATATTGGCAGATGCCATGATTTTCCTTTGCAACAACACAACTTGTTTTTGTTGTGTTCGCTGTAAAGTCGCTGTTCAGGAAATTTGTATGTATGTAATTTTTCGAACTATTTGTGTGTACATACATATGCACATATGTATGTAATTGTTGTATGCTCAAATATTCAATGCAAATCTATCCTCCGCGCTTGAAGTCTGTGATGAATGCGATTTTAATTAAATTACAACTGTGCACTGTGTGAATGGTTTGCATGAAATATTTATTACATATTCAAATCACATCGCGAACTCATTCATTCGATATGCGTGCACCTTTCAACAACAACAACAACAATAATAAGTGTTTGCTAGCTCTCGAATTGGTATAATTAATTTGTAGTGCTTGCGGAAACAGGTGAACGGGTTGAGGACTCGCAAGTGAATTCGTTACATGGAAATATTTGTACGTAAATATTTAAGTATGTATGGGTGTACAGCATTGGAATTTGAAAACTTATTTGTTGTTGCGCATTCTTCTCCTTTCTTCAGGAATTAAGTCCCTGAAAACATTTCCAAAGGCTTACGTGAGAAAATTTTCGCGTAAATTTTACAAATCGTAATTGCTATTACTTAGAATTAACAGCAACTTCAGTGGAATTCATAATTAATAATTCTAAAAAACTGAAATTAAGATATACTATAAAAGGCCAGTCTAAGAAGCATTTGGTATTTTCGAGCTATCAAATCTTCGAAACTGTCATATCGAATAATAACAGGTATAAATCACAAATATTGATATAATCAAAGAGAAATATAAAATTTCGTGACTTTACCATTTTCATAAAGAAGCCCATATGATCTTCTGCATTAAATAAAAGTTTATTATTTATTGCTTCTGTTCAGACTTAGCGATCGAAGACGTCTATTCATAAAACTATTAGATACAATCGGAATTTTTATTAATGTTAAATAATCAGATATCCCCAATGTTCGTGGAAAAAGGTGATATCATTGTTCATACAGTATTTAGATTAATAGCGGGATTCTGTAACCAGCCTCTAGTCTCTATTTGAGACACTTTGAGGTAAAGTCTCAATTTGTGACTAGTTACTATTCACTAGACAGTCTCCAGCGTTATTCTCAAAATATTGCCCCAAATTTGACACCTAATACTAGTTACCACGTCACAAAACTAAAAACAACTCTTGTCTGCCGTTTTGAATAAACTGAATAGAGATCATCATATATATTAATCGATTATCGTTTTTTTATAATTTTTAAGGGGGTATTCTACTCTAGAAATCAAATTTTGGGCAGTTTTTTGAATTTTATTAAAAAAAAAAAAACCAAAAATATTTTTACTATACATTTTTTATGGCGTTTTTATTGATATCTTAAGAATACAGAAAAAAAATTTACAAAAAAATATTAAAAATTAAAATAATTAGAGGGGGGAAAGACAGGAGTAAATAAAAAAATGACACATCCTGGTGACATTGATTCTGACTCTCCTGGTGGTCTGAAAAAAAAAAAATCAAAAGAAATTCTTAATTAGTAAGGATGCTGTTATAGTCCCTAAAACAGGGAATACGAAAAAAAATTTTGTTTTGAAAAATGACGACTGCCTGAAAATAAAAATCATTTTTTACGCTTTTTTTTGAAATTTCTGAATTTTTTTAAAATATTAAAAACAAAAATTTTGACACAATGCTGGTAGGAACGATAAAGGATTATATAAAGAAGGTTCACACAAAATTTCAAGTAAATCGGTTGTATAGAACTTGAGATAATGCCGGTACCGTGTGGAAAAAATTAGTTTCGAGAAAAACGCGTTCAAAAAGGTGAGTCTACCTACCTACCGGGCTAGGTACTGAGCCACTAAAGTAACTGTAGCTCTTAAAATAATTTTAATTTTTAAAAATCCTTTGAAGGATATGTTCTTAAGGGTCTAAACCTTAAATATCTGAAAAAAAAAAAGAATTTTTCAAAATTCTAGAGTAGAATACCCCCTTAAGCAACTCAAACAAGAAAAGGTTAAACATAAATCAATTGTACATAAACTTCGTAAATTTTATGAAACAAAGTCAAAATATATTTTTAATATATATTTTTTTTTTTGACTATGTTATAGAAAACTTAGTATTTGTTATCGACATATTTATTTTCATTCAAGTGTTAAAACAACTCTGAATAATGAAATATACTAGATTTTGTGACTGTCACATAGAGAAAAGCAAAATCGTCTCAAGTCTCAAAAATTGCATCTAACTTAAAATCTCTCAAATTTAGAGACTTGAGACTGTACATGTGAAGTAGTATTTCATATGCCTACTTCGATTATCTGGAGAAGGACAAAACGCTACTACAAGCGCTACTTTGGCAAATTATTGTCTAGACGGGTTAATGCCCCATTAAGTCTAGAATTAAAAAAGAATATCGATTTTCTGTTTTATACTTTCAAAGTTCAACTATTCAAGAATATGTTTACAAAAGGAGTTTTCAAAATTCAAATTATATCCAGAGATATTGGTATTTTCGCGACCCGGCATCCGAACTCGTTCGGCCGATGCTGAAACGTTAAACGCGTTTTTCCCGAAACTACCTTTTTCAAAACGATACCCACAATCTTCAGGTCCTACTAGAAATTTTTAAGTCTTAATTAAAAACAAGCAATATCATCAAATTTAATTTCTTACTATTTTTAAAAAAATTCGAAACAGTCAAAAAAAAAAAGAGATAAAAAATGTTTTATTTTTTTCAGACAGTTTTTTTTCTTACTTTTCTGTAGTTCTGGACGTTGCGACATATTCTATATTAATAATATTTTTTTTGGTTTTTGTTTCAGATTGCTAAGACCTACTTAAAATGGTGGTACCAATTTTTTAGAAATTTCGTATGATTTAAAAGAAAAACACTATATATCTTTGAAAGATCTGATTTTTTTAACACAATTTTTGTAGTACAATTTGTATTTTTGTTCAAAATAAGTCTTTTGTGTAGGCGATTACCTCTACATTACGGTTCATTTCCAACGAGTATTCTCTTTAAGTCTAAGAGCAAGAATATGTCACTACGCTTAGATTCGAAGAATGAATCTATTTCCTAAGATTAATTTGTGCTGTTTTTCAGCTTTGCAGCGTTAGTTTCTCGATTAACTTCATTTAAGAGTTATCATTTTGTGGAAATTAGCAACGTTTCTATCTAATATACCTCTTAAGGGGTTAATTTTAATATGATAAATGAAAAAAATACAATTTTAAATAATTGTTTTGCTAGTAAATTATTTTGTTTTACAAGAGCTAAAACATAGCATCGATTCTCAACTGACTTGACAGAAAATTGAAAGAAATAGTTAATATAATAAGATTTTTGACCTGCTTTCACGTGTTTTGTCGGCTTCGGCTCTCCTTTGCCACGATATTCGGGCGATTAACCATTTGTTTCCGGGTCGTAAGCATATATCCAATACTCAGCGCCCGTAATAATACGTTTCATGGCATCCTGATAGTCGGAAAGCATTGTTTCACAGGCGTTAAAGCGACGTCGTTTTTTAAAAAAATTGAGTGCTTTTGGAACCAATTGTACTTTCACTTTTCTTAAACCCAAATGATATTTCCAAATGGTTTTCACTGATCTTACTGACATTCCAACAATGATAGAAGGTCTCTCACTGTTAATCATTGATTATCAAGCACCGATTTCTTCATTTTATTGACGTGGTGATCATTAGTTGATGTTGATGGCCGTCGTGGACGTGGTTCGTCATCAACGCGTTCTCGAACCTCTTTGAATAATTTTGACCAATCAAAAACACTTGCTCGCGACAAACAATTATCAGCGAAGACCTTTTCCAACATTCTGAACGCTTCGTCACCAAAAATTTGCTTCCGCACACGAAATTTAATAGACTTCTTTGTTGAATAATTTCACACATCGTAAAAATCGCTGAATGCACTTCAGAAAGCGAAGCGTATACTAATCACTAATGATTATTTTCATGTGAAATTTGGCACAGATGTCATCGAAAGTCAAACAAACTTAGAAAAAACAAGAAAAAACGTTAACTTCGGTTGTACCGAAGCTAAATACCCTTCACAGGTGCATTTCTGTTAGTAACTATGTGTCCAGTTTGTATGGCAGCTATATGCTATAGTTAACCGATCTGAACAATTTCTTCGGAGATTACATTGTTGCCTTAGAAAATAATATATACCAAATTTCGTGAAAATATCTTGTCAAATGTGAAAGTTGTCCTTACAAGAACTTTATTCCGATCGCTCAGTTTGTATGGCAGCTATATGCTATAGTTAACCGATCTGAACAATTTTCTCGGATATTACATTTTTGCCCTAGAAAATAATCTATACCAAATTTGGTGAAGATACATTGTCAAATGCGAAAGTTTTCCATATGAGAACTTGATTCCGATCGTTCAGTTTATATGGCAGCTATATGTTATAGTGGTCCGATATCGGCCGTTCCGACAAGTGAGCAGCTTCTTGAAGAGAAAATGACGTTTGCAAAATTTTAAAAGGATATCTTAAAAACTGAGGGACTAGTTCGTATATATACAGACACACGGACAGACGGACATGGCTAAATCGACTCAGCTCAACATACTGATCATTTATATATATATACTTTATAGGGTCTCCGACGCTTCCTTCTGGGTGTTACAAACATCCTGACAAACTTAATATACCCTGTTCAGGGTATAAATATTTCGACGAACGAATAAACATACATAAACAAACAATAAAATGATTGGTATATTTCCATTTATTTGAGATATAGTAAATGTTTAAATTCAAATACTTATGTGTAAATACTAAACACATATTTTTTCATATACAGTATTTAATGCACCCTTTCCCATATCTAATTTTTATCTTGAATACTTTTGCTGCCTAATCTTCTACAGTTTATCAAAGCAATTACGAGTTAATCCACTCAAACCAATAATGCCAATTCAAGCGCATATTTATAAGTATTTATTTATATATTTTTACTTACTTTAGACGCATTGTATGCCGAAGATTTACAACAGATAATTGGAGGCACATTTATCATGAATATTATTATTATTGTGCAGAAGCATGTATAAATGTGTATGTGAATTATTTTGATGGCATTTCGATATCAAAGAACGCATGAACACAATGCAATATAAATAAGGTGAAATAAAAGTAAATAAACAATCACAAACCCAAATGTGGTTGAACTCTGCAGTATCTAACCACAACAAAATAAAAATCTGCTTTTGCTGAAATGGAACAAGTAGTGAATCCTTTCTTCGCATTTCACATCCCACACGGTAGAATTGTACAATCCCTGTGCACTTTGCTGCACGAAAATATC
Organism: Bactrocera zonata; assembly: GCA_037783105.1. Lineage (NCBI taxonomy): Eukaryota > Metazoa > Arthropoda > Insecta > Diptera > Tephritidae > Bactrocera > Bactrocera zonata. Next base: position 423,558 of record JBAWJQ010005104.1, on the reverse strand, counting down.
ATTGAAATGGTCTTTTGTGTAGATCTATCTGCCAGCTGACACAACTATTAGCAACTAACAAGCATATCTGTTTGTATGGATGAAACTGTATTGATCTTAACATGCAGTAAACGTTAGGGGAGATTCATACGCAGACTGGTCGGAAAATAACTACTCTATTTCGGGAGTCTATAGTGATACAAAGCGTGCGGACAACGAGCGGATATCGATTTATTCGAAAAGAAAGCGATTAATTTATATATTAGTTGATGCACCCAATAGATTCACATCGCCTCGACTTGGCTTGCTAAGTTGTGCTTTCGCCCTAGAAATATCCGATTTGGCCTTTTGACGCTTTATCTTACGTGAGAGCCCTTTTGGAAGCACCTTTTCAACTTTTGAAAGTCGCAATCGAAGAAGAAAGGTCACCAACCTCTTCTTAGTTTCACTAAGGGATTTTCAATTTTGTTTTTTACTTTGGGAAGACACTTACACTTTCGACTTTGTTATTCCAAAGGTTACTAAATTTCATGAGCTTTGTTTATATTCAATCGAAATCTCAATCAACCACTCACTGTTTAATAAAAAATCTCAAAAGTTTGATTAGTACTTGTGAACTAGCACCAGCCACAAATGGTGTAGTTCTACGACAGTGTGGAATAACTTCCAGCAATCACCTGCTTACACTGCTTTGAACACAATATCAGTATGTCACATCTCATGACCGGCAATCAAATTTACAAATTTACAGAATACAAATAATTTAACAATAAATATCAAAACATACAATTATTTTATTTACTTTTGCCATATCGTACTTTCTCAAGTAGCCTATCTACCAGGCAGATCCATAGCCATACAAATAGCAAATAATAACCATGAGAACAACTTGTCTATGAATGCCGGTAGCATATCAAAATAAATATATCAATAAAAGAGATATCAAAACATATCACTTGAGTGTCCCTTGCGAAAAAAGAGCACTGCACTTGGCTGAGGGGGAATGTGCACAGCGTCCACATGAGCAAATACACACTCGCGCAGCTTCAGCAATACATTCCCATTCGCACACTGACACTATAATTTCTTTTTGGTTGCAATTATTTGTGTTTTCTGCAGGATTTTTCCAAGTTCCCCAGCATAAGCGTGCCCAGGCAGGCAGGTCAGCCAGCCAGCCAGTCGACGAGTCTTCAATGGGCCGCAGCAACCACCACCAATAATAGTAACATCATTACCACAAGCGCACACAAGGGAACAATTGCAGACCACACCGATGCTATGGCCAGACATTGTACATTTTCTTGGCGAGTGGTGCCGAGTGCGCTCACACTCGCAAATTTATTAAGTGCGTGTGCGTTTTCCACTTGACTGCATTAAGAGGCTGCAAATTTGCAGTGTAATTTCTATACAATTTAAGAACATTTATAAGTTTTTTGGTAAAATAGCAAATGGTGCTGCCAGATGGTTGCAATTTATTGATACGTTTAGTAAAAAAATCCATTATTTTTTAATTAATAGGAGGGTTTTATTTAGCATAGTTAAAACGATTTCATTTAATTTCAATACGCTACTCTCATTCCTATTGGCAAAAACGGGGACAGTCGATTTTTACAAGATTCGAGGTGAATTTTCGCTATAGACAGAATCCGATAGTAATCACTTGGTGCCAGGTCCGGACTATAAGATGGATGCATACAAATCCTTTAACCGAGTTCCCTAAGCTTCAGGTGAGTCAGTATCGATGTGACTAAGTTACCGAACCCTCAGGTGAGTCACTATCGAAGTGTCTGGCCTGCCGTCGTCCTGATGGAACGCAACTCCACTCATATTGTTCAATGTTGACTCGCTTCAGGACGATTGCTTTATTCTGACGGTCCAATTGTTAACAGTACAGGTCGAAATTAAGAAGCCTGTCGTAAAGAAGCAGCTCATTGCAATTGATTCCCTGCCAATCTCATCAAATACATAGCAAAACCATCCTGACGGCTTGCTTGGCTTGGTTATTCTTTGCATCTGTTATTTTTCCATTACAGTCTCGTAAGTGATCTACTTTTCTTTATCAGTTTCAAATTAGATCGGCCTGTCTGAAGACTCCAAAATGTGGAAAGCTCTAAAAAGTTAACGAATCCAAGAATTATATTTTCAGTGGTCTTCCATAATATAAAATAGAGAAGCTTCAGTTGGTTGAGTTTTCCCCACGTTTTCTATACCTTAAGGTGGGCTTCTGTGATGTCACTATGTTAGTTCTTCTGCTAAATTCTCTTTTTAATACGTTTTGTTTTATGATATACAAATTTCCATATATTAGAGTAAGGATCGTACAGAGTACTACTCGAGACTTTACCAAACCTGGCTAAAAGTTAAGGAAGCCATAATATGAACTCTTTTTCGGGAAATTTTCTAAAATATGTAAATAGTTTTATGTTATCATTCCAATGAATATTCTTAAAATGACTCAAGGCCATCTCTTTCAAATAAATTTTACTCTTTTCTTATTTCTTGGAGATTTGGTAGATTTTTTTCGGTGATGCAGCTTTATTTTTTGTGTGGTTTTGACCTTAAATTGTTGAAAGCCTTGCTGAGCCGACTCAACTCAATTTTTATTTATAATGAGAATATCTGCATGCTCTTGTACCTGGATACCGATTCGGTTCGCTCTGATATACTGTTGTGGAAGTGCTTTCAACAAATCACCTGGAAATTACTGTTTTTCCTGAATCTGTGAGAAATCGAAAGGGTCACGCAAGCACTTTCTAAAATAATGGTCAACATTGGTGGATTTCGTTAGAGCAGACGCACGCTGCTTCCATCTGCGCTTACCGGACGGTATCACATGACGCGGTTGAGGTTATACTCGTAGCGAGTATCGTTCCAACAGATATTATGGCCTTAGAATTGTAAAGAGTGCTCGACAAAACAGGCAGGTGCCTAATGACTGAAGAACGAAAGGAGAAAAAGCAAATGAATTTTTACGAATGGCAGAAGTGCTTGGATGATGCTTCGAAAGAACCCTTGGACTCACTAGAAATGTGATAGCGTGGGTAGAGGGGAGGCATGGGGAAACCAATGCCTAACTGTGCGTGGCTGTTTTAGAGTGGATCTACATAGAAACGATGGGTTGAGTTAGCCTTTCTGTAGTTACTGGGCGTGCCCATATTATAATAATGAAAGAGCGGAGCAAGAGGAACTCTTAGAATGGCCGCTAACTTAAGAAAACATTGTTCCCGACATGATCCAATCTCAATATGTGTGGAACAGAATGAGACAATAGACGATAAGAGCCCTAATAGAGCTAAGAAAGTAGGATTGGCAACACAACATAGGGAGACGAATGTTGAACGAAGAGTAGACCAAAAAGGCAAGTTTCTACTCAAGCCAATATACTAAATATTGTGCCAAATATGCTAAAGCCTAACAGCGATTACCCCAAGAAAAATTTATAACCCCTGAGCGACGGAGTTAAGGGTTTAATCTTGCTGCTTCGCAAGCCCCGCATAATAAGAAAACTGGTGGATCATGATGCCGAATGAGGCCCATTTAGGATGAAACTGCATGCTAAAGGCAGTATGATGGTATCTTTTGAAGATTCCCTCACCGATAACTGATTTTCCTCAATTGAAAAGCAGTATGTAAAATTCAAGTATCTGGCAACACTACACCATCCATTCGCGTCTTGCCAAAATGTTGCCTTTTTTACTTGGAGCGACCTTTACGTACTCTGCGCCCTTAAACGAACTGTGAAACCGCACTTGAGAATTATTGTATTTTTATTGCAGTTTATTTTCTTAATTCTCTCCTTTCATTCAACTGTTCGCATGTGAACTTGCGCCGTGCATTCAGGACTGGGTGAAATGGATTCGCGCCAAGTGTGTGGGATTTTTATATTATTTGATTTTTCACCTTTTTTTCAATGCGAGTTTGTGTGAAAAATATAATTGCAAACAATTTAAATGCAATTAAATTAAATACAAAATTTACTTAATGCCTTTACATTGCAATTTCGCATTCACTACATTTATTTACTTATTTTTACCTTCTTTTGTGCGCGCGTACAATGTTATTTTATTGTTGTTGCTAAGGTTTTTTGCCCAAGCATTTCCCACAGCTTCTTGCACTTTTCTTTTGTTCGTGCTTTGTTGTTGCATTGATGCCAACGCCTCACCCCGTTACTCAGATTTGTTTGCGCTTTGGCCAAAGTCATAATTTCCTTTTTGGCAGGCAAGTGAGCGAAAAATGGCAGAGCTTTTCCGAGCTGCTGCTTCACCTCAAAACGCCAATGCTTTTGATTGTGTAACACGTTTACTTTGTTTCCTAGCTTCCTTTGTTGTTGTTGTTATTGTTGCTACATATTTGTGGTTGTTGCAAAGTGTTGGCGCTTTTCTGCTTCCGCTCACCTTCGTGCAAGCGTGTAGATGTAAGTCGAAAGCCGAACTCCAACTCGCCCCTAACTTCGTAAGCTCGCTCTCTTTGGTTGTCGGAAGCTATAGCTAGGGCGTCTACTTGAAAATAGGCATTTATTGTTGCTGGCACCTTCTCCTGCATAGAGTTAGGGCTAGATTTTTGTATATTTCAACTACTGTTATGTTTTCATTCTTATCAGCGGCGTTTTGCCTCCGTCCCTAGTTTTTCCTGATTTGTGTAAATTTTCCGTAACAGCTGCTGCAACGCCTTTGTGTTTCGCGCGTTATAATGAACTCAATTCTACTCAAAAGAAATAATCACACTTATTTACAAAGACACAAAGGATTGCGGTAGAAAGTGCCGACTTTCTTTGAAGTGCAAGTGTAAGAGGGCCTTTGAAAAATTTACTAGTGAAAATTGCATTTTGAGTTTAACTTTCACGCGCTTTTCGCAGATTTAAACCTTACGAGATTTGTTATCAAGAGTTTATTGTATAACTTTAAAGATTAGTAATACTACCGATGCCTCGGTAAGATTAGTTTGCATTTACACTCATAATATTCACATGGAAAAGTTGAGAATATCTTTGCAATACGTCCGCAGAATGGAGGTGACAGATCGAGAAGGCTGCAGGAAATGTCTAGTGCGAGGCACCAGAGAAACAATGGAGCATCTCTTGTTCACTTGTCCTGCATTGTCAAGATTACGCTGTAAGCATCTGTGGTCTCTTCGGTATGATACACTGGAAGAGTTATCGATGCTGAGATCACAGTGTATTTTAAAATTCGCGTCAATCTCTGAGATCCTAAAGGATGACTACTCCTCATGGACCTTGTAACTGAACTCCATCTAGTATCGCGAAGGAGCAAAACTAGTCTATGCGTAGCTTATTGGCCTATCTTATACCAAGGAAATATTCCGATATGCATTTATAGGAAGAAACTATGGAATAGATCATCATTACCTGTGTCTCCTCCTGGAAAATCCTCTTCTCTTCTTCTTCTTAACTGGCGTAGACACCGCTTACGCGATTATAGCCGAGCCAACAACAGCGCGCCAGTCGTTTCTTCTCTTCGCTACGTGGCGCCAATTGGATATTCCAAGCAAAGCCAGGTCCTTCTCCACTTGGTCCTTCCAACAGAGTGGAGGTCTTCCTCTTCTGCTTCCCGCAGCGGGTACTGCGTCGAATACTTTCAGAGCTGGAGTGTTTTCATCCATCCGGACAACAGGACCTAGCCAGCGTAGCCGCTGTCTTTTAATGCGCTGAACTATGTCAATGTCGAATGGGAGGATGGAGTCATGTGTAGAAGTTCACGCAAGTGAGGAAAGTTCTCTGATCGCCATTCACTTGGAAGTGGCCAGAAACGATTCTTTTACATATGACTCAAGCAGCTCACGACTTCCGGTCTTTGACCAAGTATCCTCTAGGTAGCCTAAGAACAACCGTTTGAAGGCGAGCTAAAGTGAGAAGGCGAAATATTCCCTGCTTAGGGTTGTGCGCTGGATTTGGGACCCGCCACGTAAAAAAAAACACCCCCAATGAAAGGAAACAACAAGCCTCGGATAAGTGACCTCCTGGAACATAGGACATCAAAAACATACTATGCTAATGATAAAATGTTTATTTTTTCAAAATATCATGAAAACAAGAAAAAATGCTAACTTCGCTAATAAAAAAGTTTCCTTATAAGAACTTGATTTCGATCCGGTCGTAATAGTATGGCAACTAGTGGCGGATCCACCGGGGTGGTTTGAGTGTCAAATGGTTCGGTAATAATGAAGGATTGACGAAAAATATATATAGTTAATAAATAAATTCATGGAGTCCATTACTTATTTTGCAAATTGCCAGATCTGCGGCAGGGAGCCTGGAACTCCGGTCTACACACGCAGGATAAAAGCTCTTGAAACCACGTTTCCAAATAAGGATCATATTGCCTCATTAACACATCGGAGAGTCAATGCTCGAAAGTGTCGATATAATAATTGAAATTGTCGAAACCGACATTACGCAAACACAGTTTCGATTATTAAGGAGTTTGGAACCATTTAAATAAGGGTGGATATGTAAGGAAGTTTATTGGGTAATTTTAACTTAATAGAGGGCGTCTAATGTGCTATTCTTAGGTCGCCGACAATCCTCATCTATTTATCTTCATTTATCTTATCATAAAATCAGAGCGTAGAAAATAATTTTAATTAAAATTTGGAAGAATTTTCGAAGTAACAACAACATTAAAAACATGTTGGAAGGAAAAATTACACCCAGAATGTTATTCTAGATCCGCTACTAATTGCAACTATAGTGATCCAATCTAAAAACCTTATTACGAGATTATAGCGTTACTTTAGATTACTTTTTGCAGATACCCTGTCAAATGAAAAAGGTTCTCTTGCATGGAGATTGATTTTGATTGTTTGTACAGCAGCTACTATATATGCTAAAGTGGTGGAATATCGTCAGTTCAGGCAGATGAGCAACTTCTTGGAGAAAAAAGCACCCACGCAAAATTTGAGATTGATGCTAGAAACTAGTTCTTGTGTATATCAACAAACAGATAGACAGACGAGCATGGCTAAATGGATTCAGCTCGTCATGCTGATCATTTTTATATATTCTTAATAGAATCTCCTACGTTTCCTTCCAGGTGTTACAAACTTCGATGTAAACTTAATACACCATATTCAGGGTATAATGAAATTCATTTGCCATAGGTAGGTAGTAATTTCTTGGTGCCAGGTCCGGGTTACAAATTGGATGCACAGTCCTTTAAGAAATGCTGCAATTCCTCTTCTATTGACCAAAGCCAGCTGCTTCTGGCCATTTACTACAATCAGACGGTCAGCTATGTGACAGTGCATATTCGAATTATAATTTTGGAAGCAGGGGAGCAACTCATAGCAATTTATTTCCCGTCAATTTCGCCAAACTCGAAGAAAGTTATTTCTGACCGTCAGTTTTGACTTGGCCACGTTAATCACCATTTCAGGAATGTATCGCCTTTATGGCAATTTAGTAACGATTCGGTGATGGAATTTCCGTCCCTTAGTTTTTTTTGCCTTAACTCGTGTTGCACCTACATATACAATAAACTTCTTTACTATACATATATAGAACAATGACCAAATTCTACAATTCACTCATTATCGCCGTCCTGCTATATGGCGCAGAGTCATGAACGATGACAACATTTGATGATTCGACGTTACGAGTCGTCGAGAGAAAGGTTTTGCAGAAGATTTATGGTCATTTGAGCATTGGCAATAGTGAAAATTGCAATCGATGGAATGATGAGCTGAACGAGATATACGATGACATGTTTATGACATAGTTCAGCGAATTAAGAAACAGTGGCTGCACTGTCTAGGTCACGTCGTCCGAATGGATGAAAATACTGAAGCTGAGAGAATATTCGACGCAGTACCCGTCGAGGGAAGCAGAGAAAGAGGAAGACCTCCACTTCATTGGGTAGATCAGGTGGAGAAGGACCTGGCTGTACTTGAGATCTCTAATTGGCGCTAAATAGCAAAAAGGATGGACGACTGGCTCGCTGTTATGAAATCGGCTTTGCCAATTCCTCATAATAAAAAGATGCAATAGTTGCACATGAACGCAGACCACTAGTCTGCTGTCAGTATGGCCAGCCATTATCACCTTTTTTGTAATTAGTACATTTGCTCCCAAATAGAATCGAATAAAATGGAAATACAATAGGTCAAATATTTGTACCAAAATCAAGTCAAACCAACGAACAATTGAGCGAATCGGACCACCCTGTTCGCACTCTTTTATTCTGCTTTTTTGCAAAAAGTCGCACTTACATAATAGCCACTAAACTACTTCCACACATCCTTTGTGCACATTCACAAGAAACATTAAAACATATATATTTTTATACTCGAAAAAATCGGAGAAAAAAAACCCGCTTTGTGCAGCATTGTGTAATGTGTGGTAAGAGTGCATATTTAAGTACAATTAATATAATAAGAAATTATTTGTACGAGTTTTACAAAATAGGTATTTTGTGAAAAAAAAGAATCGTTTAGCGCTTATATAAAAATATGCGCAATTCTCAGGTAGGCATAAAGGCGTACCACACACACACGGACACAATGAACACGCGAGTGGCTCATTCGGCCGCGAAATGTTCCAATGAACGAACAACAATGCAATTCTTTCAACGCTTTCTTCTGCAACGTAGCTGAAGGATGTGCTTCAATATATTTAGCATTTTTTGCTGAATTCTTCTTTCGCTTGATTATGCATTCCGTTTCTCAATATCCTAACACTGTATTTCTTACTTTACTGGCAATCGATCCTTTCCGTTTTGTGGTCTGAGTGTTTTAAATACTTTTGTATTTGATTATTGTGGGGCGAGAAAAAAAAATTCGATTCAATTGTAATTTCAAATCAAATCTCATAGTCGTAAGAATTTGGTGATCTCAGACGATTTTGTGGCAAATTGGGATAGCCTTACAAGTTTCCTCAGGTGCGAGCGAAATTTCAGAAAAATATGCCCATAATAATAATAAGAAACTCGCTTGCGTTCAAATACAAATAAACTCTGGTTTCTAATTTTAATAGAATCCACACTTCTCTTATTGACGCTGCATTGTATTGTGTCATCTGCTCAATCTATTTTTGTACTAACGCAGCATGTCATGCACAGAGTGTAATAGTTTAGTTCACCTAATAGTTGTTGGTAACACCTAAACCGACTCGTGTAAGATATGGATTTATCAAAGCGATGAAGACGAATGATGATGAATTTCAGCGTAGCAAAAAAATTATCCTGTAAGATTGCATTCAAATCGGTATAAAATGGGACAATGGGTGTGCTACCGTCCACTTTTAGTTCCTCCACTTCCTACCTCCGAAATTATTCGGCCAAATTCAAGTCAGGCTGTTGCACAAGATTATCTTCGCATCCTTAAGTTTTAGCTTGAAAATCAGTAAAATCGGACGCGACCACGCCTATTTTCCAATCTAAAACTTATCGATCGGAACCAAGATTAGATCTCCATAAGTGCAGCCATTGGTTGGATAAAATCCGAGTCAATTCCGGTAGCGCAGAACCGGCTGTTGAGGTTGTGTTTCAGACGACGAGCTCGAGTTTCCGCGAGAATTGAGCGTGACCCTTGCGCAGCTTCATTCTGGATACTGTAGCAGGTTTAACTCCTACTTATCCAGAATCGTCCCTAACATATCAAATATATGTCCAGCTTGGAACGTGTTTCCGCATGACGCTACCCATCTCTTTGCATGCCCTGCTAACCCTACACATCTGACACCTCTCTGTGTATGGTCCGACCCCGTTGAAACAGCACGTTTTCTGGATCTGTGGTTGGATGACCTATTATAAAGCAATACTTTCACACATTTGAAAATAAATTTCTATTATCGTTTTCAAAATCATGTCAACGCCTAATTCAATTTATCCTAATTGTTACGAGTATAAGTACGTTGTCGAACATGTCTTGTGCGACCTCAACTTGAAGCCGTTTTTGGCAAAAGATCCAAGTCTTTCGGTACGAGTCCAGCATTGGCACACACAAGTTGTTGTGCTCTTCTGCCGATTTTCAAGCACTACTTTTTTAACATGTTCGATGTAATCGTTTTTACCAGTGTTGACTGGACGACCAGGCAAGTTTTGGACGAATTCATGACCTTAGCTGAATGGTTTTGGGCCTCACAAGTACTTATCTTTGTGATAAAGTGGACTCACTGAAACACTTCAGCAACATTTTTAAAATATTCGTAGCCATGAATCCATTGAAAATACAAAATGTTAAGCATACTCGCAAAGAAATCGGTTCATACCTTGTAAGTAGAAATATTTTTTTCAGTAGCATTTTTTGACAGATCACGTGTGAGTCATATCAAGCTGTCATGTTCGTTTTTTTCAGTGCTTTTTGGCATTTCATCTTGGAAAGTCTGACACCTGAACAACGTTTAAAAATCGTTGAACTTCACGTTTTCTAAAGAATGTCTTTCGCGTGCTTCGCTCAACTTATGGTAAACATAGTTGGCCTACTGAGGTATGGAACGACTTGTCGCATTTTATATCGAGGTCCTAAATAAAAAGCGTAAAAAATGTGCAAGAGCTAAAGCCGCTCGTTCATTTCAACCGACACGCTTCACTCTATGGGGTCTTGACAAGTTCTAAGAAGTTCCGACGTTTTCGAGACAAATTTCGTTCAGCGCCTCATTTCTGGGTATTTCCCAAATGGGGATGTGAACAAGCGAAATTGCCGCATTTGGGATGAAGAGCAACCTGAAGATATAGAGCTGCCATTTCGTCCAGAAACACAACGGTTTGGTGTGGTTTGTGGCTCAGTGGAATCGTGATGCCGGTGAGAACGTAACTGTCAATCGCATAAATCATAAATTCATTGATCTCAGTGAGAGAACACTTCGATGAGCAGATAATTTCACGTTTTGGGCCGATCGATTGGCCACCAAGGTGTGATATCACCCCGTTAGACTTTTTGCTGTGTAGATATATAAAGTCCAAAATGAATGCGGACAATCCCGATTCGATTCAGGCGTGTCATGGGCCAGTTACCAGTCGAAAACGGATAGACGATCTCAGAAGTAGCCACCGCCAACATTTGACTCTATCAAATCTTCAAAAAATAAATGCCAAAGAATGTTCTTTCGGATGATAAGTATAATAAGCATTCCCTATTACATTTGAAAAAATTGATCAACTTTTAAGTTTCCCTAAGATCCACACAACTAATGTAGTGACTTTGAAGTGAAGACTCTGAATAAATGATTTACAATTTATTTGCAACATTTTACCTCTAGCAAGCTATTCGGCTGCTCCCAAATGCAGTACTTCCTTACTTCGTTGTAATTTCTTATTATTTCCTTTCAATTGTCTCCTTTTGATTCTCCATTGATCACATGCAGCAGCAGCGACTATTTCCACGCTTTTATATTAACTTTTATTGTACACTTTTATTATCTACTTTAACATTTCAATTCTACAATTGAATTCTTTGCATTTTGTTGCATTGCTTTCTTCTGCTGCTGCGCCTGCATGCCTACGTTGGTTGGCATTGTAATCGATATGCCGATGCGTTGGATTTGTTGGTGCGCGGCAATTAAATTAATTTATTTCATTGTTTGCTAAAAAGGTCAATTGTGCGTGCACTGAATGCATTGCTTTCGTCTGTCTTTGTATTTATGTTATAGAGACTGTGTTGTGGGTGAACTGCTGAGTGTCTTCCCAGAGAATGCATGGAAAATGTCATCGGCAACACGCGGCTCAAAGTGAGTTGTTGTCTGCTGTTGTCAGGATGTGTGTACTCAAATGCAGGATGTGAGTGCGCAGCTGTGCGCTTTAAATTAAAAGTTAGTTAAATGGAGTGAAGGACTGAAATATTTTGCCTAAAGGATCTATTTCTATTCTTAATTTCCTACAAGCATTGAGGGCATCACGGAAGGCATTCTCCGGAGTAGCCGAGGTGCATGCTGCTTGGATCCTCTTCTGTCGTTTCAAAATGCTTGCCTTTAATCGGAAATTTCTGGCAAGGAAACAAAGAAAGTCCGGGGGGGCCAAATCTGGGCTTTAGGGCGGCTGCGAAAGCGTTGGGATGCTGGCCTTGGTTAGGTAGCTGTTCACAAGAAACACAGTGTGAGTCGGTGCGTTGTCTTGGTGCAACTTCCAATCGGCTGCAATGTCGCAATGTCATGAACCATAGATTTTTATAAATTTTACATCTGGGCAATTGAACGAATATTTAGTCGAAGGTCTGAGCTCAAAACTTTGCGCATATGAGTTACATTGTCGGTGTTTGTCGAGGTCGCAGGTCTCCCAGCGCGGTCTGCATCAGCGACCCTCCAAAAAGGCCTGGTGCCACCGAAACAGAGTCCTTTTCGTTTCCTGACAAACCCTGTACATTCTTGTAGACGGGTAATGTCACAATTTCAGTCGCATTAAACTCATAGTTTTGTTTTGATCGCGCGTGGAAACAACTGTGCCCGCAGATTTAAGAAAAATTTAAAACAAACTATATCGGCCGGGGATTCAATAACTTTTTGAAGAGAACTTTTGCAATGAAATCAAAGAGCGCTTAGATCCTGAAAGTGGTGACACTTCCCTTTCGAAGTCAGCTGTCCGAAATTGATTTAATATTTCTACAAAAGCAAACTTGATCAAAAAAATGTTTTCCAATATTTTTTGTGTAGGTGAGACCATAAAGTCATGTTGACCGCTGTATGTGATGAAAGACAACAATGAGAACGTAGGTTATACTTTGCTTGAAATATTGAGCAAATGAAAGCTCTCGGTGTGGTTTGCTTACTTGAGATAACAGCACCAACCGTGAGGCCACGATTTCGTTTCTACGATTTGTTTCACTTCAAGGACAGTAGATTATTCGATGATGACCTTGGAGATTAAATTATTGAATCACTTCACTTAACCCAACAAAAAGTAGAGGTCAAGCCAATAAAATATTTCTTCAATAAATTGGTTGTTTTGTTGGCTTTAGGACATGAACCGCCGTCTTATTAGAAAAGTCATCCGCATCAACAATTCCCAATCCAGGCACGAAAAAGCTATTGGTTATGGCTCTAAAGTGTTCCCTATTGATTGTAACATTATAGCGGGCTTTATTTTTTAAGAATTATGATCCAACGATTTTCGATGCCCATAGATTACATCAAATAGTGACTTTTCAAATAGTCTCACCAATTGTTTTTGGACTACGGTCACCCCAAATGCGATACCTCTGTTTTTTAACGTAACTTTTTAACCGAAACAGCTTAATCGCTGAACAAAATTTGCTTATGAATTTCGGTATGGGTGGCATCTCGTTTTGCCTCATTAACCGAACTTACGATGAGCTTGATGGTCGTAGGCTTCAAATCTTGCACGAATTGGATTTTGTAAGCCCGTAAACCAAAATCCTTCCGAAAAATCTTCCACAGAGAACGGAATGCATGGGCATAGCTCCAATTGTTGAGCGCGATGGCAGATAGAATCGTTCGAGTCTTCTTCAGTACCCTGCCCCATAGCAACAAAGCGTTTTCCATACGCCCTGTACTGTGTCTCTGAGATGCTTATTTTTCTCAAGAGTAAACGATAATGTCGACCGAATCTTGGATGCAGTTTACGCGATTTACGAATGTTGTTTCAGGTTAAGTCTGTTCATTATGAAATGAAATTCTAAACTGACCATAAATCAGTTGTCAAAAATATACCGTCATATAAAACCGCACGTCTAAAAAGAACACCCGTTACAATCGGCAAATCTTAAAAACTATTCTTAAAAACTCCAAACATAGAATTTGATTTTGTTTGTTCAATTTGTATGTCAGCTAAAAGCTACAGTGGGACGATATCGGCGGCTCCGTCAAATGAGTAGCTTCTTGGCGTCAAAAACTGAGGAACTAGTTCGTGGAAATATATGATAAGCAAGTAGATAGACGGACTTGACTTGGTCGCTCAGGAGATTACAGGAGTTCGATTGCGCGGAAACTAGCGGCTAAACCGCTTTAAACGAAGAAAATGAGGTTTGTTTGTTTGGAGTGGGCAAAAACGCACCATAACTGGACCTTGGAACAGTAGAATACGGTAATATGGTCGGATGAAAGCAGATTTAATTTGCACTGCAACAACCATTTACCATATGTCCATCGATTTCCGGGGGAACGTTTCGCCGACAATTGTGTGACGAGAACGGTTAAGCAAACTGAAAGCCATTGCTTTTCTTTTTATATCCGAGATTCTTTACATTTTATTGATGGGATGACGAAAGCTCAGAAATATGGAGAAGTTATACCCCATTTTATCGTGCCCGTCGTAAGAGAACTACTATATGGGCATACTTCTGAGACCGACTTCCAGGATGACTCCGTACCGTAAATATTATATGATATTTAATCACCGTAAGATCCTCAGGTTTAAGAAAAAATGTCATATGTCTATATTTTCTTTTTTGCAGGTTCAGAAAATATTTGTAGACCTTAGGAAATCGCATATGATATGGAGAGGAAATTGACCCGATTTAAACCCGATCGAGAATCTTTAGCATGCCATGAAAAAGAAAATCGCTCAACAGGCCAAGCTCAATGACAGAACTAAAAAAATTTTTTAATAAAGTGTGGGAGCAGGAAACTTCAACCGAATGTCTTGAAATCGTGTTTCAGTGCCTGCCTGGGTCCAAGCAGTTATAGCCGCCAAAGGTAGTTCAACTGCATATTAAACCATTTAATTACATATTTATTAATTTATAAAATCCAAAAAAAAGTAAAGATTAATCGAGAAAAAATATTTTCTTAGTTTCCATATAACAAAAAGAATAAAATTAAAAAAATATTTGCTCGCAAATTCCACCTATATTGAGTATTATATGCTATTATGTATGTATATATGTACATATTTTGATTTTTAGAAAGGTTTCATAAGTTAAATCGCGGTAATTGAAAAAATACTGCAAAAAAAAGAGGTAGAAGGGTTTGCGTGCCCACGCGTTTGTACAGAGTTTCCAACGATTACTTGTGATTATTACGAACATCGTTCCAAGCTTAATATATCCTGTGCAGAGTATAATAAAAGCCATTTTTGAGAGCGCGAGCTATTACTCAAATCTCTAGCTGTGACCACACAAACTATTTTACAAAGAGTTGATCCCATAATGTAGATTTTCAGCTGCGCGAATAGTTATTGATTTAAATTTATACGCAAAAATAATATGTTATATGTGTACAGTCACTAATTTAGTAGGATTTGGTTAGACCTAGCATCTGCTTGCATATACATACATATGTGCCTGTGCATGCATGAGTGATCGATATTTCAGCAGAATACCCTCAACTACTTTGCCAAAAGCCACGCCAACGCTTCGCTTACAACTGCTTTTATCTGCAACTATACGTGTACAACAACAACAACTGCAATGAAATAATGAAATTTCGACAATTCGTCTATTGTTTCTGTCAATCAGCGGCGAATGTGAACTTGCGCGCTTTTCGCCTTTGCTGCGTACGCTGGCGGCAACAAAGGATACAACTCCGGGATAAAGGATATTTCTGCCCACAATTGCGTATGCTTTCAGCTAAAGGCGAATGCACGTGTGTAAGTATGTGTGAGTGCGGTGAATAAGTTACGCATTGATTTCGCATTTAAATAATGGAATGGAATGGCTTTGGCATTGCTGCGCTGCGAATAGCGTTGGCAGCGGCGAGTGGAATGCGGCAAATTGGAATTCGATGCGAGTTGAATTGAACCGCCGCGCTTGGTATTGCGGCCAATGAGGAGAATGTGTCGTTGCACACATATGTACGTATGTACATATATGTTGTTTGTTTGCATATGCACGTGTGTGTGTGCGTTTGATGGCGTGTTCGCTACTTTATAAGGGTAAATTGCATAGTCAGAGGTAACTATACACACACACATCCATGCATACAAAGAACACAAATAAATAGTTTCGACACAAAAGAAAAGAATTACCAAAGCACAATGGCAAATGTTGAAGGCAACAATGTACATATGTATTTATGTATGTATGTGTATTGAATAAATATGTATAAATATATATTTTTGTAGCCCTCACCGCTTTTTCAGGCGTTAAGTCGCAATTGTTTCCCCCTGCTTGATTTCAACTTTAACTTGATTGCTTTTCACATTTATTTATTAAACGCTTTCCTTGCACGAAAGATATACATATGCATTTGTAAGTACATATGTATGTATGTATGTAAACGGTAAATAATATGCTCATAAATACATACCCAAATCTGTCCATAAACACACTGAGCGCTACTGTATTATCGGGGCGTGACAACCGCATCGGCCATGTTGCGTTGCGTTCGTGTGCTGCCTGCGGGGGGTGGCTAGCACTGTAACACACTTATTATATACAAAAGGTACTAAACTTACAATTGTGCGGTCTACATTAAGCGCTCAGAACGTTTAAGCACAAAAAAAAATAATAATAATATAAAATACTCGATATCCTTCTGCTAGATATACATACAAACATACATACTATAAATGTTTGATCATCACCTGCGCGCAGGCGTTTCATGTTTACCTTCAAATTTCCATAGAATTTTGTGCTTTTCTCAGATTTCAATCCATTTGTTCGATTTCGCATGATCCTCTTCATGTCGTTTCCTCTTTGTATGTGCTCACTGTGCTGAAACTCTTCAAATAGTTAAGCGCTTATACTCATTATAAGTATGTAGTATGTTATATGTATATACCATTACTCTTAGTAAGTACTTTAACGTATTTTTAAGTACATTTCAGTTATTGTTTAATTTCCTGGAAATAAGTATGTATATTACTTTTATACAACATTTGCCATTCCCATCCTTCTCAAGACAATTTCGATTATTTTGCTGATAATTTAGCGTTGGCATTAAAGTGGGCCACCGAGTTTTATCGGATCTAAAAGCTTGGTAAAACATTATTCTATGGTACTTCACTATCTAAACCGAAAATCAAAATTTTGTTTCTGTTTATTAACTAACATAGTTTACAGCTAATTTGCGATATTGATATTAGAGACTGATTCTTGCTAATTTTGGCCTGCAGAAACCGAAAATGATATTAAAAATTTCGTTGTACGTAGGAATTTTTGTGTTGTAGTGAAGGGGTGTTGGGCTCAAACCACCACAATTTACTAAAATGACAAAATTAACTGTAGGTTGTCTATCAACTCTCAATACAAATTCTTAATCAGGACACCTCATATACCCCATAGACCAC
Source organism: Bactrocera zonata (assembly GCA_037783105.1). Taxonomy (NCBI): domain Eukaryota; kingdom Metazoa; phylum Arthropoda; class Insecta; order Diptera; family Tephritidae; genus Bactrocera; species Bactrocera zonata. The sequence goes on along the minus strand of JBAWJQ010005104.1, from coordinate 406,447 downwards.
AGACCTTTGTCGAGTAGTGTTACTTATCGGAAAATATAAGGTCTAGTTAATAGAAATGCATTCATTTTCTAATAGATGGTCATAGTAATTTGTATCTCACGCTGTTTCGGGGGATCCAAGAAGATCTACTTTTTTCGGTAGCCGTTTTTTGACAGATCACACTGGAGTCAAGTTATTTTTATTCAGTATTTTTGGACATTTCGTCATGGAAGGATTATCGCCTGAACAACTGTTACAAGTCTTTCAACTTCATTACGAAAATTCAAGTTTTCTGAAGAATGTCTCTTGCGCGCTTCGATCAACTTATGGTCAGTACATTTTCGCAGCACCATCACCCATCTTGAGACCCAGCATTTATTATTGGACAATATTTGACCACGTCCATTACGCAGTGAATAAAATATACCAGTCGTTGCTGAGAGTATACACGAAGACCGTGGAGAGCCGATTCGGCGCCGTTCGCAGAAGCCAGCCGTTTTCGTTTTTGAGCCAAATTTGGTTTAGCGATGAGGCCCATTTCTTTCTCAATGGGTATGTAAACAAGCAAACTTGCCGCATTTGGGACGAAGAGCCACCTAAAGATATTCAAGAGCTACCACTTTTATCCAGCAGAAACAACGGTTTGGTTTGGTTTTTCTGTCAGTCGGTTCATATTTCTCAAAAATGAGGCCGGTGGGAACAGAACAGAGTATTTGATGCCTGAAATTGAAGCTCGTGATCTCGGCGACATTTAGTTTCAAAAAGACTTCCAAAAGAATTTCCCACACATCACACCAATCTATGGATTTATTAAAAAAACATTTCGGTGAGTAGATAATTTCCTGTTTTAGGTCAGTCGATTGGACACAAAGATAGTGTGATATCACCCTATCAAACTTTTTCCAGTGGGGATGTAAAGTCTACGTGGACAATTCCGCTTCGATTCAGGCCTTGGAGCAAAACATCACGTGTGTTATTCGACGGGTGCGAGACGAAATGATCGAACGAGTCATCGAAAATTGGACTCAAGGGATGGACCATCTGAGACACGGCCGCGGCCAACATTTAAATGAGATATTCTTAAAAATATATATATACCAAAGAATGTTCTTTCGTATGATAATAAACATTCCTCATTAAATGTGAAGTTTCTGTTTTTTTCTATAAAAAGGTAGATAACTTCGAAAGGGATCACGATGAAATGGCACTTGAAAGATAAGATTTCATAAAAAAAGGTCGCAGATAGTTTTGTGATTGCTTAACTTAGTATCTTTTGAACGCAAGTCAAAGATGGATTTATTTATTTCTTATTTTACTGCTTTCCTTCTAGGCGGCTCTTAAACCAGGCTGTTGAAAATGTGAACAAAGTTTTGATCCTGATCTTACCGAAAATATCGATAAAATAATGGAAATAGTCCTGACTGTCATCAAAGCAGTGCTTCGACTTCCCAATAGGAGATATGGCCAAAAAAATGCTTGGATCCGTTGAAATAACACTAAATACGAAGAGAAGTTCGATATGAGCCATGAGAGTTAGCGCAACCTCATGGACCGAATTCTCATTAATAAATCGCTGCTGAGTTGTATAAAATCGATGCATTTCTACAGTGGATGTTTACTGCTGAAGAAATGTGGGTTACTTATGACAACGTCCAGCGAAAACGGACATGGTTGAATTGCGGCGACCCGGTACTAAAGGTAGTCAAGCCATAATGGATGATCAAAAAGATTTTACTACGGTTTTACTGAGATTGACAGACAATTGTTTGCTGTGATCCGCTCCCTTACGAAAAAATTCTTAATTCAAACATGTTCTGTCAAGAATTGGCAGGGCTGAAGGTAGTACTAAATTACTACATTTCGGCCTTTCAACCCGAAATTGTGAGCATAATAGAAGGTGCCAAGTGGGCTTTCTCTCTAAGCAGCAAGTCCATAAATATTCTGATGGATAGGCAAGCGGCAGTTAAAGCCATACGTAGTTCCAATACAAAGTCTCATTTCATTAGGTCATGCAAGAGAGCAATTAATAGACCTTTAGCAGGAAACACAGTTAATATTATCTGAGTAGAGTAGACTGGGTAATGGATTGGGGGAGCTGATGGAGACACAATCCCCTTAAGCTGCCTCAGACCATCCAGCTCTTTCAAGGGTTGTTTGAAGCAGTGGACCCTAGAGGAACACCTCAGCTCTTGAACACAAGCAACAAAGGGCATACAACAAAGTAGGGGTAATGTTGCTGGTGGTCTTTTACTAAATCTACAGAGTTGCTGGATAAAGCTTAAATTGGTTATCTCCCAGAATCACACTGAGCCTAAAGTTGGCCTAAGTGCAGCAGCATGCAGTTCGGCCACTTTGCGCCTTCCTTTTTTTCAAGCCCATCATTGACCAAAAAAATGTTTATTTTGTCCAAACAGTTCACTTTACCAGGTGAACTTACTCTGAAGTAAAGTAAGTGAAGTGGTTTACATGAATAACTGGTTTGTGATCCAAAGAAGTCACGCCACGTAGCGAAGAGAAGAAACGACTGGCGCGCTGTTGTTGACTCGGCTATAATCGCGTAAGCGGTGTCTACGCCAGTAAAGAAGAAGAAGATCCAAAGAAATAGTTTCAGTTAACAAATTTTTATTTTTTTTTCAAAATCCTGTATCCCCTTCAGCGTCACCAAAATCTCATAAACCACTATGTATTTACAAACTAAATATATTATCTATGCCATATTTCGCTCTTCAACCACTTAATTGAGGCATGCAAAATGGCAACGCATCAAAGCGCCAAGAAATATTATCATTTGTCATAACTTTTGTTTTATGATCGCTTTCAAAGAAGCCGGAAGGATTCAGCATAAACTGTGAAGTGTCATTTTTAAAACAATAAACTGAAGCAATTGAAAAGAAATGTGCACATAAACACATGCGAGTAAATATAGTATATGCACACACATACATATGTGTGGGAGTGGGGAGTGAGCACTTATGTTGCTGCAACAAATGGAACAACTCCTCTTCAAGCACGCCCCACACACACGCACACGAGTGCATATACTTGCCACACACACACAAAGACATTTAACTTTGGCACACAATGAGCATGCGAGTGCAGGATATAAAATTAAATGTAGTCGTTAAAGTTGAGAACAATAAAAAACAAATGATGGCAGCAGAAATAGCAACAAAAGCAATTATGGCTGATGAAGTTGAGCGAAGGAAGCAGCAGCAATGGCGGCATGTGAGCATACACACACTTATATAAAAATATACTTACTATAAAAACTTTTGAGTAAATGCACCCAAAAACAAAAATGATAATTTCGTTTACAAAAAAGCTTTAATACCCTTCACAGATGCATTTCTTATACCTGGCTTTCGAATAGGGATGATACGATTTCTAAGCGTCATTTCGGTCATTTTAATATGTAGTGAGTTGCAATTTTTATACTCTTGTAACCTATTGCTACAGAGCACAGGGGCGGATCCAGAGTAGAATTTTGAAAATTTACTTTAAACTGTACTTTCCTCGCGGAGTGTTACTTTCGATGGAAATAATATATAACTTTTAACTTTTAGGATGAGAGGGCTTTATGGTGGTCTGTGTGAAAAATAGACGACGGGCGCTACACCGCTGACTCTTTGGTGAATCACATATCTCGGAACGCGACCAAACCGATATCGACAAAATTCAGTATGTCGCATTTTTCTTATATTGCTAAGATTACAGAGTGAAAATAAACGAAATCGGAGTACAGCCACGCCTGCTTCTCATATAAAATAATTTTAAATTCCATTTGATTTTTTCACTTTCCGGTACAAGGAAAAGCCTAAAACTTTGCACTAATAATTCCTTTAAAGTAGGACCAAAAATTGCCCGAATCCAAATAAAACTATTCAAGTCCGAACTTTGCCCTTGCTCACTTGTTTTCATTGTATTCAATAATGTTTACAATTGCAACTTATCGTGGGCTTTTGCCATTATACATTGTACTCGTATGGTCGTAATACCTGTCGACTTGTTGCCTTTCAGGCAATGGTTGCTGAAGACTGCAATTTGTCGACTAAAAGACGTTTTCAAGAATCAGAACTTTGGAATACTCACTCAAGACCTGAAGCCATTAGAGCACTGTATTCGCGAGAATTTGCTGATTTTGCCTTGGAACAACTTGAAAACGAGACTCAAAGTGCGGCAAATTGAGAGCCTGGTGTAGTTTTTGATCTGCTGAAATCTACGGTCCGTACTTAATACGAAATGAAATTGGAGACACTGTTACTGTCAATGGAGGCCGATTTAGATCGACGACACCCAACCTTTCATGGCCGTAATCAAAAGAAGCTGATCTTGACAACATCTCGTTCCAACAAGATGGGGCTACGAGCTATAACCACATTGATTCGAGAATCGTTGGAGAGCTCTTCAAGCTTTGGAAGTCAATATTGAAGTCAATATTCATGGCGTACGACTTAGTTTAGTGGGAAAACTACTCGAAAATTGGGTTCATATAATTCGTGCCTGTGAAAGAAGTCGTGGAAGCCATTCGAATGATTTTATTATTAAAATGTATCGATTGCACTTCACATTAAATAAAAAAACATTTGAATTTCCTTAACAATTAGTATGTTTTCTTTTAAATAAATCACTATGGGCAAAAAACAATAAGACTTTGTTCCTTAATAAAAAATAAATTCCTCAAGGTAATCCCCCTTGGCCCAATACACTTGTGCCAACGTGTTTTCCAATCCTCAAAACAGTTGATAAAGTCAATATCTGGAACAGCCTTCATTGCGAGTAGCGAATCACGGCTAATGAGTGTGCTGAATAGACAGAAGTCACACGGAGCTAAATCAGACGAATACGGTGGTTGCGGCACGATATTGGTTGAAAACTCGGAAAAGTCACAAAGAATCAATGCAGTATGCGACAGTGTACCAAATAAGAGTTGTCGGTCCAGAATTCCGGTCTCTTTTTCGAAAAGCTTAAAGAAAATGACGCATAACACTCAAATAGTATACCTTGTTGACAGTTTGGGCCATCAGAAGAAATTCGGAGTGTACACACCTCGATAACCGATGAAACCTGTCAACATGTTCTTGATTTTTGATCTGCCAACGTCAATTTTTCGGCTTCAGCTCACCTTTGCCACGATATTCGGCCGATTGATCGTTTGTTTCCAGATCATAAGCATGGATCCACCACTCATCGCTAGTATAATACGTTTCATGACATCCTCGTAGTCGTATAGAGATTTTGGAATCAATCCTGCTTTTACCAAAATGATTTTTCAAAATGATATTCAGTGATCCTTCGATATTTCAACAATGCCAGTAAGATCTCTGACTGTTAATCGTCGATTCTCAACCCCACACCCTTTATATTATTGACGTGTTGATCATCAGTTAACGTTGATGGCCCTCCTGAACGTGGTTCGTCAACGCGTTCTGGACCCTCTTTTATATATTGTACCATTCAAAGGCACTGGCAGCGATATGCTATAGTGGTCCGATCTGAACAATTTCTTCGGAAATTGTAGTGTTGCCTTGGACTAAACATCCAAATTTCGTGAAGATAATTTGCTTAATAAAAAAGTGTTTCATTCAAGGCCTTGAACTTGATCGGTCGGTCAGTTTGTAGGACAGCTTTATGATATAATCGTCGGATATGAAAAATTACTACGAAAATTTTAACATTGCTTTTGAAAAAATTCGTAGCAACTTTCGAAAGGTGTCTCGGTAAATTGAAAGGTACTCCATATGAGGACTGGTGTTTGATTGATCAGTTCCTTTCCTTGAAATTCGGGGGTACTTCTAACCTGTTCAGGGTATAACAATAACAACAAGCACTCGAGTCCTTCATATATGTATCTTTGCAGTTATGTATATATTTTAGTGTATTTTATGTGAGGATGTGTGTGCGTTTATTCATTTTTTATCTGCAATGCAATATTACACAGGCGTTTGCGACTGTTAACACAAAGGCAACAACAACAAAATAAAAAAAATATTCAATTGTAATTTTATTTCATCTCGTTTATGTGTTTCTCATTTTAACGGTTGCATTTAATTTAATTTTTTTATTCTCTTTTCGCCACTTATTAACGTATTTCTTTTTGATAATTGTTCTCTTTTGATTGTTGGCCATAGTGTTTATCGTTGTTCCGTCTTTTATCCTCTTGTGCCTTTTCAGTGCGAATGTATGAGTGCCTTTTGCTTTTTACATTACACCAACAAACCAACAAACACACACCGAAATTATAGAAAAACTGTTTTTAATTTAAATTCGAAATACAAGCAGCGCTTGCCGGGTGGGTATGTATGAGTGTGTGTGTGTATTCGTGTTCGGGGTTGGAGGGTTGCAGTGTGCAAAGTACAAAAACGATTTCTTGTGGGAATAGTGTGTATATAGTGTGCTTTTTCTACCTTTGTGCCTTTGGTTGCAAACTTACAAATATTAGTATATAATTTACAAAGAGAAACCCTTCCCCTGTTTTAGTTCTTTGTTAACTTTAGTGGCTCTCTAGGTATTATTTCTTTTCTTTTCGCTTGTTTAATGATTAATTATGTATTTAGCTTCAAATAATACAAATAAAATAACAATTTCATATTAATTTATTATTTTATTAAGCATATTCCGAATGGGAAGAGTTTAGTTTTCCAAATATTACAAAATCAACTTGCAGTGCCTGAATGACTGAAATAAGCGTTTTATGCTTATTTCTTTTAATAGCAGTCATATTTTACATATTATGCAGATCATTAACTTTTTTCGTATTTTTTTTTTCAAGTGGCATTATCTATACTAATATTATAAAGAGGAAAGCTTTGTACCTATTTTTGTATGTTTGTAATGAATAGGCTCAAAAAGTACTGGGCCGATTTAAAAAATTCTTTCACCAATAGAATGCTACATTCTTCCAATTTGACATAGGCTACATTTCATTTTGAAAAACAAATTAGTAATCCTTGGTAAAATTTGAACAATGTAACCGAAGGAGTAGAAAAATTAGTCTTAAAATGTCTTTCGTCGAATGCGCTGCCGAAACTATTAGCGATAGAACAAAATAATGTACAACAATATTGAAGAACATCATAATGTCTACAAAAAACTCCGCGGTAGCATATGTCCAACTATTGTAGTTATGTCACTACAACAACTTTTTTCATTTTAAACATTAATGAAAATGCTAACCAAATTCAAACCATGCTATTTATGTGTTTATATTAATCCTTATCCAAATAAACTATTTTATGGTCAAGACCATTTAACTATCTATAAAATAGTTTTTAAATTGGACTTTCCATTCAAAAGATATTACGAATTAAAAAATTCAAAAAGTAAACAAAACCGCCATAGCGCCGTGGCCGTTGTTTGCGATGCATTCTGAAAAGCGCGCCGGGCCAGAGAATGTAAAGTATAGAGAAGGTGCAAATTGAATTCTGTATGATGTTCGATTTGGCGGCTAACAGAGCCGATAGAATCAAAGGAAGGAATTCGACGTTGTCGCTGCTATTTAGCAGAATTAAGCACGTGCAGTGGCAAAAATATATGTATGTAAAACGACTGAATTCATTATTTATTATTGTTATTTTAATTTTTTGATTATTATTATTTTTATTTTTTAATTTTTCATAATTAGTATTTTTATTTTATTTTTTTCGTAATTATTACATTTACTTATAATATTTTTATACGCTAATTTTTAAAGAATATTATTATTATTATTATTATTTAACATATTTATTTAATAATTTATTATTTACTTATATGTAAAACGACTGAATTCATTATTTATTACTGTTATTTTAATTTTTTGATTATTAATATTTTTATTTTTTAATTTTTCAAAAGTGCCCGCCACTTAAACCATTAAAGAAATTGAACATAAATAGACTTACATACAAATATAACTATGGAATTTTTTTTTAATACAAATAAAAATATTTGTGAAAAAGTGTTTTATATCCAAATTTCCAAAAATAAATAATTGTCTACCCCGTGCGATGCCGGGACGGGCTGCTAGTATTTAATAAATAAATAAGATTAATTTACAAAATTTAATGTACTTTAGTTAACGCGGCTCCTTTCATCTCTTAGGCGATCTCCTGGAGGAGCTCCAAACACCTTCTTTGTTATCTGGCATAAAGGACGAACTATTTTTGAAGAAATTTTCCTCACCGACTCTGAAAACAGCGTTTTCTTATCATTTAAAATTTGGAAGACAATAACGACAAGTTCTTCTTACCAACCCGCTGATCTCTCATCAACTATTCGCCGGATCATGTACAAATTTTCGGAGAACATTCTGAAATATAAAATGTACATTCGACAAACATATGTTCAAAATTGTATTTGGAAATCGTAGCTTATTGGATTCAGATTTATAAATGCTAAAATTAAACATTGGTATGAACAACATTAAATTAAAAGAGAAGTTAGGAAATATATACAGCATTATCGAAAATTGCGAACCCGTTGACGACGAACCACGACAAGTACGGCCATCAATTGATGACGAATACAACAATAAACTAAAAGAATACATTATAAAGATCTTATTGGCATCGTTGGAATATCGAAAGGATTATTGAAAACCAAGTGAAAGAATATTGGTTGCAAAATCACCAAATTTTTTCGAGAAACAGTGTTGTGTTATCGTCTGTGAAACACTGCTTTCCGATTACCAGTATGTCATGAAACATATTATATTGCAGATGGTGGCAGGGTCCATGCTTACGACACCGAAACGTAGGAATAATCGGACGAATATCGTGGCAAAGATGAGCCGAAGCCGAAAAAATCACGTCAGAACAGGTCGAAAATCAAGAATATGTTGACAGTTTTCATCGGTTATCGAGGTGAGCGGCACTCCCAATTTCTTCCGACCGGCTAAACTGTCAATAGGGAATACTATTTGAGTGTTATGCGTAATTTTCACGAAGCTATTTGTAAAAAGAGGCCGGAATTATGGATCGACAAGTCTTATTTTTGAACCACTATATGCAGTGTCGTGTACTGCATTGATTCTTCGTGAGTTTTTTTTGCCAAGTTTTTTTTTCCCAAGGTTCAACCAATATCGTGCAAAACTACTGTATTTGCCTGATTTAGCTCCGTGTGACTTCTGGCTAAACACAAGCGGCCGTTAAACGTGAATAGCTACGCACATTGAAAGCTATTCTGGACTTGACTTAACTAACTGTTTCGACGATTGGGAAAAACATTGGCACCAGTGCATTGGGGCCAAAAGGGATTAAGAATACTAAAACTATGAACAAAGGCTTACTATTCTTTGCTCAGTAATATTTTACGTTTACTCTGAAAAAGCGTTCTTGTTTCTTTGCTTTTTTTTTTTGTTTTTGTATAGCTAGCTTTCAATTTAAGATATATGAAAGTAAATATTGCGTTCCTTGGCGAATGTTTTATTGAGAACAAGGTCTCTGATAGATTAACAGATTTTTAGTTTTTTGAATAGAAACAGTATCGCTAATTTCTCTAAATTTCGGTTTTCTGTTAATTATCAGAGTCAAATTATTTCTACACCATAATTCTTCACAATCCGCGCCTTCATCAAATCCTTTCGCTTGTTGTTGTAAAACTTAATTTATTTTACTTTAAATTAGCGCTAAGTATTATTTGTAAGCTAACGGTAAAATTGCGGAAAATCTTTATTAAGCTAGCTTTTATATTCTTGAGTGTTTACGTACTTACTTTGAGCTAAGAGCACTCTCTTTACTATTTTTCTTCACCACATTTAACGTTCGGCAGGAATATTGCCGCCGATTGCACAAATAATTCTAAGGATTCGAAGGACATTAGCACAAACGCATATTTTTAAATATATATGTATTTGTATATATGTAAATATATAAATATATGTATATGCATATATAATGTGTGGTAAATATTTGCTTATTATAATAAGGGCATTAATTAGTACATGTCACAAAGGGTATATTCACGTACATATGTATATACCAACGATATGCATAATTCAAAGCGTTGCATTAGTGAATTCGACAAAGTCAGAAGGAGTTGGAAAAATTTGAAGCAGAAAATTTGGAAAACAAATTGAATAAAAATAATTAGAGAATATCAAAACAAAAACTCCGCAGGATTTGTTTTAGTAAATGAAAGCCGCAGTATGTTGTTGTCACACACTCCGACGATTTAGTGGCTCAAAACAAACGATTGAGTGACGCTAATAACAACAACACCAGCAATATTAATAATAGCTATAATGACATAATAGTGTTAAATAGCAAACGCTAAACACACATACGACTTGCCTAAGCAAACAAGATTGCTTTGTTTCTCACACGTCACGGCGGCTTAACTGGCAGGGATCTGAATAAATATAATATCAGCATGAACGAATCAGGGAGATGCACACGTTGCCGAGCGATGCGATTGATGCGATGTGAGTCGCTTATGCTGATGAGTGTTGTTTATTAAGTTGACTTGTAAACGCAATTGTACTATATATAAATATGTATGTATGTATGTAAATTTTACAAAGATATTTTAATATGAATATTTGAACCCTGACCATATAAGCGTGACGAGCTACAGACGTTAATTTAGCCATGCTCGTCTGTCTACGTACAGGCTTACATAAGCTGAGCCCTCTGGTTTTGAAATAAGGAACTGAAACCAGCTTCTTAGGTTATATGTTCCGCCAATTTTGAACCATTAGAAACGGTGATCCATTTCGTAGTCCCTACTTTTTTAATGAAAAAATACAAAAACTTTTAATGTAATGGAGAAGGTTCATTATTTGGCTCTAAAATGTGGGATCTTTTGGATCTTTTTAAGAACCCGTAGAACGAAGCGGTGTCGCTTGGAAAGCTCGAGCGGCTTCAGTTCAGGCAATAAGCTGTATTTTGTATACGATTTCAACTTGAGATCTTGACGTAAAATGCGGCAAATCGTCCCATACGTCAGACCGTGTTGCTGCGAACGGCGCAGAATCGACTCTCCATGGTCTTCCCGTAAACCCTCAGCTACGGCTGTTATATTTTATTCACTGCGTGTTGGGCATGGTCCATTCGGTCGAATTTTATTCAATAGTGAATGCGAATAGTACGCTTAGTAGGCCGATTATGTAGACCATAAGTTGAGCGATGTCAATTATGTTGACCTAAGTGTGTTGAGTCCATTCTTTAAAGACGTTGATAGCCTAAATCACCTTTTTCACTTTGTGAAAGATAAATGAACGATCTTCAAGAAAAAAAAATTTCCCAAATCACGTCCCTTACGTAATGATCTATTAAAAAGAATCCGCCTGCGACCGATGGCAGCGGTACGATATTATCGAAACCACATGGCAAGCCCAACCGCAATCGCCAACATTCGTCACCGCTACCATGAATGGATTAACATACATACATCAATATATGTATTTGCCATTGTATTTGAGTTTTAGAAAAATTAAATTCAATAAACATTTTCATAGTTCACAAAAATCTGATTGTGTGCCACGTAAAAAAACACGTCTGTTGTGGCTTTGCGGTACACTGCATGCCGCAAGCTCAGCCAACGCGACTCAAACACGCGCACCCCGCCATTGTAAATGTCCTGTGTGTATGTATGTAAAATTATCGGCGCTGTCAACCGCAGCGCGCCACACGTGACACATTTGACATGCGCGTCGTTCGTGACTGGATCGTCACCCGTCGTACCGAGGAACCAAATGAGCTTGGGAATGCGTTTATCCCAGTAGAGCTACTTTCGTATAAAGACTCGGCTTTGTTTAGCAAAATGCATTTATTGTTTATTATATTGTGGCGAGTTTTTGTGTAACGCCCAGAGCGCGTCGTTGCCCTTATGCAAAATATGATGTCCACAGTTTAACCCTTTGTTATGAGTGCCATATAAGGCATTGCTGACTGTTATGTTAGTTAGATTTATGGAGAATGATTAAATAATTTTTAAACATTGTAATTCGATTACAAATAATACCAGATATACTGATTACTTATCAATTACTTTTCAAGTCATAATTTTTTGACAGTGGTATTCCCATCATGTTCCTACAGCCTTTTCTACCGAGTGCTAATAGAATTTTTGTATACTTTCGATCTACCATTTTGTACATGACTTTTGCAGTTTTGCACCCAGGTAGCTCGTTCTATCTGATTTTGAATTTCTTTACCATCCCTCTTTCAAGATCGCCGTATAGACAATGGATGGATTTTCCAATGTTGATCACGTTTTTTGGATTTTAGCCACACACCATTCTTGGCAATTTCGTCCGATATTTCGTTACCCTCAATGCCTTTGTGGCCTGGCACCCAGTAGAAGTAACAACACTTTCCACTGCTGCCTTGATTCCCGAAACACTTCTGGCCGATATGCGATATGCCGTGAGGAATAGCTTAGAAAACAAGTATCCTCAACGGAAGTGCTATTAAGTAAAAAAAAAAATAAATTCTAGAAATTTTTCAAACAGCCGTAGCCAAGATCTTTTGGAAAACCAATTTTGTCGAGCTTCTTCTAAATTAAGCATTCTCTTTACGCTCGCCTAAAAGTTGGCTTTTGTAAATAAATGCATAATAAAGCTCTTCTAATCAGTATCATTTTCGAATACTTAGGTACATTGATCATGTAGTGACGGTTATGAAATCGATGGAAATGTTGCAGAATTCCATTCACCTCTGTTAATAACATCGAAAAAGTTAAACAAATAGTGCTTGAAAATCGTGATGTTGGCTTTAGAGAAATAGCAGAGGATCTCAGCTTGAATGGAATGGCTCAACCGATTTTGGTTGATGGAACATGTCAATGTTAGATACGTTTATTTTGTTAAAAACGAGGTTGAGTAGAAGTCGAAAAGAGTGTTAGTAATATCCCAATTTTATCTATCCTTGGCTATGTCTATAAATTAGAGATTTCCGGGCACCCGAATTGAATATTGCGAACGAAATTGAAAGTAAAAAATCCAGAAGGTGATTTTTGATGACCATAAAATCAATTTGATCGATATAGTTGACTCTCTAACAATAACAAAGTATCGTCCATGAGAATTTTGTTATGTGAAAGGAAAATACTTGGCCTAGTGAGTTCACAATCGTTCGATCCGCCGTGTCACTAACTAATCAAAACTATGGCAAATGCGATGGGTTTTAAATGTAAGTATTCATCGTCTCCCATATCAGTAATCTTGCTGATTACTGGAAAGAGATCGTTGAGAGTGAACCAAACATCACTTGTACATAAAAATGGTAACGAGATTAGTTTTGTGGTCGGACAACTTTTTCCAAGAAGTATTTTAGCTGCTATAAAGTAAGAGAAGGAAAAGCTACATAGTTCAAAACACAGTTTAAATGTATTTTTTCCCCAATTTATTTAAATAAAGTTGAGGTCAAAACGCAATGGAACGATCTTCTTCTACTCCTTTATTGGCGTCGACACCGCTTACGCGGTTATAGCCGTATTTACAACAGCGAGCTAATTTTTCTTCCTTTCGCTGTTTGATGCCAATTGGAGCCAGGTCCGTCTCCACCTGGTCTTTCCAACGGAGTGGAGGTCTTCCTTTGTTTCGCAGGCGGGTGCTGTGTCGAATACTCTTAGAGCTGGAGTGTTTACATTCATTTGGACGACATTACCTAGCCAGCATAGCCGCTGTTTTTTAATTGGTTGAACTATGTCAATGCCGTCGTATATCTCGTACAGTCGTCGTCATTCTATCGACTGAGGCCAAGGAACTGTTGGCAAGAATTATTCTGCGTTGGATTTCGAGGCTGATGTTGTTGTTGTTACTGTAAATACAAAGATGAACGAAATTATCTACTACTTCGAAATTATGACTGTCAACAGTGACGTGGGAGCCAAGTCACGAATTCGACGATTGTTTGTTCGATGACAGGAGATATTTAATAAATCCGTAACGACGCTATGGACCAAAACTGATCTATGATTTGCTTATTAATCTACCAGACTAACAATCTGAGGAAAGTTGTAAAAAAATCAGTGCATACAATATTTTTAAACTGATAAGTTAGGAGTTATTGAAAGCTTTAACGAAAAACAGTTTTTCGCAAGATTTCAAGAATTATATTTTTGTGGGGAAATATACTACTATTAACTAATATTAGCGCTATTATCAAAAAAGTTATATTTATTCTGCTAACTCTTTCATTTCACTAACACCCTAACAAAAAAAATCACTCTTCACCTCGCGATTGATTCACATACGCCTGTTTAGCAACTAGTCAGAATAGATGCTCACCTAAATTGCGGTGTTTTTTTCCACTCGTTAATCTCATCAACATTATTATCTCATCAAACACCGTGCGCCGCATCCACTTTCTCCCAACGACATAATCTCCACGGTGGATGCCACAGCTGTCTCTGAGCCTGACTGCGAGCAGCAACCGTTGCAACGCTTCGGGATATAATACTTCAACAATTAAGTGGTGTACGCACTTCATTTAAGACATTAATGAAGGCAACAAACGACAAACAAAGCGGCAAAAAACATAACAGCAACAACTTAAACAGCACCATTATCATCTTCATACTTAAGCGGTAACACCAACGAATCAAACAACCAAGCAAACAAAAAAAAAAAAAAAATAGCAAGCAACAAATATAGACACAGCAAGGGAGTTGATAACATCTTGACGGCGTTTAATTGTTAATTTCATTTTCAACCCCACAAAAAGTTGGTTAATTTTGCACTTTCCCTGCGCAGCCGTCGGGCGTTAGTGAGCGAAGATATATGTATTTTGGGGGAATATGCCCTTTACGCACTGTTGCAAATATTTGTGTGTGCCTCCATGGCATTTTGCGGCATTTAGCAGATACTTTTGCAAATAAAAAAACAACAACAACACCGATTGGTTATTTGGCTTGTTGCTTATACGCTTTTGGTGGCACGGTTGGCTAAAGCGCGGTTCGAATGAAGTAATGGGTTTGAGCAGAAACTGATTAAGGCCTGCGGTGTTCCAAAATTGGCGCGTAATCGCCAAAGAAAGGGTGCCACAGGCTGTTGCATATGGTTGTAGGTATCATAGGTGTAGGTTGCTGGCACTACCCAAGGCGACATTTGATTTAAAGAAGATTTAACTTAGAATAATACAAACAAGCAGTTCGGGTGGTCGTCGGGTATATTTCACTGCCGAATGCTACGCTAACAACTCGTTCTGTGTTTTCTTAAAGAAGCGATTTGCTTTTATTATCTTTGAAAGTGATCCACACAGCGAAAGACTAATATACAACAATAACAAAACCAACAACAATATTACGGTAGGCTAATGGATTGATTTTATAGTAGTCGAAGCAAGGAAATACTCAAGTAATACCACCCAAACACAGACAAATAAGCAAGCGATAGTTAAAATAACAACATGGGCGGGAGATACTAAATAAATTTTACCGACAAACGAATGGCAACAAATGCCAAATGGTTTCCATTGAGTATCGGAAATGTGCCAACACCAGAGAATGTATGGGTGTACCACCATAGCCGCTATGTGCCACCTCACACGTTACAACTACAAAAATACAGACATAATACAGTACATGGCTAATGTAGTAGTTGAGGTAATGGGGGTCTCCCATGCGCTCTTTAAGTACAAATACTGGCAATGAGCACTGACAGCGCGCAACGCTTAGATAAACACATCAAATGTCACGGAGTGTGTGTGTGGCAGAGCGTTGGCATATGCACAGTTAGACGCGGTGAAGAGCGCCCATCTTCAAAACCGCCATAAGATGGGCGTATGGTGCTCAAGTGCTGCCATTTAGCTACAATACTAATCGGTAAGGCACGCAGCAAACCGACGGCGAAACAACTTAAAAGATGAAAGTGATATTTCTTAATTTCTGTGATCAGTAATTGTTTGTTATAAATTTGTAATTAAGGAGAGTAGAAAAATAAAAGATAAGTCTTCAGGCAAACTGTGTATTAAAAGAATACTTTATCTACATAGTCATACTATTTAGCAAGATTAATCAAATTAATAAGTTAGATTCGGTGTTTAGACTGAGTTCGGCAACAGATATCATCCAAGCAGCCAAAAAAGGAAGTGCCGATATGTTTTGACGTCAATTTCTTTCCTATAACTTCGAGTTGGCGACTAGAAAAACTTTTAATCTCACTAATTGATGCTGATTGGGTATTCAGAACTTATAACCAGGAATTAGACGACTTATAATCTCGGGAATTAGAGCATTCAAACAGCCAGAGAAATATGATTACTGTCCCTTCGATTCGTCGAAGGAAAGTGGGAATATAACATGCAATGTGTTAGACGGTTATATAAATACCCAACAATCTGGAACAAGTGTGGAAACTGGAAGTCACGGGTTTTTGTTGAATGATTAAAAACTACCTATCTTTTGATTCTCCATAAGTCGATCTTCTATTCGATAAAAATATATAAGTACGAGTTATCTGCTCACCGAAGTTTTCTCTCAATAAACCCATTGATTTATGCGACGAGTGGGAAGTGGCGCCGTCTTTTTGAAACCAAATGTAGCCGAGATCACGAGCTTCAATTTCAAGTATCAAATAGTCGGTTATTATGGCGCTATAACGGTCGGCGGCAGCGGCATCATTTTCGAAGAAATATGGACCGATGATTCCATCGGCCCACAAACCACTCCAAACTGTTGTTTTTCTGGATGAAATGGCAGCTCTGGAATCTCTTCATGTTACTCTTCGCCTAAAATGTGGCCATTTTACATGTTGTTTACATATCCATTGAAATCGGCCTCATCGCTAAACCAAATTTGGCTCGAAAACGTTGACTCTTCTTACAATTTTTCAAGAACCAATAGAGCAAAGCAATGCTGCTTGGGAAGCTGGAGCGGCTCTAGTTCTTGTTGTTTTTTGAACGCTTTCAATTTAAAATCTCGACGTAAAATGCGCCAGGTCATTCTATACGTCAGTCCGAGTTGCTGCGAACGGCGCCGAGTCGACTCTCCATGGTGCCCGACATGGTCTAGTCGGTCTAATATTGTCCAATAATGAATGATGGGTATCAAGATAAGTGATGGTATTGCGAATAGTACGCTCTGTAGGCCGAATATGTGGACAATAAGTTGAGCGAGGCGCGCGAAACACCTTCTTTACAGGACGTGAACGATTTGTAAGCGTTGTTCAGGCGCATGTCTTGAAATGCCAAACGACTCTTGCGTGATCTGTCAAAAAAGAACCTCTACTTGAATCTCCCGTTATATGTAAAATATTTGAAAATTCTTTAATTATTTGACGATAGTCCTAAACAGTTCCATCCTAACCTAAGCTTAAATGAAAAGTTGAGACTTCATGTAAGCTTACGACAACTCAGCGAATCAAATGGCTATTTATATTTTATGAAATGAATATTTTTTAAAGACCTTGCTATTACGAATAGTAGCTCTGATTATATATTACAAATAATATACACAGACTAGTAGTTATACACCTTGGTATAAAATCTAATACAATTTCATGTAGCCGAATAGATCGAATCGACCACTAATGTTAATGATACTGGGTCCTGCCTAATAAGAGCACATGTAGCAGTGAGACTCTAGCGTGTTGGTTCGGTCAAAAATCATGAATTATAATATAAAATTTTACCAGGTAAAGCAATGATTTTAACGAAACGGCAAGCAAAGAAAAAGGAAACAGCACTTACACACACATACACCAATACATATGTACATACATGCTTCCACTTTGGCAGCTGCTACTGTTTGTAAGGAAGAAATGCTGTGCTGTTTTTGAAAAGTAAATAAATAAGGTTAATAAACCTACATTCAAGTAAATAATTTTGAGGAGGGGTCTTCTTTGCATTTTATAAGCAAAGTTGCCATAGTAATGCATATATTTTATTACCATTAGAAAGAAGAGATTTTAGCAATCGTAAGGCTTGCGCGCATCTCAAAAAAATCTGAAGTTTTGACTTTTTTTGGATTGAAAATTAGCGCTTATTTTAGATACTAGTTCAATATTGAAAGAAGAAAAACATATTTAAAATAAAAAATACAGTCTATTATGGACATAAGGGGGTTTCACCAAATTTTGTGGAAGAAAATTTTTTTTCTGCAAGATAAAAATGAAAAATCCAAAAACTAGGCTATGTTAATTTTTCACAAATATTTTGAGGTCATGTGCGAAAAGTATGCATACAAAATTTATAGACTTTTTCATTGCCTATTACAACATTGACATTTAACTGTTTTATCGCATCATTTAACCTTTAAAAATTTGGTCACGCCACTACCATTCCTTTTCCCAACCTCAGATCGGATAAAAAAAAATTTCGCTTTAATGTTTGCTATTTTATCCTTCATTACCGATGGATTTCAACTTTCTTTCTTTTAATTATTTTCAAAGGCTTCTGCACTAGTATATTTACCATTAACCAACTTGCTCTATGAACCCTGAAAATAATTTCTTTCAACTAAATTAATGAGAAATCTGTTCGGAGGGGTTACAATGAACACTGTTCAACCAAAGGATGAGAGATCAAAAAAAAAAATGGTTCGATAAATGAGAATTTGTATAAATTGTGTATACATTTTCAGATCTCTCAAAAACTGAGCGGCTATTTCGCAGACGGACATGGGTAAACCGACTCAGCTCGTCACATTGATCCTTTATATACAAACGTGTATAACATAAGGTAAGATAAAGAAGTTAAGTTAATTTAAGTTAAGTTAAATTAGGTTAAGTTAAGTTAAGTTAAGTTATATTAGGTTAAGTTAAGTTAAGCTTCAGTTTAGTTAAGTTAAGTTCAGTTCAGTTAAGTTAAGTTAAGCTAAGTTCAGTTCTGTTAAGTTAAGTTAAGTTAAGTTAAGTTAAGTTATGTTAAGTTAAGGTAAGTTAAGTTAAGTTAAGTTAAGTTAAGTTATGTTAAGTTAAGGTAAGGTAAGGTAAGTTAAGTTAAGTTAAGTTACGTTAAGTTAAACTAAGGTAAGTTAAGTTAGTTATGTTAAGTTAAGTTAAGTTCACTTAAGTTAAGTTAAGTTAAGTTACGTTAAGTTAAACTAAGTTAAGTTAAGTTCAGTTAAGTTATGTTAAGTTAAATTAAGTTCAGTTAAATACTGCTGGGTGTATACGAGTATATATTTTATGTAGTCTCCAAGGTTTCTTTCTGGGTCTTACAAATTCAGGGTACAATAAATTAAAGTATGCTAAATTAGAACTAATTAGATTTCGTGCATTTACGGAAACAATTTTTTACTCATACATATAATAATTATCAGCAGTAATGAGTGAACCCCCAATGATCCCCCTTGAAATGGCTGGCTTGTAACACTGTTAAATAATTTATTATGGGATCTTCTCTTGTTTACACTACATAATTTCAATATTTTGTGATCTTACACATTTGGAAACTTTTGCTTTATGGTTAGCCGCCAAGGGGGAATGTCTCCGTATGCGCAAGCGTAAGTGCGAGCATCAAAGAAGGCATTGCATGTCAATAAATATGAGGCCAATCACATTCAAACGTTCACATAAGTATGTATATGTATGTGTGTATGTATATGCGTGCTCGACTATAGCTGAGCGCATCAATGAAGCGTAAAAAATGCCACAAAAGAAAGTATAAGAAAATAGTATTCAATTTAAAGAAGTCGAAATGGAAATGTTTACATGACATCCGTGCACTCAAAAATGTCGGTGCTACCGGTGTATGCGGTATATATACATATATACATTCATGTATATTTATATACGGTATACATATGCATATTGACACAGCAATTGGTTGGTTCATCAATAGTTACTAAAGTAGGGGCACATATATGTACATAGGTGTTTGCGCACATTCATATTTATGCACACATATACTACATATTTACACATACATACTAACATACTGTTGATTGCCTTACACTTGGGAGGTCACTTTGTTTACACAGTCATCTCATATTCGATTTCGAATTTCGGTAGTTATTACAAAAACAATATTAAGAAATAACATTTGTCTTAAGTAGCCTTCGGAGGCTGTGATATGCACACACCCGTGCACACTCATAATTGCTGCGTTTTAGTATGATGTCGCACATGCCTACCCGAGAAAACAAAAAAAAAAAAAAATATTGTTGACATTACTTTTTTTTTTTTAAAGAACAAATGTTACAACTCAGAGCGGCGCTCATGACAAATATTACTCATTTATAAATATCCATATGTACATATGAATATTTAAAAAATATTACTTTTATTTGTTCGGCTTCTTCGATAATGGTTTTACAACCGTTGATCGGCCAAGTAACTTTCGGCTTTCGTTCACTCCAACAAATAATTGTTTGCTTTTTATCCTTTCGTTGTGTTCGTATTTGTTCGCAATTGTTGTAAGGCGAATGACCTCGTACAACAACAACTATTTTTTGTGGTAACTCCAATACACAAATGTATCTTCGACCGTGTGATTCAGCGCTAATTTCTTATAACTATGGTGTGCTGCAATAGATCTATACTTCTATCGAATAACTGGTCCTTGACTAGTGCTTGATATTTTTTTCCTTCTTCTTCTTACTATTGGCGTAGTCACAGCTTTCGCGGTATTTGAGGTAGCCAATGCGCAAAGGACCATAAATATCCCTGTAACTTTTCTCTCGAAAACTCGCAATCGCGACTCATCAGATGTTGTCATCATCCATTACTTTACTTCTTAATTGCCTACTCAGTCCAAAGTAGCGCCTGCGGGTAAGAGTTAGTCTACGTTGAATTTCGAGTCTGAAGTTGTTGTTGGCCTAATATACCTTGAGTAAATACTGACAAAATCTGGCTTGAGGTAGCTCTAGCCTAGGCTTTGGTATTAAGATAAATAATTGAGGAATGCACCGCGTCCTATTGTGCCCTCTCCTAACTCACAGGGACTCACTTAGCCCCAGCATATGGATAAAGTCTAATATCCTGCTGGGTGCTAGTGCGGCGATGTGATCCCTATCCGGAAATATGGATCCAAAGGCCTTCGACCTGCGTCTGCAGACTACGATGCAGTCGATTAGCAGATGCTCCGGGATTTCAGGCTCCCTGTCGCAAATCCGGCAGTTAGTGTAAGAGGCTAGTCCCATGTGGAATAAGTGCCTTTTCAACTTGCAGTGGCCGGTGTAGAATGCGACCAGAAGTCTGAATTTATCGTTTGGGAGGTTAATTATTGATTGATTTAAACCTGTTCTGGTTGTACCTCCCAATTAGCAACTTGGCATGTCGCATACCATACACTCGTTGCCAATGCCTTTCCCTGCCCACTCTTTCTTCCTTACGGAGCAGCTCCTTCACGGTATGGGGGCCCACCCCAGTGAATGGTTTGGGCCCTACCATATTTGTGGATGCTGCGGAGCGGACGAGCTCATCGGCCAGTTCGTTGGCGGCTATACCTCTATGACCAAGCACCCAGATTAGGTCCCCTGGTTCCTTTCAGCTAGGCTCTTCAGCCGTTCTCTACACGGGCTTTTGTATTACCGCAGAAGCCCTCGTAAGCCATGCATTATAATTTTGAAAATACCTTAAACGATCTTATAAAGCGTACATCTTATGTCAGGGTAGGAATTGGGTCAGACTCTTATGAATTTTAATATTATAGACAAAAAAAAAAGAGACGTCACCCTCCTCTCATATATGGTATATTTATAACGCCAAATACGAAGTTCCTATTATAAACCTTATCAAATTTTAAATGGATCAGATTTTTCGGTTTCCTTCATTTTTGGAGAGTCATTCGCTAGATTATTAGATGGTTTCGATGTCATATTCATAAACTCACTTTTCGGCATGCAAAAATTGAGTTTGATCTCCTCACATTAACATAAAAAAGGTTCAACTGACATAAGAAATGGGACCAGTCCGAGCCAAATTTGATCAGATTATACTTTCAAAATGTTGCATATATTTGAAATAATTTGAACATGCTTTTCTAATTAATAAAATCCATCTACGTCTTATCTTAGCACCGAAATAAAAAATATGTTGAATTTCGTCTTTTCTTTCAAGCGCATATTTTTATGATTATTATTTTAGAGGATACTTAGTCTAAGATCGGAAGTGATGAGCTGCTTAAACCCTATGTAGTAATCATTTTTGGCCACTTTCAAGTGAATGAGGCTCAGAGAACTAACCTCACTTGCGTGAACATCCATTCTGACAAGATCTGATGAGTCGGCGTTACGATTTTCGAAAAATACCACAGCCGATGGAACGATAAGCTGTACGAGATATACGACGCCATTGTCATAGTTCAGCGCAGCGCTAAACTAATATGGATGTGCAAACTGACGTTGAGCGATACCAAGAGCTCCGTCAGTAACCTCTCCGAGCTGTTCGATACTCAACGAGGTTTCAGACAAGGCGAGTCCCTATCGTGCGACTTCTTCAATCTTCTCTTGGAGTAAATAATTCGAGCTGCAAAGCTGTAAAAGGTACCATCTTTTACAAGAATGTATAACCGCAGCCGTATGCCGATGAGATCGATTTGATTGGCCATAACAACTGCGCCGTTAGTTCTGCTTTCTCCACGTTGGATAAAGAAGCGAAAGAAACGGGTCTGCTAGTGGGGGCCAACGTTTAGATAGATATTAGATAAAGATACCGTTACAATGTATTATTGGCGAAATAATCAAAATTCAAAGAACATTCACACTGACGAAGGACTCTAGGCGCGAATCATATGGATCTATCTTATCTTGTCTTTTCACTTAAGATAATTTTTTTCCTCCTGAGTTCGAAGAAAAGCTTTTTGTGCCATATTTAATGTTTTATATTATTCCATTTTATGTACAAATCCGCAAAATTAAACATATTCCTATAACTACATATGTAAATATTCCCTCTTTCCGTAAAATTCCGCTTTTTCGCCCATTCGCCACTGCATTTCCCAAGAGTATGAGTATCACATTTTAACAACTCATTCGTGTACCATTTGATATGGGAATTCAATAAAGGAAATGTCATTTGTATTTGCAATTTTATACACACACATATCCACACAAACATATTTCTCGAATTTCTATATAGCGTAACGAAGCCATTGTCTATTCTTAAAGCGAAAGTATTCGGTTTTGTTGTTCGTTATGTCCATCATACCAACAACTAACACACGCTCGCTCTCCTCGTAAATGTTTCTCGCCCCAGCAACAACACACAAAAGCCATTGTAGCCATTGGCCAACCAGTTTTGACTTAGAAGTTTAGCAGTAGCGGAGGGGATTTAGTTGAGAAAGAACATAACTTGGCAAAAATGAAGAAAAATTCTCGCCAGCAATGAGAAGAACGTTGATGACAACAACAAAAACAATGAAAAATGGCCAAGCAACTACAAGCAGCAGCAATTCAAATAAATACACTCACAAGCGGGCAACAACAGCAAGAACTACAGAAGCAGCAATGTCAGCAGCAACAACGGGAACAACAGCAACAAACAATCATAATAATAACTACAACAATCATTTGTGGAAGCACAATAGGAAGCAGAGAAATTTCCACAGATAATAGTTTTCATTGTTTCAGCGAACAATGGTGACAAGAGACCACAGGCCGCTTAGCCGGACGAACATGGCCGAGCATAATGGCATGCCTACTATACACACACACACACACACACACACGATGTACTATACATTCATGCAAGCTATGCGCTGTGAGTTATGCGTAGGTGGGGTTCCTTGTGTTTTAGCCACGGCTTTTGGCTGAGTCCGGGCGCTGGCATTGGCTGCTCTGTCGCTTGACCACTGCTCAGTTGGATGCTTTTGTATATGTATAATACATATATGTGCATATATATATATGTATGGAATTCGATGTGTTTCTGCATATTTGTGCGTTTCGGTTGTATGTACGTACATACAATTTATAATAATCCAATGTTATTGTTGTTATCTTTATTTATATTACTTTGGTATCTATTTGTTTCGCGTACTTTTGTTAATGTAATTTCATACTTGAATTCTCGCATTCCCATTCGGACTTGACTATTTGACGATGCAAATGTTAATGTATGTATGTACATACGTATGTATATGTATGCATTAGGGCGGTCAGTGGGGAATTGAAAAACTTTCAGTGTCTTATATTACCTTTAGAAAACTATAATATAGTACTTCGACTTTATGACATATTCAAGAAAGCATTAGCTGATTTTAATGTTATTAATCTAACGAGAAGGTTGTATACCACTCAGAATTCAGTGTTTGGCCTACCTTCCCGAAATTTGTCTTGGAGTGATCTACGACCTCGATTGAATACACCATACCATTGATAAACCCTGATGCTTATTGAAGCCTCATCACCAAAAATTGAGTTAAGTTCGTCGAAAGTTGTAAAAAATAACCACGTGAAAAAATTTACGGCTTAACTCCATTTTTTGGTCGAGGGGAATATTTTGAGTTACTGTAAAGTACACAAATAGCGCTTGTATGTCGAAACATTCTGAGTATGTATAATATCAAATATGTCAAAGGCAGAAGACTTCGATGAGGATAACTATATCACCTCTGTTGATATTGGTTCAAATGTTCGCAAGACTGCCGTAAAATATATCAAAAGCAACAAAGTCAATAACATTTGTCGTTACATAATATTGAACTATGTCATGTTCCTTGCTTTTGTAAGGTAAGCAATCTCATCCAGATGATTCTACCATAATGAGCTTTTCTTTCTATAGGAGCCGCTACAACAGGCTTGGATAAGAGAAATCAAACAACACACTCCCTTCTCTCATTGGAATGGTTATCAGAAACAAAAACTTTTTCGCCATTAATTTTTTTCAAATTAATTTAAAATGATTAGTGAATTTGCTTTTTGCATCCGTGCCAAGATCCGTGGCTGCCGGTGTCCCTCCTGGCTGACAGGAGTGTCCTTCTTCTTGGTGATAAGGTTAAACCGCAGAGATAAAGTAATCACGGCAAAACGCCTTTTTTGAGAGGAGCTCCTAGAGATCCGCTGTAGCTCATTCCCAAATAAATATTTTTACTAATACTAAGTCGTAAAAAACAGCTAAAATACATCATAATATGTGTACACATTTTTTGATGAATAAAATTCAAAGTTTTTTCAGAAAAAATTCATTTACAACATTAGTTTTTTTTCGGCCTTCTAACTGTGTATAATCCTTTAAATTCTAAATGTATCACTCATATTGTATTCAGGAAATAAACCATTCTATCAAAACATTCATGTTTTTAACAATTTATTATAAGGGTAAGCAAAACGGAATCGAAGGTCTGACAGGCTTTGTTAAAAATATGTTTGAGCGAGTTAAGGGGATCACCCTTAAATCGTAAAATCTTGGTGAGCAAATATTACCTTTAACATTTCAATCGGTTACGAGCAATAGTTTCCAAGTGTCTTCGTGGCTCAATTCGAGAAATAAACTTTGTGAAAATCCTAAACGCCTTAGCCTTCCGATTGTCATGCAAGATGGTTCTAATCTCGTTCTGGCTTCTAGCTGCGAGGGTTAAGACTTAATTACATTGACAAAATTCGACTAACAATGACTTCGAGTTGAAAATCGGTTCTATTCGACAATTTAATAAATATTATTATTTATTACCGAAGATTCCATTTTTCTTTTTCATTATTAGTGTACCAGCCGACTTCCTTTTCACAGTTTGGCGCCAATAGGTGATTCCGAGGTAACCAGGTTCTTCTCCACCTGGCGGCGAAAACTCTCAGAGCTGGAGTGTTTTCATCCATTCGGACGACTTGACCTCTGCACCATATAGCAGGATGGAAATAATGAGTGACTTATAGTTTTGTTTTTATTTGTCGAGAGAAGATTTTACTTGTCAATCGTCTACTTAGTTCGAATGCATCTATTAGAGAGAGTTATTCGGTGTTGGATTTCGATGCTGACGTCGTTGTTGGTCTTAATGCTGGTTTCAAGACAGACGAAATTATCTACGACTTCGGAGTCATGACTGTCAACAGTGCGGTGGAAGTCAACTCGCGAGTGCGACGACTGTTCATTTGATGACAGGAGATATTTCATCTTGCCCTCCTTCACCGCTAGAACCCTTTTGCTTCGATTCCTTATCCAATCTGAAGAAAGTAGAACTAACTAAACAGCTGTACACAATTATAAAAGATTGCATCTTTTCTATTCAGATCTTCCGATTAAGTTATTTTCTACAGGCGTAGACTGAAGAAGTCGCACGATAGGGAGTCGCCTTGTCTGAAACCTCGTTTCGTATCGAATGGCTCGGAGAGGTCCTTCTAGATCCTCACGAAGCTTTTGGTATTGTTCAAAGTCAACTTACACAGCTATATTAGTTTTGCGGGTATACCAAATTCAGAAATAGCGGCATAAAGGCAGTTCCTTTTCGAGCTGTCAAAATTCCACGATGAGGTGATGTGTGTCGATCGTCTTTTCACGGGTACTTTTTTTCATTGGGGGTGTTCTTTACGTGGCGGATGCTAAACCCAGTGCACAAGGGATGGGACAAGGAGGGATGTTTTGCCTTCTCACTTTAGCTCACCTTCAAACGGACCTAAATGATATTTGGTCTAAGACCGGAAGTCTTGAGCTACTTGAGCCGTCAGTAAAATAATCATTTCTGCTAATTTCAAAGTGAATGGCGCTCAGAGAATTTTCCTCACTTCCTTAAACTTCTATACATGGTTCCATTCTCCCAATGTATTCTCTATACTTTATTTTAAACTAAAATTTCTCATATCAAAACGCAGGCTTTTGAGGCCGTTAAAAATTACTTTAGAAACCCACTTTGAAAAGTGGCACACCCTAATGACACAAAATTGCTTACGCAAATATATATGTACATATGTCTGTATGGCATTTAATAAAAGTTTCTTCTGATTTGTGTAATCGATACTATATTATTTTGCTATTGTAAATTTTCAGCGCAAACGCTCTATGCTGGTCATTAAAACAACAAAAGCAATACAAATACACGCATACACTCATACACGCAGGAGGCACACAAATAATAAATTTATTATTACAATAGTTAAACTATTGCAGCAACAAATGTGGCTGGGATTAGTGTGGCTCGTGTGTTGTAGCCGTAAAAGTGAAAAGGGATTTCACACTTGATCCCTCAAACACATTAATGCCATATAATAATGTGCATGGTTGTACTTGTATGTGTGTGTGTGTGTGTGTGTGAGTTGTTCACCGGCCGAGCTTGTTGATTGTTTGATCACTTTCACAGCACTCCCAGCCTTACTGGTCATTAATTCTCACATTCAGCAGCATATCCTTAACATAGTTGTTGTTGCTGCCATTGTTGGGCTATTATGTTATTTGGTTTTTCTCAGTTCGGTTAAAGTTGAAAATGTTTGGCCAACTTCATACATCTATCTATTCTAATCCCGGTCATGTGTGTTCATGATTTATAAAATATGGTGACCAACCGTCGGGGGCTTCTTTGTTTGGGGCCTTTGTGAGTGGGTGTGATATTCATCAAGATAAATAATTATTGGTGTGAATTTCAACTTATCGACCGCTTATAGGTAAAAGTCAACAATTTGTTTGTTGTTTGCGCCTCTGTGGGATAAATGAGATGGGCGCTATTGACATGGTGCACGTGACCAAAAACGAAATTTTGATAATAAATTGTATACAATTATGGATTCAATTAAATCGCACAATGGAAAATGTTTTCATTTGGAACTTGAAATTTAAGCAAGTAATAAACGAAAAATTTAATTAATTAATAATCCAAATCCGTGGATCCCATCTCTGAAGTGAGAATCGGACGGTCAGCAAAATACGCTTCAACAGCCGTTATGACCTCTTCATTTGATGAAAAACGATTGCCACGCAAAAATTTTTTGAGTTCTGGAAAAAAATGGAAGTCGCTGGTGTCCAAATCTGGTGAATACGGTGGATTCTCCAACAATTTGAACTCTAATTCATGGATTTTAGCCATTTTCAAAATGATCTTTTGACACGGTCAATTGTCCTGATGAAAAACGATTTTTTTCTTCTACAAACCGAGTCTTTTTTCACGAATTTTTCCCTTCAACTGGTCCAAAAGGTTGCAATAATATTCAAAATTAAATGGTTTACCAGTTTGCAAATAATCCACAAACAAAATTTCTCTCGCATCCCAAAACACAGAAGCCTTAACATTCTTGGCCGATTTCCGGACACAAACTCGTTTCGAAGCCGAACAACCAGGTTCACACCACTTCTTAGCATCTTGTTTTGACTCAGGATCATGGTGATAGACCCAAATCTGATCTATAGTGATGAATCGATGCAAAAATCCATTTTATCTTTTTTAAAACGTTCCAAATGTTGCTGAGAAAGTCGCACTCGAATGTGTTTTTCTTCGATTGTTAGCGAATGTGGCACCCATTGTGCGCACAGCTTTCTAAAACTTTGTCACTTAGTGTATAGGTTCACACTGCCTACTGAGATGTGTGGAGCCTCTATTAAATCTCTCTCACTCAATCGACGATCTTCCAAAACAATATGCTGTAGTTTGGCTATGATTTTTGGTATTGATGAGCTGATCTGTCCACCGTAAAGTGTTCTCTCAATAAATCCAGATGGTAGATAGTTTTTAATATTTTAAATTGTTCTAGCTCTTGACGTTTTAATATTTACTTTAGAAAACACTTTCATTAATTTTAGATATTTTGAACCTTTAAGTGGTCGAGGGCTTTTAAATAACTAAGAGTAAAAAATTGCTAATTTTTATAGCTGTGTTTGAGTCACAACTCCTTTACATGCTATATTTGAGCTACCCTTTGTTGTATTCAATAGAAGAAATCTATGTTGATAGGATAATTCTTTAAAGTAGAAGAACCGGTTGTTATTCGATCGCCGTTTGTTTCTTCGATTCACCATTAGCCAAGTACTTTAATGATAAAGAGTTCGTAGACAAATTAAAAAAGAACCACTTCTTTTTTCAAATCGTTGTAGTGTCTAAGCGGTCTCATCAGTCAGTTCAGAATGTAAATGAGAAAATAATTTTTCAAATTCGACGATGGTACTCGAAGACAATCGCAAGCGTGCACTTTAAACTTCAACATTGTTTAATATAATACGTACGTTTTCGAGTCTTAAATTTCCGAAAAATGTAAGTAAAACTAAAAACATACTAAGATGCTGTTTTTATTTTGTTTCATATGATAATAGTCACTAAAATCATTCGCTCTCTTCAAAAGCGTGATTCCGAAGTCTTACTTATTATCAAAGGATTCAAGAGTGGTATTTACTCTCCTGAGTAAAGTAGTGTGGTTGTTAGGTATTATGTCAGTTGTTCAGTTGGTTTTTCGATTCGCATCTAGTCAATGCTGAAACAAAAATAGCTAGCGGATTTTGGAAAATTAGCTCGTTCACTTATTTTTACAGTAAAAAAAAAACTCTTAAGAGATTCTCAAAACACGATGTTTGGGAATTAAAAAAAGCGCATGAATAATTTTTTTAACATACTTTTGAATAATTATATTAAATATGTTTCGAGTTACATGGGATATTCAATCTAAATAAGGTACTTCTATTTCTACTCCTAATTTCTCCCTGGATCAGACCTAAAGAAAAAACTATTACTAGAAGATATTCTTTGTACAATTACCCATACTAAAAGAAGAAAAGAAGACAATTAAAGCTGAAAGAAAGATGATCGAATTTTACTCAAACTTTTGGTCGCTTTTGGACTGCAAAAATTCGCTTTTTAATAAAATTCATGCTGTTTGGAGAAGAACGGTTTTAAAAATAAACTGGAAGACCGAATGGAACTGAACGACTACCCTATAAATGGATGAAACTCGCAAACTATTTGAAATATCAATTTTAAATTTTAGTTCATTTTCAAAGCAACGGATGATCAAGGAAGAGGTACTTTTCTTCTAGTCTTTTTTTGACAAATCACACGTGAGCGTCGATTCGGCGTCGTTCGCAGCAGCTCGGACTGACGTATGGAAAGACTGGGCGCATTTACGTCGAAATCTTAAATTAATAGCGTACAAAATACAGCTTGTGGAAGAACTGAAGCCGTTCAGCCTTAGCAAGCGCCATCGCTTCGCTCTATGGGCTCTTGAAAAGTTCCAAGAAAATCCGACGTGTTTGAACCATGTTTTGTTCAACGATGAGACCAATTTCTGGCTCAATGAGTATGTAAATAGGCAAAATTGAGGTATTTGGGATAAAGATCAACCTAAAAAGATTTAAGAGCTGCCATTTCATCCAGTAAGAACAACGATTTGGTCCGGGTTTTGAGCCAGTGGAATCATCGGTCCATATTTCTTTAAAAATTATGCCGGCGAGAACGTAACCGTCAATGGCTACTATTATCGCACCATGATAACCAACTATTTAATGGCTGAAATTGAAGCTCGTGATCTCCGGGACATGTGGTTTCAACAAAACTTCGAAAAGACCTTCCCACACATCGCATCAATCATTGGATTTATTGAGAGAACACTTCGGTGAGCAGATAATTTCACCGGTTCTTCACCGGTCGATTGGTCACCAAGATCATGTGATATCACACCGTTAGACTATTTCTGTGGGAGTATGTAAAGTATAAAGTCTATGCGACATTCCCGCTTCGATTCAGGCTTTGGGGCGAAACATCACCCGTGTCATTGGCCAGTTACCAGACGAAATGCTTAATGCAATTGATAATAAATACAAACTATTAGACTTTTTTATTAGAATTTTTATTATCTTTTACGTGTTAACACAGTATTTGTATATAGTTTATGGTAGATAATAATTTTGCTTATGAATAAAAGCTACAATTAATTTTATATCTCGTTCACTTCATTTAAATTTTATTGATAGTTTTACGCTATACATTTCTTATGTATGCAATATATGCACGTACATACTTACATACATACATATTGTATAAGCGCAAAGATTTTTTAACGACGCACAATTATATTTATTATATAAATCAATATTTTGTTATTGGTTTAACTAGTGCTTCAAGTTTATCTAGGATACAAAGAACGTTGCTTAAAAGGTAGAACTTAAATATTAAAAGAATACATGCGTAACTGTATATACATATATGTATATACACATAATATGTATATAGGGCTATGTTAAACTAAATTATATATTTTGCCATAATATATACATATGTATGTATGTATAGGTTACGACTCTTGAATAAAATGCTTACACTTTTGGTTAACACTGGTTAAAATGGATATACGCATACACACATACACAAGTGTAAATTTGTATGCATGTACTATATATAACGTTTACTCCCTAGTTATGATTTACGTAATTTGAATTTACCACTATTTACAACAACAACATATATACACGGAATGAAATCACCTCAGCGAAGCGATGTGCAGCAGTGCGAGAGCAGGCCACAGGCGCCTCTCGGACTACACGCTACACATACGGCCTGAACATATTACTCACACCCAATGGGCACTGCTTGCAGCAGCTTTTTCAATCTTGCGAGTCGCCAGCATTGCTGTTGCGATCCATCGACGCGCCGCCATTCGACTCCGCTTGATCGATCACATCGGGCGGCAGCACACCGGGCAAGTACGCGGCGCCCGCATACGGGCCGGCGAGGAAGCGTTTCGCGTGCGCCTGCATGAAGGGCGGGTAGCGATGGGTTGGTGAGCCGAACACGGCAGCGGGTGGCACCAGCGGTGAGAAGGCCGACTTGAGCGGGAATGGCGGTGACGGCGGCACGTTCGGTGGTGATGCCGCGGCCGATGCAGCGGCAGCCGCTACTGCGGCCGAAGCAAGCGCCTGCGTCATGTCTTCGCCGGACAGCATCGCCTCCATGGCTTGAAGCACGTCACCGCGATAGCGCGCCAACAACTGTTCGACATCGCTGCGACGACGATTGGGAAAGACGCGTAACAGCACATCGACGGGTGAACGTTGTTGTGGTTGCGCAGCTTGTATTTGTTGTTGCATCATTGCGAGTGGCAGCGCATGCTGCTGTTGCTGCTGCTGTTGTTGTTGTTGCTGCTGATGCGCTGCATGATGTTGATGCTGATGGTGTTGTGCGTGCGGTGAATGCTGATTATGTGGATGTACACCGACGCCGGCAGCGGCAGCGGCGGCAGCAGCAGGCATGGCGGCGGCAAGGAACTGCGTGTGATGGTAGGGCATGAAACCTTGTGCGGCGCCATTATTGAATGTGCGCAGCAAATGCAAATTATCAGTGGGCGTGTTGGGTGGCGAAGTAGAATCCTCCTTTTTCAGGCTGAGATTCTCGGGCGTCGCCTCGTCAGGCGCCGAGTCCACATCGAGATCGGATTCCGGCGAGCTGGGCGGTCCGGTGCGCGTGGGCGAAAGATTGCCGCTGTCATGGTAGTTGCGGGACTTCATGCGCGGACTGCTGGGCGATGACTCGGAACCGGTGTCTTGATCGGTCTCGTTGGAGAGGCGTGCGCGTTTCGAACCTGTGAAAGAGTGTAGAAGGAAATGCGTTTAAATGTGGGGAATTTGCGAGTAAAATGGTAACTAGTGAGATTGTCTTTAGAGCGTTTCAAATTTCTGTCAGACATTGCTTTCAATTGATTCTCTAGTTTCTTCTCAAATTACAATACAATTCGGCCTATGACCCCACTTACAAAAACAAATTTGCATAAACCGTACAAACACAAATACAGCATAATTTTCTCTCTCAAGTATTACAAAAACAAACAAATTTTAAAATTTTTCTGAACCCACACCAAGCTAACTGCAAACAAGAAACAGACACTTGATACCTCGAAGGTACTCTTTGAAAACACACAAACAAAGAACTTGCTCTCCTTCTTCGCGAAAGAAAGTATCGAATAAAAGTTAGAAAAAATGTAATCACATCAACGGTAAATATTGCAATCAGCAGAGGACTGCTAATAGCACAGACAAACACACGCACACGCATGCATATATATATGAGTATGAGCAGAGTACCGAACATGGGCAGCTTCAAGGGTAGGCAGGTGTTCGTCGCTTGGAAACGAACCGAGAAGTGGAGAAAATAACAAATAGTCATTTGATATCTGCTGCATTCGGCTTCAACTTTTTTATTTGCTTTGTTTTGCTTGAATTGTTATTATTGTTACTTGCCGATTGAGTACTATGGCGTTGTAATTTAATTAAGTCCATAAGAGTGTGTTTAATTTGGTTATTGACAGGTGGTGTACAATTTTTTGATTCTGCTCCGCTTACTATTTAAATTGTAAGTAATACTCTATTCGTGAAATGTTTAATTTTTCAGTTTTAGGTATTCCACAAGGTCTTCTATAAACTAAGCCAATGAGAGCCATTATGTGCCTCATACTTACATATATGTTATTTTATGGGAATATCAAACATTTTTACTTAGGTTAAACCGTTTAAAAACCCCACTAAACTAATTCGGCTATATGAGCTGACGTTGAGCAGTTCCAAAAGTTATGTCAGGGTCGAAAAGAACCTCTCCAAGCCGTTCGATACCAAACGAGGTTTCAAACAAGGTGCGGGACTTCTTCAATCTACCTCTGGAGAAAATAGTTCGAGCTGCTCAGCTGAATAGAGAAGGCACAATCATCTACAAAAGTGTACAGTTGCTAGCAAACTCAAATGGGTCTGGTAGTGAACGAAGGCAAGACGAAGTATCTCCTGTAATGAAACAAACAGTCGTCGCACTTGCGACTTGGCTCCCACGTCACTGTTAGCAGTCATAACTGCGAAGTCGTAGATAATTTCGTCTACCATGGAATCAGCATTAACACCAGCAACAACGTCCAACGCAGAATAACTTTTCCCAACAGATGCTAGTTCGGACTGAGTAGGCAATTGAAAAGTAAAGGCCTCACTCGACTAACAAAAACAAAAATTGTACAATTAACTCGTCATCCCTGTCCTGATATATGGTGCAGAGGTGTGGACGATGGCAACATCTGATGAGTCGGCCTTAAGAGTTTTTGAAAGAAACGTTGTACGGAAGACTTATGGTCCTTTGAGGATTGCAACGGCGAATACCGCAGTCAATGGAACGATGAGCTGTATGAGATATACGAAGACATTGACATAGTTCAAGGAATTAAGAGACAGCGGCTATGCTGGCTAGATCATGTCATCCGGAAAGAAGAGAACACTCCAGCTTTAAAGGTTTGCGATTCAGTACCCGCCAGTGGAAGTAGAGTAAGTGCAAGACGTCCACTCTAATGGAAAGTTCAGGTGAAGAACGACCTAGCTGCCCTTGGTATAACGAGTTGGTGTCATATAACGAAAAGAAGGAACGACTGCCGCGCTGTTGTTAACTCGACTATAACCGTGTATGCGGTGTCTACGCCAGTAAAGAAGAATAAAACGATATCTGAGCAATGGTTTGTGTACTCAGCCAAAAGTGAGTTTAATCGCTGAAAAAAAATTCTTGTGAAAATCGGAATCGATGGACATCTCATTTTGAGTCCATTCACCGAATGTGAGAGCAGCTAAATTATCGTCCAGCTTTAATTCTTATACGAATTGGAATGTGTAAGCTCGCAAACCAAGAACCAAACTAAGATATTTTACTTGTTCTTTATAGTAATCTAAATATTTGAATCCCAACCCACACTTTTTTAATATGTTTCGTTAAAGGAATATTTTTGCTCTGTACTGAGGTTCCCTTTAATTCGATTGGTTAGTTTTTGGCTCCGAAAAATCGTTCATAAAATGGAAGTGCACAACTCCAATTCTGCCGCACGTTTGCGGATGAACTCAGTCGGGTTTTCTACTTTTCTCTGCTACCAAGTAGTAGAAGCGCCTTCAGTGCATTATCCACTAGAGTAAAAGAGGTGCAAAACAGTCCCTTGGTTGGTTGAATTACCTATTCTTTCTGGACCGAATACTGGACGAAAGACGCGCCGCGTCGCTCGAACCGATTATTTCGGCGATAAGTTTGCACAATGTACAAAAATTGTTTCGAAGTTAGTCTGTTCATTATGAAGTGGAACAAACTGATTATAAGCCAAGGAAGCACGGTCAAAAAGGCTCCGAAAACTGTATTGCCTCATTGAAAACTACGTGCCTAAGAAAACACCCGACTATAGATACTCGTATCTTCACTGGAAATATGCTAATATCTTTTCATCAAAAACTTATAACAGCATGCAAACTACATTTCCAGCATCTAATATGTTAACTCACCGAAAACTCTCACAGCGTTTATAGTTAAACAAATAAACACGATTTCGCACTACTTTCGTAAACTGCACATCGAAAATCAACACTCGATCAACTTTTCTCTTAATTTTGTCACTTTTCGCATTTCATGAGCAAATACTCTTTCCAACGCACCCACACACGCACAGCACCAATTGCAACGAAAACCGCCCACGCACACACCCACACAACAACGCACAACTGAACCACCCACTCGAGTAAACACTCAACGCATCGTTGCACTTCCGCCAATGCGCTAACGGAGCGCTCAAGCCGCCTTTTGCACATTTTAAACAGACGTTGGTTGTAATTTTTCCACACACTTAACGGTGTTCTTGCGCGGAAGTCGCCAAAGTGCGCGCAAACACACTTCAGCGCTTAAGTGCAATAACAGCAGCAACGCTCTGTACCAGATAAGCACAACAACAACAACAACAGGAAAGCGTCTTAAAATGTGCAACATCTTGCGCCACTCACAACTCACAACCACCTCCACACACTCACTCACTGTGCCCTGCACCCGCTCAACTTCTTATGCTGAGATTTGTTGTTTTTCAGCGCTGCTGCTTCATTGCAGCGCACACTCACCTGGACTCTCTACTTCGGTGCTGCGATCCGGCGAGTAACCCATCGACAGCCGCTCCGACGAACGCATACGCACATCCGTGTCTGATTCATTGCCGTTATACTGTATGCGCTGACCGTTGCTGGTGTCCAGACCGTCGCTGGGCGGTGACGGTATGCCGGGATGAAAAGCGGCAGCATTGGTCATCGGTGGCGCGGGACTATGCTGATTTGGTGTGACCACGCCGCCGCCACCGCCACCGCCGCCGCCATCCACGCCATTCGACTGGCCCGGCGGCACGTTGGTGTAGAGTAGTCCCAATTCGCGCGCCTCGTTCTCTTCTTGCGCTTGCTGGCGGCGCAACGCAACCTGCGAAGAAAAGAAAAGCGTGTGAGTGTTGTTGCAATTATGGTTTCTTTGGCGGTTTTAGTTTAGTCTAATAGAGTTTGAAAGATTTATATACAGAGATTCACACCCATTGGCAGGGCACAGCACGACACGAGACAGCACAACACAGTGGCGAGCAATTAAATGCTTAACTAAATTTGAAAAACAGTTATTGGAGTTTAAAAAACTACATTTTCTAGTAAAAATAGCGTAGCCCAGTTTTGAGAACTTTTGAGTATATTAATTAGTTTGCTTTTTTTACAATTTCTTTATAGAAATCACTATCCTGTTATAACTTAACTACATATATTTAAAGTCTCTTAATTTAATGGTATGGTTTTGTATCATTTTCACTAGATCCATTGAACTAATCGAAATATAATTATATCTGGTATATTAAGTTTGCCATATATCCAAAAGGTAACATCGGATAGCCTACAAAGAATATAGATACATATATAAATGATTGGCATGACAAGCTGAGTCGATTTTGCCTTGTCCTTCTGCATACTACACGCGAAATAGCTCTGCAGTTTTCGAGATATTGACTTGAAATTTTGCGCACATTCTTACTTCAACAAGAAGCTGTTTATTTATCGGAAATGACTATATCGGACCACTATAGGGTATAGCTGTCATACAAACTGAACGATCGGAATCAAGTTCTTATACGGAAACCTTTTAAATTTCACAAATTATCTTAACGAAATTTGGCGCAGATAATGATACAAAGCATTGCTACGATCTCCCGAGAAATTGTTTAGATCGGACAGCTTTAGCATATAGCTGTCATACAAACTGACCGATCAAACTCTAGTCCTTGTACGGAATACTTGTTTATTTGACAATATATCTACACGTAGTTTAGCATGGATTATTATCCGAAGTGTCTCGATAATTTTCGAAAAAATGGTGCAAATCGGACCACTATAGCATATAGCTTCAGAGTAAATTGACCGTTCAAAATTAAGATAAACATCTTGTATACCCTTTTATGATATAAAAAATGCAACTGTGAAGGGTATTATAGTTTCAGTGCCGTCGAAGTTAACGATTGTCTTAGTTTTTCCTTTAGTCTGAGTTGCATTGAACAAATAGCAGCAAAGTTACTTTTTTAAATGGAATTTAGTTTCATATTTTTTTGAACGAAAATACATTTTTGCTTTTGTTTTCCGGTCGCTAGTATGCTTGCCATTAGTATTTTAGATATTTCTCATAAATCTTCAAAACTTTCGAGCCAAAGTTTTTAACTTTTTTTTTTATAAAATTAGGAAACTTATTTAGTTCATTACTCAAATTTCTCTGCATTGTCTGCTTTTAATGCACTCCGCTGCCGCTGAGTGCGAATTATAATACTACTTTGAGTTTTTTGTTTTTGTATTTTTTTTTGTTTTTGTTTTTAGTTTTGTTGTTAGATTTCATTTACTTGATAGCAGTTTCTAAAGTATTGTAACGCATCGTTCCGTGCTGTTAGTTGTGAATCGACCTTAATGCGTACCTGTGCGGCCATAACGCGTTGTCGCTCCGCAATCAAAG
Source organism: Bactrocera zonata (assembly GCA_037783105.1). Taxonomy (NCBI): domain Eukaryota; kingdom Metazoa; phylum Arthropoda; class Insecta; order Diptera; family Tephritidae; genus Bactrocera; species Bactrocera zonata. The sequence continues at coordinate 368,978 of JBAWJQ010005104.1, read as the reverse complement.
TGCATTTCGCACAAACACAATCACGCCAACGGCAATAACGCTTGTGTCCTTTGAGGGCGCTCACCTGCAAAATGATAGAGAATTGATTTATGAATGTTGTTTTTTTAATGATTTTTACGAATGCTTTTTTTTTGTAAAAATAGTAGACTTGTAAATAGCAGTTGTACTTTATGTATGACAAGGGTTAGAAAAGTTGACTAAATATATTTATTAATTGTAGTATAATTTTATGTTTTTATAACTAAATTTTTAATTGTTTTTTTAGTAGTCGAACTTTAAATCCCTATAGCCGTTATTTTCGAAAAAACGAAAAACGAAATAAATAATATCCATTTTCAAATATTCAATAAAAAAACACCTAACCGTAAATATATGTATATATGTATATTCTGGGGCACACATTGTGTGAAAGTTAAAAAAAATTAATCCACAAAGAAACACTTTAACAGTGGCGGACAGTTTTTCAACGCCGTCGGCGATCGCTTGTAACTCGAAAAATAATTAAGTTTTTTCTTCAAAAATGTTACCGTGTATTCCTAAAATATTTATAAAATTTTAAAACACTTGGTGCAGCACTTTTTATGCCGAAAATCGTCAGTTTTTAGGTTATCCTCATTTTAAGCGGTGATAATTTTTTAGCTATGAAAGTGCTTATCTGAAAGCTAAACCGACTAAATTGGGAAACTCTTTCTCTCTCTAATTAATAAATTAATATATAAAATGTAATATGAATTTGTTTGAAAATATCTGACAAAAAACAAGTCTTTCAAGTGCCTACAAATGATGATACAAAATATTTTTTTTTAAATTTTTTATAATATCAATATTTTTAGTTATACAGTAAAAAAAAAAAATCTCATAAAAAATAATATGAAACACGCACCACGCCATGATTGCGACAGCGCGCACATTTCGGTGTCCGCTGGTAGCGCTCAGAGGCGGCGCGCAGAAAGAAGGCGGGCGGCAAAGCGCCTAAAACTGGATGCTGCGACATTAGATTCTGCATATCCACACCGGTGGGTAAACTCATGATGTTGCAAGCGACGCTGAAGCAAAGTCAAATTGTAAGGCAAAGGAAATATGCACAGCAATTATTTAGTTAATACACAGCACTTTTGAAATTTTATTTTATTTTTTTTAATGAAACATATTGGCACGAAAGCGTTGAGAATTGTATGAAATGTATATATCTCTCTATTGCGTTCACTGGCAACACTGCAACATTTTTATTTCATTTTTGTTGCAGCAACACAATAGTTTTTTCTGTTTTTTATTTAACAAATAAACATATTTGTTTAGTTGTTTTAGTTATAAACATTTAATGTGTATGTTTTTGTTGTATTCTTTTGTTTTTTGTGCTCGTACACAAACCACTGATAGCCCTTTAATAGAATTCCGGTTTGTTGCACATTGACGCGCTTTGCCACCGTTGCGACGTTGTTACACGACGGATACTCAATTGAAACTGAATCAACTTTTGCAAGCACCGACGAAGCCCCCAGTCATTGAGTCCATCAAACAACCAACCAACCAACCAACGCACCAAACAAGTATCAAGCAAGCAAGCGCTGCGCCTTCGCAGGCAACCAGTCAGTCCGCCATTCACACACAGTTACTTTTGACTAAAGGCAAAAGTAATTCAATGTGCACATGCATACACACAAACATACATATACATATATGCGATTGGAAGGCATGTGAGTGAGCGAGCGAGTAAATGTGACGCACGAGGGTTGAAATGGCAACCGCCTGCTCCTACCCTCGCGGCTGCTGCTGTCAACGGAGTTTCTTCTTGGCTGCTACATACAGTGCAACAACCACCGCAACTGTAACAGCAGCAACAACAATGAGCCGCAGCAGCAGCAGCAGCGGCATTCGTCAATAGCAAAGACCAAACGACAGCAATGCTTGGCAGTGGAGTTGGTGTCGGTGACGGTGACGGCGACGGTGCCGGAGTAGGCTGCTGACACAGCTGGCTGACGGACAGACGGGCGTGTAATTAAAAAAGTTTCCAAATTCGAGTTTTTGGGCACTGTATACAAAGTTGCTCACTCAGTCGGTTGCGCCTCTGCCGCCGACATGCTCACCTTGTGTTATAATTGCATATGTATGTATGTAACTCACGCGCAATATATGTATACATAGATGTATGTATGTATGTAAATAACTATTTACAATTCTGGAAGTATATAATTCAAAGCGCGCTCTTTGTTGTTGTTGCCACTTATACTCGTCGACATTGCCGTTGCGACTTCTTTTGCTTTTATGTGGGTACGCTACAGTTCCACGGCAAGGCTTTGCTGGTTTTTGGTAATATTGATCTAATAGAAATTTACTATAGAAAACTAAACTAAAATTCATTAAAAAGCTTGATAATACGGTACAGAGTATAGGTAAGTGAAGAAATCCTTGCGGTATTTTCGGGTTCCTGACCTTTTTCACATAACCTCAAAATGTATGTGAAAATTCAAATTTTCAATTTTTAAGTTTCATTTTTAATTTTTTTGAAAACTCAAATAAGAGTAAATAAATCATAGTTCGTTTAAATGTAAAGGTCACATTTTGGATATTTTCTTCGGAATAATTTAAGAAATCTCGTCGTCTTTTTCCGAGCATTTATAACAGTTGCTACCCGTGCCACACAGCCCTCTCATTAACGTCACTGTGAACAGGTCTATAAACACTCAATGCCAAGAAATTCAAATAAGCTTGATATGGATTCGACATAATGAAAATACGAAATTACCCAAAACAATCCTCTTTATCAATAAATTCAACATTAAAACCAAAAATAACCTCAAAGAATTACCTTTCCGAATCGCAAATGTCTTTTATACCGAATGTAATTCGCCAGCAAGTTTCTCATGTGTTTCTGTTACTTCTTGTTCCTCTCTGGGCTTTATGTTTTTGTGCGATTTCCACGCTGCTTACAATTTGAAAATGTACATACCAAGTGCTTGCTGCCCTCCTAGCACCAACACTCAGTCAGATGTGATTGTTCAGCTGCCTGAAGAGAAAAATAACAGCGACAACAGCAACATTTGCTGCATCCTCACGCGTGGTAGTAGTGGTAGCGGCAGCAGCAGCAACAGCAGCAATTGTAGTAGCCAACCAAAAGCTTTGCCATCGCTTTGGCCGCACTCTGACAGTACCCTCTCTCTCGGCTATGCCAAACTTGTGTTTCTGTTGCCGTTTTGTTGCTGGTTCGCATGGCGGCAGTCGCACTCATCAACTAACACACACTCACACATACACACATAAAAACTGGCACATGCAAGTCAAGCAACCAATACCAAGCAACGTTTTGAAGGGGTACAACAATGCAAATGGCATAATATGTGACTGTTAAAATTTGTTGTTGTTCGTGATAATGAGTGCCGTAGGTTGGGCTGAGGAGCCTACATTACATAATGGGCGTACTGTATATTGTGGGCGCTCCGGTTTGTGAGTTGAGGCTTGCAGCGCATACGTTTACTGTGAGATTTTTGCGCTTGTAAAGTGAAAGGAGTTCTGTACAATGGCGACTATATTTCAAATTCTGAGGTATCCTGTGATTTATTTTATTTATTTCAAAGTAAAACTTGGAGGGTTATTGAAGTGCATGTATTTCTGAAAAGTATATAGTGTTGTACGTATTGTTTTGTATATGTTATTTTACTTGCTTTTTTTTATTCGTACATACTATATGCGCATATTCTTAATATTCATATGTACGTACTGAGGTATATTGTAAATAATTTTTTTTTATAAATTTTTACTGATTTATTTTAGTAGTTTCCAATATTTATTAAATAGTATACCCGCATCTTCGCAGCTTTCGAATTGATTCTTGAATATAATGTCAAATGTTTTAAATTTTCAGTATGTACATACATACATATGTACGTCACGAAGGTTAGTAGTAATCCTATTGTTTTGAGATAATTTTAAAATTTTAATTAGTTTATATTACTAGACTCCCTCAATAATCCCAACATTTAACAAACTCGAAACCATGATTTACATTAAAACATAAATTTTAAAGCAATTAAAAGGGAGAGCAGAACTCGTTACATCCAAGGTCTGTCGCAAAAGAAACAGAACTTTTTAAATATAACTGCTTCTGGTGGCGCCACCTATTGGCGGGTATATGAAATAAAAAGTTTGATCTCTTGTTGACATTTCGTAAAAATTTTAAGACAATTGGATAACTACAATCGATGTTATCGATCAAAAAGTGACAGGCGCTTTTAGTCATCGGTCGTAAAATGCATTTTGAACAAAGAGCAAACATTAAATTTTGTTTTAAACTTTCGAAAACGTTTACAGAAACATTTCAAATGGTGAAAAAAATTTATGGTGATCAAAGAAGGACCTCTGTGACGATGAGAAGTCGGACCGGCCAAATTTCTATATCACTTTACAGAATATCTTTGTCGAAAAGGGGTTCCCATGGTGAATGCACATTCCTCAACCCCGAGGTAATCATTAAAAGATGTGTTAATATCTGTTAATGCCCTGAAAGGCGACCGTAAAACGTCAAATTCGGATATGAGTGCATATGTAGTCTTCTTCGTCTCACATATTTGTCTGAGTACATATGCCATCTGTTCAGAATCCAGAAATTCAGGAGCAGTTCATAATTCTTAATGCTTGTTAGTAGACATTCCATATTTTGTTTCAAATTTTCATGATATTTGATTTTTTTTTTTCTTCCTTTGAGTTAAAACATTCATTAAAACTATTTTCTCCAGTGCCGTTTTATGTTAAAGTTAATACCTTGGTCCATTGGCTGTAATACTGAATATTTTTCATTAAAGTTTTGAATTTTTTTCATCCAGAGCATTTTCAAGTAATTTTAGCTTCAAACCTACCCTTTTTGGTACATACATCATAATCTACAGTCAGATATTGTAAAATTATTAAATTCCACAAAACCTCTAGAATATTGTCCTAAATTTTCAAGTTGATCCGAGTAATAGTTTCGGAGATACAGTCTTGAGAACTTGTGCGCTCGAGGCTAGCAGGCTAAGTATGCCGCCTTTAAGCGCGTTTGTTTCGAAACTGTGTTTTTGAAGTTGGTCGACAAGATTTATCGGGAACTATTCAACCGATCTTCATGAAATTTTTTTCTTTGAGATACAATTCTTAAAGACTAGGATTAAGAATTTTCGAATATAATTATTTGACAAAAAAATTTCGCGAAATTTTCACTGAAATTTTATTTTTCTTTTTTGTAAAATTGCCTGTCAAAAATCCAATTTTACGTTTTTGTCTTCGTCCAAGTTCTAAGTTAAGGTTTTAACAAAAATACGTATTTTTTTCAACTCAAAAGATCCTGTAAGGAGTTATCCTGTCAAAGCGGGCGCATCTTTTTTCCGCGGGATTACCGGAAATAGCGTCGCATTGACCGAGTTTAAAATACTTTTTTTTTTCAAAAATTTCAGAATTTCTTTGTTAACAGTGCATGTTTGTAAAAATAAAAAATTCTAATAAAATATTTCTTTTTTATATGACAAAAAAAAATTGTTATTTTTTACGCTTGGAAACCCATGTAACCACTTAAAGGGGGGGTAGGGCTAATTCGTGTTAGAAAAGTTAGATTTTTCTGATATTTTTATGAAACAGACAAAATATACTAAAAATTAAAAATCAATGGTGCATTATAATATGATTTGAAATATATTCTGATTTACATAAAAAAAATTATTATTAAACATATTTTAAAAATCAATTGTTAAAAAATATGACAGTAGCAGCAATTACTCTGGAGCGTCTCAGGAAATGTTTCTGTGTCATTTGAAATTAATAAATTCAAATTATATTGTTAGATAATCGGTTTGCCCAGGTAACAGTAATGGGCTTTCGAAATTTAAATTTTATACTTTTTGGGAACACCCGATTTTTTGCGATTTTTTTTTTTTATGTAAAATGAAAAATATTAAGAAATTTTTAAAATTCAATCGACACGAAATGTTGTCACAAACTTCTTGAGATATTATAGATTAAATTAAGACCAAAAAGAAAATTGAAAAAAGTTAAAAAACCATACTCTGTCTTTAGTGATTAAACATTGAATACATTTGACAGTATACATGGATAAAAGTTCCTAAATTATTTTAGATGTAACTTCAAAGAACTAATATTTTTTTATTTATTCATACACGTACATACATATGTACATCTAAATATATTTTTAAATAAATGGCATCATCTTCCATTCTCCAATACAATATTCCACTTCAGAATATCTAATTTGTTACACAACATCCTTTTCCTAGTAGAAAACTAAAAAAATCTAAAGGTGCATGTGAGTACTTACTACTTAAGTGTGGCTATATTTATGTACATGCATACATATGTGTATGTGCATATGTAGTTATGTGGGTTTGTATAAATTCCATTGCACATGCTTATAGCCCTTCACACAATATCCACTATTTGCAACAGTATTTGCAGCGAGTACAAATATTCTTGGGGCTGAGGCGTTTTCCCAGTGCTCCACTCTCATTTTCATTTGCATTGGCTGCTTGGTGTTTGGCGCTCAAAGCTTTACGGCGCAGAATCGACAACTGAGTACTCGTATTTTAGCAAAACAATAACGGAAATCAAAACTTTCGTGCGCTCATATTTAAAGGTTAGCGAGAGAAGAATTCAACTTAGAAAGTTGTTAGTTTACATATGTAGATGGAACCATAGCTTATATATCAGGGCTGACAACCTTTGAATGCGATTAAAGTAATAGTAGGTTGAAAACCCATTGGAAAACGGAAAAAAACTATAACAAAAATTAAAGGAAAAATAATTTACGGGCGATCTGGAGACGAGAAGCTGCCACCATGAAATCACACGTAGCTTACTTTTGCCTTTTCTGAGGGAACTTAGCATGCGTGATTACGTTTATATTTTTTACTCTATGAGAGATTTTCGAAGAAAAAGCCCACAAATTTTTGCAAATGCAAATATTGTGACATGAGAATTTTCGATTGAATTTGCATTGATATTCTTTTATTTTATTCTCTTAATTTATATTTAAGAATACACACAGAAAAGTCATATCGTCCCATTGAATATTTTGGAAGTTATACGAAAGTTTGAAAAGGCGTTTCAAAGTGCTTGGAAGTACAAGGTCAAACTTTAAATGCGGTTTTCTCAAAATATTGCACGAGCTTCTTAAATAAATTTTTTAATAATTAAAGGAAGATATGTTCTCACCGATAAATATTTTTGTATAAACAATTAAAGACCGAAATGTTGGTATTTTTTTTTTTTTTTTTGTTGAGAAACTGCTATTTTTGTCAAAAAATTTTATTTTGCTTATTACTTCGATTTACTTTGTAGCAAAGTAAAAACTAACCCTTACTTAGAAAATGAGCTTATTGAATTTCTTTTAATAAATTTACTTAACACATTAAGAGGTTGGTGTTTCAGAGGTACAAAAAAAAAGGTATTATGATGATTTTTTTTTAAGTAAATAATAATACATATATTAAAAAAAAAAATAGTATCGCATATCAAAGGTACATATGTATGTATGTGAACAATGTCTCCTGAAATTTTTGATATAAAAATGTTGAAAATTCATCCGTGTCTCTCAAAAGAAGTGCTTTCGCCATAACTTACAAGTATTATTGGTTCATCTAAAATTAAAAAAAAACAAATTTACCCAAATTCCGTTGGTACATATATTAGCCTCGTGTATGCACGAAGAAAAAAACTAAAATTTTCATTTTTTATGAGACTTGAACAAAAAATTTAATTTTTGGAAAAATTTTCACTAATTATTGGCTTAAAAAATAAGTTATAATGAAAAAAAAACGTTCGTTCAATAACTAGATAATGTTATTTTAAAAATGTGTACACAATTCGAACTAAATCGGTCCATTCTTTTCGAGAAATAGTGTCCACCGACTTCAAAAATGAACTTTGAAGATAAACGTGTTTAAGGACAAAGCGCTGCTCCGACGTGGTTTGATATGCGAAACTCGAAGGGTCTAAATCTTAAAATTTTACTCGGATCGATTTAAAATGTTGGGATAATACTTTAAATATATTGTACTATTTAATAAGTTGAAACTAAAAAAAATGATTCTTTGAAATTTTCAAACCCACCTAACCCCTTAAGCACTCCTTGTAATCAAATTCACGCACACACATCTCTGCTAAGGTATACAATAGGCTTTGCCCGGTACAATAGGCTATCTTTCGAAGAGCTGATGGGATATCATGAGACTGTAATTTTTCCTCTAAGCACACTCGGGTTATTCATCAAATCAAAAATAAAGAATATCTTGGAATAAAAAATAAAAACCTCTGTAGTGGATTTTCCACATAAGATCTTACATATATATGTATGTACTATGCACTGTATGTGCATATGTACCTTCCGATTCAGTAATGCTTATCTACTATTATATATTACGCATTGTGGCTACATTTACAATATTCGTAAGCATTCACACATATACATATGTATATATGTATGTATGTAATACAAATACACTTACACATCAACGAAACATTGGAGTATATTTAAGATGGGGAGGGCAGCCATTCAACCTATAAGAATGTTACAAAATAACAGCTAACAATTACACTTATGTGCGAGCGCTCATACATACATACATACATACTTACGTGAGAACATACCGCAATATAACAAATTCAAACCACAAATATGTTTAAAATTAGGAATGTTGCCAGAAAACACCATGCCATCTGCCACTTCATAGTATGAGTGCCGTCACTAATACACTTGCAGTGAAGCAAACTCCGCCTCAGAGCGCAGAGAAAAGAAATAACGCAACATTTGCTACAAAACTGAAGAGAGCAAAAGAGAGATACGCGGAAATGCGCATGTGTTTCGAATAGAGGTGGAGCTAGCCTACTTATATGTAACATACACATACACACACACACGTTCAACGGATATGTTGATACAAAATATTAACACAGATGCAAGAGTAGAAATGTTACGCGCTAGTTACAAAAACAACGTAAAATAACTTTTTCAAGTGGGCTGAAAGCGACCAAGTGAACATAGAAGTGTACATATATACATACATACATATACACCTACGAAAAGAAGGAAGTGAATAAAAAGGAAACAAGTTACTAGCAAACGTTGTCGCATAAAAAGGACTACTTTTTTGTAGTAAAGTTAAATGTAGAATCAGAAAGTTAGGGTAATGATGTTGCTGAGGTTGTTTCTGATAGCGACGGCATTTTGCGAAATGTTATACCTGGAGTGGGGATCTGCTTATCATGTGTAGGCGTATTCATATATATATGTATGTACATATGTAAGTATTTATATGTATATGTACATATGTTTATATGCACTTATTTAATTTCTCCGTAAGGGCGGATGTTGTTATTGCAGTTTTTAAATGAAACTTTATTTCATAGCAGCTGCATGGAGACTTTGTTGGAGGCAGCTAGCAAGCAACTTTTTGATTCATGTGAAAAGTTTTAATAACGAATTGAAGGACAAAAACCACACAATTTTTCTTTGCTTCCAATGTGGTGTGCATGTGTGTGTATATAACATGTACAAAAGGAGGGATATAACCATTTATATCATATATATATATGAATATGTAAAGATTTGTAAATACATGTGTATATATACATACATACATAAGTATAAATATGGAAACCAGAAGGTCCTTTGACAATTTGCATATGCATTTGTGTACATACATATATGTAAGTATGTATATGTACACTCGTATGTATGCATATTTTAACGATCGTGCTGCTGCATTGTGTTGCCTGAAACTAGTCATAGCTACTGTCGCATTATTATGAATGACTTTAATGAATGCCACCTTGGTGGCATTTCCGAATGACAGCCACTTAAGGCACCACTCCATTGCTTCCAACATATACCACACGTCCCACACGCCTCCACTCCACTTCATCGTAATATAATGGACGCTAACGCATAGGCTTTCAGTGATTTAACAGTGTTTCAAGCCATTCACAAATGTGATTCAAATAATATTTGTAGATAGAAGTTAAAAAAATATTATATATTTACTGAGAATGCAAAATAGTAATAGATTTGAATCATATGCGAGTGTTTTTCAGACGGGAAAAGTAGGAGAGTTAGTTTTTTTAATAGATACGACGATACCAGGTTTTCAAAACTTAGTCCAGTATTTTCCGACTTCCAGAATCGATCGCAAATATTTTATCTATTGGAAATGACATCAAAAAACGGAGAAATTACTTTTAACTAACAGGTTAATTAAAAAGCCCCTAGCCTGACACATACCATTAAATCCATGCGATTTTTACTTTGCCCTAACCTTCTAAAGGCGATTGTATACATTTGACATCTGTCGGATAATTAATTTGTGAATTATGGTATACCATTTTGAGTGAAGCAGCTTTTAAAGAATTTCGTGTGTTGATAAATTATTGCTTTTTCAAGAGAAAAAATACAGTTGAAGCTTGGCTCGCCATCAAGAGTTTCCGGACAATGCTTCAAGAAAGTTAACCATGAGGATTGTTATGCTATGTTTAGACGTGGTGAAATGAGTACTGAAGACAGTGGACACCCAAAATAGGTTGTTACCGAAGAAACCATCAAAAAACTCCACAAAGTAATTTTTGGACGACCGTAAAGTGAAGTAGCTCGAGATAGCAGGCTCTCTAAAGTTATCACGTGATCGATTGCTCACTCTATCATTGACGAATATTTGGGTAGGAAAGAGATCTGTGAAATGTGGCTGCCACCTGATATAACTTTTGACCAAAAACAACGACGAGTTGATGATCCAAAGCTATAAATTAATACGAATTCCTATCATGAGGTACCCACCTGTACAAATAATTATCAGAATGAAAACAATTTTATTGTCTACTATATAGTGCCAAAGATAGAAGAGAGAACGATTATTGAAACATCCTACATATTTCTGATACTGATAAAGATTTCAGTAATTGAGTTATACTATATATGAAATGTTGTGCCCAGTTACTGTTCAAGAAGTTACGTATATTTCTATGGCAGACTCCAGAGCCTAGGCGAATGTCTGCCAACAGAAACAAAGCTACAATCACTACAAACAAACTAAGAGATTCGCAACTTCCGCCGATAAAGCAGTGGAACGTCATTTCTAATATTTTCTTACCGACCACAAAAAAGAGATTTTAACGTCCTACTATTTGCTACTATAAGGAAACCTTAGCAATATGGCGGCATGCAGTCGGGTTCAGGGCTCATCTCTCAAATATTTCAGATTTAGGCAAACTCCATAGTGCAGGAACCCATGAAGTCTACTCTAATAAATACATTAGGCTTCAATAACCACCATTTTGTATTAAAATGTAAATATGAAAATAGTTCTATATACTCAAATTCACAAAAAAAAACAGAAAATCAATTAATTTTTTCCTAATTCCAGTATAGGCACGTTTTATGCATGTATACTGAACTAAGCCTCTACTCCAATGTATTTAAGTAATTTTTGTTTTTGTTTTCTGTACAAATTTATGTTATTAATTAAATATTAATGAATTATTATATTATAAATTAATTAATTTAATTAAACTAAATGTGATTCTTACCAGTTTTTCTTCGTCAATAATGATGCAACTACGACCACTGTGCCGACTCATTCGTAAGCGACCACTCGAGTGTGCGCATCATTGAGGCGTTAACTACGGTAGCCACAGAATATGTAAATTAGTTTGGCAACATCGTTTCACTGGCAACAGTGGCTTGAGTGCTTCATTACCTGACCGACGCACTCGCCGACCATTAATGCCATGCCGCACACACATACATATGTACATACACACGTGCTCTTGACCAGCCATGGTAAGAAAGCAGGCTTTCGGCTGAGTGACAGACGCGCGTACGTTGCTTGAGTTCGTCTCATTATGCGAGGCGATCCATTATGTATTGGGCTCAATATACGAATATTTCCGAAATGTTTACTCAAATGTTAAGACAATAATAATAACAGTAGTGATAGCAATAACAACTACATTGGAGTATATGTGTGCGTATGTGGACATGTGGTTATGCGGCACAATACAATATTACAAAGACATTTCGAATCGCTGTAAGATCAACAAAAATTAATAACTAAGAAATTTATTCAATTTCGAGTTAAATGTGGAAATGTCTAAATGCTTGTTGGACGCTACTACTGTTACGGCTGATTGACCTACCGCGCTGTTGGCTATTTACATTGCTTTATTATTGTTGGTTTGTAAATATGTATATATTGATATAAATACATATCTACATACACATATGTACATATGCATATTTTACTAGTCTATCTTAATATAACTGCAGTTATACTGGTGTTCAACTTCTTTGTGCTGTCTTTGAACTTCTACTTGTATATACGTACATAAACACACATAAATTTAAGTATAGTATATATTTAGTATATGTGAATATATGGTGGATATAGAGAGGAGAGTATAGTACTAAATATTGTGAAAATATACAAATATCAATTTGACATTTCATGTGCCAAGTCCAATGTCTACGCATGAATTGCAACAATGCCGCTAACAGCAATAACACAAACAACCATCACGCGGTCTTAAGACATTTATCCAAATGTGGAACTACTTTTTTAATTAGTCAATTTTAAAAGTTTGTTGACAAAATTTTTAAAACCTCGACAAATATTTGCGCTACATTGACCGCGACACAGTAATTCAAGTACTTTTTTGGGCAGGCATATGCACATATACATTCACACATATGTATGTAAGTAACATAAATAATAATATTTGTGGGACATTGTCAAAAATAAATTAAAAGAGGCGGTCAAAATCTTAATCAATGTTTGCTGGTTTTTATTTATATTTTTTTCTAAAGCTCACCATATACTTACAAACATACATATGTATGTATATAAATTGTGAATTTTTGTTGTGTAGACAACCCTGTTTACATGTGTTAATGTTGTTTGCAATGAAAATCGTCAAATGTTTTGTAATAAATTTGTATTAAGCAATCTTGGTTACTTACTAACCGATAGCTGAAACTAAAAGATGCCGACGCTATTTCATTTTTCAGCGTTCTCCTTCACGCCGTTGACACTTTATTCGATTAATTGGCCTTAAATAAAGTGACCAACTCGATGTTTTTAGTTATGGCGTCCTTTGTAATTTGATGAGAATCCATTAAGCATTGTCTGCAAGGAAAAAACTTCTCACCAAAGGTTTTTAATTTTATTGAACATGAGATTTGTAAGTCACTCAATTTCATGTATAAAGTTCAGGTGCATATTGTACAGTAAATAGAAGGGAAAGCTTGCCAAAGCATCTAGTATATACGTTTTAGCTGCTTTAAAAGCATAAAAAAAGTATTCTAGTACTTATTGTATGTTCTTAACTGGTGTATCTACTTCTTTTTAGCTTCAGTATCATTGACTTCACAGCAAAACACGCTTCGTCAACACTTGAAATATTATTTAGACAAAGAAGGGGTCTTCTTTATTGGCGTAGACACTGTATACGCGGTTATGGCCGAGTTTACAATAGCCAATTGCAGATTCCAAGTGTAGCCAGTTCCTTCTCAGCCTGGTCTTTCCAACGGAATGAAGGTCTTCCTCTGCTTCCTCCGGCGAGTACTGCGTCGAATACTGTCAGAACTGGAGTGTTTTCATCCATTCAGGTAACATGACCTAGCCAGCATAGCCGCTGTCTTTTAATTCGCTGAACTATATCAATGCCATCGTATATCTCGTACAGCTCATCATTCCATCGACTGCGGTATTCGCCGTTACCAATACGCAAAGAACCATAAATTTTCCGCAGATCCTTTCTCTCGAAAGCTCATAACGCCGGCTCATTCGATGTTGTCATCGTCCAAGGCCCAGCACCATATTGCAGGACGGGAATGATGAGTGACTTGTAGAATTTTGTTTTCGTTCGTTGAAAGAGGACTTTACTTTTCAATTGCCTACTCATTTCGAAGTAGCATCTGTTTGCAAGAGTTATTCTGCGTTGGATTTCGCAGCAGACCTTGTTGTTTGTGTTGATACTGGTTCCAAGATAGTCGAAATTATCTACAACTTCGAAGATATGAGTGTCAACAGTGACGTGGGTACCAAGTTGCGAATGCAACGACAGTTTGTTTGATGACAGGAGATATTTCGTCTTTCCCTCGTTCATTACCAGTCCCATTTACTTCGCTTCCTTATCCAGTCTTGAGAAAGCAGAACTAATGACGCTGTAGTTGAGGTCAATGATATCAATAGCATTGGAAAGGGAATCGCCTTGTTTGAAACCTCATTTGGCATCGAATGGCTCGAAGAGGTCCTTCCCGATCCTGACGGAGCTTTTGGTATTGCTCAACGTCAGTTTACATAGCCGTATTAGTTTTGTGGGAATACCAAATTCAGACATCGCGGCATAAAGGCAGCTCCTTTTCAAAAACAGCTTTGAAATCGACGAAGAGGTTGTGTGTGTCGATTGTCTTTTCACGGATCTTTTGAAAAACTTCGCATATGGTAAATATCTAGTCGGTTGTTGATTTTCCAGACCTGAAGCCACATTGATACGGTCCAAGCAGTTTGTTGACGGTGGACTTTAATCATTTACACCGTACACACGATGGAAACTTATATGCGATGTTGAAAAGGCTTATCCCACGGTAGTTGGCACGGATTGTTGGGTCTACTTTTTTGTGGATTGGACAGAGCACACTTAAATTTCAATTGTGAGGAACTCTTTCGTCCGACCATATTTTACAAAGAAACTGATGCATGCTTCTTACCAGTTCTTCGCCGCCGTGTTGGAATAGCTCGGCCGGCAATCCATCGTCCCCGCCGCTTTGTTGTTCTTCATATAATTGCTATCCAATCTTCTTCATAATCGAGCAATGGATCGTCTGCTCCATAGTCATCGACTGGGGAATCGGGTTCATGTAGCCAATCGACTTTAAAAACAGATTTTCGAGAAAAACGTGTTTAAAGGCGGCAAACTTGACTTATCACCGAAACTATTACTCGGATCTACTTCAAAATTTAGGACAATATTCCAGAAGTGTTGTACAATTTAATAATAATAAAAACATCGATTTTCGAAACCCGTAAATCCATGTAACCCCTTAATAAACGTAGTAAATAGATTAGGACTCCCAAAAAAAATTCATTGAAAGTTCATACATCTTAGAAGTATAGCCCAAGTCCACCATTCTGACACTGTAGGGCTTTCGTGAGGTTTATTACTTCTTACCAGTCCATCTCTCCTTTTCATCACTTCTCTTTCTCCAGATTTGTTCAAAGGAGGAAACAATGCAATTTTCGTATTTTAAAAAGCACTCTGAATCGACAGGCCACATACTTGCTCCCGCAAACACTTATATTCTATTTGCTTTCACTTATGTTGTTGGGCACAGCAATTGTTGCCAGCTTGTGTTGGATGTGCTGCTCCTGTTTGCAACTGTCAAATGCACTCAATGATACTTGATGGGAAAAAAGTTAATTTAATTTCAAGTGCGAAGCAACAAACCCAATCAAAAACTGACACGGTTTCGATATTAGATCTCCGAAGGGAAAACAGCAACCACAACAAGCATGCCATAACAACAACTACTCTGATCTACTGTTGCCGCCTCAGCTATAAAGTAATTTCGTCGCATGTTTTACAATTTTTCTTCGCAACCACGAGTTTGGCCTCTTCACTAGTGTTGTTGTAGGCTAAAATAGCTCAGAAAGCGCCAAGCGGATATTGTTTTATTTCCGCTACGCAACTAATCGGATGCGTAGTGTCGCTTGTGTGGACCCGAACGCCGCGAGTCGTCTAGGTAACACACGCACAGCCACTTGGCCTCCAAAGCACTGCCTCAAGCAAGCGAATGGGTCGCAGGACTTTCGAGAGTCTACAAGTAACGCCTACCGCAGCTTCTTCTTATAGCTTGACTGCAATTTTATTTTGTCTTACAAATTTCTGATTTATTCTCTACCCAGTTGTTTGGTAATATGCGAGCATATCAACCGTTATCAGCAGCCTCCTTCTTGCCTTGCCACACATTACAGCGGCGCCACCATCTTCATTTTAAACAAGTTCGCAGGTTGCAAGTTCAACACAAGTTTCGTTTGTTGGTATCTTCACGCTCGTTGACGGCATTATGCTATTGTATTAAGTTATTTATATTATTGTTGTAGTTGTTGTTGTAATTTTTGTATTTGTTGTTGTGGTGTGTTGTGTCCAACGAGGCATGAAATTGTATTTAACTTTTGTATACATTTGAGTCAGTTGTTAGTTAGTTGTTGTTGTTGTTACTGGTTGCTAACCAACAGCCAAAGTTGAGAAGTCACCAAATGAAAAAGGAAGAAGCAGGAGAATCTGTGCAAAATAGTACAAAATTGCTTTTCTTTCAAGTTCTTCTTCGTACAACAGTTTGTATTGTTTTTGGATTTCTTCTTCTGTTTGTGTGTGTGTGGGTGTTGCTTATAATGCTTTTACATACATTTGTAAATTGTCATTTGCAGAAGACGAAACAGTAAAGATGTGCAACTTTGAATTTCTTAGAATTGCGGACAACATTTTTATCAGGGTTTGAGATAAACTCGATACGAGTATTTCCGTAAATGTTTTCAGTTACTTGAACGCTGACAAATGAAAGGAATATATTTGTAAATACCAGTGGCCTAATTCGGAGGGGTGAAATGGGAGAAAATGCTCATTCCAGCCATGTGTGAATTTCAATTTATAATTGCGATTTTTTGCCTATGTGATCCATCTCAAACTCATTCACTCAGCGTGATTCTTCAGAAAGAATCAGTTGATCTGGCAAGGGCATCAAAAATGATGGATAGGCTGCTTGTAACGTTTCAAAATCGAAGACAAAAAGCTGAGGAACATTTCGATCGCCTTACTCAGACACAAAAAAAAAAAAATGGCGCCAGAACTGAAAGTTGTCGAAAAAATCAGGAATCTGTGGTTGAGAAACACTACAAGGTCTCAGTGTACAATCCTCTGTTGGAGACAATCAGCGAAGATTTGAAGACGCGCTTTCCTAGAGCAACGTTGGGTGGATTTCAGCTGAGTTTGCTGCTTCCAGAAAAAGTATGTGCTTTAAAAACCAAACAAATAGAAAATCTTATTGATTGCTTGATAAATAGATTCAAAGGTCGTTTGGATAATGATAACGTCGTGCGACGTTTGAAGCTTAAAGGTGAACTTGATCACTGGCAGTGCCATTTTGATAGAAGCAAAAGTCAAAACACAACAAGTTACCGATTACTGCATTGGATTACTGCACACTTCCTTTGACAAATGCGAGCTCTGAACGCTCCTTTTCGTCACTGCGCGGCATGAAAACATCTTTCGCTCAATAAAGTTCCAACAAATGAAGAAGATAATCTTGAAAATATAAATGCCCAAGAATATTATTTTAGGCATGTAGTAGTACGAATGGTGATGAAAGCGTAACACCAGGAGATGATGAACCCGATTCCCCAATCGATGACAATGGCGCGGACGTTCATTGATTGACCATGGAGAAGTTCGAATACTAATTACCCGTCTGAAGAACAGCAAAGCGATGGGAGCCGATGGAATGCCGGCCGAGCTATTCAAATATGGCGGTGAAGAACAGAAAAGGGCATGCATGAGCTTTGAAGAATACGGTCGGACGAAAGCATATTCGACGAGTGGAAATTTGAGTATGCTCAGCCCAATCCACAAACTTGCGCCAATTACTGTGGGATAAGCAACTTCAAAATCGGATATAAGGTTCTATCGAAGAAATTGAGTGGAGAATTAAAACGCGTTATCAACAAACCATTCGCCAAATCACGGAAAAGACTCGTGACTCGTGTGTCGGATTGATACACACCACTTCTTCGTCGATTTCAAAGCTGCTTTTGACAACAAAAAAGGAGGTGCCTCTATGCCGTTATGTTAAAATTTGGTATTTCTGCAAAACTGATACTGCGACCTCTTCGAGACGTTCGATACCAAACAAGGTTTCAGACAAGGTGAATCTTGTTAGAATGACTCTTGCTAACAGGTGCTACTTTGGACTGCGAAGGCAATTGAAAAGTAAAGTCCTCTCTCGATTGATTGCATATTGGCAACGGCGAACACCGCAGTCGATGGAACGATAAGCTATATGAGATACACGACGGCATGGACTTAACAAAGGCAGCGGCTACGTTAGCTAAGTCATGTCGTCCAAATGAGTGAAAACATTTCAGTTTTGAGAGTATAGAGTTTCAGTTACTTGGCCTTATCATAATATCTGCTACAAAGTTTAACACGCACATCATTTGCACAGCAGTTAAGCAATACTCACTTCGATAGAGAACATTGGATCTTCCAGTAAGATTCTCCTTCAGAACATAAAGCCAAAACCCCCCTGCAGTATGCTTTCACAGCTACCGTCTGGAACTTCAGTTCTGAGTTCATTGGACCACAGTTGGTAAAAGTTGAAGAGCATTGCCTGAAATACCTCACAAAAATTTGGAGGTTCTAAAAAATCTTTGGTTCGAGCAGCAATCTCAATACCAATAGAAAGTATACTTATTGTGAACAATGACGCTTATCCTTCTGAAGTACATAAAGTGCATTCGGCGATGTTTACTGTGAGTGAAATTATTCAACGAAGAAGTTCCAATAAATTTTGTGTGTGGAATCAAATTTCTGGAGCCGAAGCATTCAGAATGTTGTAAAAGGTCTTCGATGATAATTGTTTGTCGCGAGCAAGTGTTTTTGATTAATACAAATTATTCAAAGAGGGTCGAGAACACGTTGATGACGAACCACGTCAAGGACGGCCATCAACATCAACTGATGATCAACATATCAATAAAATAAAGGAATTGGAGAATCGACGATTAACAATCAGAGATCTCACTGGGATTGTTAGAATATCAGAAGGATCAGTGAAAGCCATTTTGAAATTATTAAAGAAAAGTGAAAGCACGATTGGTTCCAAAATTACTAAAACAGTGTTGTACTAACGTCCGCGAAACAATGCTTTCCGACAATCACGATATCATGAAACGTATTATTAAAGCCGATTAATCTTGGATCCATTCTTACGACCCTGAAACAAACTTTGGCTGAATATCGCGGCAAAGGTGAGCGAAGCCAAAAAAATCACGTCAAAGCAAGTCAAAAATCAAGGTCATGCTGACCGTTTTCTTCGAATATCGAGGGGTACGTTTTTCCGACCGGCCAAACTGTCAATAAGGAATACTATTTGGGTGTTGTACGTCGCTTGTGAAGCTATGGACCGACAACCCTTAGATTCCGTAGCACGATAATGTACGTATACTGTCGTTTTTTCGTGAGTTTTTCAACAAAATTTCGACGAATATCGAGCCGCAACAACCATATTCGCCTGATTTAGTTTTTTTAATTTCTTTGGGAAATCGTTTTGAGTCAACTGAAGACATTAAACGTGAATGGCTATGCGCATTGACGGCTATTCCGAAAATTGACTTTAATAACTGTTTTGAGGATTGGGAAAAACATTGGCACAAGAATACTGGGGCCAAAGTGGGATTACTTTGAGGGTTAGAAGGTAGAAATTCAAAAAATTATAGGGAACTAATACTTAATTATAATGGCAAAGATCAATGGAGAGTTCCACAGAAAGACAAATTTGTGTCATTAATTTTTTTTTTTTTATTTTTCGAACAGAATAGCCTAAATCGTATTTATTTAATTGTCTTGACAATATAAAATTTCATTTGCATTGCAAATATTTGCGTGCAACAAAGACTGATCCTGAGGAAGGAAAAGTATTAATTACTTAAGGGGGTATTCTACTCTAGAAATCAAATTTTGGGCAGTTATTTGAATTTTATTAAAAAAAAACACCAAAAATATTTTTAATATCCATTTTTTATGGTGTTTTTATTGATATCTGAAGAAAAAAAAAAAAAATTTTACAAAAAATATTAAAAATTAAAATAATTAGAGGGGGGGAGGGAGAGACAGGTGTAAAATAAAATGTCGCATCTTGGTGACATTGATCCTGACTCTCCTAGTGGTCTGAAAAAAAAATCAAAAGAAATTCTTAATCAGTAAGGATGCTGTTATAGTCCGGGAACAAAAAAAATTTTTTTTTTTTGAAAAATGGCGGCTGCCTGAAAATAAAAATCATTTTTTACGCTTTTTTTTGAAATTCCTGAATTTTTTTAAAATATTAAAAACAAAAATTTTGACACAATGCTTGTAGGAACGATGAAGGATTATATAAAGAAGGTTCACACCAAATTTCAAGTAAATCGGTTGTATAAAACTTAAAATAATGCCGGTACCGTGTGGAAAAAAGTAGTTTCGAGAAAAACGCGTTTAAAGTTTAGTAGTCAATTCTAGTGAACACGGATGCCACCTCCCAAAATAGGCTGTATCTCCGAAAATAAGTCAAATTTTGAAAAATCCTTCCAAGGTCATATTTTTGAAAGTCTAAATTTTAAATATATGAAAAAAAAATCGAATTTTTCAAAATTCTTGAGTAGAATACCCCCTTAAAACTCTAAAAACACTTCCAATAGGCAAATCACTCTAAACGCTTACATATGTACATACATATAAACAAGCATCTATCAAAGGATCATATTTACGTACTCGTATTTACAATAACGAATTCAATATTACACAAAATTCAATATTATCAGATGCATCCTGTACAATTTACAGTTGATTTAAGGTATTTGCTTTGTGCGAAAACAACAAAAGTCAGTGGAATTTCCCACGATCCTAATATACCATTAGAGGACCCAGATTGCGTATCCCGCTATCAGCGAATACAATATTCTATATGCATATGCATATACATACACATTTACATATATACAAAAGTATATATACATACATACATTAATTTATTTGTTGCACCGCCGCAGGTGGTTAGCGCGCCAAGTGGCGGAGCAAAATTTGATATTTATCTACAAACCGCAGAGCAATACAGAATAGAGTAGAACAAACAAAACCGCGAAAAACGCAAACAAACACACGAAAACCAGCCAAATGCCGACTGCTATTTCCCAAGCACTTGTGTTGCCGAAAGGAGTGGGTTATTTGAATTTAGGCAATTGAAAGGGATAATAAGTGGCTGCGTCAGCGGGGGTGCAGGGGAGGCGCAATAAAAGTATCACTTACATAACAACGGAGCAGCGACCTGGGCAATTGCATCTTGCCATTATCTGATTTTTGTGATCTCGATAAAAAAAAAACAGCAGCAACAATAGAAAATGTTGCAGTACCGAAAATTAATTGTTACATAAACTTAAGTAGCAAGCAAATAATTATTGCGTATCTACAAGTATGAAGTAACGAAAAAAATTATTTGCATCAATCGAAATTTACTGAAGAACTTATTACAAATGTTCGTCCACAAGTCCAAGCTGAATATAAACTGATTTTTAGAAACCTTTGTTTATAATTGAACAATATTGATAATGACCCAATGACTACCCGATTCCCGCTCAACCAAGGCGGGTCATGCAACCCCTATACATGGAGAGGAGGAGGGTGGGGGGTTGTAGGTGCGTAATTAGTCGAGCCGTGAAAGGCAAGAGAGTATTTTAATCGTCGAAATCCAAATCTGCTCAGCTATAAAAACAAAAATTTCGACAGCTAGAAGCTAAAAGATTTTAACAAAATTGGTGGTCAAAGGCACCCATTTTGAGTCGATTACGGACATCCAAGTGGCCGTGACGAGGGTACTCGCGGACATCCCAGTCGAAGCGTTCCAGAAATGTTACGAAGCATGGAAAACGCGCTGAAATCGCTGTATAGCTGCCCAAGGGGACTACTTTGAAGGGAATGGCAGAATTGTTGAATAATTTTCAAATATATGGGTTTTATGGAATCAGTCTCATTACTTAATTGTCATACCTCGTATGTCGATACGCGAGCCAGCATATTAAATATATCTCCAGACAAGATAACAGAAGTGCAAATTATTCCCTTCAAATGTTTCACTAAGAATATTATGCCAAATATTTTCCCTACGACTAGGCAGTGTAGGTAGATTTATAAGTTTTATAAGTTTTAAACGATTAGTGTATGGATGAAGACTTAACCCAGAATCCTATCGAAAATGCCCTAAGACGAAAAGTAAAAACTGGTTTTGAACAGACTCAAACTTGTCGGAATGGATTTGGTAACTCGGCTTCCATACCACAGAGCCATATTCCTCCTGCGTTGGAAATCGGTGTTGTCGTTGGTGTTAATGCTGGTTCCAAGATAGACGAAATTATCTACACCTTCGAAGTAATGACTGTCAACAGTGACGTGGGAGCCAAGTCGCGAATGCGACGACTGTTTTTTTGGTGACAAACGAAATATCTCGTCTTGCCCTCACTCACTACCAGACTCATTTGCTTCACTTCTTTGTTATGGTCAATGATATCTATGTCATCGGCGTACGCCAGCAGTTGTACATTCTTGTAGAAGATTGTACCTTCTATATTCAAATCTGCAGCTTTAATTTTTTTCTCCAGGAGTAGATTGGAGAATTCCCGCTATCTCTGGTCAGTTATTGATTTTCCAGGTTCTAAGACACAATGATAAAGTCCAATCAGTTTGTTGACGGAGGGCTTTAATCTTTCACATAATATTCTTGATAGAACCTTATGTGCGATGCCATGGGATAGGCAGTTGGCCAAGATTGTGTGGTATCCATTTTTGTGGATTGGACAGAGCACACTCCAATCGTCGGGCATGCTTTCGTCCGACCATATTTTAAAAAGAAGCTAATGCATGTTCCTTAACAGTTCTTCGCCGCTTTGTTATTCTTCTTACCGGTAATTTTTATTCGAACTTCTCCATGTTCGGGCAATGGAACATTTGCTCCATCGTCATCGATTCGGGAATGGCTTTCGCCATTTCCTGTTGTTATGCTGTCAAGGCCATTCAATAGGCTGGAGAAATGTTGCCTCCATAATTTTAATATGGTCTGGGCATCGGTGTGAATGTAGCTTCTCGACGTCGAACTTTCCATGTGCATATCTTGGCTACAAAAATATAGTGGTCCGAGTCAATGTTAGGACCTCGGAACAGAAAAATATTATGTGTACATATGTATATTTAAACGTACATATATACTTTTTAAATTCTATGGATTTTGTTATTATATTCTCATATATGTATGTTCACATATGCATATAAATACATAGTAACTACATCTACATATTATATAATCCATACACAAGCGCACGAGGGGGTAAACTTTCCTAATAAAATTCAAATAAAATTCACAGCTGGATTATGTAATGAAATGAAAAACAAAATACAGAGAATTAAGCAACAACAACAACAAACCTCAATTGTCGCACCATTTCTGGCATAACGTGAGGGCATATCACATCATATGGCTACTCATGCAATGCTACAGAGTTTAAATAAGCAGACAATTATATTTATACCCACATACAAACATAAATATATATATTTATATGTGCATATATCAATAAGAAGGATTAGAAATCATGAATATATATATTTTTTAAGTACCCACCCTTTCAGCGAATGCGCCATATTCGCACCACTCCCCAGTCCCGCTCGCACTAATGAAATTATGAGAGACGCCGAAACGCCAGCTTAATAGTTACTTTGCTACTCAAATGTCATTTGAATGGAAAATGAATTAATAAAAAAAAGAATTGTCTGCAAAACTAATAACAGTATCGTGGCAGGGAAGGGCGCGAAATGGGCGTCAACCGGTTGCATATTGCATTTGGCGTGCATGAGACCCCGGGCGGATATGCGCACGCTAAAATACTATATACTGTATACTGATTACATACATACAAACACTGCAACAAACAAGGTAACGTTGAAGTACCTACTTAGATATCGGAAACAGTATTTACCCTCTAAATGGGCAAACAAAGCGTTGATTAGCATCTCAACAACGTCGACTGAGCCGAAAAGGTCAAAGCCGGCGAGCATTGCATAAATTTCACGTAGCAAAATAGTAACAACAACAATTCCGGGAAAAATTGCTTAAGGGCATATGTATTTAGATATTTGTGTGTGTGTGTGCATGTATATTATTAGTGTGGCATGGCATTTGAAACTCTTATTGAATTAACACCCTTATTACTTGCCATAAATAGTGTTATTACAATAACTTCTTCACTGGCATACTCATGCCTACAAAGAATGCTTGCATTGTGCCATCGAGTGCTAGCTGGCCTCAAATAACACAAAGTATACAAATATTTTCGAGCGAAAAAAAACCAACAAAAACTAATAAGCCGTTCAATGAGAACTTGTGAAATTGCAACAAAGATGGTGTCAAATTGATTTCCTGCGACTTTGGCAGTGATATAGTCAAACGCACACCAGCGCATGAGTAGATATATATGTATGCATGTGTATATGCATGTATGCGTTTTAGCAAATTTGTTTCTAGCTGGCGCACATACATACATATTCCTGATTAGTTAGCAACAAAGTGTTTTTGCGCCTTCTTTCGCAATTTTGTACAGTACAACACACATACACATGTGCGCGTGTATGTATGCGTGTATGCATATATTCTGCTTTGAAATGGAACACTTTTATTTGTACCTTATTGAAGAAGGTTAAATGAACGCACACGCTTACAGTGATATACTGATATTTTTGTATATTTGTATGTATATGTAGGTATATGTGTTAATATATATACACACATATCTGTGTGCGTTTATCTGTTAGCGCTTTTATTGAACAAAAATCCTGTGTGTGTAATTGGATATTGATTTTTGTAAAATATATTGTAATCGATATGCAACAACATGTATATATATAATATAATCTGCGCGCACTTCCTCCTGGAATTTATGCTTCAGTTTTTGTTGTTTAATTGAAATTAAATTAAATTGTATTTCCTTGTGCTGAGTAACTGCTGATAGTGTGCTAGTGAAATTATATGCCATCACTCGCATGTGGCTGCAGCATTATGAACATATATACATACATACATATGTACATACATATGTTTGTACATATGTAACAATGAATTACAAATAATTTCTGTATACGAGGGTACGTTTTTAAGTTTATGGAACTGAAGTGAATTGATTCATTAAATGTTTAGTAAGTTTTTTAGTTTATTATTTTAATTATAGATACTAATATTTATATCCTGAACAGGGTATATTAAGTTTGCCACGAAGTTTATGACAACTTGAAGAAAACATCTGAAACGCTATAAAATATATACGACTTGTACCTCCGTTTTTGAGATATCGCTTTGAGAATTTGCATCCGTACTTTTCTTCCACAGAAACTGCTCATTTGTTGTAACCAACATACATACATACATACGAGGTGTGTTTAAAAAGTATCGCGAATTTTGTGTTTTTTCAAAAATTATTTATTTATTCATGAATATCTATTTTGTCCCCTTCAAAGTAATCCCCATGAGACATTATACACTTGTGCCAATGGTTTTTCCAATCTTCGAAGCACTTCAAAAAATCATTTTTTTTATCTTCTTCAGCTCCTCCTTCGATGCCGTCTTTATCTCGTCAAGAGAAGCGTAACGTCGTCCTTTCATGGGCGTCTTCAGTTTATGGAACAAGAAAAAGTCACAGGGGGCCAGATCTGGGGAATACGGTGGCTGCGGCATCATTAGTGTGTTGTTTTTGGCCAAAAAGACGCGCACAAACAAGGATGTATGTGAGCAAGGGCGTTATCGTGGTGCAAAAGCCAATTTTTGTTCTTCCACAAATCCGGGCGTTTCTGGCGGATTGCTTCGCGCAAATTGCGCATAACTTGCAGGAAATATTCCTTATTGATCGTTCTTCTCTGTGGCAAGAACTCATGATGCACCACGCCCCTGTAATCGAAGAAAACTGTCAGTTACGATTCGCGATACTTTTTGAACACACCTCGTATATGTAGCAGCCATACAAGCTGAATGATCAAAAGCAAGTTTTTGTATGAGAAACTCTTTTAGTTTACGAGATATCTCCACGGAATTCGACATACATTATTTTCTAAGGCAACGCTACAATATTTGAACAAATTCTGTACATCGAAACACTAGATTATTTAGGTGTCATGCAAACTGCACTAACGGAGTCAAGTTGTGGTGTGGTAACTTCTTGATTGTTGAAGGGTATTCTAACTTCAGTGCAACCGTTAAGGGGTTAGGGGTAGTCAGAGGCACGAAAAAATGATAATTTTCAGTATTTTTTTTGCTATTATATCGTGTTATTTTAAAAAAGTAGTAATATGGCATCATTATAGTATGTGTTGACTTGCAGTCACGAAAATTTCAAAAAAAAAAAATAAAAAATTTAATTTCCAAAGTTATAGGTGTTTGTGTTGACCTAGTTCCAAAAAAGGTACTTGCGGTGAAAACCATAAGTTCTTAGAGATTCATCTAAAATCAATCCGACAGAAAAAATTAGTTTTATAAATGGATAAACTCGGGCCTGATCGAAGGATTTTTTTCTTTCAAAAATTAACAAAATGGCGGCCTCAGGAAATTTTTTCTAAATTTTTGGGAAAAAATCAACAGTTAATTGGTCTTAAAAAATCGAAATTAAAAAAAAAAAATCCTTCGATCAGGCCCGAGTTTATTTTGTATTCTAAAAGCTGTATAAATTTCATTAAAATCTACTGAGCGGTTTTCGAGTTACAGTTGTCACCAGTTCAAAAAACATAGTTTTGAGAAAAACGTGTTTAAAGTTTCACACTAGCGCTTTGAAGTGCCGAGCTCTCTTTGTTATTTGTCGAATAACTCAAAAACGAATTATCGGAGCAACGTGAAATTTTCAGATAATATTTTTAAGATATTACACTTAACGAAAATGCAAAAAAATAAATTTTATCCTAATCTATCTACTATTCCTAACCCCTTAATGCTTATTTTACTTTCTGTAATGAACTATTTGTAAAATAATTTTTACAGTGTACGAAGTACGCATGACTCACTCTGATCAACAACCAGTATTGAATATACAAACCGCTACGTCTAGCGACCGCACGATGGCGCTGGTGACATCAAGCAATAGAAGCTGAAGCAATACATGAAGTTAAATCGCACTATCAATGTTAAAGAAATTGTTTGTGGCAGAAAACCAAGAAATAACCGATCTTCACATTTTAATAGGTGATCCAAGTAGAAGTACTTTTTTCAAATAGCCCTTTTTTTGACAGATCACACGTGATCTCATTCTACATAGACAGTCATCGTAAATACTTGTCTGTATGCGATGTTTAGCCAACGGAGAGCAACATTTTTTGAGCAAGTCCAGACGTTTCTTTGTTTGAAAGAATGCAGCGAGTGTGACATTCTTACAAAAAAAAAAAAAAAAGAACGACTGTATCAATTGTTTTAAAATTTGGAGAGTATAGGAATTTATAGACATTTTAAAAATACTAAGTATAATTTTCGAAGAAAAAACTAAATATTTTACGATTTACATGCGATCTTTAACAACACTGTTGCAGTGAGTTCGCCCTTCCACGTGAAGGAAACCTAAAAAATAAATTCTCAACTAGAAGATATTGTCCGTCGAAAATATCGAATTTGCGGTCATAATACCGAAAATCCAATAAAAAAAAAAGAAACAAAAACTGTAGGTTATTATATGGGAACTATATACAGAACATACAGCTACAATTTGGTAGCATGCGGATAATTCCGATGGAATGGTTTCGTTTTTAATTTCACACTGGTTGGTTTTTCAGTAAACGTTTCTGCATTTTATCTGGTGAAAACAGAGATATACTATATTTCGGATCTATAAACATTTTTAAATATTTCATATGTTAAAAGTTAGTGTTATAAAAATATTTTTTACGGCTGAAAATATTTCGATATTTTTGATGTTCTCCTAAATAGGAATCAAATCCAGGGACTGAAAGTGGTACTGACTATCTATACTCCAGCAAGGGAAATCTATACGTAACCACAAACCAGAAGTTGGAGGGCGTTTTATTACAAATTATACATTGTGCTAAAAAAGCACACGGAAATTGTAATTACATAAATTCCGCGGGTAAATGATATTTCAAAAATTTGCTTAGTTAGTAGGACTGTTCTTAATTACTATACCAAATATGAACGCGATCTGTAGACCAGTTGGTTTATTTCGTGTGCGAAATTCTACGAGCTGTACAAAGCCTTCAAAGACGGTCGACAGATTGACGTTCTGGACGACCTTCGACCTCTTCAACCGATGAAAAAATTAAAAAAAAAAGTGAACGATATGATGCTTAAAAAGCAATTGTTCGAGAGATAGTCAAAGAGCTCGAGATCTCTCGCAAGTCCGTTCGAATGATTTTGGTGGATATTTTGGGTATGAAACACGTTTTTGCTCGACTCGTCTCGATAAAACAGAGCTTTTTTTCAAAAAGAGTTTCTTTGGACTTGCTTGATGGGGCGAATCCGATCCCACATTCATAGAGGCTTATTATAACTGCCGTTGAGTTATGGGTCTGTGAGTTTGACATGCAAAAAGGTTAAAAATCATCGGGATGGAAAGAAAAAAAACGAGCCGAAGCCAAAAAAACACGCCAAAGCCGCTCAAAAGAAAGATGAATCGCATTGTTTGTTTTTTCGATAATCATAATGCCATGTGCCTTGGCGCACTTGGTTTGAGAACTGTTCTATAAAAAATGTTTGAATTTTATCGAGAAATTTAAATGTAAAAACAACAACGAAGTTACCCAGCATAAAAACAGGAGGATATCTATTTAAGAGGCATTGTTTCAATTTATTTAAAATAAATGTTTTTGAATATTACTTATCTTCAAGTTTTGATTAAAAATGAAAAGTTTAAAGATTCTTATGTAAAAATACCAATATTCTTCTGGAAAATGTTTGACCACAATTACTATGAAAATACTCTCTCGCCTCATAGTGGCAGTTCACAGCAGGCAAGTCTTATCAGATTTGATTTACAGTATTTACTTACTAGTACCTAGAAGAAATTCATTGCTGATGGCTATGATAGTTCCAAACAACACGGTCCATAGGTTCAAAACATCTTATCAAACTAACAGATTTGTAAACAAATTCATAATTCAAGTGTGTATTTATCGATAAGTTTATTTTTGAGACATCAATAATTGCTAATGTATAAATATAGTATAATTATAAATAAATTTGTCGATATAGCATAATAGACACATCTGTTTTTGTCTATTTGACCTCACGGCACAAGCGTCTTGGATGCTTCTATAATAAACCACTAGGAAATAATCCGTCAGAATAAAATATATAAACTGACAATATTTGCTTTTAATCGCATTTGAAGCTGATATATTCTTATTATGTCTTATACAGATGTACATACATATTTAAGGCACAGCTGTTCCTATAAAAGTGTGTAATTTAATTATTTTATAAAAGTGCTGTTTGGAAAAATAAAAATATAACGGAAAAACGTGCACAAATGTTTACTAATACTTTTTTCTTGCAAAATCTTGAAAATATAATAAGAACTATTACACGCCGTCATTGTTCCGCTCTTCAATTGTTGCACGGTTATGACGTCATATGCATAAACCCACACCTCGTCGATAGTAAGGTGCGTAAGGTGAATGTAGAGTTCTCAATTAGCCTTTCTTTTGTGGCCTGTTTTCGACGGCGTTTTTGCAAAAAATTTTCGGTACGATTCCAACACTGATATGCTTCATACCCAAAATGTTAACCAGAATGTTTTGAGTTG
This sequence comes from Bactrocera zonata, assembly GCA_037783105.1. Classification (NCBI taxonomy): domain Eukaryota; kingdom Metazoa; phylum Arthropoda; class Insecta; order Diptera; family Tephritidae; genus Bactrocera; species Bactrocera zonata. The sequence continues at coordinate 339,372 of JBAWJQ010005104.1, read as the reverse complement.
ATCCAAAAGAGATATTGAGATCCGCTGTTATTGCCAACAGAACGATTTTCAAGCACTATTTCTTTAACATTTTTCATGTCATCGCCATTAACAGAGGTGCTTGCATGACCAGTTAAATTTTCGATGACTTCTATTATATGGGAGCTAGGTTAGATTTTATACCAATTTTATTCATTTTAGGCACAGAGATAGAGCAGTAAAACATGCTCTCTCATTTTCATTGAGATAACTCACAAGTTGGCTGTTATATGCGGTATAAAATCTCTTGGAAGTTCGAAAATCGTTGTATTGGGTATAGGGGAGCTAAGGGAAGTATTGACATGATTCAACCAATTTTCGACACACATACCTGTGCCCAAAAAATAAGGTGACATTCGAAGGATTTCAAGAATTATTTTACGGATACGTTGAGGATAGTGCAGAAAGCTTTTGGTGATGAGGCTATGTCTAAAAAAAATGTTTACAAGTGGTATAGTGTGTTCCAAGCTGGCCGTGAACGTGTCGAAGACGAAGAGCGCCCAGGGCGACCATCAACCTCAACCGACGAAGCTCACGTTCAACAAATCAAAGATTTGGTGTTGAAAAACCATCGATTAACAATTAGAAACCTTGCTGATGAAGTTGGCATATCGAAAGGCTCAGCCAATACCATTTTAAAGGATGTTTTGGGCCTCAAGCGCGTCAAATCTCGACTGGTACCGAAAACATTGATTTTTTTGGAAAAAAGGCGTCACGTTGAAGTGTGTGAGTGTGAGTGTCATGAAATGCATTATAACTGGCGATGAGACTTGGATCTATGTTTACGACCCCGAAACAACCGATCAATCGAGCGAATGTCAAAAGAGAACCGAGACCAAAAAAATCGCGCCAAAGTCGCTCAAAAATCAAGGTCATGTTGACTGTTTTCTTCGATTAGCGTGGTGTTGTGCATTATGAATTCCTTCCAACCGGTCAAACAGTCAACAAGGAATATTATTTGAACGTTATGCGTCGTTTGCGTAACGCTATCCGCCTAAAAAGGCCGGAATTGTGGAAAGATAATTCTTGGGTTTTACACCACGATAATGCACCATCGCATACTGCCCTCGTAATTCGTGATCATTCCCATATCGTTCCGCAACCACCGTATTCACCTGATCTGGCGCCGTGAGACTTCTGGCTGTTCACCAAGTTCAAAAGACCGCTCCGGGGACACTGTTTTTACACGATAGAGGAGATTCAAGCCGCAGCGAAGATGGAACTGAAGGCCATCCCGGAAAGTGACTACAACCAGTGTTTCGAAGATAGGAAAATCCGTTGGCATAAGTGCATTGCCTTGGGAGGGGATTACTTTGAAGGGGATGATATTGATTTGGAAGAATAAATAAAGAATTTTCAAAATAAATACAATGTCACCTTAATTTTTGGGCACAGTATATATACCATTGTCATGAGAAGATTATCCACGAATTTCAATTAATTCAATTGTTTTTAGGCAAAAAATACATACATACAATATTTCTGACAATCTAACCATGTATGAAAATGGGCGAAATCGGTATACAACCACTCTCTTTTCAAAGAGGGCATTTCTTCAACTTCCATTACTTCCCTCAGATCTCATAGATAACTCATATACTATATTAATAAGGGTATGAAGAAAATCTTAAACTAACTTTTCTCCGGGAATATTGCAACTCTAACCTAGTTACAGTCCAGTCTAGAGAAATTCAATTTATAATATTCGGCAAAAGTAATAATTTCAAACAATGGATCCATGGATCACCAAAAAAAACAATTATCGTTTCCCTTGATAATCAAGGCTAAGCTATGTTAGAAGTAAAAGATATCGATTTATTTAGGCACAGGGATCACCATAGCCTCACAACAATACAGTGAAACCTGCATTCCAATTATCGATGGCAATAAAAAATAAATCAGCCCTTCAAGAGGTCAAAGACCCGAACGGGGTTTTGTTGCTCATTTTTTGTTTTCTTCTTTTAAAAATCAAATGGCTTCTTGTAGAGTTTTACTAAAATTATTATTTAAACAAAGGAACTATAACTCACACATGCTCTGCAACGAGTTTTAATAGACACGTAAATTTTTCATTATCTCTCTGGATTATAAGTCTGCATCTGTCGTATTTGTTGTCTTTGTATGTTTATTATACCAAATAATAATCATAAACTCCGCCAACTCTCTTTGGTATTCGTTTCTCTATATACAGCAGTGTGCAATATAAAATAACCATTAATAGAAATACGTTTTAGGTTAGGTTACATGTTGGGGTTTATACCAAATCAATGGATCACACAGGGATAGCTGTTGGTCCTCATGCTACTATTACATACATAGTAAAAATATATTCGTTCCTTCAGTGGAACTCCACGCTAGAAAACCGCCGACGTTCTTAAACACACGGCTAAATAAGTTAGCCACTGAAACGTTGGAGATTATAGGATCTGTAGGATACATATATAAATCATAAGCACGACGAGCTGAGTCGATGTAGACATGAGACCAGCTGAATATACGTGAACTTACAAACATGTCTGAAATTTTGCGCTCATCCTTTTCTTACAAAAAAGTTTCTTATTTGTCGGAATCATCGATACCGGACCACTTTAGCATATAGCTGTCATACAAACTGAACAATCAGAGACTAGTCCTTATATGGAAAACTTTTTTATTTGGAGAGATACAGATATATATAGATAATACAATAAGTTAATCTCCGAAGAATTGTTCAGATCGGACCCCTATAACACAAAGCTGTCATGCAGACTGAAAGATCAGAAACAAACTCTTTTATGGAAAACTTTATTATTTGGCGAGTTAACACCACGAAATTTAGGCATGGATAACTGTCCAATTACAACATAAAGCTGCCACAGGAATTGACCCATAAAATTAAAAGAATATTAACTATAGTATATAGGGTAAGAGCCTTCTACTGAAATTTAATTAAGCTTTCAATTATCGCATAAAAAGGCTTGTCGGCGAAAAACTTATGAACAAAGACCTAAAATGACCAATTTTCGAAGATTTGTTCGCCATTTCAACCGCATACAAGTTCTGAAAACCGGTGATCTCATTTCCTTGCACACCGCTGTGCGCGCCTCATAAAATCATACGTATTTATTCAATTATCACTGCACAGAAGAAAGTTATCAGGTACACTTTTGACCCGAATGAACTAGAAAAGCAAAGTACTCATGCGTATTTACGTATGCGAGTGTACTATCAATAACCGATGCTCAAGACAGTTTTTGGAGAGTATCAAGGAGATAAGCCATTGTAAGTATGTATGTATGTATATAGTAGTACATGAATTCAAGTCAATAAATCAAAAAATAATCAAAACAAGCTTAAGTTATGAAGATCGCTTTATACACATACACACATACATATGTATTTCGTGTAGTGAGAGTAAACCGATCAGACGAACTATCAAACAGCAAATAAAATATGAAATTGAGTCAATGCATTTGTCCGCTCACCAACCGAGCTGAATGTATAAATATGAGATTGCAATAGTTCTATGCATCAGTTGTGTTCTGAGTCCAGCGGAGAAAGTCAATCAAGCTACAATCCAAAATGAAATTCTTCATTGTGATCCTTGCAGTCGTTGCACTGGTACGTACACCACATACATACATATATATGCGTACATAAGTATATAAATACATAAAATATATAGACACCGTTACTTACGTTACATAATACGTCTTTTAGGCATACGCCGACGAAGAATGGGTGCCGAAAAATGTTGCCCAAATCAAGGCTATCCGTCAGGAGTGCATCAAGGATTTCCCACTCAGCGAGGAATACATTCAAAAAATGAAGAACTTCGAATATCCCGATGAAGAGCCCGTGCGCAAATACTTGCTTTGTACCGCTAAGAAATTGGGTGTCTTCTGCGAACATGAGGGCTATCATGCCGATCGTGTTGCCAAGCAATTCAAAATGGATTTGGATGAAGCTGAGGTCCTTGCTATCGCTGAGGGTTGCGCAGACAAAAACGTTGAAGGTAGCAGCGCTGATGTGTGGGCCTATCGTGGACACAAGTGTGTGATGGCCAGCAAGATCGGTGAACGTGTGAAGGCTTACATCCAAAAGAGCGTAGAGGAAGCCAAGAAACATTAAATAACTAGAACTGCCCTTCGTTGAACAATAAAGTATATTTTATTAAGTATTATAATTGTATGGTTACGTTTTATTGTATCTCAATTTGTACGCAAATGTATGGTTTTCATTTATTAGGTTCAAGAGAAAGCAATATTCGAAGCTTATTAAAAGTATTCTCCTTCTTTACTGGTGTAGACACCGCTTACGCGGTTATAGCTAAGTTAATAACAGGCCGCCAGTCGTACCTTCCTTTCGCAATGTGGCACCAATTGGGCTTCCAAGTGAATCCAGGGCTTTCCCCACCTGGTCATTCCAACGCAGTAGAAGTCTTCCTGTTCCTCTGCATCCCCCCGTAGTTACTGCGTCGAATACTCGTCGGAACTGGAGTGTTTTCATCCGCTCAGACGATATGACCTAGCAAGCGTAGCCCCTGTCTCTTGACTACGTCAATTACGTCGAATATCTTGTACAGTCCTTGTCGTTCCATCGACTACGGCATTCGCCGTTGCCAATGTGCGGAAGACTATAATTCTTCCGCAGAAGTTTTTTCCATAATACTCCTAGCGCCGACTCATCAGATGTTTTCATCGTCCATGCTTCTGCACCATGTAGCAGGACCGGGATAGTGAGTGACATGTAGATTTTTGACTTTGTTCGTCGAGAAAGGACTTTGCTCTTTAATAGCAAGTGTAAAAACAATTTGTCCAATTTGTGGTCGTCATAATCGTGCATCCACAGGCATAGAAAAAAATGTTCCCGAGCCAGTGAGACAAATAAGCGCCCGTAGTGTCGATAAAAACAATTGAGGAAGACCCAAATCAGTCTCTCACACGTCGTTTTCAATCATTGGGCATCTCTGTGACATCGCAACCGCTAAATGATAACCGAATATTTTTTGGACCGAATTGGATGATATGGACTTGGACAATATCTGTTTCCAACAGGAGGGCTCCGCAAGCCAGAAAGTGAATGTTACAATCAATTTATTGAAAACCAAGTTTTGTGAACGTGTTTTCTCACAAAATGGCCCAGTCAACTGCCCGCCTCGATCGTACGATTTGACGCCGTTAGGCTATTTTCTGTGAGCCTACGTCAAGTCTATGGTCTATGCCAACAAGCCAGCGATGATTGATGAACTTCGTACGAATATCGAACGTGAAAAACCGTCGAAATTTAGTTCAGCGTCTGGACTTCTAAGAATGTGCCCGTGGTTGCCAAGAAAAATCGAGTCCCATCCATAAAATAGCTTGCTCTCTGATTGGCTGGTTGACGTTTTACACCTTAAAGCATTTCCCCGTCTTTGATTCTTACAAGTTTCTAGAGTATAAAATGTTCGATTGCATCCGAACGTACCCCTTCCTTACTTGCTTTATATTTAGTTTCGAAATATACTCGTACTAAGTGATCAAATCTAAACAGCTCTGGAAACTGCGGCCAAAAACCGAATCACTAAATTTTTGTTCCAGATTGGTACAACCTTTTATGTGAAGTTGGATCTCCATATGTCAATTAGTGAGTTTGACAGCTATTTGTGATGCGACAAGTTTGTCCGTCAATGATAACCATGAGATGATAGAGTTTGCTTGAAAATTTGGGTTTCGAATAGAATCATGGCTACTACATGGTTGAAAATGCTGCTTAATACAAGGTGCGTTCCAAAAAAACAGTACTTTTTGAATCTAGCGCCCCCGGTGGCGCCATTTATATATCGACTAGTGCGTTAGAATCTGCTATCTTTATCGATTGTCCAGTGAGAATTTCATGACATTTCATTGTTTGGAAGTGAAGTTACTGCGCTTTAAGTGTCAATATGTTTGTGATATCGGTGCGAAAATGAGCTTCGAACAAAGAACCAACATTAAATATTGTTTTAAAATTGGTAAAACTTTTACCGAAACGTTTCAATTGATGAAATAAGTTTATGGCGATGATTGCCTATCCCGTAGCAGAGTGTACGCGTGGTTTCAACGTTTTCAAAGTTTCAAATCATCATTGAAATTCATGGAAATGAAATTGAACATCTCCAAAACATCGATTTATCGCATTTTGACCGAACATTTGGGCTTACGAAAGGTGTGTGAACGGTTTGTTCCGCACAAATTTACTGACGACCAAAAATTACATAGAATACAACATTCGACGGACGCTTATTTGACCAAAAATCACATTATAACCATTAACCACTCCCCGTATACACCCGATATTGCACCGTGCGACTTCTTTCTTTTCGGAAAAATGCATTTGCCCATGAAAGGAAAGGGTTATACAGACGTTAAGGCCGTTCAAAAGGCTTGCACCGGCATACTGGCGGCCATACCGGCCAACGAGCTAAAAAACTCGTTCGACATGCTTTTGGATCGTGCAAAAAGCTGTATTGAAGCAAAAGGAGACTATTTTGAATAATACAAATTGAATTTGCCGAAAAAACCGTTTGTTCTGTTTTTTTTAAGTCGTGTTTACGTTGGAACGCACCTTGTAGTCTACTTTATCACGAATACGAGCACTTGCGTAGCACAAAGCATTCAATGAAGGTCGCGAAGTCAACGAAAACTTACCTGGTCGTACAACCATCTCTGTTAATCATAATCATTACGCATCATTACTGGTGACGAGGTGTGGGTTTATGGATATGACGTCATTACCGTGCAACAATTTAAAAGCGGAACAATGACCGCGTGCAATAGTTCTCATTATATTTTCAAGATTTTGCAAGAAAAAAGTATTAGAAGGCATTTGTGCACGTTTTGTCGTTATATTTTTATTTTTCCGAACAAGAATTTTATAAAATAATTACATTGCACACTTTTATAGGAACAGCTGTGCCTTAAATTTGTAATAGTATGTATGTATGTACATGTGTATAAGAAATAATAAAAGAATATCAGCTTCAAATATGATTAAAAGCAAATATTGTCAGTTCATATACATACATACATATTTTATTCTGACACATTATTTCTTTTCGGTTTATTTGTTTTTGATGGCCCACGACGCTTATGCCGTGAGGTCAAATTAACAAAAAAAATAAAAAATAAAAAACAGATGTGTCTGTTCTACTATATCAACAAATATGTTTATACAGTTAGCAATTATTGATGTCTCAAAAAAAACTCATAAATTATAAATTTATTCACCAATCTATTCTTCTAAGAACTATTAAATAATTACCATGAATAAAAGTGCCCTGATATGAGGCGAAAGTGTATTTCACAGTAATTGTGGTCAAAATATTTCCAGTATAAAATTTTTTTTCCACATAAGAATCATTGAACTTTTCACTTTTAATCAAAATCTGCGTTTTATGCGTATACCAATAAAAAGTATTAACCCATATCGGAACATGAATTACCGCAGTCTTCTTATTTACAATTAGATTTATGCTAGAGAACCCTCGAAAATAGGGTTCAGCGTCTGGACTTCTGCAAGCGGACTTGTGGTGGCCACAGAAAAGAAGTCGAGTTGTTGAGGCCAATGATATCAAATTTTCTGCTGCTCGAATAATTTTCTCCAGGGGTAGATTGAAGAAGCCGCACATGCAATTTATCTTCGGAGATTGCAACACCGCTTACACGGTTACAGCCGAGTTCACAACAATGCGTCAGTCGTTTCCTCTTTTTGCAATGTGGCGCCAATTGGTGATTTCAAGCGAAGCCGGGCTCTTCTCCATCTAGTCTTTTCAACAGAGTGGAGGTCTGCCTCTTCCTCTACTTCTCCCGGCGGGTACTGCGTCGAATAATTTCAGAGCTGAAGTGCTTTCATCCACACAGACGACATGATCTAGACAGCGCAGCCGAAAATTGTACTTGCTTGATTAAGCTCTGCAGCGCGAATTATTTTCTTTAAGAGTAGATAGAAGAAGTCGCATGTAAGGGAGTCGCCTTGCCTGAAACCTCGTTTGGTATCGAACAGCTCGGGGAGGTCCTTCCTCTGTGACTGAGCTTTTTCAACGTCAATTTACACAGCCGTATTAGTTTTGCGGGGATATCAAATTCAGACATCGTAGCATAAAGTCAAAAACAGCTTTGAATCTACTATGAAGAGGTGGTGCGTGTCGATTCTTTTTTCACGGGTCTTTTCCAAGGTTTGGCATATGGTGATAATCTGTTCCGTTGTTGATTTTCCAGACCTAAGTACACACTAATAATGTCCAATCACTTTGTTAACGATGGGCTTTAATCTTTTACACAATACCCTCGATACAACCTTATATTCGAGGCTTATCCCGCGGTAGTTGGCGCAGACTGTGGAGTCTCCCCACTTTAACAACTGTTTCGAGGATTGGAAAAAACGTTGGCACAAGAGTATGGGGGCCAAAGGGGATTATTTTGAGGGATAAGAATTTTAAAATAATGAACAAAGTCTTACTATTTTTTGCTCATATTAGTATTAAGTCAAACAATGAAATTTGTAAAGGGATCACTCTAGGCGTGGGAATATTTTCATGGCAGTGAGCTAGACGTACTTCGGTGCATTCAAGCAAGTGATTATATTACCATCATCGAAGCTTTATAACTCCCAAGCCGCGACATATGTATGATTTTGAAGCGAGCGCGGGTAAGGCGATATATTAATGCAGAAAAAAGCCTTGTGAGGGACATACAAAATATTAAAATTGAAATTTATAAGTTAAGGGACAAAAATGTTCTCAATTAAAGCCTTTTAGAATTCATTGTTATGAAATAAATTATTGTAAGTTTTTGAATTTCGTTTTTAGATTTGCTAGCATACAGGGTTTGTCCGGAAAGTACTAGAACTGATTTTCTTCCTCCATGACTGAACTTTGGAGCAAACGCGCAGCGACTAAATTCGGTAGATGGCGTTCCGAGGTAACAAACGAGCGGTTGGTCAGTTGTCAACGAAAACCTGGACAGACAGAACAAACATTTTCGTTCGCCGTGTTACTGTGACTAGTGCAAGCCGAAAATGCAGCGTACGTTAGAGCAGATTAAATTCTGTGTGAGTTCAGTTGGTGCTGAAAAATTGACGATTAACAATCAGGAGTCTTAAAAAAACCATTTTTCAATACCATGTAGGACTAAGGGAAAGGAAAGTGAAAGAACGATTGGTTCCAAATTCACTCAATATTTTCGAAAAACACCGTCGTGTTAATGTAAAACAATGCTTTCCGACTACCTGGATGTCAGGAAACGTATTATTACTGGACGTGGATCTATGCACACGTCAAAAATCAAGGTTATGTTGACCGTTTTTCTCGATTATCGAGGTGTGGTACACAACAAAAATATTCCGACGGGCCAAACTGTCAATAGGGAATACTATTTGAGAGTTATGCGCCGTTTTCGAGTAGCTATTCGTGAAAAGAGGTCAGAATTATGGATAGTCTATTGAAGACATTAAACGTGATGCGCATTTCAGGCTGTTCCGGAAATTGACTGCTTCGAAGCAGTTGTTAGAGCTTCGAAGATTGGCAACCACTTTGACACAAGTGTTTGAATTATTTGGAGAATTATAAGGCGACGATATAGATTTCGAAGAATAAATTAAGAACTTAGAAATTATGAACACATCCTTACTATTTTTATAGTAAGTTAATAAGAGTATACATTTAATTGCAATTCATTCACGATTTTTTAAAATAATGCAACTTGAATTCTTACGCAACATTTTTTAATTACTCTAATTTGAAAGAATTTAAAATATTCCGTTACACCTGAGGTTTTAATATTTCTGATGATTCGTTAGAGAGGCTGCTCCAAAACCGTTCTTATACTGGAACCTTATTTCTCTACTTCACGGCACAATGTGACACATCGAAAAAAAGCTGACCGAATAATACACATCAGTGATCACACTTGAACATGTGTTAATTTGCAAAAACATAAAACAATATTTTCGTAATGAGACTACAAGAGCTATAATAAAAGTTAATAATTGATTGCAATCATTTCATGCCTTCATCGAATATTAAATGTTGAATACTTTCGCAACATTTTTATGCTCTTGCAACATGTTGCTACAGAGTATAATAGTTTTGATCACCTAACGGTTATTTGTATCACCTAAAACAGAGCGAGATAGATACAGTTTTACATACATTTATATAAATGATCATATGCTGAATACAATGCTCGCGACACGACATGGCATCACGACAGTGAACTGAAAACGGCGTTGTACATCCTACTACACGAACGCTTGTACACAAGACAACACAGCTCTCCATTTTGCATGTACACAATTTCGTTGTGGCCATACTAATCCCTTGCACTGCAATGAAATTTTAATATTTTGTTCAAAGTGAAATTTTTTATGCAAAAAGTGAGTAAATTGGTATATATTTTTGTTTTAAATTATCAATTGTTATTACAAATGATATAATAGAGCTATAATAGATCTATTTTATGCTTTTATTTGTAAAATAACGTCAAGTTTGTTAGAGCTGTAAATAATTTTACATTTTACATATTAGTGGCATCACCACTCTTCCTCATCTCTCTATCTTCCATTCTACTGGCGTCCTACTGTCGTTGGCAAATATAGGAGTACATTGAAGTTAGCGAGAACGACAACCGTCGGCCTGCAGTCGTGTAGTCTTGCAGCTGTCAAAATAACAGTGTCCAAAATAACAGTGTCCATAAGAACGTGTGTATTTTATTATTTGACAGATGTCGTTTGTCGTCTGTTGCGAGCATTGTGTTCATCGTATCAGTCTGACGAAACGATTTGAAATCCGAGTGACTGTTTACTTGTGTGTCCGTGCAGGTATAAGCGTATTTAGCTGACGCGAAGTAATATATAGTAATAAAACTAAGTGAGTCTGTGACCTATAACATTATATAACTTAATAACAGACCAAATTGGATTGTAATACAGTTACAATTTCTTCAAATAATGAATTTTTAATTCTTCTGCAACACTTTTTAATGTAAGGTACTTCCCAACACCGAAGGTATTTCCCCTAATTTGATCCCTGCACATTGCGAGAGTATAAAATGTTCAGTGACACCCGAATTTACAATTCCTTACTTGTAAACCCTCGAATTAAGTTGCGGGGCGTATAGTTGTTTTGTTCATCTAACGGTTACGCGTCATTAGTGAACGTAAATCGTTGAAACAACAAGCAAAGTATGGAAAAAATTAAATGTGCATTTGCTCGCTCATCAACCGAACTGCATGTATAAATTTGAGATTCCAATAATTGCATAAATCAGTTGTGCACTAAGTCTAACGCGAGTAGTCATTCGAATACAAAAAGGGAAATCCAAAATGAAATTCTTCCTTGTGATCTTTGCAGTTGTTGCACAGGTACTGTTGATTAACAAAGAACCAAAAACAAAAACAAAAAAATCGTCTAAGAGAAAATGGGTTTAAAACCGGCGGTTTTTAAAGGATAATAAAACTTTAGTCGCTAGTTTTTGAGATATCCGAATGAAATTTACTACACAGTTGCACTTTGATGTTCTATTGATCATTTGTCGTAGATCTTTAAAATCGGGGACAACTGAATCCGATAAAAATTGAGCCTAGCGTACATTCCATACATACGTACACCCCATACATATGTACATACATACATACAAACTGATATACACCTTACATACTTTACTTTACGTAATCTATCTTTTAGATTTACGCTGAAGATGAGTGGATGCCGAAAAATATGGCAGAGCTTGATGTTATCCGCCAAGAATGCCTCAAGGAGTTCCCACTCAGCGAGGAATACATCCAAAAAATTATGAAGTTCGAATATTCCGATGAAGAGCCGGCGCGTAAGGTCTTGCTTTGTACCGTAAAGAAATTGGGTGTCTTCTGCGAGCGTGACGGCTATAATGCCGATCGTGTTGCAAAGCAATTTAAAATGGATTTGGATGAGGCTGAGGCCCTTGCCATTGTTGAGGGTTGCTTGGATAAAAACTTAGAAGGCAGCAGTGCCGATGTATGGGCATATCGTGGTCACGAGTGTGTGGTGGCCAGCAAGATCGGTGATCGTGTGAAAGCTTACTTTCTTAAGAGCGGTAAATAACCAAAAAAATAAATAACTACTCGACCAATGGACCAATTTCGTTTTAAATAAAGACAATTAGTTTTAGTGTGAACATTATAAAACTAAATGTTGTGGTATATTATGGTAGTGTAGACACATTTGTCTATATTTGTGTGGGTATGTGTAAATATTGTTCCTTCATTGCCTTATTCGTTGTGTTTATTTTCTGCCTTAAACCTCCCGACCGCCTTGCAGTATCTCCGAAATAAATTTAGCTTAGTGGGGTGTACTAATTGATAAAATTCAGTTTGAGTGATCAAAAGTGCGAGTATACTCAGGTTTGTTGACTATTATATGGACTAGTTAATGTCCAGCCAGTTGCTCTACTTTGCGCTACTACTGTGAAATTGTCTGGGTTAAGCAATCCGCTTCTGATTATGAGTGGGTAGAATCTACTTCAAGCTCCAACATTAATTCTTGCTGTTAAATTGACGGTCAAGCAGAACTAAATCACCAAAGTTCCACCCATTGGGTAGTATTTGTATGATGATCGAGCAGCATTCCAAATGAAGATACTCATCCTCATTTGAAGTTCGGGATTATAAGTGCGTAGAACCTTATTCCACAAGTCATCGCACTACAAATAGATATTCACTGTGTCTGTTAGAGTTTCAAGAGCGAGTAAGTATGGAGGTTGGGTCTCCATAGAAAAGTTTAAGTCTTAATTCCTTTCCTTTAGTTGGCTGGAAATAGCCTTGAATAACCGTGTAAGAGTGTTCTTCTCATTGCAGGTGGTACATAAATTCCTGCTTCTACATCGTTCCATTTTATGTAACCCAGTTAATCAATTAACGCAATAGTGATGATTAATGGTGATCTCCTAGTTTTTCTGGTTTTTGCAATGATGAGTTTGTAGAGCAAGTTGCCAATCATTCTGCTTACTTCGCAACCCACATCACAATGAGTATTGCTTGTTCGTTTGAAGTTATGCACATCTATCGGAACAGATGCGTGTGCTATCAGATATCGCAACTATACTCATCGTCGCTGTCTGAAAATATGAATTTATAATTTTATATAATTATAACTCATTCACTCTGCGTGATTCTTCAGAAAGTATCGATTGATCTGGCAAAGGCATTAACTGTAATAGATACACCGCTTGTAACGTTCCGAAATCGAAGACAAAAATCTGAGGTTCATTTTCAATCCATTTATTCAGACACGAAAAAATGGCGGCAGAACGGAAAGTTGGCGAAAAAAAAAACAATAATTTGCGGCCGAGAACTTGCGAAGAATACCACAGAGTCTCAGTGTACATTTTTCTGTTGGAAACAATCGGCAAAGATTTGAAGACGAACTTTTCTAGAGAAATATTGGATGGATTTCAACTGAGTTTGCTGCTTCCAGAAAAAGTATGTGCTTTGAAAACCAAAGTAGTGGAAAATGTTATTGACTGATTGATAAACAGATTCAAAGGTCTTTTGGATAATGACAAAGGTGAACTTGATCACTTCATTCAAGTAGATTGAAGTCATTGTAGAAGAAGTTCGCGAAAGATTCTCAAAACTTGGCCAACATTAGATATTAGAAGGTAAAATTTTTAACCATGATATTAAACTGTGTAAAGTTTAATTTAAAATCATAATATTCATGTTTCAAGTACATGTTTATTTCAACCGCTCCCTGCCTCCCCAAAAAGCTATTTCTGGATCCGCCCTGTATATACATAAATATATGTTTGTCTACATTATTTTTATACTCTTGCAACCAGTTACTACAGAGTATTAAAGTTTTGTTCACCTAAAGGTTGTGCGTATCACCTAAAACTAATCGAGTTAGATATAGGGCTATTTTCATATATATAAATGATCAGTGTGAAGAGTAAAGTTGATATCCGGTTGACTGTCTGTCTGTCCGTGCGGTCGTCCGGCCGTGCAAGCTGTAACTTGAGTAAAAATTAAGATATCCTGATGAAACTTGATATGCAAGTTTTCTAGTACAAAAAAAATTCGAGTTCGCAGATGGGCGTAATCGGACGACTGCCACGCCCACACATCGCCACTAACCGAAAACGTATAAAGTGCAATAAATAGGCACCAAATTAACACATAAAACTCATATTTTTCACAGGGGATCGCAGTAGCTAGGGCCACCCGTAAAAAAATTTTTTGAAAAAGTCACGCCGAGGGCCACGCCCTCCAAAAAGTTTAATGTATATATCTCCGAAAACACTAAAGCTACAACAACCAAATTCACTTAGAACGACTATTACGCGGACTCTTACCTATAGTGTGAATATGGACGAAACCGGATGAAAACCCCGTTCACTCCCCATATGACGGTACTGTTCAAAACTACTAAAAGCGCGACAAATCAATAACTAAATACGCCAGAGACGCAAAAATTTGCGGATGGTATGACAGGGTTTTATAGGGACCAGGGTAAAAATTGGACTATGGGCGTGGCACCGCCCACTTTGTGGTGAAATCCCATATCTCGGGACCCGACTGATCTATTTCAAAAGTTTGGTGTATGTTATTTTTTCAACATTTCTATGTCACGTTGTAAAAATGAGCAAAATCGATCAACAACCACGCCTACTTTCCATATAGCACAATTTTAAATTTCTTTACTTTCCTGTACACAAATCAAGAAGGTTTTAATATAACGCGATTAAGCTTTGCCTTTCGTTTATGCCGCCATATGTTAAAAAATTAATCAAATCCAAGAAAAACTGTTCAAGCCCCTAGGTTTCGAATATTTGGATCCCAGTATCTACAGTTGGCTGGCTTTGATTTTTGCAAGTTGCAAGAATATAAAAATTCGGCATTACCTTTTCATAAGTGAATCTACGACCTATAATATAACTATAAATTGTGAGAGTACAAAATGTTCGGTTCCACCAGAACTTACTGCTTCCTTACGTATGACACCCTCGCATTAAGTTGCAGGCAGTTTAATAAATTTGTTCACCTAACGGTTGTGAGTCATTATTCAGAGTAAAACAATCAAACAGCAAACAAAGTATGAAACAAATGCACTTGCTGGCTCAGCAATCGAACTGAATGTGATATAAATATGGTGTTTCGATAGTTCCATACTTCAGTTATGCTCTGTGTCCAGCGAGAGAAGTCAAACGAATACAAGGCCGAAATCCAAAATGAAATTCTTCATTGTGATCCTTGCACACGTTGCACTGGTACGTACATCAAACAAATAAATAACACCGTTACTATACATTATATAATCTATCTTTTAGGCATACGCTGAAGATGAATGGGTGCCGAAAAATGTTGCCGAGCTTAATGTTATCCGCCAGGAATGCCTCAAGGATTTCCCACTCAGCGAGGAATATATCCAAAAAATGAAGAACTTTGAATATCCCGATGAAGAGCCCGTACGTAAGTACTTGCTTTGTACCGTAAAGAAATTTGGTATCTTTCGCGAGGGTGAGGGCTATAATATCGATCGTGTTGTCAAGCAATTTAAAATGGATTTGGATGAGGCTGAGGCTCTTGCCATTGTTGAGGGTTGCGTGGATAAAAACACAGAAGGTAGCAGCGATGATGTGTGGGCCTATCGTTGTCGCAAGTGTGTGATGGCCAGCAAGATCGGTGATCGTGTGAAGGCCAAGAGCAGAGAGTAAAAGTAATAAATTACTAGTACTGTCATTCGTTGAACAATAAATTATATTTTATTAAGTATTTTAATGTTGTGGTTGTGTTAATTCAATTTTAAATTTATCCTATTTAGACCTGTTTTGAAAAAAAAAAACTTCTTAGAAAAACGAAAATCATTATATAGGGTGGGCCATATAAAATTTTAAATTTAAAAAGTCAATAAAAAAACTGCTTGATATTTTTCAAAGGTCTAACATTTATTTAAAAGGTTGTTTTATGAAATTTATTTGTGGAAAACAATTTCGGAAAAATGACCACCACGGCTGAGTCTACAGTAGCTTATCCGATCTACCCAATTTTGGAGTACTTTCTCGATGGTTTCAGGCCTTATGACAGCTACAACAGCTTGAATCTCGTACTTTAGATCTTGAATTGTTTCTGGATGGTTGGCGTAGCATTTATCTGTAACAGCTCCCCACAGAAAATAGTCCAACGGAGTTAAATCGCAACTTCTGGGAGGCCAATTCACATCACCTCTTTTGCTGATTATGCGATTTTCGAAGATATGGCGTAAAAGATTGAGTGTAGCGTTTGCTGTATGGCACGTAGCGCCGTCCTGTGCCCCAAATGCGACAATTCTGCTTGTTAACGTAATCATCGAGGTGGAAATGAGCCTCGTCCGAAAAGATGATTTTTCGGTAAAATTGACCATCCTCCGTTTTTTTGTTTTTCAACATTTCCCAATTTTCTTCTAGTGAATAGCGACCCTTTTCGTAAATTTTTGGACTTTTTACTGAATATCTGTCACTTTCCGAATGGTATTTGACGTTTCAAATGTCCAAATATAGATAATTCAAATTTAAAACGTTAGATGGCCCACCCGTTATTTACAATATGGGAATTTGTGTAGTATTTAACCGATTTTATCTTGTTTTGCTAAGACTACATATTAGAAATATTAACATGCCACAGACTAATAAAATGCTCCCAGAGTTTCTTTAAAGCATTGTCAATATGATGATTTCACCTATTTTCGCGCTGTCTCATACGAATATCAGAAGTGTGTATGTCCGCAAGAGATGTTAAGATCCTCTGCTCTCTCTCTGGTATTCAAATAAAGCGTGCAGTGAAGCGACGAATCGAACACGCACATTTACACGCTTCACCGATCCGCACAAATTATTCTGGGTTCGTAATTGGCAATTTGTTTAACCAATGCACCGACAATTGATACAACATCAACCAACAATTGCTTTGCATTTATTTAGACATTAACGACAAATTAATTATCAGCTTAACGAGTGACAGGTGACTCGCACGTTTTTGCATTTCCCCATAAAATTCGTCAGTTTGCATTTGCATCGCTCTGAACTGGCATTAAGTCGTTAACGATATCGTACTACATATTGTATTACTTATAAATTACACAAATATTATGCATATATGTACCTAAGGGAATATTATAAATACTATTTACTTTTAAGTTGTATTTTGTGCTTAGGCAATTCAATTTTTAATAGTAATACTTTTCTCTTGGACCTTTTTCTGGTAAATTGGCTATTTATGTACATTTCTAATTGACTCAGTTTTTCGTTTTTTTATAATCTTTGTAATAATTAAAGAGTTTGTTGCAGTTTGTATTTACTTTTGAAACAATTTGTTAAGGCTGTCAGTTTCGCGAATCCTCGTCAAGCTCATGCTGGCTTCAATTCTGCCTCATTCCTGTGATGGACGTTTAATGGGGCAAGCAGTTCTATTGCCGATCCATGGAACCCCAAACTGGAGATTGTCACAAACTCTGTATTAACTCAAGTCTCAGATTTTCTTTAGCGTTTTCAATCAGATGTGAATGTAGATCTATTACTTCGTAGTTAGCGTAGTCACTATCAACATTTTACTCCACCATATCATAGAAAGAGCATTGGACAAAACCCAGCGATTTAATGAGCTGATCATACAACGTTGTACATATTGCTCATACAAATTTTGGTATACGAAAGTTCTAGGCAAATTTTACTCGTAAGGTCGCAATAAGGTCAAAAAAAGAAATTTAGCGACGGCGAAGAGCCGAGTTTACAAGAACTAGAAACCGAAGACTTATTTTTAACAAAGTTGCTCAAATTTCATTTCTGGTACTGAGGTTGCCTTTTATATTTCGGAGTTTGGCAACACTAATGTTAGAATCTGGAAACTCACAATTTTTTCGTAAAGTTTGATATTTTTGATGTTATACATACTAAGTATGTTTTGACATACGAACGCTATTTGTGTTTTTTTATAGTAACTTAAAATATTATAGATAACTCCATTTTTGACGACAAAGCGTCATCAAGAACCATTGTTTATGGATTCTATGGTGGATCCAAACGAAGTCGTAGATCACTTCAAGATAAATTTCGTAAAGGTCGTCGAAAATCAGTTTTTGTTCGGGAAACTATTGATTCCGATTACAAGCCAACATTTCAGGATTGTCATGCGACCTAACGTGAGATAGAGACAACTATGGACATTAGTTGACTGTAAAAAAATTATTCACGTTAGAACCCATAAACTTTGTCAATCGCTAGAGCAAAAGCTCGTGTGGATTGGTGAGAGAAATGTTGAACAAAATACCGTAGCAGTAAAAAGTAAAAAGCAGTCGATTGAATGGGTTAAGAGCCGAATCCAAACAAAATTGCCCACGCACGAAGCACTTCCAAGCAAATGGTTGCCTGCTTTTTTGTGAAAACTGGACAGTAAATCTTATTGGTATACAACCATTTGTTTGTCAGTTGTCTTTCAAGAAATCAGAAAAACCAACAGCCGAAGACGGATCACTCTTCATTGTGACCATACGAGCTTTTACAAAACGACTGAAAGAACTGCATAGCACTCAAGACATCGATTTGATACGTCATGCAGCGTATAGTCCTGATTTGGCATCGAATGAATAAGAATAAATGTTATGGTGATATCTCAATCATGGCTCTACCAAGGTAACTCGATCAGTTGCCACTGAAAACCTAAAACATTAAAGCAATGAACACTAGGTGGAACTAAGTTATGAAAATTTTGTTTCACAGCATCTATCGGTACCTAACTAACAGCACTTTAATTTTTATGATGACACAAATTTGTATGATTTGACTCATTTGAATTTCTTCATCTAATCGACTCGTAAAAGCAGTGACCGACTTCCATGTGGTTTTGGCTCGTTTTTATAGCGATATTCGTTAGCCCGTGTCACGTCATTAGTAATGATGCGTTTGATGAATCTAAGGTCCTCAGCTACGTTGTCAAGCACCTCTCTTTCGGCCTCTACACGACGTCCTTTTGCATTTGATTCAAGACTTTTGGTATGAATTTAGCATTGACACACTTTATACTCGAAATATTAACCAAAATGTGGTGAGCCGATTCATAAGAGATGTTGAGATCCTCTCTCTCTGATGCCAACACGTTAATTTTAAAGCTCTGTTTTTTAACTTTTTCGATATTATCGTCATTAGCGAAGGTGGGTGGACGAATAGCACGAGACAAGGTTTTGATGACTTCACGACCGTCACTGAATGCTTTATGACACTTTAATATCTGCCCTAATCTATGTTTGTGATAAAGTAAGCTCCTTAAAACTCTGCAACATTTTCTATCATTCCGTCCGTTGCCGCAGTTCCATTGGAAACACGAAAAAAATATTTAAGATTCTAATTCATGAGACTCGAATTATTATTTACAGCATCTTTGAGAATTTTAACTAATTATATTGTGAGAATACCCTCTTTACTCAAATAAAATACCGTATTCCCTAGCGATAACGAGTGGAAACTCTAAAAGACCTAAACAATACCAAAAACTTACCAAAAAGTTTCATTGCTCACTTACCAAAATTGCTTTATTGATTTATTCATCACAAACTATAATAGTGATAATCTACAGTTTAAAGAGTACACCTCCAGCGCTTACTCGATTCGCTTTAAGAGATCTTTAATGTGATCACCGAGTTTGGTTGACATAATACATTTCAACATATGGTAGCATCTCTCATCATCGGTATCCTCTTTGGTCTTTTCATCACAATCATGAATAATGGTTTTGGTCTCGTCTTCCGGCATATCGTCTTTGAATTGCTCGGCAACACGGTCGGCATAAAAACCCTTACCCTCTTTGTAGAGGCCCCATCCTTTGCTATTGCAAAGCGCATATTTCCGTACGGACTCTACGTCGGGATAGTCATTTTCTTTCCTCTTTTGGAATTCTTCATCGGTAGATGGCACTTGCTTCATACATTCCTCGCGAATATGTTTAATATCATCGACGGTCTTTGGACTCCAGTCATCGGCTTGTACCTAAAGTGGAAAATTTCACAATTTATTATCCCTTAAGAATACTTGAAGGTTTTGTTATGTGTGTATACTCACCAAGGCAACAACTGCAAGGATCACAATGCACATAAAGTACTTCATTCTGATTTTCTCGTTTGACAACTTCACTTAATGAACTAACGATTTACTTCATGTAGTCTCCTATTTATACTGCTGCAGGTTGATAACTACATATGTCCCCTTAGTATTAATTACCTTCGTAGGTCATCAATAATTTTTCATTTATTTAACCGGTGAACTGATTAGAGATTATTTTGAGGCTCTGTATGTTATAAATATGTATTTAAGCATATTTATATTGAAAAGCCATATGTTTCACCTAGGGACCATTGAAAAAAATATATACATGTAAGTATACATACATATAGACTCGTATGTATACATATGTTTAATGATTATCGATTCTAGCGAACTATTGTTTATATTTGCAAGGTTCGCGGCATAATTAAATCTGATGTAATGTTGACTTAGTAACCCCATTTGAGTTAGTATATAGGGTACACCATCCTTTATATCGCTGTGTAAAAGATATGCATTTTTTGATAACCAGAAATCGGTTTTGATGATATTAACAATCAAAATTTTCATTTTGGGGAAACAAAAATACGTTTTCAGATCCATGAAACGCCATTAAATAGACAAATGACCAAAATCCACTTATTTTTTCAGAAAGAAATACCTGTCGATGGAAACTCATATAGATCGATTATTGGCTCATAATATCTGACCACAAATGCCAGAAAAAGGTTTTGATTCTTAATAGTTTTTACTACAGCAAGCATTTCTAAAAATCTGACGGCAAAAAAATTGCATTGACCGTCCAGCCCGATCCCCAGATTCAACTTATTTGTGGAGGTAAAGGCAAAGTGGGCGCCAGCATTCTTCGGATCATGTACGAGCTCAATGTAAATATTCATGTCGAAACTCCCGTATCTCGTAAAATTTAGCTTTAGCGTAGCTAACATACCATTACGCCAGTCATCTTTTTCCATGTTTACTTTGAACCTTCTTTTCCAGTTGAAAAGTGGGACCATGTAGTCCGTGTTTGCCCAAATGCCATTACCCACCGAGCTATACCCGAAGGTTCTATATGTAAATTTGTTTACAGTCAGTAGTCGTACCGACGATGCTGCTAAGAAGAAGTGAAGAGGTCTTTAGGTGGCAGGTTTAGCACCAGTTCAAGGACCACCGTTGGAGTTGTTCTTAAAGCTCCTATTATGCACAGCGAAGCGAGACTCTGTATCCTTTCTATTAGCTTCTGGTAGGTAGATATCCGTACGGCTTCCACAGCAATTTTCTGTCCAAGACTACACCAAAGTACTTAGTGCGATCCTTGAGAAAGTGTTGTGTCCCATTTATCGAAGGGAACCCCCATAGAAAAATGTTGTGCTTTCTTTTCTGCATAAAGGAACATACATCTTTTTCAACGACCCTGTAAATGTATCAGCTGGAGCATCAGCCAACAAAATACTGAGGTGAGTTAAAGTAAATAATAATAAACATTAATTTTAGTAACATATATAAGTATTTATTTCGTTTTTATATAGTTATCATTATGAGACTAGGAAAATTTTACAAAAATAACTGTTTTTGTTGGTTTGC
This sequence comes from Bactrocera zonata, assembly GCA_037783105.1. Classification (NCBI taxonomy): domain Eukaryota; kingdom Metazoa; phylum Arthropoda; class Insecta; order Diptera; family Tephritidae; genus Bactrocera; species Bactrocera zonata. The sequence goes on along the minus strand of JBAWJQ010005104.1, from coordinate 317,731 downwards.
GATGTTGAAGCAAAATAGTGATTATCAAACAGAGTAAACTACTTTTCGCTTTATAATTAGTGCACCTTTACCATCTATGCCTGAATTATAACAAAAATAAATATAAATTTTTGCAAACACAAAAAAAACCGAAGAAACAAAATAAAATAATCTTCTCTGACGGTTATGTGTTTACATTATACATACATACATTTACAATCACCGAGTTCGGATGACGATTAATAAATTGCACACTAACTACTTAATTATTATCAATTAGTAATGAGTGATAAAACAAGAATTCCTTGTTCGAAAAAATTATAAGATTCATGGAAGTCTTAAATCTTAAATAATTTACCTAATTACACCGAATTTAGAATTGAGTACATACTTCATGCACTGGGCTTGAATTCAATTCCGTCAAGGGCTGTACTTCCTGCGATAGAAGCCTAAAAGCAACCATAAACGTATCATGTGCTGTCTATAGCATATATGAACTCACATTTGAGTTCTGTTAGACAGTTCAGTTGTAATTTCAGCCACCGCAGAGTCACTGAATGAACTTTGAATGACCTTAAAATTCTAAATTTCTCATGAGACCTTAAAAAATCTAAGTTTCTCATGAGATCAGGCCAACAGCTTCCATTTAGCAATACTCCTTCCTCATTATTCACCCACTTTCTCACCATGAAAGTGATATCTGTTATCAGTGTCGACAAAATATGCCGACAACCAGCCCAAAGTGTACCTCGCTGCAACCCAATGTTGTGCATAATGATAAGGACCTTACCAAAAAAAAAAACTCCTTCACCAAAAATTTTGCGGTGAATAATGTCTTGGCTACTCATCGCAATTACAGTAGAGAACCCTGTATGAAAGGTGTTCTCTGTGTGTTTTTTGCATTTTTCTTCAAACTTTTTTTCGATTATACCTCTTTTCCTATACATACATACCCCATCCCGCGTGAGAAAGCTACTGTGATTGAACCTACGTAGCGTACTATTCGCAATACCATCATCCATCTTGAGACAATGCATTCATTATTAGATAAAATAATATAAAAAATATAGCAGTAGTAGCTGAGAGCATACACGAAGACCTTGGAGAGTCGATTCGGCAGCGTTCGCACCAACATGGACTGACGTATAAAACGACTTTTCACATTTTACGTCGAGATCTTAAATTGAATGCGTACAAAATACAGCTTGGGTAAGAACAGAAGCTGCTCGAGCTTCCCAATGGTCTCTTGAAGAATCCCAAGAAGATTCGACGTATTCGAGCCAAATTTTGTTCAGAAATATGCCTCATATTTCTGTCTCAATGGGTATATAAACAAATAAAACTGCCGCATTTGGGTCGAAGAACAACCTGAAGAAATTCAAAAGCTGCCATTTCATTCATAAAAAACAACGGTTTGGTCTGGTTTGACGGAATCATCGATCCATATTTCATCAAAATTAATACCGGTGAGAACATAACTATCATGGGGATCGTTATCCCGCCATGATAACCGACTATTTGTTGCCTGACATTGAAGCTCGTAATTTCGGTGACATTTGGTGTCAACAAGACGCCGCCACTTTCTTTATTTCGCATCAATCCATTGATTTATTGAGAGGAGACTTCGGTAGGCAGATAATCACGTTTGGGCCGGTCAATTGATCACAAAGATCGTATGATCTCGTACCGTTAGACTTTATCCGGTGAGAATATGTAAAGTCTAAAGTCTAGGGGACAATACCGTTTCGATTCAGACCTTGGAAAAAAACATCACGCGTTTCATTCGCCAGTTACCAATCGAAATGCTCAGACGCGTTATCAAAAATTGGACTCAACGGATGGGCCATCTGAGGTATAGACCTACCTATTTTAAAAACGATTATTGCGAGATAGGTTCCAATGTTTCGAATATACAGGGTCCGCTTGTTTGGACACCATCCTTTATACGATGGTATGCGGCCACTTTTCTTAGATTCTTACAATTTGGTCATCTAATCTTCAAATGCGTTTGAATTAAGCTCTATCTTACGCGTTGGTATTATTGAATCACCTGTTATTTAATGCCTTTTTTATGTTTGACTTGAAACAAGTTCTCTAATTACTCAACGCTTATGTTTATTCATTTCGCACAGTGCTCCCTAGAAAAATATAAACACAAAACACATTTTGCTTTGTTGACAGTAAACTATATGTTATTGTTATCTTTGTTATCTGCGGATATAATTCTAAAATTCATACTAAAATTTCAGTTATAAGTTACTTGTGACGGTGGAACCATTATTTTGCGAAAAGTTCTGTTTAGGAAAACAACATTTCATGATCTAATACATTCAAAGTGTTCTAATAAATTCAGAAATTTTTAAAAGTGTTACTAAAAAATCGGTAAAAAGAGGAGTTACGTACTATACAAAGAATATATTGAGGTAGTTTAGTAGTTTTTGAAGGAAAAATTGTCAAGGCCATCTCCGAAAATTCAAACGGAGCATTAACTTCCATAATGTCAAAATTATGGAATCATTACAACCAATATCCTAAGCCCTTCTTTATTTAAACCAGTTAATATTATATTTGGTAGTGTTATCTTTCTGATTACTCCATCGAACCGATTCTTGTTGGTATAATGTTTCTTAGTCCAAGAGTAACATTGTGAAATTTGCTATTTGCCATACTGAACCATAACGGACAACCTCTGGTACCGCAGTGGCAACTAATTAACAATGACATCTTCTTCTTTAGTGGCGTAGACACCGCTTACGCGATTATAGTCGAGTTTACAACAGCGCGCCAGTCGTCCTTGCTCTTCGCTATTTGACGCCAATTGGAGACCCCAAGTGTAGCCAGGTCCTTCTCCACCTAGAATGGAGTGATTTAGAAGGCGATTGCCAGCAGCGGGACTGTTTGAAGTGAATACCAAGAAAAAGGCGCTATTATTGGATGGAATGGAGTTCACTTAAATTTGAGACGGGAAAACAATGTTAGACGCTCAAAAAGAAGAGAGCGAAATCCTAGGTACACTATTCCAACACTGAGGCATGATCGCAGCAATATGCGTATAATCCTTTGATGGACAAATTGACCGTTTTAAGGGCATATCGATTATGAGCGACGTCATAATAGCCATAATACAATTTGCTTACGATAACTTACCCGAAACACGTACAAGAACCACAACAATTCGAAATATCCAGTTCGACGCACTAAGCACTGGTTTTGGGACGATTTGATTACTTTTTTTGACTGTCTATCTTGCAGTCCAGATCTTAGCCATATCAATAACCTCGATAAAAGGTACAGCATCATAAAATAAAAAATAAGAAATATGGCAAAGATTAGTGGAGTCAAAGTGGAGTAGCGAAGCGATTTCGTTTGGGAAGGTCGATCGGCTTCAGTTCTCACACAAGCTGTATTTTGTGCGCTTTTAATTTAGTATCTCAACATAAAATGCGCCAAGTCGTTCCATACGTCAGTCTGAGTTGCTGCGAACGGCGCCGAATCGACTATCCACGGGTTTCGTGTACACTCTCAGCTGCGGCTGCTGTATTTTTAATCCAATAGTGAATAGTACGCTCAGTAGGCCAATTACGTCGAACATAAGTTGAACGAAACGCGAAACACATTCTTTACGGAACGTGAATTTTTGTAATAAAGCGATTTGTAAACGTTATTCGTTCGTAAGTCTTTGCATGATGAAATGCCGAACAAAAATAACAAACAGGTTAACACGAGATCTGTCAAAAAGAGGCTATGGAAAAAATACCTCTAATAGGATCACTCGTTAGATGCTTTTTAAGCGTTCTTCCAACTTTTCGATGCCGTTTTTGTATTATTTTTCCTTTCAAAATATACCTTACTCCCTGAGTCTTCATAGTAGATAGATTTATTTCTAGCGGTGTGTAGGGATTTTCCGGTTTTTAAGATATTCGCTGAAAATTATTCCAATCATATGAAATTATTGGTGTCGCAGTCATTCCAACTAATTCTCAATCCTTTCTTTCATATTTATTTATTTTTTTTTCAAAAGACCAAAAACTGACGAACCATTTGTCTAACGAATTATGAACTATGAAACACATAAAATTTATCAGAAACAGTTTCTAAAAGCACAGTTAAAAAAAGAGTAGCTTTTCAAGCCCTATACATACATATGTACATACGTCAACTCCGAAATATGAAATAAATATTCTGAAGTTTTCCAATTTTAACAGACACAAAAGTGAAATCTCCACTTCCGTCATCAGTCGCTTAAATGAACGCGTTACTTTTCTTTTGCCTTTCGGATATTTTTTTAAACCTACCCAATTCCGCTTTGGCGTTCCACACGAACAATGAGAACACCAAAAGCGCAGGTCTGAGCAAAATACAAGAGGATTATATGAATGCTAGTCTATCGACGGAAGCAGAAAATGAAGTTTTCAGTGGCGCTGAGGAGACGAGCTCCTTTCCGGGTCTAATGCCAGAGGTTGTACGTTATGCAAAGTATCGATGCAGCTACGATCTGCCAAGAGCGAATGTCAATTGGGGAGCGCAAATTTTCAGTAACGAAGCAGAGGCACACGACACACATTGCTATGTAAAATGTTTTCTGCGTCGCGTGGGACTCATACAGCTGCGCACGTTGGGTTGGGATGTAAGTATGTAAGGAGACGCTGGGCTTGGTAACTCATTTAATAATCCCAACTTATCTTCGTACTTTTGTATGTAGTCTGACCGCTTGCTTGCGATGTTATCGAATTTACGTGAACATCAAAACTTACCCAAGAATTGCTTAGATACATTACACAAGACAGGCAAAATGAATGGGAAATGTGAGCCATATTACGAAATCTGGATGAAGATCCGTCAAAATTGTGAATTATTTTTCAATGCCTTCTTTTACTATGACGTGCGATTGGAGGAGTTGCCATTTGAAAAAGTAGGCAATGATTTACATTTATTACTTAAGTGCATATATACATTTCTCTTTTTCCATGACTACATAGCCCTTACCTCTATATCGGGAACCTGGTGTTGAACCATATCTATTTTGTTCAGCTGTGTTAAAGGAAGATTCTGCGGGCATGAAATCACCAGCGTTTGCGCTTTGTATATATTCACAGTTACACTATATTGACAGTTATGGACGAATTGATGTAAGTTTTTCCGTTTTATAAAATACAAATATACAATATACATATACTATATGTATAAGAAATCAGAATCAGATCAGATATAGGTGGCTTTCTCTTTTGGCTCAAATTTATGCCCGACGTGTGACTTTCAAATCTGGAGAATGCGATGGGTCTGCAGTTCGTAACCTAATTCTACAAATTTTGTTGGGTCGAGAGCGGGTGCCATTACCTTTATATTATTTCTTCAATTAGTTGGATCGTGGCTTTTGCAATTCGACCTCGATTCGCATTGGTCATTAGAGCCCTTCAGATATATGTTAGATCACACAAGTCCCAAAAAATGGTGGCCTCACTTTTTCGGCCGATCTTTCACCTTCTATGGAGCGGCTTCACCAACCGGTAGTCCATTGAGTCGACTACTTATTGGTCTCTATTGTGTTTCAGTGGATCCAGTTTTTCACGGTGGCGATACTTTATGTACAATTTTCTTCGGATTGCGGTTATATTTAATACGCTAATATGTCCGCTTGCTGTCCGATGGGATCAAACGCGACACCCATCCTGTATTTTGCGATGCTATCTGCCGTCTCTTCTATTTCACCAATCAAATTAGCGTTCCGAAAATATACATTTAAATCTCGTCACGTTATCTTCCGTGAAAAGTCGTTAAACCAAATTTTTATGGTCGCCATAGAAGAAAAAGTGTCCCCCTACACAGCATCCAAGCGTCTCTTGTTTCGCTTTGCAGTTTCCTTTCTGAGGTAAAGCAATTATCGAAATGTTCTCTTAAGGAATTACATCAAAATATGCCAACTCGAGTTGTGGCTCACACAGACAGACAGACGGGTTGGCAGACATCCCAAAATTATTATCTATATACTATAATATACCAAAGGCTTTCTGCACCATCCTCAACGTATCCGCAGCAGAAAATTGATTCCGTAAACAAAATTTAATGCAAATTCTTTGCTCAACAAATTTCGATATCGCAAAAAACGAAAAACTCACTTTTAGCAGCTCACAAAACGACACGTTTCTCAAACACTAATGAATATTTTGACATGAAATTTGATGTAAATGTGACTGGCAGTACTACCAACCTAAAAAAATAACTCTCCAAATCCTTCGAGGCGCGCAATTTAAATTCAAATGTCACCTTATTTTTTAGACACAGTAGTACATACCTCGATTATTTTCAGTTTTACAGTCCCCATAACCGTTAATTGACTGGACTTTCATATAGTGATTAATTTATGTTGCAAGGGTTTAATAACTTCCTTCCTTTGCTTTCAATGTTTTAGGTGTCGGAAATAATACACAGCTTTGCAGGATCGGATCGTTTAACGGCACACAACGAACGGATTATTAGGAACTGCGCACATCTTGCTAATGCCCAATACATCCTGGGTCAAAATAGCGAGGAGATGGCACAACAAATGACGACATGTCTGACGAAGAATATACCTGACGATTACTCATTTGTGCTCCAATATTGGAATCAAGTAATGAGTGATTATTAACTAAAATTGTAAAATAACGGTTGCCGAAACGAATAGTCTTCAAAATAAAATATCACATCTTCTATACGGTACTTGTTATTTGGGCTTTGGCCACTTATGCTTTATTGAGTTCTTGATTTGTTCCTTTAACAGCTCAAAATGGATTGTGCTTTATCGGCGATATTTATGAGCAAACAACAATAAATTTAACATTGAAAGTTTCGGTTTTTGCTTACAGGGTGCGACATTGTGTCGACAGTTAGTCATGTGGCATGCCTCAATCACTTATTCGTCAGCTTTGCTTGTTTCATTGGATATAATAACGTACATTATCGTAAATATTGTTTCTTTTTGACTGTTTTCTTTTTTTTTCTTTATTGCTCCGAAATGGACTTCAGCGCCTCGCTGATATGCTCCACTAGGGGCGAATGTGCGCTTAGTGTTGGATGACGATAGCCTTCAAGGAAGTAGCATGTCTTGTCACCGCTTGAATCCGGAAACTCTTTGGGCAAGCAGGAAGGATCTCGTGCGTTTAAGTCAAACTCAAAACCAGGATATTTGACTAGCCAGCTACGAGTATAAAGTAGAAAGCTTTTAGGTATTTCATATGAGTGGCTTATGGAAATTAAAACTTACTCCTTCGTTGTTGGGCTGACGTTTATTTTGCAAGCCTCGCTGCCGGACTCAAACTTATTGGCTATGGTGACATTATGCCCGAAGAGGCAATAACGAGGCATTTTTCGACCAACGACTCCAGCCAATACGGTGCCCGTGTGCAGACCAATGCGCATCTGAATTTCTTGATCTGAAAATACAAACTTTATAAATACGCTATAAAATACCCAATGTATACAGTAGACTAGTAAGGATCGGTTTAAAAAGTCGCGGTACAGGCTCAACTGGTAGTAGACGATAGTTAGTAATTCAAATTTGGAAAAAGGATTTTCACTGCCGTCAAATAGCATTTTCATCTCTATGTTCATGTTAAAAAGCAAAAATCATGGATATACGGTTTGGAAAATCTGCAATCGTAGACGGTTGATCCGGAACTTGGGTCACTTGGAATTTTTTTTATATTACTAAGATGCAGATGGAACCATTGTTTGATGACGGAAATTCAGTACATAAACTGAGGTTATAATTTATTCTAAAATAAAGTTTTTGAATCCACTAAATTTGCTTATTTAATTTTTAGTAGAATAAGACCGCCCTCTGAGTAAGTGGACCTTGGCCATATATTTATATTGGCATTGAAAGTTCAATTTTTTAAACTAAGCAAAAGAAAAACTGAAATGGTTTTATTTACCATGAGACACAAAACCATAGACGTTCTTCTCCCTTTTTTCGAAGTCTCGCGATTTCAACTTGTTGATAAAGTAAAATATCGGGGCTTATCCTTGATAGAAAACTTTCAGCGAGGCCAAATTTTGCAGAGAGAGTAAAAAAAGCACCGGTTGCCTTGCGTTGTTTAGAGAAATTATAAGGGAAAGTTGAGGACTGTGACCAAAGGTGGCATTTTGGCTCCGGGAAACTTTAGTCAATCCAATAACATTCTATGGTGTATTCGTCTGGTGGATGCGGTCGAAAAGACTACTCCGCATCTCCGTCATCATCAAAAATGGCACAACGCCATTCTACACATAGAACCCGTGGATATTTCCGGCAGGTGACTTGCTGCGAAGATCGTTCTAAGGCTCAGAGAAGATGTAATAATATAAAAGAAGAAAGAATAGAGTTCTCTGAAAAATTTTTTTCTCTTCAATTTCATCACTGAACTTTTGGATAACTGTGTTATAGAGGTTACTCCTGGCGACGTTTTCTGCACTCGCATACCCTCGAGGGTAGGTGGACTGGGAGAGAAAAGGCGCAATGTGCCTTTCCACGGATGGTTCGAAGTTAAGAGGCAAGATTGGAGGGGGAGTCTTTTGTATGGAGTTCTTTCTCAAGTTTAGCTTTACTTTTACTGTACTCTAGTATTTTTCAGGGAGAAGTAGCTGCTATTAAGATAGCAGTAGATTTACTGTTTCGGAGTCTAGCCTCTTTCAGCGAGGTGAACATTTACTCCGACAGCAAAGCGGCGATATTAGTATTGATCTCATAAACTGTGCGCTCAAAATTAATCGAGGGGTGTCTGTTTGTCGTTTGGGTATCTGGCAGTTGCGGAATCTAGTAGTAGCGGAATCGCTGGAAACCACAAAGCCGATGAGCTAGCATGACGGTGCACGTCTACCCCGCCCACATCGGAGCGGGAACAAGTCGGAGCTTCGTTGTAACAATGGACATATGGACCTCGCGTGTATCCAAACAGCTACAAATATGAAAATCTTTGCCATTAAAGATAATAAAAAGCAATCCACATTAGTTAATAATTATTTTTTACTCACCATCATGTGTTATGTGCTTGGCACAAGCTACGATCATCTTCAATGCCATCCATGCTACCTTGTGAGCATCATAGATCGAAGCACGGTGCAAACCACTAGCCACGCAATAAGCATCGCCAATAGTCTCTACTTTGTACACGTCGAAGAGATCACAGAACCCTCGAATGATCAAAATAAAATTACATTATCGAAAGTTATTCAAAGTATGATGTTCGAAAAAATATGTTTAGAAAAATTATGCTGCTTTATTTTATACCATACAATCCCAAATTATTATTAAATATTGTTACTTAAAGTGTTGTAACTGAGTAATTAATACAAGACTTGCAGTTTACTTCAAATTTGGCTGAGATAACCCCTCGTGAATATAGCATTTGAGATTAAAGAATAGTTTAGACCTCCTTATTTCACTTCAGTAAAGATAACTAAAACATCAATATATGTATAAAGCATAAAACGTAAGGCACAAATCATGGTATTTAAAAAAACTCTCATTAGAAAAATTGAAATCTCTCCACACCTTTTTATACTATGAACAAGGTATATAATTGACCTGGAAGCTCGGGTTAGTTCTGAGAGGACACAATAGAAAGAGGCTATATTAGTCCCGATGGTATCACAATGGACCTGCCAAAAGACCTGCGAGCCACGTCAGACAGCGCTTTAACTACCTACTTACACCCAGAAGAAAACGTCGAAGATCCTATAAAATATATGTATCAATTATCAGTGTGGGGTGCTAAGTATACATCATGGCCGTCATTCCATTTGCATGCTCGCGAAATAGTCCCTCAATTTTTAAGATACGATCCAAAATTTTGCACATGACTTTTTCTCTCAAGCGTCTTTTTCAGCTCAAAACTAATACAGCTGTGTAAACTGACGTTGAAAAATAACAAAAACTCCATCGGGATCGGGAAGAACCTCTCGATACTAAACGAGGTTTCAGACTAGGCGACTGCCTATTGAACGACTTCTTCAATCTATTGCCAAAGAAAATAATTCGAGCTGCAGAACTGAATAGTGAAGGTTCAACCTTGTACAAGGGTATACAACTGCTGGCTTACGCTGATGACATTGAAATCAGTTCTGATTTCTCCAGACTGGATAAGAAAGCGAAGCAAATGGGTCTGGTAGTGAAGGAGGACAAGACGAAATATCTTCTGTCATCAACCAAACAGTCGTCGCAATCGCGACTTGTCTCCTCCGTCACTGTTGACAGTCATAACTTCGAAGTCGTAGATAATTTCCTTTATCTTGGAACTAGCATTAACACCAACAAAAATGTCAGCCTCGAATAACAGTTGCTACTTCGAACCGAGTAGATAATTGATAACTAAAGTTCTATCTCGGCGAACCAAGGTCACGCTTTACAAGTCGTTCAAATGTACCCGTCCTGCTTTATGGTGCAGAGGCATGGACGATGACAACATGTGATGAGTCGCCGTAACGAGTTTTCGAGAGAAAGGTTCTGTGGAAGACTGATGGTCCTTTGCGCATTGGCAACGACGAATACCGCAGTCCATAGAACGATGAGCTGTACGAGATATGTGGCGACATTGACATAGTTCAGAGAATTAAGAGACAGCGACTTCGCTAGGTCATGTCTTTCAAATGGACAAAACACTTTAGCTATGAGAGTGTTCGACCCATTTCACACAAGGAAAGCAGATGGACTTCTTCTGAATACACTTGGAATCTCCAGTTATGTCACCAATAAAGAAGAAGAAGTACTGTCATACAAATTGGTCGTTCAAAATCAATTTCTTATAAGATAAAATTTTCCATTCGATAAGAGATTTAGCCAAGAGTATTGTTAAAGATATCGCTACGATAGCCGAATAAATGATTTAGATCGCAGCACTATGCCATACAGACTAACCGATCAAAATCAAGGAAAGTCGTTTTTTTATTTGAAACATGACACGAAATTTGTCATGGATTACTACCCAGTCCAATGTTACAATCTAGGAATATATCGTTCAGATCAATTTTCAATTAACCATATGTTAGACTTCTTGAAATATTAGACTTCTCGTCCAAGATATCAGTGACTTGGGAGGATCAACAAGACGGTTGGAATTCACTATATTCATTTAGAAAGAATTCTTCTAATTTAATTGGTTGTTTAAATTTAAAATCTATATTTTTGAAATAAGAGAATTGTATATTCTATGCAATGAATATTTCCCAGTAATTGTAATAACAAACCTTAGAAGAAGTATGCACCGGTCCGTACCTTTCTTTTCCTCTCACTTAATGACATTACGGACGACAGCAGAGAATCGAACGTTTTTATAAAAGAACCTCGCGGGTCTTGGTCACGCATTCACTGTTTTTAATTTTTTTCGAAAATGTAAATTTTCAAATGGTTTTTTAACTCACCTTCGCCGGAAACTCACTGATGTTTGGTGGACTCTTCAAAGCAATCAAAAATGGTGTGTATGTACGACGAGCGATATCGCGGAATTTCATGGTCAAACCTTTGGGTCGTTTAAAGTCAAAGTAAGTGGTCGCCTGACAACCGTGTTCGGCTACATGTGGCTTGTATAGTTTACTGAAGCCGCGACCTAGCAATAAAAAAGTATAAGTAAACTTCTATATATTGTATATTTATAGATCATGGTTACAAGCGAGGACTTACCCATTTGCAGCAATTCCAGTTTCTCATTCATAATGAAATGCCAGGGGAATGCCTTGCAAAAGGTGTGCGAATTCATCGCCAAATCGGCAGCTTTGCTCGAGTTATTCCGTTGCGCTGGCAAAACTGTTGGTTTCACCATCTCGACGCTACTGCGCTGCAACGGTGCCGTTGAACCAGTATACTCCTTAACCAACGAAAATAAATAGCGATAGCGACGCGAATCGCCTTCGACCGGTTCTATTTTAATATTGACCTGCACATTGTATAGCATTCGGGTTAGAGCCTTCAATGAGCCGAGTAGCAGCCAAGCGATTACAGGACGTTCAGAGGTGAATATTAGCTCACCATCGCCTGCGCACACGAAACCGGTGTCGGTAACGTCTTCCTGTAAGAATTATGTGGGTAATTAATAAATTAATATTTTGCGTGCACCACAGAGAAAAAACCGGTCAATATATTGATGCTTTTTGATAATAAATGTATTTGAGAAATCAATTTGAAAGTTCGGAATATTTTTTGCCTTGTTGATATATTGCTGTCCTTTGCATGTAGCAAACTCTTGCTAAAAATTTTTTCTTAGTTGTTAGTGGAAAAAATAATTGGAAAGACTAGAGTGTGTTGTCTTTACGTCAACTTCGGAAGAAATAAATGACCATCGTGAGTTTGGTTAGATTCACTTTGACAGTTGGCACTAGTTCGAGTTCAGTAGAATGTTGTTTAGTATATAAAGTCTGGTATGGGAAAATAAAAGAAATTTAAAACGGCTAAAATTTCAAAATAAAAATCGATTAATTCGCTGTCTGTCAATATTTTTGCATTCAATCTTCTCTGTAGGGGGATTTACCCATGGAATCGCATAGTTTTACAAGTTTTTGAATTTTACACAAACAGAAAATATTTTTACTGTCACTGTAATTTAAAGCTTTAAGGTACTTTCAGGTCCTTGAAATATATAGCAACTGAAAATCAATTCCTCTTACCTCCTGCAGCTTTAGCACATCATAAACGCCATCTAGTGAGCCAAGGAACTCTTGCAGATCTGTGCCGAGGCAACGAAAGGCGCGCTCGATTATGCCAGTGCAACACGAAGTGATCAATTCCTCGCCGAGCAACACCAGAATTTCGCTAGCACTCGATTCGTCCATCTCCAGCAGTATATCCTGTATATCGGCCAAGTAATCATAGTTGGGTACACTTTTCAGTGTGTCCAAATCAATGCGTCTGAAAAGTAGAAAGAGTAATAGATTGCTGTGACTAGCACAAATGTACCGTTACTTATGTTTTGCTTATACTCACAATTTGGAAATCTTCGGCCAACTTTGACTGTACTTGGCAATAAGCGACGTAACAGCGGTATTCAGGTCGGAATTCTGTAAGAAACATATGTATGTAAGAGGTTAGACTACTGAAAATTTGAACTGTAGCTTCACAGTACAATATCTACTTTTTTAAATCTTGCAAGATGTTGCTACAGAATATAATAGTTTTGCAAATAACTTATAGTAGTCGACTAGATACCAGGAGGTGAATTTCGATAATTTCTACATATCTTCTTCCTCTTTACGACCGCGCGCCAGCCGTTCTTCCTTTTTGATGTTTGACGCCAGTTCAAGATATCAAGTGCAGTCAGGTCCTTCACCACCTAGTCTTTCCGACGTAGTGGAGGTCTTCACCTTCCTCTGCTTCCCCGGGCGGGTTCTGCGTCGAATAGTCTCAGAGTCTTTTCATCCATTCGGACGACATAACCTAGCCAGCGTAGCCACACTATATACGTCAATGTTGTCGCATATCCGTACAGCTCATCGTTCGATGTTGCCAATGCGCAAAGAACCAGAAAACTTCCGCAGAACCTTTCTCTCAAAAATCCGAAAGCCGTCTCATCAGATGTTGTCATCGTTCATGCCTTTGCACCATAAAGCAGGGCGATAATAATGAGGAACTTATAGAGTTTGGTGTTTGATCGACGAGAGAGGACTTTGGACTTCACTTTTCCATTGCCTACTCAGTCCAAAGTAGCACTCGTTGGCAAGAGTTATTCTGCGTTGGATTTCGACATTGTTGGTGTTCTTATTGGTTCCAAGATAGACGAAATTATCTACGACTTTGAAATTATGACTCCCAACAGGGACATGGGGGCCGAGTCGTGACTGCAACGACTGTTTGTTTGATGACCGGTGCTATTTCGTCTTGCCCTCAGACCCATTAGCTTCACTTTCTACATATAATTCCAAACTTATAACTTAATTTCAGGTCTATGAAAATCAGGCAACAGATCTTAAGCATGAATTCACTTGTTTGATATATCTAACCTCGTGACTATAACCAAAGACTCTTTCAGCCCTCTTTTTGAACACTTTGAACCCACGTGCTTTTACAAGTGTTTATGATAATTGGAGAAGGAATAAGGCGACAATAGTTTCAACAGTTACAAGCACAAAAGTTTTGATATAACCTAGTAATAACAATTAAGCACGTAAGCGTTGACGACCCAAAGTAACTTTTAAACTATTGCAATAATTATTGGTTATTAAATATCAGGACTTAACGTAATTACAAAGTAAGCCTCCAATACTTTTTAGTACCATATATACAATATAGTGTAGTATAGTGTGTTTATGTGTTCACTTACCGATGGCGCTGTGAGCAGCTGTATGGCCATTTGCAAATGTGTCAGTGTCAACGCATCGCCCGGCTGCTCTTCATCCTCCAATTGCCAAGTGTTGTTGCTCGTTTCCGCACAAACCGATGGCTGACGCGCCAACGAGTCGCTGCGACGAAAAAAGGGGCAAGCCATTTTCAATGTCCTACAATGGAAATATGTGCGTACTGCGCTGCTGTAGGCTTTAAGTTTGCGCGCCAATTATGTCTGTAGGTTTGTTGTGTTGCGTATACGCCACGCCGTACGCTGGCAAGTGTTATGACTAACCGCACACAAGTGAGCCGTTGTAGGGTTGCAACGGCTTGACACTGAAATGCAAAATGAAAACTGTACACACACATATTATGTTAGTGGCTACTGCCTTTCATTTGGAAAGGGAAAGCAAAGCGGAAAAGACAAATACACAGAAAGTCAGAAAGTAAAAGTGCAAAACAATAAATGACGGCACACGTTGTAAGGCCACGGTGAAGGCAAACGGCGGGCAGTAAGTGAGGCCACAGCGGCTTTGCGACACTTTGAAAGCCTCACAATCAATTTGTCATAGTGGATGGGCTTATGTGACTGAAGTGTCGCTAAGTTGTCGGCTCACCAAGTTCAATGTGCACTTAGGTCATTTTCCAGTGACAAAATGTGATTATGACTATTTGAGTTGTTGTAATTTATGACATTTTTCTTTGCTTCTGCCAGCTGCAATAAAAAAATAACAGTAAAGGTATCTATTTGACCTGCAAACAACTGAAGGTTTTTCCTCATTGGCACGACACAGGGACAACTGAGACTGAATAGGTTCATACATAGTTTATAGTATATATACACACCCACCGACTTTCACGCCTGCATTACAACATGAATAGCGGTTTAAAGTAACTTATTCGATTTTATACAGTGAAAGGTGAACGTAATTTGATTTGACAGCCATAAATGTAGTTACAATCAGAGTGATATTTAAATAATATTTAAGAAAGCTTTTTGCTCTATTTTTACAGAACAATGCAAGCTTTTCGATGTCATCAACATTTTATAGTAGTAAAGCTATATTGAAGGTATTAAGATATTTTTTTGATTCATTCAATCCTAAATTATTTAACTATCTTTACTATGGTTCATAACCAAAAAAAAATTACCTAATAACAAGTATGGAAGGTCTAAGTTCGGGTGCAACTGATGCAAGAATCAAAGCCAGCGAAACCAATCATATAGATTAAAAATACCCTGATGTTCGAAAATCCTGATATTAGTTATATAGGAATTTTCGATCAAAAGTCAACTATACGTCCCGGGGTCTAAGTATACGGTGCCTAATTGCAACTTAAAACACTCTGTTCAAGCTATAAAACTGACATTCAGATGAAAACTTATTTCGAGTAAATTTATATTTTCCACTTTTGCTCCTTTAAATATAAAAATGCAATATTTAGAATAATTGCAAACAGTAGGAAAATGTATCAAGCCTATGTAAGCCACTTCACACAGGTTTTAGATATTGTTATTTGCAAAATATTGTTCCAGAATGTTTCGGAAAAAATCACTAAACTTGTCAGTAAATAAGAAAAATAGTTCACAGCACATTTATAACGGCAATTTCATAAGCTAAAGGGATGAGAAACTCTACATATAATTCACAAACAAATGCGCTATAAAATATTTATATATATATATATATATGTATAAAACGTAACATTTTTGGCACACAGTTCAAATGCTTATCAAATTTAATCCACGCCTTGCCATTTTCTTCACTACAAAATTTCTCGAACACAATAAAGCTCAATTGATCAGCTAAATAACCTCAATATCCTTTATGGAAATAGCCCATAATTCACAAATTACTGAACACTTTCCATTCACACACAATAAAGTGCACATTTCATAATTTATACGAATTTGCCATTGTTCTACACACCCAAACTATTTCTGTCGTGCCTCTCTTGACCTCGGGCCATAACACAAATCGGCCGCTAAGCCGATTCACTTTCTGTATCCCAAAATGAAAACTTGCAACGAATACACATTTTCGCTTGAAGTCTTGTAAACGAGAATTTCGAATAAATTTTTAGCAATACAACGAGAAAATTTTCAAAAAATTTATTTTCGAAAGCCGCTTACCGAAAATGCAGCAGTTTCTTGCACTTTTTATATGAAGGCAATTCGGTGCTGCATCCGCACCCGTTGTTAATGGTGGCGTTATGCTAGGTATGCGCTCACCGACAACTTGCTGTTTATTTGACGAAGGAGTAACTGCTACTGAAACGTTGGCCAATTCCTGTTCGTATCCTGTCATTGTAGGGAGCTTTAAAGCTGCGCATTTGAAAGCTTTATGCCAACTTAAAATTTGATTCGGCGCATATTTCGTTACTTTCTCATTGTATTTTGTGCTCGTGAGATTTACTTGTCTTTTAATTTTTTTAATTTACTTTAGAAGATGTTGACTTTCCTAATCGATAACAGACCATTGAGAGTCCGCAAATCATGAAATGATCGATATTGATTTTTATTGCAACAAAAGACAATAAATATCGGAAATCTATAAAAAAAAAATCCAATAAATTTTAAATGCATGCTCTTACAGCTGCTTGAAAAAGTCAACTTTCACCTGCAAGACCCATAAAAGCAGTTCATAGGCTTTCTGCAATCCGAGTAATAACAGCTTTTCGAACGATATCAAGCGAAGTACTAGCGAGCATTCCGCCTATTAACGAGATGTGAACTCGCGCAATTATACCCACCATCTACAACTATAAAAGTAATATCTAATTAGCGTACCGCTATTGGTAGAAATAATACAGGAAATTAATTTAAGTGACTGCCTAAATGTATGCAACTATTTCACAATCAACCATCTTGCACTGGTCGTTAGATCAATTTAGAAAAACAGCGACTACTAAGTAAAGTATTATCAATAAAATCCAGTGCAAAAATTTATATAACAAATACATATACAAACAAAGATATGCAGAAAATTTATACACTATTAACACTCCTTTTCAAATATTTTAAAGTATATAAAGTCAAATACTACACACTCACTATAATCGACTATCGTTGCAAAAACAACAAGCTATCGAATGTCATCGCCAACATAAAGAAATGCGAATATGCAACAATAACAACAATAAATTACTTATCTGTTCTTTCGCTCTCAGTCCACTTAACGATAAGCGTAACAAATCATAACAACCTGTTGCATATCAAACCAGCAAACTGTGTGTGTGCAATATAGATAAAAAACAAAGAAGCAGAGCTTCGTGCCGATGCAAGTGATTTCGTGCAGCTTTCCCGACACACCACCCACCTATCGATTGTGTGTAAACAAAACAGAGCATCGGAGAGCAGTAACAGCTGTCAAAAGCTTTCACTTAGCAGCCGAGTGGAAATATTTCCGAATGCAATTTCATATATCCATGAGCGAGTAAGGGGTGGTTCACATGCAAGTTTCATAAAAACTTAATAAGTTATTGCAAATTTGTTAGGTAATTTTTAGTTTTTACAATGTTTTTTTTTTTTTTGATATAAATATATCGATAGTTTGTTATTGTTGGAAAATAATCGATCATTTTAAATATTCTAATACAAACTGGTTGATTTTTAAGTATTTTTTATATTTTTATTTTTTATATATTAAAATTTTTTATTAATTCGATAAAAAAAAATCGATATTTTGTGCTTTTGAAAAATAATCAGATTTATTTTACTGTTTTAATTAAAATTACTTGCTATTTAAATATTTTAATTAAATCGATGGAAAATAATCAGCATTTTGTTTTAATTGAAAAACAAATCGAATATTTTATTATATTTAAAACTAGAATAAAATATTTTAATTTAATCGATATTTTGTGGTTGTTGAAAAATAATCGAATATTTTGCAATGTTAATATAAACTAGTTGCAATATTTAAATTTTAATGTAATCCGTAAAAAATAATCGATATTTTATGATTGTTGAAGAGTTATCGATAATTCAATATATTTTACTTCAGACTAATTGTTATTCAAATATTTTTATTTTTTTGAAAAATGTTATCGTTCTTTCTACCGACATAATAAAAGACATAGCCATAATTCCCTATAAAGCAGGAAACCATCTTTCAATACTTTTTCAACCACAAAAACGAAACTCCAAAATCAGACTAGTAGAAATCAAAGCCATGTTAAAAAATAAGAGCTTCTTTTGAAAAAGTTAATTTCGAAAATTGGTACAGTGGCCGTCATTTTGACATTTTGCCTTCAAATTGTCAAAATTATTCTTGTTTTGAGGCCTCTAGAATGTCTTTATCCTTAAAAGACCTCGAAACATATTTTTAACTGCTTAAATATATACATACATCTGTAAAATCTACAGAAATATAATATTTAAACTTCACTTATTCACTAATTTTTGTCTAACTTTTACTAGAAATCATTTAAAAAAGTCAGGAACCTTTTAACCACTCTTTTGTCTAAATTTTCTCTACAAAAAATTTACAATTTCTCTGATAATGTCTAAAAATCACCTGTTCAATGATTCGAATTAACATATGGCACACCCTATACACAAAAATTCGTAAACACAATACGCAACGCATACACATATGCGAGTAGATAAGCTCAAAATCCCAGCTGTAAACCAACGCAATGAAGTGCAATGTCAGTTAAATTTGTTTTGCAATTTGCACTCCGGTCGGTCGGTCGCTTATCATCGTCGCCGCTCTGATTTCGACATCGGTATCATCATTGGCACTGACGACGTTTTTCGGCGTCGTTGAGCATATTGCACCGCACGGCGCTCATCTGTTTCGGCAAGCTTGGAGACACTCAATTGCCTTTCGCACGTTTCAGTTTTAATTGGATACCGTAAGACGACGCACGTTGGCGGGGCGGCTGGACGTTTGTGTAAATAAATAATTTTTTTTCGGTATATTTATGTGCGTTTGCTTGCTTTCTTTATTCACGGATATTCACACGACTCGCTGATTTTGTGTAGAGTTTCATTTATGTACAAAGTGCAAAAACGGTTGAAATCAAAACAAATGAAGTATAAATAATATAAAATTATCACCCACCTAACAAAAAAAAAAAACAAGAAAATTGTGCCAGCACTTGAGTAAACAAAGAAAAAGAAGTTTTGTACAAAAGCAGCGCAAATGAGTAGTCGTGCAAACCAAAACGCTTGTAAACAAAACGCTTAGAACTTGCGCAACACCTCACCTCTCAAGAGGGGGGCGGGGGTGCCATCCAACACACAGCTTATCGAAGTATTTGCTAGCCGAAAAGGCGTCATGGCTGATATAATGCATCTTGTAAGTTTTCATCCGCCACATGTGCAGGTATGCACCAACATGCACATACATACATGTACATACTTGCATGCATTACTGGCATTGGCACATAAGCCGTCACATAACTAATGTGATACGCACATATGTTCACTTATAAAGCGTGCAATTGCACTTGCAGTATTTAGACTCGGGCTTTAATCACCTAGCACACATACATACATACATAAGCACGTATGCGTGTACTCATACATAGCCTGTGTCATAATATAAAGAGAAATTTTCCGTTAGTCCTTATTTTTAAATGAGGTTGCAGAGTTATGTACATTTAGTGCCAACCGCTGATAAAACTAATTTCCACAGTCTATTAATTATTCTATTCAACGTCGTTATTAGTATTTTTGAGTGTCACTCACATGGCCTTTCCATAATTAAGTAGTAGTAGGTTACCTACAAGTATTACCAGAGACAAGAACTTGAAGGTTTATTTTACCGTTGAATAAGCACTAACAATTTACTATTAGCAGACCAGAGAGTTTGAAAGTTCTAGCGCAACGTTGAGATGGACGTCAGAAATATCGAAAATCGTCAAGTTCGCGTACATTAGGGATGCAGACGGACTCGTCACGCTGATCATTTATTAATGTACATATGTATATATACTTTATAGGGTCTCCGACATACATGTATCCCAGTGTGGATTTAGTTGTCGAGGGTATAAAAAGATCAGGACTTTTTATTTTATTTTGTTAATTCGTTGGAAAATAATCGAAAATTTATAATTGTTAAAAATAAATAGATATTTTTAAATAATATAATTAAAACTGTTTAATTTTTAATTTTTCATTTTTTGAAGATTTTTATTAATTCTATAGAAAATAATCGATATTTTGTATTCGTTGAAAAATAATCGATATATCAAAATAGTCTAAAATTAGTTGCTGTTTAACTAATTTAATTTTTTGAAGATTCTTGATAATTTTATAGAAAATAATCGATAGTTTTTAGTTGTTGAAAAAAAATCGATAATATAAAATATTTATTATAATAAAACTGGTAGTTTTTATATTTTTTTAATTCTTTGAAGACTTGTATTAATTCGATAAAAATTATCAATATATTGAAAAATAATCGATATCTCGAAATATTTTAATGCAAATTAAATTTTATAAAAATGTTTTTATTTCTTTTCTGATGAATTTTTACTGTACTTTAACGGTGCCAATTTTATGGCTAAAAAGTCATTTCATTCAGCTTTTAGTTTAAATTATTATATTTGAAAAAATATATATCACAGTGACTATATCAGATGTTTACCTATGACAATAAGTTTTAATGTTTATTACTTACACTAAGAAGGTACCGGTAAAAATGGACAAAGGAAAGAGTTAGTGATATTTAGTTGTTTGGCAATTCTACTGCGCCTACTTTGCTCTCCATTTTGAACCCGTTAGTAGGTATTGATTCAGGATAATAAAGGAAAAGAACTCATCAGTTTTTACCTACTTTTCCACTTCTCAATTCCATTCAAGGAGGACTAGTGACCCAAATACCTTTAAAAAGGGCTTATAAGCGGAGTTGCCAATTTACAATCACAAATTTTATTTCCGACACACCTTTAGCATACTAATCCCCTGCTATGCTTCCATTCAACGAACTACAGACCTTACATGAGAGCTAGTAGTCCACTGGTATCTACCTTCCAAGTGTTTATCACAGCGCATACGCAATTATTTTAGTTGATGGCTGCCTCGATTTAATAAAACGATAATCATTGGTTACATGCTCAACTGAAAAAGAATATCTGAGCAAATACTGCTTCAGTGAACGCACTTCCTCGCGTTGTTATGCAAATGAGTCAAGTCAAGCACACCGGAACCTTAAGTAATTTTCCTAATTTATTCTTTTATTTAGCGCTTTCGCTTTTTAGCGTCACTGTCGTGCGTAGATTGCATAAATCCTTGCAAAGAATGCGCGATGTCATCTTCCCACAGCCCCAAAAAGTACACACACATTTCTTAAACGATTGAGCTTGCTTAATGGGAACAAGCTATTATTCGTCAATTTATTGTAATAATTTCGAGTAATTTTCATAAAATGTATCGTAAATACATATGTACATTCATAAGTATTTATGTCCAACAAGCAAAAATTTCGTTTGGTTATGAATTTTGTGGGATTATTTCGATTTTAGTTAACCGTTAAATGGACGAAAATTAATTTTGTTTTTATTATTATTGTACATGAAGAAATTTTCAATCGTAATTATAGTTACATGGTCATAAACCAATGAAAGACAGATATTGGGTTATATACGTATGCACATATATAAAATTACTGGAATGATGAGGTAAAATTTTTTCTCGAGATCTGCAAGATTCGAAGACAACTAAAGAAAAGTCTTTTGTAATGCGAAAAAATTTAAAAATTGATGTAAGCCCGACAAAGGATCTTCATCGCATCAATGATCAACGGTTGAATGCGGTTTAAGATAGATCACCTCGCCGAGTGTCCTGTTATCGGTGTGAACGTACTTCGCTATGAAAAAGCGGTAGATCTGTGGTCCGTGCATAACTCGATTGTGAATTGGGATGTTTTGTTGAAAGAAATATGAAAAGGCCGTAATCAAGTATTGAGTCTTCGAAATATCCGATTTGTCAAAGGAGAAAAGTATGGGACTAGTCATTCGAGAGAACATTCTTTGGCATTTATTTGTTGAAGATTATATCTTTCAAGTAATGATCGTGGCTACGATTCAGATGGTCTGTATGTTGAGTGCTAATTTCGATGACTCGTTCGAGCATTTCGGCTGGTAACTGGCGAATGACACCCGTGATGTTTTGCGCCAAAGCCTGAATCGAAACAAGATTGTCCGCATAGGCTATAGACTTAACAAATCCCCGCAGGAAAAAGCCTATTCGATCTTAGTGGCCAATCGACCGTTACAAAACGTAGAACTATTTGCTCACTGAAATGTTCCCTCAATTAATCCATTTATTGATGCGATGTGTTTAAGTGGCACCGTCTTGTTGAAACCAAATGTCGTAGAGATCACGAGCTTCTTTTTTAGTCATCAAATAATCGGTTATCATGGCGCGGTAATGGTCGCCATTGACGGTTACGTTCTCGCCGACATCATTTTTGAAGAAATATGGATCGATGATTTCATTGGCCCTCAAACCGTTATTTTTTCTGGATGTAATGACAGCCGTTGAATCTCTTCATCCCAAAGGGGTCAATTTTGCGTGTTTACATACCCATGCGCTAGAAATGGGCCTCATGGCTGAACAAAATTTGGCTCGAAACTGTCAGATGTTCTTGGAACTTTTCAAGAGCCCACAGAGGCAAACGATGTCGCTTGGGAAGTTCGAGCGGCTTCAGTTCTTGCACAAGCTATATTTTGTACGCTTTCAATTTAAGATCTCGACGTAAAATGCGTCTTTGTGTTTCAGCTATGGCTGCTATATTTTCTTCACTGGGTGCTAGACATGGTATATTCGGTCGAATATTATCCAATAATGAATATACTACTTTACAGAACATGAATTTTCGTAAAAGTTGAATGATTTGTAAACGTTCAATGGCAAGTCTTTCTTTCTTGACTTAACTCACACGTGATCTGTCAAAAACAAGGATATTGAAAAAAGTACCTCTACTTGGACATGTATGTATGATATACTTTATAGAATCTCTGTCGTTTCTTGGTTTTTTTTTTTGTTCAATTATTTTTGATTTAATAAAAAATATTTAAAACCTTTCCGATTATATACATACTTAACATACATAAAGTTACAGTTTTCATTGGTTTCACTTTACTTGCTGTCAGAGTTATGCAATGTATGCACATAAATATTTATACACATTCACACTGCCATATTTGTATTCCTGCCAACTATAGGCCCACATGTTTCAACCACTTGCGTTTTTCATGTCCTTGACCTTGTCGTTACAGATTTTCCGTTTTCTGTTTTTTTTTTTCTCATATTTGCTCAGTGCACACATTCGCTTTTATGCCTGTCGCCTCGTTTACCTGAGAGTAAGGGCGTTTGTTATTGTTTCGGCTGCATTGTGTCAAGATTATAGAGAACATTTTCAATGCTGCGCTGAGATAAAGCTTTTATTTGCTCCAGCGAATGAGAGCAGATGAAAGTAAAAGTTGGTCAAAGAGATGCACAGAAATTTAGACTTTTTTGATAATATGCATATATACACAAGTATGTACATATATGTATATATAAGAATTTATAGCTTCCATGATGTACACATGCTTATACATATATTTTCGATAATTATTTTAAATTAATAATCAATAAATATATTTTTGAATTTATAGGTATACATGTAGGTATATATATATAAACTATCTACTATGTATGTACTACATAAATGTAGATATTTTTAGAACAAAAGTAACATCCATTTTAAAAGTACTGAGAACGATTTTTGGACCGTTAGCATTTTTACATGAACAAATATTCTAGTTGAGGAGATCAGGTTATTTGAGTGCAAATATTATTTCAATATATTTATATATGACATTATATAGTTATGAGGGTGGCTAAACATCATGGCGGCGAAAATTTTGCAAATATCGAAAAAATTTGAAAAATGGTGATCTTCTTAAATAATTCGACGGATTTGGTCGAGAGGACAGCGTTATAATAGCGAAAAGTACTTTATTTTTCGCTGAGGTTTATTGATTTTTCTGAATCGGCCCAATAATTCAGTATAGTAGTTCTACAGGTAGTCGATGTAGATCATAGCCTGTAAATAGTAGAAAACGATGGCTACCATCCTTTCAGCCAATAGGACTGCCTTTAACTTCTTCAGTAATCGTCGTTTTCTGTTCAAAACCGATGTACAACCATGTTGAAATTCGATAAACCAATTTTCGATGGTCGCCATCAAAGGAGAAAAAGTACCGTACACAGGATTCAAGCGCTATTTTACTTGACTTTTTCATTTCTCTTCCAAAAAATAAAAATTGAGTCTTCAATATTGTTCCTTTTTCTTTTTAAAATCCGCGGATACACTACTTCCAGACGCGGACAATACAGCAATAAGTAGTCGTCTACGGAAACGTGTTACAAGATAGTACATTTTTTACCAAGTCCGATTGAGGTAACTACTAAAAACAACCAAATAGTTCTTCAGAATTCTAAAATGCTGTTTTTTGTTCTTGGTGCTACGAAAAGAAATGAAGTCGTTGTCTGTACAACCAGGTCTAGAACGAAAATAGCAGATCAGTTAAATAATTCTTTTGATCAAAAAGTCATGACAATTTGTTATATCGGAAGTTGATCGCGAATATTTTTATTGACTCTAGTTGACTTAAGGATTTGTTATCCATCGTTAGGAGTTGATAAAGTCATAACCTGGAAATGGCATATTAAGTTTGTTACGATGTTTATAACACTCAAGAGCAAACACAATTGGTCAGGTGAAAGGAACACCGGTACACCTTTTTCACCTTAGTCGGGTTCGAGGCAAACTTAAATCTCTGCCGAGCTATGGGTCCGGCACCCGGCCGCAGTGCGACTCCACACTAAACTTAATTTTCAACTCTATCTGCCTTTAGGCTTAAACCACAGCCACCAAGTATCTCCCCAAAAGACCAAACCCAATAAGCAGATTGAAGCGAACTTCAAGGGTTAACTGCTCCCCGTAGTACTAGATTTAAGTCTCCGATCAGACCTTATAGCTCTTGTTACTACCAGTTGGTCATCCATCAAACTCAATGACTGGTGGCATTTGTCAGTCAAAGTCTTTAATATCAGTTCAAGCTGAGTAATATAGAACTATTTAGGACAAAATTGTGTTGAAATATCAAAGCAAGCCAAAAAACAGACATAGTGGATATTCGATTTTAGCCGCCTCTTATGACAGGAATACTTTACTGCGTTCAAATTTTATCCCCTGCCCACTGGGAAATATCAGTAGCAAGCGTCGGAAACCCCACAAAATATATATACCATACATATGTATATGATTAGCGTGACGAGCTGAGGTGCCCGTCTGCCTATCCGCCGGTCTGTCCGTCTGTATATCCATAAACTAGTTTTTCAGTTTTTAAGATATTGATTTGAAGTTTCGCAAACGCCCTTCTCTAACCAAGAATCTGTCTATTTGTTGGAACCTCCGATATCGGACAACTATGCAAACTGAACCATTCGAGTCAAATGCTTCTATGGAAAACTTTTTCATTTAACGAAGTGTCTTCAAAACTTTTACTAGAGATTATTATCCAACGCATCGTCAGAATCTGCGACCAAATTGTTTAGATCATACTACCAAAGCCAATAGCTGTCAACCAAACGGGCTGATAAAAATCATAATAAACAGCTTTTTATGTCATTTTATGTTATAAAAAATGCACCTGTAAAGGGTATTAAGGTTTCGGTGCAATCGAGATCTTTTCTTGTTGTCATTATATTTTGGAGAGTGGCCAATCGAACATGTGGCGTTTATCATAGACAAGCTTTATGAAATGGAGATAGAATGACAAACAGTCATACTATTTGAAAGAAATATCCTTATAAGCTCTCACATTGAGATCAAATGATTAATTTTGTTGCTTCTTTCACATTTATTTTTTACTACAAGAGAGCAGAGCTCAAACAAAGCAAGCAGTAAAGCGCCAAACCTCTCTAACATGCACATTTACACGCTTCAGCGATCGCGCGCTATTCCGCCTTCGCGCCGTCACAAACCAATGCATTCCACAGAACTTATTCTGGAATCTAGACTCGTAATATGTATTTTCGTTTGACAATTTCACTAACAATTGATACAATTACTTTGCATTTATGTGCACAGTCATGATAAATTATCAGTGAATTGAGTGACAGGTGAGTGCGCGCGTTTTTGCATTTTCCCATTCCAATTCGTCAGTTTGATTTGCGTTCGCAGCGCTCTGGACTGTCATTAAGTCGTTGGCAACCTTTTGTGTTTTTAGCTTCACGTTAAGCGTCCATGCCAGTGGATGAATTGTTCAGTGAAATTGTTGTTACATCTTCAAATATACATACATATGTACTTATATACATACATACATACCATATATATTTAGATGTTGTACTTTGTATAGCTTCACGGGCTTAGTTAGGTTAAGGCAAAGTTGAAATAATAACGGTTATATTTTTTACAATGATAATTGAAATTGTGATTCTATCTTTTACAAAATATCCACGTGTTTCTCTTGGACCCTTAAAGAACTTTCATATGTTCTATAGTTTTTAGGCTTTTAAAGCTTTTTTGAAAAACTCTAAAATTAAATATTGTTGTAAGTTTATTGAAATTTTGAAATCCACAAGAATATTTTTGCTTCTTAAACGTTTAGAAAACAGTTTATCAATGATCCGCAATCAATTTAATATATTTATATATTCATAATATTTATATATATAGTATACTCTACTATGAGTAAAAAATAGTAAGACTTTGTTCATAATTTTAAAATTCTTAATTTATTCTTCAAAATCTATGTCGACCCCTCAAAGTAATCCGCTCCAATACAATTGTGTCAAAGTATTTTCTAATCTTCAAAACTGTTATTAAAGTCAATTTCTGGTGTAATTGACTTAAAATGGCTTCCCCGGAGCGGTCGTTTGAATTTGCTGAATAGCCAGAAATCACACGATGCTAAATCAGTCGTATATGGTGGTTGCGGCACGCTATTGGTTGAAAACTTGGAGAAAAACTCACAAAGAATCAATGCAGTATGCGACGGTGCATTGTCATGGCAGAAAATCCAAGAGTTGTCGGCCCAGAATTTCGGTCTCTTTTTACGAATAGTTTCGCGCCAACGACGCATAACACTCAAATAGTATTCCCTGTTGACGCATTGGTCGGTCGGTGGAATTTGGAGTACACCACACTTCGATAATCGAAGGAAACTGTCAACATGACCTTGATTTTGGACCTGATTTAACTTGGGTTTTTCGGCTTCAGCTAACTTTTGCCATGATATTTAGCTGATTGATCGTTTGCTTCCGGGTCGCAAGTATAGATCCAAGACTCGTCGTCAGTAATAATATGTTTTATGATATCCTGATAGTTGGAAAGCATTGTTAAGTTAACGCGACGCTGTTTTTCGAAAAAAATTTAGTGATTTTAGAACCAATCGTGATTTCACTTTTCTTAGGCCCAAATGATCTTTCAATATGGTTTTCACTGATCCTTCCGATATTCCAACGATGCCTGTAATACATATATGTATGTATATTTCGTTAGTAGAATGATTTTTAGCGAACTTAAGCGCAGCAGACCCACTTCTTCTGTTTCCAAAGCCATAAAAACCTGTTCGCGATTGCCAAGACCATGATAAGACAGAAAGTTTTCTCGTAAATTCAATCTCTTCGGCAGTACAAATCGTCGGGCACGTTTTTAGCGGGGTTATTTTTACAATTGGCCGATAAAGTTGGCTAAGCAGCATTGGCAAACGTTTGACCTTCATTCAATATCTCTCGGCATTACTTCCATAAAAGCTGCAAATCAACAAGTAATTTGTACATTCGTTGCCGAGTATCGGGCCCCTTGAGAACACTGGGCCTGGGAGCACTAACTTTTAGAAGAACAGCTCTCGGTTAATTGGTTTGAGCGAATGCGAATTTCGAAAAAAAAAGAACATAAGAAAAGGAAATTTCGAGCACATTATAAAGTGACAATTAAGCAAGAAAACAATAGAAGAAAGTAAGGAAGGCCACAGTTCGGGTGCAACCGTGTTAGGTTTTTCAAATAATATACCGAAATTAAGAAGCTGGGTCAGTCGATATTTTTTTATATAGTTACGATTAAGGCTTTTTTGTTCTCTTAATTATTGGTTTCCAGAGTCATGAGCTTAGAGAGATTGGTCTGACTTTGAACTCTTAACAAAGACTGGACATTCTAAAAATAACAGCTAATAACTGTTTTGTTTATAGCAAGATCTACTGTTCTGTCATTCTAATTACAATAACAAACAAATTTCTAAAACTGATATGTAGTTATATAGTACATCATCCTCCTTACAATTTTTTATCTTCTAATTTCAGCTAAGAACGCAAACATTTAAATTGATGCCATTCTTCAATGCAGTTTTTGTTTACTTTGCCTTCGTACA
The DNA here is from genome assembly GCA_037783105.1 of Bactrocera zonata. Lineage (NCBI taxonomy): Eukaryota > Metazoa > Arthropoda > Insecta > Diptera > Tephritidae > Bactrocera > Bactrocera zonata. The sequence continues at coordinate 289,104 of JBAWJQ010005104.1, read as the reverse complement.
AGATCCACACGGTGAACTCTGGACAACAGTTCTGAAATGTCTGCCGATTGTGATGTTAATTTTGTATGTTGTGGCCAAAGGATTCGCCTTTACGCCCGCGTAAGTCAGTTCCGTATATTTCTGCTTTAAAATCGCCACTAATTTCTTTTTCTACACTTACTTTACGTAGGTATAAATACTCTCAGCGCATACTGCTCGGCTTAGTTTGCTCTTGCGTGGGCGATGCTTTGCTCAATATTAATCTCTTCCTGGAAGGCATGGGTGCATTTGCTATCGGTCATATCTGGTACATATCAGCGTTTGGTTGGAAACCTTTGAGACTGCCAATCGGTGTGGCATTGTACATTTGCGGTGCTTTGGGTAAGTTAGGTAGATAATAACAAATGAAAGTTCGAAGGAAAGGCTCTCCAACAATAATTGGTAACCTCAAAAGAGCAATCCGTCGACATATCTGACAGAGTAATTGTGCCTCCTAGCTTACCTTCCTTTCCTAGCTTGCATTCGTCTTAATATTAATATGTTAGCTCCAACCACTGGCTTAACATAGTAAAGAAATTAACGCTAGATGTAGATGGAACTGAGCTCGCGCATATCGCAGATCTCCGAATTGTACAGCCGCACTTTGGATTAATAAAAAATCATTATTTAAATTACTAATTTTTAACATTTTTACAATATTAACTACATACTTCTAAATATTTCAGCTATTTCGTTGGCTTTCACCCGTCTGGACGGTGTGCTTGCTATTGGCGTTCCAATTTATACTGCCCTTTTAACGACCACTTGTTGGCGTGCCCTTGCTCGCGCTCTCCAAAACTCCAGCTTCTTAAATAACTTCTGTGCTGTGGGTACAGCACTGTTTCTCCTATCCGATTCGGTTATTGGCATTCATATGTTCTTGACACCAGTACACTATTCAAGAGTAAGTAAAAATTATTCGACATTTATAACATTTAAATTTTCGAATTAGAGATTGATTCGTCTCTTCTCGAGAGTATAATTTCCGCGGATACGGCGATTTCGAAATCATTAGAGAATATAGATTGATGGAATCGTTCGAATATTCTGAAATTTGTATACACTGAACTGGGAAAATAAACGTGGGGTATTCTATAAAGTATATAAAGTGATCCATTTCGAGGTTCCCTACTTTTTTTTAAAGAAAAAACACAGAAACTACAAATTTAATGTGGAATGTTTGTTATCATTCGAACGAACACTCTTCGGCATTTATTTTTGGAAGATTATCTCTTTCAAATGTTGGCCTCGGCTACAGCTCAAACGGTATATCCGTTGGGTCCAATTTTCGATGACTCGTTTGAGCCTTTCGACTGGTAATTGGCGAATGACACGCAAGATGTTTTGCTCCAAGGCCTGAATCGAAGCAGAATTGTCCGCATAGACTTTAGACTTTGTATAGTATATCCTCACAGAAAAAAGTCTAACGAAGTGATATCCCGCGATCTTGGTGGCCAATCGTTTGGTCCAAAACGTGAAATTATCTGCTCACCGAAGTGTTCCCTCCATAAATGCATTGATTGATGCGATGTGAGAGGTGTGGCGCCGTCTTGTTGAAACCAAATGTCGCAGAGATCACGAGCTTCAATTTCAAGCTTCAAATAGTCGGTTATCACGGCGCGATAACGGTCATCATTGACGGCTACGTTCTCAACGGCATCATTATTGAAGAAATATGGACCGATGACCCACCGGCCCACAAACAACGTCAAACCGTTGTTTTCCTGGATGATATGGGCTTGAAACTCTTCAGGTTGCTCTTCGTCCCAAATGCTTGTTTACATTCCCAATGAGCCAGAAATGTGTCTCATCGCGGAACAAAATTTGGCACGAATGCGTCAGATCTTCTTGGAACTTTTCAGGAGGCCAGTTTTTGCACCAGCTGTATTTTGTACGCGTTCAATTTAAGATCTCGACGTAAAATATGCCAAGTCGTTCCATACGTCAGTCCAAGTTAGTGTGAACAGCATCGAATTTACAATACTGAACAAAAAAGAATTAAAAAAAAGTACCTCTCATTATATTTGAGAAACGATGGAGGTCGAAGAATTTTGTGTTTTTAGTCAAAGCAATTTCATCATCATTTCCGTTTAGAAAACTTTGTTCGCATTAAAATACATAAAATTTATTATTCTCAAACTATCGAACTATCTATTCTACAACTTATCGAAATACTTGCGTATTCTGCTTATTATGGTTTATTCTTTTCACAGATCATCATTATGTCCACGTATTACACTGCTCAATTCGCCATTGCATTCAGCACTGCCAACGACAGCCCAGGGCCTTGGAGGCATATGGGGAATAGCGAACCGACGTATAAAGGTCAACGCGTCAAAACAAAAGACTGATCAGTTACCGAGCAATTGACGCTCCATTAAAAGTGTCGCTCAAGTTGCGAAGCAATAACATTGTCATAAGTAAAACTGCGTTGCCTACGCCGAACAGTCACCACCAACAAAACAACAAATACGAAACGAACTAAAATGCCCTAAAAACTTCCATTGTACCTTTAATGTCTGGAGATTTTCGTGCGGAAAACGAGTTACTTTAGCATATATGTACTACAAACACATACACACATGCATTTCGGAAGTACATATGTATGTGCATATATGATACATATAAACATGCATTCAACTGTTTACTATCGACAAGTATTTATACATACATAGTATACACATACATACATGTTATATATATACATATTTACTACTTATTTAATCTTGTTAGTCTAGGTATTATAAATGTGTCAATTTATTTATAAATAATAGCTGGTTAAATTAACGGTAGTTTTTAGAGTTTGGTGTTGTTTTTTCCCAAGAAATAAAGGAACATCTTATTGTAAATTTATCCGAGTTCGTCAAATTGCCTATTAATCAGTACCGTGGAGCCAGTAAAGCTCAATTTATTTTATCTACTTGGTTTCCTTCTGAAGGAACTTGATTCCAGAATAGAAAAACTACTAATTTGTACAAAGTAAAACAGTTTGCCAAAGTAGAAAGTCAAATCTTTCCAATCAAAAGAAGACCTCCATGTCTCTCCGCTAGATAGAGTGCTTGCTGTACGCACCAACTAATCGTCATAAGGTTCATAGCTTTTCGCACGAATACCTGTAGCCCTACTCCATCGGTATGAAAAGTGTTGTGCATCGGGGACTTCCTGGTCCTGGAGTGGTAGACAATGTCAAAAGGACGGTATTACTGGACTGATCCGATTCCGAATCGAGAAGAACAGCTTGGACCACTGCGAAATTGCTGTCCGCCGTATATTCTCGATTTGGCGCTGTGTGACTGTTTTCTTTCCGAATTGATAACTCACTCGGTACAGGGAAATTCAATTATCACCACTACGGATAGCTAAGTTGCAAGAAAAATAATTTTTTAAAAGGAGTAAAGCAGTTTGAGTATCGCTGATTCAAGTGCACCGATCTAAAAGGGAGCTCCGGACTTGTCAGAATACGGACTACGACGGCCCGAAGCTAAGGAGCATAATGAACTCCTCTCCAAGTAGTTCCTGCTGGGGTGCTTTTGCAGAAATCATCTTTGCAGTCACCTGCTTGGTGCGAAGCTGCCTCCTAGAAGCATCAAGAAGTCATTCCTCAACTACATCGGCGATATCAATCAATACGCTGACCAGACTTCGGACGCAACTTACTTTCGATAAGCACTGACCGCTATTCACTTTGGAGCCAGCAACAGCTTCACCGACTCCTGGCGTACGAGCTCTGGTTGCCACGAGAAACAAGAGTAACCCTTACGCAGCTTTATTCTGGATAGTATATCAGGTTAAACTCATAATTATCCAGGATAGACTTTGACATATCCAATATATGCATGTCTTGAGCCGCATGACACTGACCACCTTTTTGCATGTCCCACTAGCCCTACTCATCTCTCCCTTTGGTCCGACCCCGTCGAAACAGCACGTTTCTTTGGCGTACCGTTGGATGACGTCGACGATTATTTAGCTAATCATTTGACACATCCTAACGGGGATTAGGTACCCGTTACAACAACAAAAATAATATGTTTACCAGTTTCCACGACAGCCGCTTCTACGTTACCGCAATTTATCCGGATTTTATCCGACCAAGAGGTGTAATTTTTGCTATCTAAGGATCAGTAAGTTTCAGGTTAAGTTTGATATGATTGTAGCAACATCCACCTGATCCCTATTTACATTGACTCCAGCCCCAACCCGTAGGATTTTTCAAGCTGCCATTGCACCAAAATTCTTTAACAAAATTCCGCCTCCTTTAGGCATCGCTCACTTTACATATTCAAAACATATTGAACACAATCCAGGATCACGATAATTATTTAATATTTGATATGCAATATTGATGGATCGTGATCCACATCACAAAACATTTTATAATTTGAAATTAAGATCCCAGATTGTAGATAGCGGTATAAACATTGATGGTTGAGCTAATTTGGTTAAAAATTTGAAATAGTTCGATTCAAATTAAAAATGTTCTAATGAACTTTTTGAATTTTTTTTAAGCCAAACACTTTGGCACAATTTTTAAGATTTTAAGGTACCGTTGGAAAGAGGAAGTCCTCCTGATTAAAAAACATAAAGGGTTATATGGTCCGCGAACGTTTAGCTTACGAGATATTCGACCTTAAAGTTCAAAAATTCCTCACTTTCCTTCCGTTTTTTCGTTTTTTTTTTGTTTGGATATTTTGTTAAAAAACGAATGAATAATTAAATATTTGATAAAGCAAAATCTTTTTTTTTATATTTCTTTCAAAAACCCTATTTCTTCCTAATAAATTCTAGCGCAATAAAAATTGAACGTGTGGCATTCAATCGCAATTCTTCAATATGTATCACAATCCAAAAGTCAGAATATTATAAAATAAGGTGTGACAAACGCTCGTCACGTTGATACGATATATCTAACCTAATTATTCCTCAATATCTTTATTCTTAACATTTCTCAATAACCCTGATTTCTATTTACTTAAGTACTATGGCAGCATGAAATTATTTTATTGCCCAGCAACCCTGATAGAATAGTTTGAAATCAACTGTTTGCTGCTTATGGTGAATTGTCGTCAGAAGAAGAACAAGAACGCTGAAATTTGGACGCTTATTGTAAGAGTGCGGAAATTTAGAAGAAAATAGACTATTTGAAATATTTGAGCAAATAAAGGGCATGCGTCCAACAGAAGTAAAATTAAACAACCCGCCCGAGGATGCTATATCTGCGGTCAAATTTGGTCCAAAAACTAACCAATATCTTATCGCATCTGCCTGGGACGGTACGGTCAGGTTCTACGATGTCGTCAACAATGCCATGCGCCAGAAGTTTGTGGAGGATATGCCCGTAATGGATGTTGCATTCATGGTAAATAATTAGTGTGCTAATTTGAGATACCAACAAATATTTATGTAACGTATGATTTTAGGACATAGTGCATGTCGTAAGTGGTTCGCTGGATAAACAGTTACGTTTGTATGATGTCAATACGCATACCGAAAACATAGTTGGTACGCATGATGATGCTGTAAGCTGTGTTGAATATGCTGAATCTGTTAATGGCATATTGACTGGCAGTTGGGATAAAACAATTAAATTGTGGGATATGCGAGAGAAACGTTGCGTTGGCACCTTCGAACAGAGCAACGGCAAAGTGTATTCAATGTCTGTGAATGATGAGAAAATCGTTGTGGCCACGTCCGATCGCAAAGTTCTTATTTGGGATCTGCGAAAAATGGAAGAATATATGATGAAACGTGAATCATCGCTCAAATATCAAACACGTTGCATTCGACTGTTTCCAAATAAAGAGGGGTATGTGATGTCTTCAATTGAAGGACGCGTTGCTGTGGAGTATTTGGATCCTGATCCAGAAGTACAAAAGCGGAAGTTTGCTTTTAAGTGTCACCGGAACAAAGAGGATAGCATTGAACATATTTATCCAGTAAATGCAATTAGTTTCCATAACGTTTATAATACCTTTGCGACGGGCGGATCAGATAGTTTGGTGAATATATGGGATGGTTTTAACAAAAAGCGTCTATGTCAATTCCATCAATATGACACCTCTATCTCATCGCTAAACTTCAGTCATGATGGCAGCACACTGGCTATTGCCTGTTCATATATGGATGAGTTTGAGGAACCACCTGCCAATGTGCCAAATCCTGTTATTTATGTGCGTTATGTAACTGATCAAGAAACTAAACAGAAATAAATTATAATTGATGCATGTGTTGCTATATGATAATTTTACGAAATTTCTATGGACATTTACACTTCTATATATACCCGAGAATTTTCTAATACTTGTCCATTTGTTTGAATATGCTGTAATATTTATTTGAAAATATATGTTTGGCTTTTAGAGTAACGCCGTCTAACAAATAAAATATTTTTGATATTGTTTTATTTCTATTAAATTAAAATTATTAATGGATGTTATTTGTAAAGTTAGGAGATTCAAAAATCTCATTTAATTTTCTATCTTTAAGAAGCGAAGTCTCTTTTTGCAGTTCTAGTAGGATGTGTTTCCAAAAATTTCACTTTAATTTATTGCATAACCCAAAACTTCTTAGTTTTTAGGTTCCTCGGAGAAAAAAATTTATAGTATCTTTACCAGCAAATTGTTGAAATTAAATTTTCATTCATAGCAAACGCCCATGCAATTGACAAAAATTATATAAGTTTAATGTAACATATGTATACGTAAATGTTTTATTAATCTAATAATATAAGTAGTAGTATGTTTTCCAACAATCAATCAATATATCTTTTTTAATCTTACGTTCCATTCTATGGCACTTTATATTAAACATTTACGGATTTATTGATATTTTAGCCGCAATTTTTGCAGATTCCGATTTGATTTTTGTCTTTGTTGTACTTTTATATGTCGATGATGGACATATTTCACGATTTAAGCATTCCGAACAATGTGGCCTCAGGGCTTTACAAACTGTTTGACCAAAACCAACTAGCAAATGATTTACATCTTGCCACATGTGTCGTGGAAGCCACGACTCCAGTTCCACACGAGTCTGCTCAGGTTCTTTTGTGGGTTTAGGTAACCACTTAAGTCGATTTACTATACGATGTACATGCACGTCAACTCCAATGCCGGTTACTTGATTCCATGCCGTAGCCATGCATATATGCGCCATTTTTGGCCCTACACCGGGTAAAGTTTGGAGCTCTTTACTAGTGCCAGGAATGTCACCGTCGTATTTATCTACAAGCATTCTCGAGGCTAGTTGCAAGTATTTGGCTTTGTTCTTGAATGAAAAATTAATTAATATTCTACAAACTAATTTCAATTAAATAATTTTTTACTTTATAGAATGAAACTGGTTTTAATAGTTCTTCAAGTTTTTCTGTTTCTATTTCTATAATAGCTTGAGGTGTTAAACCACTACTTTTAAGCCGCTGCATTGCTTCGTAAGTAATTTCATCTTTCGTTTGACTTGAAAGCATAAGCGCAACAAGCTTTTGGAAGCGTTGAGTCTATTCAAATATAATATTTCGTTTTAACATAAAATGGTGATGCTAAATTTATGTAAATATACCTTTTCATCTGCCTCATTATCGGAACATTTGTGACATCCCATTGTGTCTACCGGTGCTGCAGCGTCAGCACGCATGGCTCTAATATTTTCCAAAATAAGGCGCCAGTTTTGCGGTTCCCATTTGTCCTGACTTTCCGTTTTAGCATTTGCTTCGTTCGAATCCAAATTTATATATTTATTTTCAATGACATCTTTCTTAATTTTAGCGCTTTGAGGTACAATGTTATTAGTTAAAGCATTTACTTTAATGGGTTTGCTGTTGGTTGAGGTGGAAGTTGATTTTTGCGATTTGACTGGCACTTCCGATCTTTTTAGTTGGCTCTTGGTGTTTTTACGTTGATTTCGGGTTTGAACGGGTGAAAAATATGGTGATTTTACAGCATCTTCTATGTCCTTTAGCCAACAAATAGTCCGTTATTCGCAAAATGTAAAATTAAAATCATAAAACAGGTACTCACCTGAACTTTAACAGCTTGAACAACTCGCCCCTTTTCAGACAATTTCTTTGCTAGTGCTTTTGTTGTTACACCTTTTGCACTCATTGCAGAAAATTTTCAGTTTTCATTAGTGCTAAAATAGCTAATTGTTTTCCCGGTCAATTGTAGACGTTTATCAGTCACAGTATAATACAAGATACGATTATATCGGCACTTGCTGTGCATTTCTTCTTCTTTTTACTAATAGGCGAGTTCACAAAGATCTAAAACAATTTATCATACAAATATATTCTTCGCAGGATCACTCAAGAATCAGTTGTTGTTGCTTTTTAGCTTCCACCATAACTATTTTCATTGCTCTAAAATGTTTTTTGTCACCATTAAACTGATTGAAGGGAAAAAAAATTGGGTATTCACACACCGGAAGTTTTTTATTAAAGTCTGCTAAACAATTTTTCGTTATACATATTTTCTTTTATTATTAGTACTTTCATAAATTTACATAAACACATAAATATATAGAACAAAGAAATTTTAGAATCAGTTTCTTTCTTCTAATTGCAACCAGAAATCATAGGGAGTTGTAATTAAACCGTTAAAATTTTTCGATAAATCTGGCAGCGAGTCCTCCGGACCTAAAATAAAATTGAAATTTTGACAGAGTGATGCAGTCAAAAGAAATAGCATATTTCGTGCAAATGTTTCTCCCGCGCAAAGACGTTTTCCTATGAAAGAGTTAAATAGTTACATTTATAAAAATTAAGTGTAACAATTGCCGATCCATACCAGCGCCGAAAGGAAGTGACACATCCTTCTTCAGCGAGAGCTTTCCGTTTTCATCCAGAAAGCGTTCCGGTCTAAAAGTTTGTGGATCACCCCAGGTGCGTTCATCAGCATGGAAAGCATACAAGCTAGGCACAACAATGGTATCCTAAATAAAGTTTATGTAAGAAATGCACTAAATAATTTATTGAAATGGAATGTAAAATGCATTAAATACCTTTGGTATTTTGTAGCCCATTAGCTCCGTGTCCACCAATGCTTTGTGTGGTACATCTGATGGCACTAACGTCTCAATTCTCAAGCCCTCACGAACAGCTGCTTCTGTAAAGTGTAAATTCTTTCTATCTTCAAGTGTGGGCAAACGCCCTCTACCTACAACCTCATCTATTTCCGCTTGTATACGTTTCATCACTTCCGGTTGAAGAAGAAGGTGTTGTAGCAAAAATGTCATTTGTACACCAAGCGCTGTAAACGCAGGAAAAGCAAAATCTATCAAACCCATTATGAATTGAGTGCGATAATAAACATCCACTTGTTGCTCCGCATGCTCCAGCTTCATTTGTTTAATATATAAATCGAGAAAATTTCGCTCACTGCACTCATCATATGTGGCAATATGTTCATCCACAATTTTTGCGAAATACTCATAAAGAAATTTATTCGCCTCCGTCAAAACATCATAGGCGCTCCATTTGGGAAATACATAGCGAATCCATGGTATTACAGATAGCATTTTTCCATAATCATCACCGTTGCGCTGAAATTGCATACCCATTTTAATCAATTGCAATACCTCGCCCTGTTCTGAACGTGGCCGTCGCTCATTCATCATGATGTGAAAGAAGGAGTTGTATGTAAACGGGTTAAATAGATTTGGCACACAAACTCTATAGCCGCCGGGCTTTGATATTTCACGTTCATGTGTATAACGTGGACCATTTCGAATAAGATCTAAAAGATCAGTTATCTCCTCTTGAATGACTGATTCAAGTTCAGCGTAGCGTCGACCAAAACCGAAATCCCGAAGATAGCGTAAAATGAAACGACGCTGTTCTTTCCATACTGGACCGTCACGGAAGAAGATGCCTACAAAATAAAGGAATATAAAATTATGTAAGTATATTCACCAATTACTAATCTACTAGCTACTACCATAAATAATATGCTGAAATATTTCCATTGTTTCTCTACTGATTGTTTAATTTGATTTAATTACCTATTTATTATCGGTTATTTATGTGCTCTGTTAAAGAAGTGTGTCTGTATGTGGGAATTTAAACTCCATAAATAAACTAATTCGCGTTTAGAAAGATCATATACACATACATACATGTATATACATATATTCAAAAATGTACATACATTTGAAGACAAATATTTTAATATGAATAATCCCATTATCTAATAGAAGTATTTTAAAATTGTTGTTTAGTGATTAGTGAACAAACGTATATGAATATGTACATATTTTAAAATATATATTGTTATATGTGCATACATGTATACATATGTATATTTAATTTAAAATGTTTAATTTCTGTTGTGTTTATTCTTTGCTCCCTATCTTTTCGTATGTCACCATCAATCATTCCATTGACATTATTTTCAGCAGAGATGCACTTTAGACTCATGTGTAGTTTAAATTTTCATAAGTTACAGAACGACAGTAAGACACCTATTAAAATTTATTGCAATTTCAAACTAAAATTTCCAAAAATTTTGGCGATTAATTTAAAAATATTTTTAATCAAAATCAAAAAAAAAAAAAAAACCAAACAATGAAGTAAAAAGTACTTTTGCTTAAAATTAGATGTGAAAATTTAGAGAAAAATGGTTATTATAAATTTTTTTCAAAATGATGTATGTATTCAGCTAAAATTTGTTATGAAAATTTCAAAAATATTAAATTATGTAAAGAAGCCGTAAAGTAAAAAGTAGACATGAATGAAAAAAAATAAATAAATTTGTTAAAAAAAACTTGTCCTTTGAAAATACTAAAAAATAGCAAACAAAAATTGTCATAAAAGCTAAATTTAAAATTTGAATAAAGAGAATATAATAAAAAGTTGCTAAAAATATAAAATATTTAATAATATAGATGAAAAATATTGAAAAAGTTAGAAAAATATAAAATTTTCTAATAAAATATTTAATAATAATACAGAAAATATTGAAAAAGTAACAAACATAAAAATTTCACAAATTTTAATAAATTATATTGGTTCAAAACTTTTACTGCAAAAGCAAAATAAATAATAATAACTATCGTTTCTATTACATTCATCAAGGTTGCAATGAATTTTTTCAAACATCGATAATTGTTTTTTTTTTGTTTTTTTTTTTATTATACTTTTTTCCTACTCACCCAACAATTCATCCTTCGGTGCACGCATCTCTGCTAAAAATATTGCTGGACGTCCATCAAATTCTCGCCTATTCAAAACTTCCCTTACGCCGTCGTAATTATGCACCGCCACAACGGGAAACCTGCCGACGTGAAAGCCCACAATATCAGACTTGTACCACTTGGTGAACTTTAAAACACCTTTATGCAAGTATTTCTTATTAGCCAATATCATGAATAAATAACTGCCAAAGAGCGGTATGCGCGGCGGACCTTAAAGGGTGGCATCAGCACAAAAAAACTTCAAATTAATTTCCGAAAAGAAAATTAAATTTAAAGAAAAAACCTACCCGGCGGAAATCCTTCGGGACGGCCAACAGCATAGCGATAGGATAAGTAAAGACAGAACACAGTACAAATGCATAAAAGTATTTCCGTTAACATTTCTTAAATACCTCCTCGCGGTTTTTATGACATTAACACGTCGAATCAACGCAATGAATGATGAAGATCAACTGAATTGCTCTACTTGTTGACACTTTGTTTTTGTGCGCCAGCGCTTCCAGTGCAGTCGGACTGCGCGCAGAATAATCTGATCGTGACGCAATCCTGCTCTTTTCTGCAGAGTTCACTTCCATTAATTCCATGTACCGATAGGCCTCTATACAGTATGTGATTGTATATAAATAATGTTTCCTTTGCATTTATTTTTTGTCTTTCGCTGACACGTGTTGGTCCCTTGGCAATTAATCAGCCAAGAAAGGCGAGAAACTCATTTAGCATTTTTTTTTTACTTTTATGATGTGCGAACTCTGTAATAAACGCTTTTTAAATAAAGTATTTAAATTTAATTATATATTGAAATTCATTTGTTGGAATATTGCTTACACTTATTTTACTAAAGGATTTGTAAAAAAAAAGTTAAGTTGTTTAGAACCCTGAGCTGACCTTTGAGCAAAAAAAATATAAATTTTATGAGAATAATTAGACTGGTCTACCCCTTTGTTGTACATCATTCGTCTGTGTATTCTATGAACCCAATTTTTTCGAAATTTTGTATTTAATCCTATGTAAGTAAAGAAGTTTTTTTTTTCTGTTTTCGAAGTTGTCTTCCAAAATCGCAATTTTTAGCATTGACATTCGAAATTCAGCTTTAATAATAATAATAATAATAATAATAATAATAATAATAATAATAATAATAATAATAATAATAATAATAATAATAATAATAATAATAATAATAATAATAATAATAATAATAATAATAATAATAATAATAATAATAATAATAATAATAATAATAATAATAATAATAATTCATCATTCATTATTAATTATAACAAGTAACCTAATAAAAATAAATAAAATTATTGCCTCATATACGCTTTCCATTTATTGCAATAGCGTACTCCATTTTTCGGTCACGCTTACATGTACTCGTATGAACGCTGATGTACGGGTCAAAATCGGTTTTTCCAAAAAAAAATTATTTGGAATCATTTACATTTTTTCTCTAATTTCAACGGCGTGTGGGTGATTAATCATCCTTTTTTCTTTTTTTTTCTATTAAATTACTTATATTGATGAATTATTTAAACTAACATTCATTCTTATCTTCACCATCAGTGTTATCTTCATCAATAAGCTCAACTCTATTCAAAAATTCATTTGCGTTTTATTGTAAGCCACATTCATAGCTTTCATTTGCTTTCATTTGCTTTCATTTCGATTTTGCCATTATGAGGTTGTAGATACCTGTAGCTGCATTTATAGCCACCCGCGAAACTGATAACGGTTCTTTAAGAAGTATGATCTCTCTGGTCATTCACACTTAAGTACCTAATTAGTCTATATTAGTATGTATGTATCTGTTTATTTTCAAAGAGTAAATTATGTGAATTTAATTTAAACTTGTATACATTGTACATTGTACTGTATAGAATATACATATATTTTACTACTATAAAGAGCGGAAGGAGTTCATTTCAAGTATCGAATTATTTTTTTTTCATAAATTTAAAGAAATCAGAGTACTTGTTTAATTAAAAAGGGTGATCCATTTCGAGATCCTTACTTTTTGAAAGAAACGTTTATTATCATTCGAAAGAACATACTTTGGCATCTATTTTTTGAAGATTATCTCTTTCAAATGTTGGATGCGACTACATCTCAGATGGTCCATCCGTTGAGTCCAATCTTCGAGGACTTGTTCGAGCATTTCGACTGGTAACCAGCGAATGACACGCGTGATGTGTTGCTCCAAGGCCTGAATCGAACCGGGATTGTCCGCATAGACTTTACACTTTACATATCCCCTCAGAAAAAGTTTAATTTATAATATCACACGATCTTATTTTCCAATCGACCGGCCTACAACGTGAAATTATCAGCTTACCGAAGTGTTTTTTCAACAAATTCTTTGATTGATGTGATCTGTGGGAAGTAGCATTGTCTTGTGAAACCAAATGCCGCCGAGATCACGAGCTTCAATTTCTGGCATCAAATAGTCGGATATCAAGACTCAGTAAAGGACGCCATTGACGGTTACGTTCTCACCGGCGTTATTTTTGAAGAAATAAGCGCCGATGATTCCACCAACCCACAACTAATATTTTTACTATCCATTTTTTTATTAGTTATTTATTAATTTTAGAAGAGTACAGAAAAAAATTAAAAACTAAAAAATTTCAAAAATTATGAGCTGACGAAGTGGGGTTGTCTCTAAAAATTTCCACGTGACCACACCCATGATTTCAACCCTCCTAGTTATATGAAACCAAAAAAAAAAAGATTATTAATCTAGAATAATGTCGCAATGGCCGAAATTACGGAAAAGTGGGGAAAAATTTTTTTCACAAAATGGCAACTGCCTGAAAAAAAGTTTTTTTGGATCACTTTTTCTGACTATTTTTAATTTTTTTAAAATAATAAAAATAAAAATTTGGAGATGGGGCTAGTTCCAACCATAGACAAGCCTATAAAGAAGACTCTATAAAGATTTCAAGTAAATCGGCCCAGTAGAACTTGAGAAATCGTGGGTGTCGTTGCGGAAAAAAAAAGTTTTGAGAAAAACGCGTTTAAAGTTTCCCTACTGTCTTTTGTTCGATTAGTTCCGGCCGAACCAGTTTGGATGCCGGGTCACAAAAATGCCTATATCTCCGAATTTGAATTTTGAAAACCCTCTTTTACACATATTCTTGAATAGTTAAGCTTTGAAAATATAAAAAAATCGATTTTTTTTTTTATTTCTATACCAGAATACCCCCTTCATGTAAGACGAAAGAATAATTATTTTTTTCAAAAACAAAAATTCATGTTATTTTTTTCCAAACATCTCGTAAATCGGCAGCGACACAGCGCATTCACCCACTTTTTTATGAATTTAATTGCATACCTACATACATATTAAATGTATGTACATATGTATATGCATTGGCACACGGCTAGATATGCCTGACGGTATATGTTTCAAATAGCAGGCCAAGAATACTCTATATATAATTTTTTTGAAAGCACCATTGCTGCTGCTAATGACCTGCGATAATCTGCCAGGCTTCTAACAAGCAGCAAAACACTTTTTTAAGAAAACGAAATAAAAACAAGAAAAAACGTTAACTTCGGTTGCACCGAAGCTAAATACCCTTCACAGGTGCATTTCTGTTAGTAACTATGTGTCCAGTTTGTATGGAAGCTATATGCTATAGTAACCCGTTCTGAACAAGTTTTTTAGAGATTACATTGTTACCTTAAAAAATAGTCTATACCAAATTTCGTGAATATATCTTGTCAAATGTGAAAGTTTTCCATACAAGAACTTGATTCCGATCGTTCAGTTTGTATGGCAGCTATATGCTATAGTTAACCGATCTGAATAATTTCTTCGGAGATTACATTGTTGTCTTAGAAAATAATATATACCAAATTTCGTGAATATGTCTTGTCAAATGTGAAAGTTTTCCATACAAAAACTTGATTCCGATCGTTCAGTTTGTATGGCAGCTATATGCTATAGTTAACCGATCTGAACAATTTCTTCGGAGATTACATTGTTGTCTTAGAAAATAATATATACCAAATTTCGTGAATATGTCTTGTCAAATGTGAAAGTTTTCCATACAAGAACTTTATTCCGATCGTTCAGTTTATATGGCAGCTATATGTTATAGTGGTCCGATATCGGCCGTTCCGACAAATGAGCAGCTTCTTGAAGAGAAAATGACGTTTGCAAAATTTCAAAAGGATATCTTAAAAACTGAGGGACTAGTTTGTATATATACAGACAGACGGACAGACAGACGGACAGACAGACGGACATGGCTAAATCGACTCAGCTCAACATACTGATCATTTAAATATATACTTTATAGGGTCTCCGACGCTTCCTTCTGGGTGTTACAAACATCGTGACAAAATTAATATACCCTGTTCAGGGCATAAAAACACGTGCCAAATTTTGAATGTAGTAATACGTCATGGAAAAGGTACACAAAAAAAAGTCAGGTACATTGACGTCATTTCAAATGCTCATAAATATATACATATGTAGGTATAGGCAGTCCTTTACTCCGAAAAAATATCGAGTGATATGTAAAAATAAAGATTGTTGTTGTTATACTCTCGCAACAAAGTAGCTAAAGAGAGTATTATAGTTTTGTTCACATAACGGTTGTTTGTAAGTCCTAAAACTAAATGAGTCAGATATAGGGTTATATATACCAAAGTGATCAGGGTGACGAGTAGAGTTGAAATCCGGATGTCTGTCTGTCCGTCCGTCCGTGCAAGCTGTAACTTGAGTAAAAATTGAGATATCATGATGAAACTTGGAACACGTATTTCTTGGCTCCATAAGAAGGTTAAGTTCGAAGATGGGCAAAATCGGCCCACTGCCACGCCCACAAAATGGCGGAAACCGAAAACCTATAAAGTGTCATAACTAAGCCATAAACAAAGATGTTAAAGTGAAATTTTGTACAAAGGATTGCATTAGGAAGGGGCATATTTTGAGGTAATTTTTTTGGAAAAGTGGGCGTGGCCCCGCCCCCTAAAAAGTTTTTTGTACATATCTCGGAAACTACTATAGCTATGTCAACCAAACTCTACAGAAACGTTTCCTTCAGGCATTTACATATACAGTTCAAAAATGGAAGAAATCGGATAATAACCACACCCTCCTCCCATACAAAGGTTATGTTGAAAATCACTAAAAGTGCGTCAACCGACTAACAAAAAACGTCAGAAACACAAAATTTTACGGAAGAAATGGCAGAAGGAAGCTGCATCCAGGCTTTTTTTAAAAATTGAAAAGGGGCGTGTCGTCGCCCATTTATGGACCAAAAACCATATCTCAGGAACTACTAATCTAATTAATTTTACAGCAAAATAAAAAAATGCGAGAGTATAAAATGTTCGGTGACACCCGAACTTAGCCCTTCCTTACTTGTTTTATATATGTGATTTTCAAGTAGAAATAAAAGCCATATTATTTAATGTTATGCTCAAAAATTTAGCTTTGTTCTAAGGATAAGGGTTTGCCAATTTTTTAAATAATTTCGGGCAATTCCAGTCGAGTGGTCCAATTGGAGCCGCATGACGGGACAAGGTGTCAATCATCTGCGTAGACAAGCGATTTCACATGGATCCACAAAAAATGGTCCATGTCCGCATGATCTTGAAAGTCAACGCAAGATATTCCGCTCACCAAAAGTTTCCTTCGATATATTTATTGTTTCATTAACTGTATGGCATGTAGTGCAATCTAGTTGGAACCAACTCTTCGACCCCACTCTAACATTCTCAGAGACCAACAACTCATGAATCACGAATTTTAGCATTTTGAAGCAATATAGCATGGTAGACCAATGATTTCCCTCTGCTTATAGTAGAGCACACCAAACTGTGACTTTTTGAAGATGTAACGGCGTCTGTAAAATGGCTTGTGGATTATCATCACTCCAAATGGGACAATTTTGTTTATTAACGTACAAAAGCAACAAAAAGTGGGGTTTATCGCTGATCAAAACTTTCTTGTGATAGTCGAGATCTGTCGCCATCTCGTATTGGACCCATTCACCGAAAGTGCGACGCGCTTGCTTGTAGTTCATTTTCAATTCCTGCAAGAGCTGGATTTTGTGAGCCCGCAAAATACGATCTTTCCACAAAAGCTTTCATAAAGTGAATGGACACCATTCCAACTGTTCCGCGCGATGGCAAATGAATTATTCGCGGCTTCTCCGGTGCTGTGCTTCACAGTAGCAATAGCGTCTTCGGTGCGTATTGTTTGGCGCTTTTCATTAGAGTAAACTTGGCGCGAAACCGATTCTGCTAGACGATTATGTCGATCAAATATTGGACGCAGCGGACCGAAGCATTATAAATAAATTTACTCGATTTGCAAATGTTATTTCGAAATAAGTCTATGAAACGGTAAGCCAAACTGAGAATAAATCAAGTAACAGCTGTCAAAAAGATCAGCGCCGAAAAAAGTATTGTCTCATAAATAATCATACGTCAAAAATAACGTTTTTTCTTAAATGTAGTTAGTGGAACGTTCTTAAAAAAAGGTGGCCTGCACGAAAGAACGGTTTTCACTATCTTCGCAGCAGAATCGGCAAGTGAAGTCAACAAATTATTTAACATTTTTTCAATTCCCCGCTTTCCTCATTTCTACACGCGGTTAAAATTTAACAGTGAGTCCGGTTCAGCTGACAGCAGCCGTCTAAGAGAATACGAATACATAACGGTTCATCCAAGTAGAGGTACTATTTTCAGTAGCCTTTTTTGATACAACACGCGTGTGTCGTGTCAAGATGTCATGTTCTTTTTGTTTAGTATTGACTGGCATTTCGTCGTAAAAATACTTACTTTGAACAAGGTTTAAAAATCGTTAAACTTTTACGAAAATTCAAATTCTGTAAAGAATGTGTTTCAAGCTCAACTTATGGTCAACATAATCGGCCTACTAAGCGTACTATTCGCAACACCATCACCCATCTTGACACCCATTATTTATTATTGGATAATATTAGACCGAATAGACCACATCCAGTACGCAGCAAAGAAAATAAAGCAGCCGTGGCTGAAAGTGTACACAAAGACCGTCGTGGACAGTCGATTCGTAGCAACTCGGACTGACGTATGAAACGACTTGCCGCATTTTACGTCGAGATCTTAATATGAAAGCATAAAAAATACAGTTTCTGCAAGAACTTAAGCCGCTCAACCTTTCCAAGCGATATCGGTTCGCTCTACGTACTCTTGATGAGTTACAAGCAGATACGACGTTTTCGAGCCAAATTTCGTTCAACTATGAGGCCGGCCTAATACTGGTTCAATGAGTATGATCCATATTTCTTCAAAAATGATGCCGGTGACAACGTAACCGTTAATGTCGACCGTTATCGCGCCATGATAACCGACTATTTAATGGCCGACATTGAAGCCAGTTATCTTGGCGACATTTGGGCTCAACAAGATGGCGCCACTTCCCACATATCGCATCAATCAATGAATTAATTGAGAGAACACTTCGATGATCAGATGATTTCACGTTTTCATCGAGTGGCCAATAAGGTATGTGATATCACCGTTAGACTTTTCCTGTGGGGATGTGTAAAGTCTAAAGTGTAGTAAGTTGGAGGAAAACACCACGCGTGTCATTCGCTAGTCACCAGCCGAAATGCTCGAACGAGTCATCGAAAAATTGACTCAACGGATGGACCATCTGAGACGTAGCCGTGACCAACATCTGAAAGAGATAATCTTCAAAAAATAAGTGCAAAATAATGCTCTTTCGAATGATAATAAAAATTTCCCATTAAATTTGAAGTTGCTTTGTTTTCGTTTTAAGTAAAAAACTTCGAAATGGATTACCTTTATTAGGAAATTTTACTTAAATACTTATTGGGACGTCCGTATCTTAAATTTATTAAGTTATATTAAATAAGCAAATAGCGATTTTGTTGGTAACACGATATTCTTTCAAGATTCAAGCCAATGAGGGACTCTTGTGGGATCACTTCTTCATTGGACCCAGTTCCTACTTGAAAAAGACTTCTTAAGTCAAACAATTTTACATTTTATGCAAAATGCCTCAACCAAATTTAATGTAAGACCAATTGGAGTTAAGAATTATTCAACAGTAAATGGACATATTCGAACAAAGTTTCTCTAATATTAAGTTTATTTCATAAATTTTATACTTTTTGAGCATAATTAATTGAGCATTATTATACTATATATCATACATAGCTCAACTAATACGCCTTACGAATATATATACAACAGTCAGCCTTTTCATTTCGAATTAATCAACATATTTTCAAATGTAAGTAACAATAACAAAAAAAAAAACACGTTAGTTTCTTTCCTCCACTTGCACCCAGAAATCCAATGGTGTTACAGAAAGTCCATTAAAATTTTTTGACATATCAGGCAATTTATCGCCGGGTGCCAAAACAAAGTTGAAATTTTGACACAGCGCCGTCGTCACTAAAAACATTATATTTCGAGCGAAAGTTTCGCCAGCACATAGACGCTTACCTAAATTAAAGCCATGACAAACTCTCAATAGTTATTATTATAGAAATTCAACTCACCCGCACCAAACGGCAATGTAATATCCTTCTTCAAGCTCAATTTACCATTGTCGTCCAAAAAGCGTTCCGGCCTAAAGTTCTCCGGGTCACCCCACAGACGTGGATCCGAGTGAAAAGCGTAGAGACCAGGTATCACAATAGTATCCTAAAATAAAAATGAAATTCAACTATACTATTTAAAACTCAAAGTAAATCCCTACCTTTGGTATCTTATAGCCCATAAGCTCAGTGTCCACCAAAGCTTTGTGGGGCAAATCGGATGGGATCAAAGTCTCAATACGCATGCCCTCGCGCAAAGTCGCCTCCGTATAGTGTAAATTTTTGCGATCTTCCAATGTTGGCAAACGTCCCTTACCCACCACCGCATCGATTTCCGCTTGTACGCGCTTCAACACTTCCGGATACAATAGGAAATATTGTATGAGAAAGCCCAATTGTGCGCCGACAGCTGTGAATGCGGGGAAGGAAAAATCGGCCAAACTCAAAATGAATTGTTCACGATAGTAGCAATCTGTATGCCCTTTTGCGTGCTCCTGCTTCATTTGTTTAATATATAAATCGATGAAATTGCGTTCACTGCACTCATCATAGGTGCGTATGTGATAGTCAACGATTTTTTCAAAATAACTGTAAACAAATACGTTCGATTCCATGAGTGCTTCGTATGAGCTGGCCTTCGGAAAGACATGACGTATCCATGGCATTATACTTAGCATTTTGCCATAATCGTCAGCCTCACGCTGGAATTGCATACCCATCTTGACCAATTGTAGTAATTCCGCCTTTTCAGCGCGTGGGATGCGCTCATTCATGAGAATGTGAAAAAAAGAGTTGGCCACGAATGGGCTAAGTATATTTGGTATAGAAATGCGATGACCTCCTACTTTGGAGAGTTCATGTTCATGCGGATACTTTGGCCCGTTACGTATGAGATCCAACAGATCGGTGATTTCCTCTTGAATGACCGATTCTAATTCGGCGAAACGTCGACCGAAGCCATAGTCACGTAGATAACGCAATATGAAGCGACGTTGTTCCTTCCAGATAGGTCCTTCACGGAAGAAAATGCCTGTAAAATGGAGCAAATAGTAGATCTTCTTGTAACACAAATAAGTGCAAGCATGTTTATGACTTATCAAAATTGTAGGCAAATTTTGCTAAAAAAAATGTATAAGGTTCTCCCTTACAAAAAAAATTTGCAGAGACCGGAACAAGTAATAGTCCAGACTTTTTGCGAGCGATCAAAATAGTACGAGGTTTCGCATTATACTGGTGGACAACAACTCTGGCCTCTTCTCTTTCAGTGCATTACTTAATTTGAGAACTTGTGTGCTCGAGTCTAGCTAGGCTAAGTACACTGTCTTCAAACACGTTTTTCCCGACACTGTGTTTTTGAAGTCGAGTATCAAGATCTCTAGAGAACTACTCAGCTTATCTTCATATAGTCTTACACCGGTCTTTGAGATATAATTCTTAAAGACTTGGACGAAGGATTTCTTTTTTCGCCTACAATTATTTGAAAAAAAAAAAAAAAAATCGCAATATTTTCAATGAAATTTCAATTTTTTTATAAAAATGTCTGCCAAAAATCAAATTTTAATTTTTTCCATTGGTTTAAGTTCTAAGTTAAGATTTTATATAAAACACGTATTTTTCACTTTAGATGATCCTGTGAGGAGTTATGCTGCCAACGCGGGCGCATCGCTTCCGAGAGCTCACCCGGAAATGGCGTCGCAAAGGCCGAGTTTAAAATATTTTTTCTAACACTTTCGGAATTTCTTTGTTAATAATGTATTTATGTTTGAAACAATAAAAAATTTTAATCAAATACTTTTTATATGAGAAAAAAATTTTTGGAAAACGCTGTTTTTTACCCAAAACCCATGTAACCCCTTAAAAGAACAGCATACTAAATTTCGGAAGTGACACTTTTCAGCACAAGATGTAAACTTGTAAAAGCACCTGCTTAGTTTATATCTCCACTTTAGTAGTAATTGCGACAGAGTTATGCCATGAACAAAAAACCTCAACGACCGCACTTTGCAACGAAAAACTTACCCAACGTTTTTTTACACGGTGTACGCATTTCGCCCAAATACACTTGAGCACGTCCATCGAACTCGTTTCTATTCAAAACTTCACGCACTCCCTCCACATTATGCACCGCCACCACTGGAAATGGGCCGACATGAAAGCCCACAATGTCGGATTTATACCATTTACTAAACTTCAACACACCTTTGTGCAAATATTTGGAATTCGCCAGCATCATGAATAAATAGCTGCCGAAGAACGGTATGCGCGGAGGACCTGCAACGGCAAGACAAAAATTCAAACTCCAACACATAATGAAAAATTCGAAATGAAAATTTTAATTAAATAACGGTAGAAAAACAAATTAACACACGCATACACGCACACATGCACATGGGCATACTCACCCGGCGGAAATCCTTCAGGACGCCCGACTGCATAGCGATAGGTTAAATATAGGCAAACCACAGCACAAATACACAACAAAATTTCAGTTAACATTTTGAAAGTTTCTTAGGTCCAACTTTGTATCGACGAAATGATGTGCGACAACGGCAATAACCGACTGAGCTGCAATTAATGGCGCGTAAGTGCTTTTGTTCGCCATATCAGCGCCAAATGCGCAAAGATTAAGCAGAATTTAATTATTTACATATATTTATACTAAATGCATATATGTTGTTAGTTTTTAATGATTAATTAATATTACACTACTCAAAAGATCTGGAGGAAAAATTTGCGACTGATGTGCTGAGAGGTCTGTGGGATATTTCAAATATCCTAAATTAAGGTTCGAAAATTTGCCATTACGTACAGCTATTTTTGATTTTAGTAAATGGTGTTGATTTGACTCCTACATGCCTTGACAACAACACAAAAATTACTGAGTGTTAGCGAATTTTTGCTTTCATTTACCATTGCAGCAACCCAAAACTTATATAAAACAGCCTATAACATCATAGGCGCAAAATTACTGTAAAAATTATTTGCGTTTCTACAATTCAAATACGAAGAAAACTTAACCTGAAATCTAATGTCATCAAAATTACATTACGCAAAGCTTAATGGTAGCTACCGTTTAAAACAACAGTTACTTGACAAACAGATTAATTATAATATTGAATAACTAAAACGCAAATTGATAACATTTAATATTAGCTAGTATTCGAATGAACACTCATACTTATAGACATATTACACTATCGTCAGGAAGTTCGCGTAAGGAAATTATTTTTGCCTTGAGTGATGCATTTATTTAAATTCAGAGAATAAAAATATTGGCGAAAGTGTGCACATTTTGTTAATACGGAACACACCCAATAGGAAACTTTATTAGAACTGTGAGTCCGTTTATACGCAGAACCGAGGTTTGAAATTTTGTCTGAAATTTTGAATAGGTTCTTTTCTTTCCAAAAAGCTGCTAATTTGTCAGTACCGCCTATATGAGGCCTTTTCATTTGATAGATATCTTCTCGCAAGTTAGCATGAATTTTTGTAAAAGATAATGCTATAATTTTCGAATATATACGGCTCACGGCACCCTTGCATACAGCTGCCATGCATTCTTTCTTTCAAATTGACCGATCAAAATTAAGATTAAGACAGAGATCTTCATAAAAACTTTTTTTTCTTTCGGTGAAGTCGATTTTCTCGTTTTTGTTTTTTTTTTGAATAGCATAAAATGGTAAGACTTTGTTCATAATTTTGAAATTCTTAATTTATTCATCTAATCCTCGAAACAGTCGTTAAAGTCAATTTCGGGAATATCCTTTAATCCGCGTAACGATTCATGTTTAATGTTAGTAAAACGATTTCCCCAGAGAGGTCGTTAGAGCTTTCTGAATAGCCAGAAGCCACAAGGAGTTAAATCAGGCGAATATGGTGGATGCGGCACGATATTGGTTGAAAATTTGGCGAATAACTCACGAAGAATCAATGCAATATCTTCTTCTTCTTTACTGGCATAGACACCGCTTACGCGATTAAAGCCGAGTTAACAACAGTTGCTTCTTTTCGCTTCGTGGCGCCAATTGGATATTCCAAGCGAATCCATGTCCTTCTTCATTTGGTCCTTCCAACGGAGTGAAGGTCTTCCTCTTCCTCTGCTTCCCCTGGCGGGTACTGAGTCGAATACTTTTAGAGCTAGAGTGTTTTCGTCCATCCGGACAACATGACCTAGCCAGAGTAGCCGCAGTCTTTTAAATTGGGGAAAGTTCTTTGATCGCCATTCACTTGGGAGTGGCCAGAAACGATTATTTTACGTATGACTCAAGCAGCTCACGACTTCCGGTCTTTGACCAAGTATCCTCTGGGTAGCCTAAGAACATCCGTTTGAAGGCGAGCTAAAGTGAGAAGGCGAAACATCCCCTCCGCAGGGTTGGGCGCTGGGTTTAGGACCCGCCACGTAAAAAAGCACACTAATGAAAAGGATCAATGTAATATACGTTGATGTATTATCGTGGTGCAAAAACTAAGAGTTGGTGGAGTCGGCCCTCTTTTTAAAAATAGCTTTGGGCAAACGGCGCACTACACTAAAATGATATTTCTTGTTGACGGTTTAGTCGGTCGGAAGAAATTCGGAGAGCACTACCTTAATAATCGAAGAAAACTGTCATCATAAACTTGATTTTTGACCTCCTTTGGCGTAGTAACTTTGTCACTATATGCGGCCGATTGATGGTCTGTTTCCAGATCCAAGAATTGGGAACCAATCGTGTTTTAATTTTTCTTAGGCCCATATGATTTTTCAAAATGGTTTTCACTTCTCCTTCCGATATTCCAACGAAGCCAGTAAGATCTCTGAGAGTTAATCGTCGATTCTCAAGCACCACACCCTTTATTTTGTTGACGCGTTGATCATCAGTAGATGTTGATGGTCCTGGGTGTGGTTCATCGTCAACGCGTTCTCCACCCTCTTTGAATAATTTGTACCAATCAAAAACACTTGCTGGCGAAAAACAATTATCACCGAAAGCCTTTTCCAACGTTCTAAACATTTCGGCATCAGAGGTTTGATTCCGCACACAAAATTTAATTGAACTTCTTCCCTGCATTCCAATAAACACTAATGATTATTTTGATGAGACATTTCGTACAGATGTCCACTGGCAGTCATACCAACTTAAAAAAAAAAAATATTTCGACGAATGGGTTTTCCCGTGAAATTTAAATTAAATAGTACTAATTTTTACCCACAGTATGTATTTACATATGTGTTTTTAATTGATTCTAATCTGGCTTATCATAAATTGTGCTAATTATGTGATTACTAATATTTATGTAAATCAGCAAATTACCATTTAGTAATTATATTATATATATATTTATAAATTATATATACTATTGTATTGTCTGTGAGAGTGTTTGTTGTGATTAGTCAATTAAGATGGTGATTCTTTAATATGAGTAGGATTTCATTTAAAAATCATTTAGAAGTTTCTTGCTGGGCATTAAGTGTCAGTAATGCAATGATCCAATTAAAATGAAACATTTTCTAATTTCTTATTTAACCAGTAACTGACAAATGACTGAAACATATTTAAAAAAGTATATTTAAAAGTCTGTCTTGGGTCGAAAGCAATTTAATCTTTCAGGCCCCAGTAACACAATTGCAAGTAACAACAATTTAAAAGGTTCCAGGTCGGCATTTTTGTTGGACTGACTGTAGGGGCTTAACACATTATATCTCCAATCAATTTTGCGCTTCCTGGGTTATAGAAATTTTAAAATTTTTTTAGTAATATTCTGAAGATTTATTAATATTTTTATTTAAACCTGCGTTTTAGCTTATTAAACTAATACCCGAAAGGAAAAGTTGTTCTGCAGATTTGTAGCCTTTGGTGATGAGGCTATGTCTAAAAAAATATTTACAAGTGGTATAGTGAGTTCCAAGCCGGCCGTGAACGTGTCGAAGACGAAGAGCGTCCAGGGCGACCATCAACCTCAACCGACGAAGCTCACGTTCAATAAATCAAAGATTTGATGTTGAAAAATCATCGATTACCAATTAAAGACCTTGCTGATGAAGTTGGCATATCGAAAGGTTCAGCCAATACCATTTTGTAGGATGTTTTGGGCCTCAAGCGTGTAAAATCTCGACTGGTACCGAAAATATTGAATTTTTTGGAAAAAAGGCGTCGCGTTGAAGTGTGTGAAACGATGCTTTCCGACTACCAGGGTGTCATGAAATGCATTATAACTGGTGATGAGACTTGGATCTATGCTTACGACCCCGAAACAACCGATCAATCGAGCGAATATCGTGCCAAAAGAGAGCCGAAACCAAAAAAATCGCACCAAAGTCGCTCAAAAATCAAGGTCACGTTGACTGTTTTCTTCGATTAGCGTGGCGTTGTGCATTATGAATTCCTTCCAACCGTTCAAACAGTCAACAAGGAATATTATTTGAACGTTATGCGTCGTTTGCGTAACGCTATCCGCCTAAAAAGGCCGGAATTGTGGAAAGACAATTCTTGGTTTTTACACCACGATAATGCACCATCCCATACTGCCCTCGTAATTCGTGATCATTTCGCCAAAAACTCAACCCATATAGTTTCGCAACCACCGTATTCACCTGATCTGGCGCCGTGCGACTTCTGGCTGTTCACCAAGCTCAAAAGACCGCTCCGGGGACACCGTTTTTATACGATAGAGGAGATTCAAGCCGCAGCGAAGACGGAACTGAAGGCCATCCCGGAAAGTGACTACAACCAGTGTTTTGAAGATTGGAAAATCCGTTGGCATAAGTGCACTGCATCGGGGGGGGGATTACTTTGAAGGAGATGAAATTGATTTGGAAGAATAAATAAAGAATTTTCAAAATAAATACAATGTCACCTTATTTTTTGGGCACAGTAGTTTTTCAATACGATGTTTCTTTTGCTGAAAACTGTTAAGTAGTTGAAGCCGTAGTGGCTTTATTGTATTTAGTGAATGGTATATACCATAAATACTCACCCTCACATCTCTGCTAGATACTGAGCTTCTTCTTCCGGTTTGGCGCGAATCTCGGTATTGCCTGATATAACCCGATAATCGCGTCCGATAGTCTTTTTCTTACTTGGCGGACTTAAATTAGCTGCACATTGTCTGTGAAGATCAAATTATAATAGGATTTCCCTTTTAATTTTTTTGAGACTTTTTAAAGTAGCAAAAAAGTTGTTAAGAGTCTTTTTTATCTAATTTGATTCCGATAATGCTAAGCTAATTTATAAATAAAAAGCCATCGTTCTCGTTTTTACTCATCCTTCCAGTTCCTTAAAAAATTGTATAAATAATTTGATTACATGTATAACTACATATTCATATGCACTTTCATATGGGCTTTACAATAAAAATAAAGTTTAATGTACTTTTAAGGGCAAATGGTTTTTGACAATAAATATATTTTATCACAGATTTTCTTATCACTGCTAGCTAATGGAAAATACAATATAATAAAAAAAACATTACAATATAATTCAAAAAAAGAAAAACAGACCACTGAGCGATAAACATTTATACTAAAATAACCTCTTTTACTAGAAGTTGGTGGTTTTCAAGTTAATTCGGCCGTCGCCATTAAGACCAAGTCAAGGTTATAGATAAAATATAATATGTGGACTTTTGTATTCAAAGCGTACATTCCAATAATACGAGTATTTATCGACCTTCAAAGTGGTTTACGCTGGTTCATCCCTTTTAGACCACGACTTCTAGCGCTTTACATTCTTGTAAACAACCAACTTTGAGTCACCAGAAACAATGCGTTTCAAAAATGGGTCACTTCTTTGAAGTTTGACAAGCAAATCACAGTCGTTAATGCGATGAAGCAAATTTCTTTATGGAAGAACATGAGAAGAACTCAAATATCAAGCTTCGAAATTAATCTCACACGTTTCATGTGTTTGTGAACAGTCGCATGAACAAAATTAATCTGCCAGCAAACTCGAGTTGTTATTCGATAATTTGCATCGACCAACGACTTTATTTTATTCACATCGACTTTAATAGTTCTTCCAGAGGATCGGAATCTAAGCAATTTTATATAAACATACACCATATATAACTTATACACTGACCTACATATATATTTGGCATAAGATTTGTTAGAAAAACTAAAATCATTATACATAGTCATTATACAAAATCAGCCGGATGTTTGAAAATCCTGGTAATGGTTATATGGAGGCTAGGTCAAGTTTTGTGCCAATTGTATCCATTTTAGGCACAATCATATACTGTTATCCGTAACATAAGTTCTGAAATTCTCATTGAGATATCTCAAACATTGGCCGATATATCCAGCATAAAGTCACCAAGAAGTTCGAAAATCTTAATATTAGGTATATGGGAGCTCAATGAGGTATTGACCCAATTCCACCCATTTTGGATACACAAAATTACTACTGCAGGAAAAGGATTCTGTTGCATATCTCACACGGGTGTATAATGTAATGCCGACAATAAAAGCACCGACAAACCAAAATACGAACAAATTAAAACAACGACAAATCAAGAAAACGTGGCTCAAGATCATAACCCTTAGTCAGTATAATTCTCTTTTTGTGCTTCGATATAAATAAGGGCGGAAAAGGCAAAATATTTTTCACATGTCGGCATTTTGATTTGTCGGTATTTTAAGTGTATCCCATCTCATACATTGACCGATATTTTCGAACAAAAGTCAACTATAGGTACTGGGGCCCAGAGTTTTGGTTGGATCTGAACAATTTTTTATCATAAGGTGGCATACGCTAAAGGCATTATTCGTGCAAAGTTTAATCTCATTATATTAATTGCATCTTGATTTGTGTACTGGATAGTAATAGAATCAAGTGGAATTTAAAATTGTGCTTTATAGGAAGTTAACGTGGTTATTGTCCGATTTCACTAATTTTCACAACGTGACATAGGAATATGAAAAACGGACAGACAGACGGTAACCGGATTTCAACTTTCATTATCGTAATCATTTATATAAGTGTGAAGTGATCGGCTCACTAATTATAACTCAACGATTACACTCTTTACGCCCAACAGACACGAGAGGCGCAATCTGCAACAGTATACCATTTCGGTTTGATGTATATAAAATAAAATATGTAATCATATACATACAAGTATAATAATATAATTACAATATTCAAATCACCTAATTAATCTTATGTATAGCTCGGGGCTACCTTCGACAAGCTAAAAATGAGTAAGACTTTTTATTTAAATTTCACGCGAAAACCCATTCGTCAGAATTTTTTTTCTATGTGGGTATGACATCTGTATCATTCGCATGAAAATAATTATTGGTGTTTAGTATACGGTTGTCTTTCTGAAGTACATAACGTGCATTCGGCGGTTTTTACGATGAATGAAATTATTCAATGCAAAAGGTATATTAAATTTTGGGTGCGGAAAAAAAGTCCTTCGGTGATAATTGTTTATCGCCAGCAAGTGTTACTGATTGGTACACATTTTTCTAACAGCGTCGAGACGAACCACGAGATCTTACTGCCATCGTTGAAATATCGGAAATATCAGTGAAAACCTTTCAAAATGCTTCATTTCGACCTAAGAAAAGTGAAGTCGAAAATCAGCCTCGCGTTAACGTCTGTGAAACAACTCCGGCTTTCCAACTACCAGGATGTCGTGAAATGTATCATTACTGGCGATGAGTCTTGGATCTATTCTTACGACCTGGAAACAGACGATCCATTGACCGAATATCGTGGCAAAGGTGAGCCGAAGCAGAAAATAATACGTCAAAACAGGTCAGAAATCAAGGTTATGTTAACAGTTTTCTTCGATTGTCGAGATGTGGTGTACTTCGAACTCCTTCCAACGGCCAAACTGTTAACAACGAATACTATTGTTATGCGTTGTTTGTGCGAAGTTATTCGTAAAAAGAGGCCGCTACTATGGGCCGGCAACTGCTGGTTTTCGCACCACGATAATGTAAGGAAACATACTCCATTGATTCTTTGTTAGTTTTGATTTAGTTCCGTGTGACTTCTTCTTCGGGGAACCCGTTTTGAGTCAATTGAAGCCATTAAACGTAAATCGCTACGCGCATTGTTTCAGAAATTGACTTGAATACCCGTTGAAAAAGCCGTTGGCACAAGTGTATTAGGGCCAAGAGGGACACGACATACTATACATTTTGCAGAATAAATTAAGAATTTTAAAATTATGAACAAGGTCTTAATATATGTATATTGTGGTAGTAGGTATATTATAACAATTTCATTCTCAAATATGGATTACGTTAATGGATAATGGTCTTCGAAACTCAGGTTTAGTTTTGCGTAATTTTCCAACTTTTCGATGCCATTTTAAGGAAAAAATCGTGTTTTGCTTCAAAGTAAGCCTCAGCCTTTATAATTTTGTCTACACTGTCGCTAAATATTTTTCGAGTGTATATTTTCTTGAGGTCTGAGGACAAAATAAGTCACTAGATTCTACATAAAGAGAATACTACAGAGAAATTTTTTGTCTCGAACTAAATTTTGTAAATAAAAATTCAGTATAATTTAGTTAATCCAATTATGGAATTTCCGTTTTATTTCTCCTCGTCAATATTAATTATATAGTATATAATATTTAGTAGTGCTGTGATAAACATATGCATGTATTTAAGTTAGTATTTATATTATGTATTTTCAACAGTGCATATCGACCAATTAGAGAATACGAATAAGATAACTTGAGAGAAATTTGGTTTAATAAGATCAGCAACGTTTAAATTCACAATGAAATAGTACAACTAACAAATACAATACAATTAATCAATTACGCATACACATAATGCATATGTATGCATAAGTACATATCTACAAATAGTGAGGCTTATGTGTGGGTGTTCAAAAGCGATAAGTTCATTTAAAAACTTAACATTATTTGCAATTCCATTTATTTATTTAATTTTTTGGAACGAAGTTCCTTACGGCAGGCTTGCAGAAGATAGGATTTTGCTGCGGGAGCTAACTGAAAAAAAAGTGATAGTAAAAACCGTAAGAAATAACCCGTAAGATCGCTAGTTATAGCCTACTTTTAAGGTCTTGCAAAATAATTAGGCATGAAAATCTGTAACATTATTGTGTATGCAAATTAGTTTTGAGTGAAGTGCGGAACACATAGAGCGCGACAGACTGCAAACTACATCTGTCAAATATTAAAATACAGACGTTCTTATGGACACTGTTATTTTGACAGCTGCACGACTACACGACTGCAGGCCGACAGTTGTCGTTCCCGCTAACTTGAATATTTCCTATATTTGCCAACGGCAGTAGGACGACAGTAGAGTTGACAGTAGAATGGAAGATAGAAAGAGGAGGTAGAGTGGTGATGCCACTAATATGTAAAATGTAAAATTATTCACAGGTCTAACAAACGTTATTTTACAAATAAAAGCATAAAATAGCTCTTTTATAGCTCTATTATATCATTTGTAATAACAATTGATAATTTAAAACAAAAAAATATTTACCAATTTTTATTTAGATATAATTTGAATTATTTTTTTATTTTACGTAATTCATTATTTCTTAAAATACTAAATTTTCTTAATACTTATCTGTACTTAAATAAAAACTAATCAGCGAAATTTGAGAGAAAAATCAGGACAACCTACATAAAATAAAATTAAGCACAATTTTTTTTGCAAATTGTATCGATTCTACATTATCCGAAGGAACTTCGTTCCTACCTGGTGTCCCATGACAGCACATTTCTTGTTTTATAAATATAATTATTTTTATTTAATACTATTTTTTGTTTTCGCTTTAATCTACTGTTTTTATTTTGCAATTACATAAATATTTCTTGTAAATGTTCAAATTTGTATAATAATTGTAAATATTTTAGAACTTTATATGAACTGTGCATAATTTGAATTGCTTTCATTTAGGCTATTTTAAAGTGGCGTGCATATAAAAAGCACACAAGTTTTTTATGTTTTTCTGTTTTGAAAATTCGTTTGAACAAATGAAAAATAACATTTTCTTATTAAACAATTATTTCGTTTAATTTACTTTAATATAAATTTAATATAATAAATTTTGAAATATATTTATATTGTTGTTGCAATTTTAACTTGCAAAAATTTTTATAAACTGTGTATATAAATATATACTTGTAAACTATTAATTTAGCTTGCCTTTCATTTCAACTTATACATATCAATTAATATTATTAACAACAATAAAAATAAATATATAAATAACAATAATATCGAGCTCTCATAGTTGTAAGCCAGCGGCAAAAGAATACTCGCTAAAATAAAAAATTATACTTAGAACAACAACGAAAAATCGAAATTTTTTTCGATTTCTGCCAGATTGATAAAAATTAAGCGGCCTCACCGCTTTGAAATAATAATTAAAGGAACCTTTGAGCGGGAGAAACGGAAAAACAATCGCATAAATCAATTAGAATAGCAAGGAACTTGCCATTGAGGTGTTACTCTCTTGTAAAAAGTTCAATTTAATTGTTGTTGTTGTAGCATCAGAAGACACTCCTGAAGTAATTTTGAGGCATGGTCATGGTGTCAACCCGGAGTTCTTGGCCGAATACAAATCCGGGTCCGGGTTACTTTGACCCGACTATCGTGGAAACTGTCTACTTGATATTTTATTGCTGTCTTTATGTATATAAAAATTATGTGTCATACGAGCAGTGTTCAACAACGTCAACAGTGTTGTGGCGAATCAAACACGGCTATAGTAATGAAATAAATACTGTGAAAATTTTATGCAATTGCAGCTAATATCATCACACACCAACTAAACTGTTGACTAAGAAACTGTTGCTGAAAACTTCCTGAGAAAGTTTAACCGAGTTGGACATTCTTTTGTCACTCGCTTACAAAAACAAAGACTTAATACAACTATGTAAATATAGATGGGTATATTATTTTTTATATTTTTTTAATTATTTTGCGAGGCACACAAGCATACACTATTAATTTGAAAAGTAACTAAGGGGCACACCCCTGGAGACTTTCTTGGATGAAACCTTAAAAATATATGTCTGTACAATGATCTACAGGCGAAAAAAATGTGTTCCACCCAAATTCCTGGTCATTTTTGACCTGCGAAAATTTGATTTTTGGTCAGATCACAAAACTGATGGAGAATTATGCAATATAGTAATCGGATCATTTGTCTCCGTCACTGTCACTGCAGCAAATACGAAAGATACTGATCTAACAAAAACTCGCTTTAAGAGGTTATATACAGTTAGAATTTTCAAAAATTTAATTTTTTTTTAATTTAATTTTCTTAATGTACATATATTTAAGAATACACACAGTAAATTTAATATCGTTCCGGTGAATATTTTCGAAGTTACACGCAAATTTGAAAAGGCGTTTCAGAGTGCTTGGAAACACATTCCAAACTTTAAACGCGTTGTTCTAGTGTTATTAAAATCGGAGACCAATATTACTCGAAAGTTTCTTGAAAATATTTTTAGTAATTAATCAAAAGTATTTTCTCACCGACAAATATTTTTTTATAAACAATTTAAGGCCTTAATTTTTGACAAAAATTGTTATTTTGCTTATTTCTTCGATAAATTACTAGATCTAACATTACTTTAACGAAATCTCTTTGTTTTTTTTTTTTAATTTCGGAAGATCCAGTTCAGAGTTATAGTGGTCACCGCAAAACGTCTATTTTGAGAGTAACTCCCAGAGATCCGCTGTAGTTTCTTTTCAAATAAATATTTTTACTAATACTAAGTTTTCAAATACAGTTAAAAGATACCATATAATATGTGTACAAATTCTTGGATTCACGCGAAGCATTCCGTACGATACATTGAAAGAATATTTAAATCAAGATGATCCACCGTTTAATGATCCAAAAATTCCATCACACATACAAGGAACGGAACGACATGTTCAATTGCTACTTAGCGTTTCCAAACGGGTTATACCCGAAAATGTAGAGGCTGTTGTGGCGACGACATTAGAGAGCCGTGCGAAATTGCCCAGACTTGAAAGTAAAAAAGACTTCAAACAATAATTTTTTTTAATTTCTTTTCTATAACTCACTTAAATTAATTTTTTTCATTTACATATGTTCTGACTAAATAAATTTCTTAAGAGAAAAAATAGATATTATTAATACATAAATAAATAAAAATAAAGAAAAAACATAGCAATTTAGCTGATTTTTTCATGTAAATCACCAAAAATGGTGATTTTTTGAAATGATTGTATGGGGAACCCCCCAGGGGAGTTCCAGGGGGTGTGCCACTGGCATGGGTGGATCGGCCGTCCAAAGTTAGTGAGGGTCGGTCATACATTTGGACTCGATTGGAGCACTCTAACTGGGTCAAAGTGGGATTTTTCAAAATTTGCCCCTACCCAAAAGTTCGACCCAAATTGGGGGACATCAAAATTCGTTTTAGAGGTATGGTTCCTTCGGCAAAGTATCTTATTTTGATCCCTAGAATATGATTTTCATAGAGCAATGGGCGATTTTTAAATTGACCCGCTCTAATATATACATATGCATATTTCACTCCTATAAAGAGCGGAAGGACTTCATTCCAAGTATTAAAGTATTTTTTCATAAATTTTTAAGAAAAAAAGATAGATAACCTTTTGCTTGTTTATTTATAAAGGGTGATCCATTTCGAGGTTCCTTACATTTTAAAAGAAAAAACACAGAAACTTTAAATTTAATGGGAAATGTTTATTATCATTCGAAAGAACATACTTTGGCATCTATTTTTTGAAGATTATCTCTTTCAAATGTTGGATGCGACTACATCTCAGATGGTCCATCCGTTGAGTCCAATTTTCGAGGACTTGTTCGAGCATTTCGACTGGTAACTGGCAAATGACACGCGTGATGTGTTGCTCCAAGGCCTGAATCGAACCGGGATTGTCCGCATAGACTTTACACTTTACATATCTCCACAGGAAAAATTTTAATTTATAATATCACACGATCTTATTTTCCAATCGATCGGCCTAAAACGTTAAATTATCTGCTTACCGAAGTGTTCTTTCAACAAATTCTTTGATTGATGTGATGTGAGGGAAGTGGCGTAGTCTTGACGAAACCAAATGTCGCCAAGATCAGGAGATTCAATTTCTGGCATCAAATAGTCAGATATCAAGGCTCGGTAAAGGACGCCATTGACGGTTACGTTCTCACCGGCATCATTTTTGAAAAAATAAGAGCCGATGAATCCATCAACCCACAAACCACAGCAAACCGTTGCTTTTTCTAAAGAAAATGGTAGCTCTTGAATATCTTCAGTTTGTTCTTCGTCCCAAATGCGGGGATTTTGCTCGTTTACAAACCTTTTGAGCCAGAAATTAACCCATAGAGCGAATCGATGTCGCTTGGGAAGGTCGAGCGGCTTCAGTCCTTGCACAAGCTGTATTTTGTACGCTTTCAATTTAAGATCTCGACGTAAAAAGCGCCAAGACGTTCCGTCCGTCAGTCCGAGTTGCTGCGAACAGCGTCGAATCAATTCTACTGTCAAAAAAGCAAAAAAAAGTAACTCACTTGGATCCCATAATTCGATTTTGAGAAGGCTATTGGAAGATGTTCTGAATAAGTGGATAATATCGAATGCGAACTAGTTTGAAGGCGGAAACATTAAGGGGGTATTCTGGTCTAGAAGCATGAATTTCAGGTAATTTTTAAAGTGTCGTAAAATAAGGCAATTAATATTTTTATTATAAAATTAAAAACTAAAACAAGTAAAAAAATTCAAAAATTACGAGCTGACGAAGTGGGGGGTCTCTAAAAATTTCCACGTTACCATACTCATGATTTCAACCCTCATGGTTATCTGAAACCAAAAAAAAGATTATTAATCTAGAATAATTCCGCAATGGCCGGAATTACGGAAAAGTGGGAAAAAGAATTTTTCACAAAATGGCGACTGCCTGAAAAAAAAAAGTTTTTTTGGATCACTTTTTCTGACTATTTCGAATTTTTTTAAAATAATAAAAATAAAAATTTGGGGATGGGGCTAGTTCCAACCATAGACAAGCCTATAAAAAAGACTCTATAAAGATTTCAAGTAAATCGGCCCAGTAGAACATGAGAAATCGTGGGTGTCGTTGCGGAAAAAAAGTTTTGAGAAAAACGCATTTAAAGTTTCCCTACTGTCTTTTAACCAGTTTGGATGCCGGGTCACAAAAATGCCTATATCTCCGAAAATAATTTGAATTTTGAAAACCCTCTTTTACACATATTCTTGAATAGTTAAGCTTTGAAAATATAAAAAAAAAGTTTCATTTTTTTTTTTTCAATTTCTAAACCAGAATGCCCGCTAAATGTAAGGCGAAAGAATAACTATTTTTTCAAAAGCAAAAACTCCCGTTATTTTTTTCTAAATATCTCGTAAATAGACCAATCACGAATACCTAAGTCTTTCCCATACATTTTTTTTAACATTTTCAATAATTCGCCGGTATGATCTGGATGTTCGTATTGCTAGTAGAGTAATAATAATCTTTTACCTATTAAAATATCATTATAATTGGCAATGTCAGCATTTAAATGAATTAACGAACATGAGAAATTGGCAGCGACTCAGCACATTCACCCATTTTTTTATGAATTTAATTGCATACCTACATACATATTAAATGTATGCATTGGCACACGGCTAGATATGCGTTACAGTATATGTTTCCAATAGCATGCCAAGAATACTCTATATATAATTTCTTTGAAAGTGACATTGTTGCTGCTAATGAACTGCGATAATCTGCCAGACTTCTAACAAGCAGCAAAACACTTTTTTAAGAAAACGAAATAAAAAAAAAAAACACGTGCCAAATTTTGAATGTAGTAATACGTCATGGAAAAGGTACACAAAAAAAAAGTCAGGTACATTGACACCATTTCAAATGCTCATAAATACATATATACATATGTAGGTAAAGGCAGTCCTTTACTCCGAAAAAATATCGAGTGATATGTAAAAATAAAGATTGTTATTGTTTTATATATGTGGTTTTCGAGTAGAAATAAAAGCCATATTATTTAATGTTATGCTCAAGAATTTAGCTTTGTTGTAAGGATAAGGGTTTGCCATCTATCACCATTATACTTTTTCCTGTGAGGATGTGTAAAGTCTAAAGTGTAGTAATTTGGAGGGAAACACCACGCGTGTCATTCGCTAGTCACTAGCCGAAATGCTCGAACAAGTCATTGAAAAATTAACTCAACGGATGGACCATCTGAGACGTTGCCGTGATCAACATTTGAAAGGAAAAATGCAAATAATGCTCTTTCGAATGATAATAAAAATTTGACATTAAATTTGAAGTTGCTGTGTTTTTGTTTTAAGTAAGAAACTTCGAATTGGATTACCCTTTATTAGTAAATTTCACTTAAATACTTATTGGGACGTTCGAATCTTAAATTTATTAAGTTATATTAAATAATAAAATAGAAGTTTTGTTGAAAACACGATATTCCTTCAAGATTCAAGCCAATGAGGGACTCTTGTGGGATCACTTCTTCATTGGACCCAGTTCCTACTTGAAAAAGACTTCTTAAGTCAAACAATTTTACATTTTATGCAAAATGCCTCAACCAAATTTAATGTAAGACCAATTGGAGTTAAGAATTATTCAATAGTAAATGGACATATTCGAACAAAGTTTCTCTAATATTAAGTTTATTTCATAAATTTTATAATTTTTGAGCATAATTAATTGAACATTATTATACTATATATCATACATAGCTCAACTAATACGCTTTACGAATATATATGTATATACCACAGTCAGCCTTTTCATTTCGAATTAATCAACATAATGGGTTGTCAAAAAAGGCTTGCGGTATTTTTATTGATTTTTTTTTTATTGAAATTGAAATGAATTTTTGATGACTCATGCCCAGCTCTTGACCGATGCTACGGCTGCTACTATGCCGGTCTCTTTCGACCAATTCAGCGAATTTATCGCAATTTTCGACGACAGGCCTTCCGGAGTGTGACGCATCTTCGACCACCTCTACACCTGAACGAAAACGTTGAAACCATCGTTGTGTGGTGGAAATGGAAACTGTATCGGGTCCATAAACTGCACAATTTTATTGGCGGCTTGAGATGCATTTTTGCCTTTATCGTAGTAGTACTGTAAAATATGCCGTATTTTCTCTTTATTTTGCTCCATGTTTGCGACGCTATAACTCACGAACGACTTAAAAGAAACGACAATCAATCAAACACGTGTTAGCGCGTAAACTGAGCTTTCCAAAAAGGTATAGCATGACCCGATGCGACGAATAAAACTAGAACTACGCGCTTTCAGTGCCAACTAGCGAAAATACCGCAAGACTTTTTTGACAACCTATATTTACAAATGTAAGTAACAATAACAAAACAACACGTCAGTTTCTTTCCTCCACTTGCACCCAGAAATCCAATGGTGTTGTAGAAAGTCCATTCAAGTTTTTTGACATATCAGGCAATTTATCGCCGGGTGCCAAAACAAAGTTGAAATTTTGACACAGCGCCGTCGTCAATAAAAACATTATATTTCGAGCGAAAGTTTCACCAGCACATAGACGCTTACCTAAATTAAAGCCATGACAACCTCTCAATAGTTATTATTATAGAAATTCAACTCACCCGCACCAAACGGCAATGTAATATCCTTCTTCAAGCTCAATTTACCATTATCGTCCAAAAAGCGTTCCGGCCTAAAGTTCTCCGGGTCACCCCACAGACGTGGATCCGAGTGAAAAGCGTAGAGACCAGGTATCACAATAGTATCCTAAAATAAAAAAAAAATTGAGTTGAACAATACTATTTAAATCGCAAAGTAAATCCTTACCTTTGGTATCTTATAGCCCATAAGCTCAGTGTCCACCAAAGCTTTGTGCGGCATATCGGATGGCACCAAAGTCTCTATACGCATGCCCTCGCGCAGAGTCGCCTCTGTATAGTGTAAATTTTGGCGATCTTCCAATGTTGGCAAACGTCCCTTACCCACCACCGCATCGATTTCCGCTTGTACGCGCTTCAACACTTCCGGATACAATAGGAAATATTGTATGAGAAAGCCCAATTGTGCGCCGACAGCTGTGAATGAGGGGAAGGAAAAATCGGCCAAACTCAAAATGAATTGTTCACGATAGTAGCAATCTATATGCCCTTTTGCATGCTCCTGCTTCATTTGTTTAATATATACATCGATGAAATTGCGTTCACTACACTCATCGTAGGTGCGTATGTGATAGTCAACGATTTTTTCAAAATAACCGTAAACAAATACGTTCGATTCCATGAGTGCTTCGTATGAGCTGGCCTTCGGAAAGACATGACGTATCCATGGCATTATACTTAGCATTTTGCCATAATCGTCAGCCTCACGCTGGAATTGCATACCCATCTTGACCAACTGTAGTAATTCCGCTTGTTCAGCGCGTGGGATGCGCTCATTCATGAGAATGTGAAAAAAAGAGTTGGCCACGAATGGGCTAAGTATATTTGGTATAGAAATGCGATGACCTCCCACTTTGGAAAGTTCATGTTCATGCGGATACTGTGGTCCGTTACGTATGAGATCCAACAGATCGGTGATTTCCTCTTGAATGACCGATTCTAATTCGGCGAAACGGCGACCGAAGCCATAGTCACGTAGATAACGCAATATGAAGCGACGTTGTTCCTTCCAGATGGGTCCTTCACGGAAGAAAATGCCTGTAAAATGAAACAAATAGTAGATCTTCTTGTAACACAAATAAGTGCAAGCATGTTTATGACTTATCAAAATTGTAGGCAAATTTTGCTAAAAAAAATGTATAAGGTTCTTCCTTACAAAAAAATTTGCAGAGACCGGAGCAAGTAATAGTCCAGGCTTTCTGCGAGCGATCAAAATAGTACGAGGTTTCGCATTATACTGGTGGACAACAACTCTGGCCTCTTCTCTTTCAGTGCATTACATAATTTGGCCATCTGACCACAATAGACTTCAAAATTAACCGTTGTATTGTCGGGCAAAAGTTCAAAATAAACGAGCCCTTTGAAACCCACCAAACATAGAACACAACCTTTTTGGGTAACTATCGACCTTCAATGTGGTTTCAACAGGTGCATCCTTTTAGACCAGGATTTCTAGCACTTTACATTCCTGTAAACAGCTTACTTCTGTCGTAATAAATTCATTTTTTATTGTCTTATTAAATTCTACAACACCTTTGAAATATTGTGCTAAATTTTCAAGTTGATCCGAGTATTAGTTTCGGAGATACATCATTGAGAACTTGTGTGCTCGAGTCTAGCTAGGCTAAGTACACTGTCTTCAAACACGTTTTTCTCGACACTCAACACACACTCTGAAGTCGTGTATCAAGATCTCTAGAGAACTACTCAGCTGATCTTCATGTAGTCTTACACAGGTCTTTGAGATACTCGAACAATTCTTAAAGACTTGGACGAAGGATTTTTTTCGCCTACAATTACGAGTATTTGACAAAAAAAAATTTCGCGAAATTTTCACTGAAATTTTAATTTTTTTGTAAAAAAGACTGCTAAAATTCTAATTTTCATTTTTTTCCTTGGTTTAAGTTCTCAGTTAAGATTTTATATAAAACATGTATTTTTCACTTTAGATGATCCTGTAAGGTGTTATGCTGCCAACGCGGCCGCATCCTTTTCCGAGAGGTCAACAGAAATGGCGACACAAAGGCCAAGTTTAAAATATTTTTTCTAAAGCTTTCGGAATTTCTTTGTTAATAGTGTATGTTTGAAACAATAAAAATTTTTAATCAAATATTTCTTTTTTGGTATGACAAAAAAAATTGTTGAAGAAGGGCCGTTTTTTACCGGAAACTGGAAACCCATGTAACCCCTTAAAAGAACAGCATACTAAATTTCGGAAGTGACACTTTTCAGCACAAGATTTAAACTTGTAAAAACACCTGCTTAGTTTACATATCCACTTTAGTAGTAATTGTAACAGATCTATTGCATGAACAAAAAACCTCAACGACCGCACTTTGCAACGAAAAACTTACCCAAAATTTTCTTACACGGTGTACGCATTTCACCCAAATACACTTGAGCACGTCCATCGAACTCGTTTCTATTCAAAACTTCACGCACTCCCTCCACATTATGCACCGCCACCACTGGAAATGGGCCAAAATGAAAGCCCACAATGTCGGATTTATACCATTTACTAAATTTCAACACACCTTTGTGCAAATATTTGGCATTCGCCAGCATCATGAATAAATAGCTGCCGAAGAACGGTATGCGCGGAGGACCTGCAACGGCAAGACAAAATTTCAAACTCCAACACATAATGAAAAATTCGAAATGAAAATTTTAATTGAATAACGGTAGAAAAACAAATTAACACACGCATACACGCACACATGCACATGGGCATACTCACCCGGCGGAAATCCTTCAGGACGCCCGACCGCATAGCGATAGCATAAATATAGGAACACTACAGCACAAATACATAACAAAATTTCAGTTAACATTTTGAAAGTTTCTTAGGTCCAACTTTGTATCGACGAAATGATGTGCGACAACGGCAATAAAAGACTGAGCTGCAATTAATGGCGCCTATGTGCTTTTGTTCGCCGTATCAGCGCCAAATGCGCAAAGATTAAGCAAAATTTAAATTATTTACATATATTTATACTAAATGCATTTAATTGCGAATATTTAATTGAATCTAATCTAGCTTGTCGCGAATTGTGCTAACTGTGTTGGCACTTCAACTTCTGATTGATGGCAAAACAATTTAACAGATTAGCATTTTGCAATCGGAAGCGTTTATTAATTTTATTATTGAATGTGAATGTTTGACAATGCTGTAAGATGTCAATTTAGATGAATTTCTCTTGACCTACGGTTAAGCAGATTATAGAAATTAATTTTGCTACTTTTTAATGATTAATTAATATTACACTACTCAACAGATCTGAAGGAAAAATGTGCGACTGATGTGCTGAGAGGTCTGTGGGACATTTGAAGTATCCTGAATTTGAGTTCGAAAATTTGCCCTTACGTACAGCTATTTTTGTCATTTTAGTAAATGGTGTTGATTACTGAGTGTTAGCGAATTTTTGCTTTTATTTTCCATTGCAGCAACCCAAAACTTATATAAAACAGCCTCTAACATCATAGGCGCAAAATTACTGTAAAAATTATTTGCGTTTCTACAATTCAAATACGAAGAAAAATTAACCTGAAATCTAATGTCATCAGGATTCGTGGTAGCTACCGTTTAAAACAACAGTTACTTGACAAACAGATTGATAACATTTAATATTAGTTAGTATTCGAATGAACACTCTTACTTATTGACATATTACACTATCGTCAGGAAGTTCGCGTAAGGAAATTATTTTTGTGCCTGTGATGCATTTATTAAACAATTCAGAGAGAGAAATATTGGCGAAAGTGTTAATGCACATTTTGTTAATACGGAACACACCCAATAGGAAACTTTGTTAGAACTGTGAGTATGTTTATACGCAGAACCGAGGTTTTTAGTTTGCCACAAATGAAAAGTGAGAGAGTCCTGTAGAGTACATACATATATAAATGACTAACCTGATGGGCTTTGTGGGACGTTGATTTATATACGCGCTCTAGTCTCTCACTTTGTGAGTTATCGGTCTGAAATTTTGTACAGGTTCTCTTCTTTCCAAGAAGCTGCAAATTTGTCAGTACCGCCTATATGAGGCCTTTTCATTAGACAGATATCTTCACGCAAGTTAGCATGAATTTTTGTAAAAGATAATGCTATAATTTTCGAATATATACGGATCACGGCAACCTAGCATTCAGCTGCCATTCATTCTGTCCTTCAAACTGACCGATCAAAATTAAGATTAAGACAGAAACCTTCATAAAAAATCTTGTTTTTCTTTCGGTGAAGTCGATTTTCTCGTTTTGTTTTTGAATAGCACAAAATGGTAAGACTTTGTTCATAATTTTGAAGTTCTTAATTTATTCATCTATGTCATCCCCTCAAAGTAATCCCAATACACTTGTGGCTACGTTTTTTCCAATCTTCGAAACAGTTGTTAAAGCCAATTTCGGGAATATCCTTCAATCGGCGTAACGATTCATGTTTAATGTTAGTAAAACGATTTCCCCGGAGAGGTCGTTAGAGCTTTCTGAATAGCCAGAAGTCACAATGTGGCTGCGGCACGATATTGGTTGAAAATTTGGCGAATAACTCACGAAAAATCAATGCATAATACGTTGGTGTATTATCGTGGGACAAAAACCAAGAGTTGGTGGAGTCGGACCTCTTTTTAAAAATAGCTTTGGGCAAACGGCGCAATACACTAAAATGATTTTTCTTGTTGACAGTTTGGCTGGTCGGAAGAAATTCGGAGTACTCCACACCTTAATAATCGGAGAAAACTGTCATCATAACCTTGATTTTTGACCTCCTTTGACGTAGTTTTTTCGGTTTCAACTTTGTTACGATATTCGGCCGATTGATCGTCTGCTTCCAGATCGCAAGCATAGATCTAAGAATTGGGAACCAATCGTGTCGTGTTTTCATTTTTCTTAGGTCCATATGATCTCCCAAAATGGTTTTCACTTATCTTTCCGATATTCCAACGAAGCCAGTAAGATCTCTGAGAGTTAATCGTCGATTCTTAAGTATCAATTTCTTGATTTAATTGATGTGTTCATCATTCGTAGATGTTGATGGTCCTGGATGTGGTTCATCGTCAACGCGCTCTCCACCTTCTTTGAATAATTTGCACCAATCAAAATCACTTGCTGGAGATAAACAATTAGCACCGAAGGCCTTTTTTAAAATTCTGAACATTTCGGCGCCAGAGGTTTGATTCCGCACACAATTTAATTTATGAGACGGATTTCATTTAAAAATAATTTAGAAGTTTCTTGTTGGGCATTAAGTGTCAGTAATGCAATGATCCAATTAAAATGAAACATTTTCTAACTTCTTGTTTAACCGGTAACTGACAAATGATTGAAAGCTTCGTAATAGTTGCAAAATCACGAAAACATATAAAAAAATATATTTAAAACATATCGCTCATTTGCTGCAAGACCGGCATAAGTCAAAAAAATCGATTTGCCAGAAAACGCGTTTAAAGTTTTCAACTGACTATAACCTTACATGGAAAACAGGAAATATATTCTCTTCTCAAGCGGAGCATATAAGAGGTATTCATATGAATTTTTCACTCAACATGAAGTATGATATAACGAACAATTCTGCAGCATTAACTCAAAAATCGCGTTTTTTCATTTATGCCGGTCTTGCAGCAAATGAGCGATATTTAAAAAAGTGTATTTAAAAGTCTGTCTTCGGTCGAAAGCAATTTAATATTTCAGAACACAATTGCTCGGCATTTTTGTTGAACTGACTGTATGGACTTAACACATTATATTTCCAAACAATTTTACAATTCTTGGGTTATAGAAATCTTAAAATTTGTTTAGCAATATGCTGAAGACTTATTCATATTTTTGTTTAAACACGATTTGAATTCTTTTTCAATACGATGTTTCTTTTGCTGGAAACTGTTAAGTAGTTGAAGCCGTAGTGGCTTTATTGTATTTAGTGAATGGTATATACCATAAATACTCACCCTCACATCTCTGCTAGATACTGAGCTTCTTCTTCCGGTTTGGCGCGAATCTCGGTATTGCCTGATATAACCCGATAATCGCGTCCGATAGTCTTTTTCTTACTTGGCGGACTTAAATTAGCTGCACATTGTCTGTGAAGATCAAATTATAATAGGATTTCCCTTTTAATTTTTTTGAGACTTTTTAAAGTAGCAAAAAAGTTGTTAAGAGTCTTTTTTATCTAATTTGATTCCGATAATGCTAAGCTAATTTATAAATAAAAAGCCATCGTACTCGTTTTTACTCATCCGTCCAAGTACCTTCAAAAATTATATAAATAATTTTATTATATGTATACATATATATATGTATGTACATTAGACCTGGCGTTATTTTTTTTTTGGAATGTTGAGTACGGGGATTGGTCAAATATGTGATTCGATGTAATAATTCATGTGGTAAATTTTTAACTCAATCAGAGTGTACCAACCTGTGCCATAATGAGGTCAAAGTTCAAAATATAGAAAAACACTTGGTTTTTTTA
Source organism: Bactrocera zonata (assembly GCA_037783105.1). Lineage (NCBI taxonomy): Eukaryota > Metazoa > Arthropoda > Insecta > Diptera > Tephritidae > Bactrocera > Bactrocera zonata. Next base: position 244,233 of record JBAWJQ010005104.1, on the reverse strand, counting down.
CTGTTATCTGTTTATTTATTAAAGAAAAAATAAAATGACGCAATTTTTCCACAATTTGCATTTCATTAATATACATATGTCTCAAGAATATTACAAAAGCGAAGTTTTAGTATATGAAGGGAACTTTTGCCTGTAGTTCTCGACAATATGAAGCAATTATTTTTTATCTTCTTCGCTATGAGTTAAAGACCGGTTAAAATCTGTTATTAGTTTTACTTTCCTCTCAGCAGAATCATTAACAGCAGTGACGTTTTTGAGGATTTGAACACATTTTAAATATTCTGCATTTTCGCACCAGTTTGAGGGATCTAAGTTGAAAAATTTTACGTCTATTTCCAATCGTGAAAAGATATTTCTAGTTCTTTGCGTTAAAAAACAACTTAAATCTTTACTTATGAATGCTTTTATTTCTTCAATGCTGGCATTTACATTTTTATGCAGATAAACGCCATAGTCGTCATTGCTTTCAAACTCTTTTTCTAATGCTAGTGCTTCAACCATCTTTCTTTTCACATTTAAGTCCACATTAGAATCGAAAAAGGCGAGACCAACGGACAGATACCAAAGTGGTTTTTCATTTTATCTAATAAGGCTAGAGATATTTTTGGGTCGTAATAACCGGCAATGTTTTTTACCAGCTGCAAATCCAAATTTGGTGCTTCGACTGCATTAGTAGTTCGAAATCAGTACGGAATATAAAGACGCACCAGAAAAATACACACGTTGCGGAATCCATTAAATTGTTTTTGCAAAGCGAACATTTTTAAGGCATAAATCGCTTTTGACATAAACCTGGCATGTGACGTCGCGCCAGGTGCACGAAAGGAAAAGTTCGGGATGCTGCCACCTACAAAAATAAACATGAGTTGCAATAGCTCTTTGTAATCATGGCGAGTGTGGTCTTTTGCTATATTTTTGATGCAAAATTCTTTATTGGCTTCACATTCCTCTGCATTTATAGCACGTAGCACTTCTTCATCCATGATTCCAATTGAAAGATCTTTTAAATTGAAAGTGTTCCATTCCCGCGAAAAATGTTCAAATATGGCAACTTCCGGGCCACAAGATTTTCCAAAATATATTTCAAACACAGCTCGTAGTATGATTTCTGCAATAAGATGCCTGCATGGCAACCACAACAAGCTACGTTTCAATTTTTGTTCCAGCAACATTCCAGCACCGTTACGTTTACCAGTGTTTGTAGCTGTCGTGTCAAAGCATACCATTTCCACCGAATTTATCATATTCATTTTTTCTAAGTAATTATATATGAACTGGGCGATTGCTTCACCAGTTCCACATTCAATAATTGGAATGGAAATTAATTTTTCTATATTATCTGCCGTTAAAACAATAGCTAGGCGTTCTAATTTTTCCTTTCCAGTCATTGCAGGAAGTAGTTTATCGTCCCAGTGTAACACAAAATTTTTCAGGGATCTGAAAATTTTTCGCTCTGAGAAGTATTCATAACAAATCCAAAATTAACTTTTATACCTTGAAATTCTCAATAATTTCTGTACCATGACGCCGACGATATTCCTTGCGCTGTTTTCTCAAACTTGAACAATTAATAACCAGATCTTCAATATTGTGACCCAAAGCTTTAGCTGTTGCAATAATAAAATGAAATGCGAGTGGGGTTGACATATTGCCAGCATCCATGCAAGCAAGCATTCTATCATCTATGAAGCTTTTTTTACCACGTTTTTTTCAGCTCGTTGGTGTTTGATACAATCATCAACTGCTCTACAGATTTTCAGACTCACATTTACTTTCATCACTTACATCATAGTCTACACTCAACTCTAAAAAAAATTAGTTGAAAGAGAAACTTACATATTATTTGTTTCAGCAGAATTAAATAAATACCTTGAGTGCTTTCCAATATTTGATACTTTGTTCTGCGTCGATTTTCTTCTTCTAACCTTTGCGCCTTCCGTTTTTCTTTATTTGCGAGACATTGATGTATAGAAATCATGCTCCCAACACGACCTGGCTCTCTTTGTTTAATTAAAAAGTCTCGGTCCTCAGGAATAGCTATCAATTCTAAAGCATCAGCATGTGCAATATCGAATAAATTGTTCAAATTATCATTGAAATCATTTTCCTTTTTACGAGAACTAGGAAACGAAGATGTACAAAATTTCTGTACTGTTCTCCACTCATCATATAATTTCACCAATTTATCGTCACTTGTTCTTTTGTTTAACGTTGGAATACGTGCTCTTTCCCAAAAAGGCAATATTTCCTTCGAAGCCAATTTAGCACTTTTCTTAATTGTTTGCTTTTCACACCGCACATATTAAAAATAAAACATTTCAGCACTTGTAGTTTTGACGGTAACTTGCTTCCAAGTATATTTTTTTCACATTTTCCTATCAAATGATGTCAGCAGATATAAGTGTAACAAAATTATTTACAGCCATCACGATATTGCAGTATAACTTTTACTATTTTTAATTATTTTAATAAAGACCCTTTCTTAACCACAGTCTATTTGCACGTCTCAGTCTGTCTAATTATCAACAGTGGCGTATGTGAACCGTAATGTATGAATTTACCGTTAGGTGGGCCACTGACTACATTATCTGCGCAAATTCGAGTAATTTTGTTGTTGTGAACTCAGTGAACGCAATTCCACTCAATTCCTACAACAGTCTTGTGCAGATAATTTGAGTAGTCAGTGGCCCGCCTTAGTTCAATGGAATTTTTACTAATTTACTCTTTTCTAATATTTATAAATTTTCTTATCATTAATGGACATATAGAAAAAATTACTGTGCAAAATATTGAGGAAAAATGAGGTCATTACATTCTACATATAATAAATAAACAGATAACAGTAAAAAAACCAAGTGTTTTTCTATATTTAGACCTTTGACCTCATTATGGCACAGGTTGACACACTCTGATCGAGTTAAAAATTTACCACATGAATTATTACATCGAATCGCATATTTGACCAATCCCCGTACTCAAAATTCCAAAAAAAAAAAATCTCATATAAGCTGCGCCAGGTCTAATGTACATACATATTCATGTGCACTTTCATATGGGCTTTACAATAAAAATAAAGTTTAATGTACTTTTAAGTGCAAATGGTTTTTGACAATAAATATATTTTATCACAGATTTTCTTATCACTGCTAGCTAATGGATACAAATACAATATAATACAAAAAAAAAAAAAAAAAACATTACAATATAATTCCAAAAAAGAAAGACACACCACTGAGCGATAAACATTTATACTAAAATAACCTCTTTTACTAGAAGTTGGTGGTTTTCAAGTTAATTCGGCCGTCGCCATAATTCATCATTAAGACCGTCAAGGCTATAGATAAAATACATATGACCGTTTTCGTATTCAAAGCGTACATTCCAATAATACGAGTATCTATCGACCTTCAAAGTGGCTTACGCTGGTTCATCCTTTTTAGACCACGACTTCTAGCGCTTTACATTCTTGTAAACAACCAACTTTGAGTCACCAGAAACAATGCGTTTCAAAAATGGGTCACTTCTTTGATGTTTGACAAGCAAATCACAGTCGTTAATGCGATGAAGCAAATTTCTTAATGGAAGAACATGAGAAGAACTCAAATATCAAGCTTCGAAATTAATCGCATACGTTTCATGTGTTTGTGAACAGTCGCATGGACAAAATTAATCTGTCAGCAAACTCGAGTTGTTATTCGATAATTTGCATCGACCAACGACTTTATTTTATCCACATCGACTTCAATAGTTCTTCCAGAGGATCGGAATCTAAGCAATTTTATATACACATACACATACACCATATATAACTTATACACTGACCTACATATATATTTGGCATAAGATTTGTTAGAAAAACTAAAATCATTATACATAGTCATTATACAAAATTAGCCGGATGTTTGAAAAACCTAGTAATGGTTATATGGAGGCTAGGTCAAGTTTTCGGCCAATTATATCCATTTTAGGCACAATGATATACTGTTATCCGTAACATACGAAATTCTCATTGAGATAACTCAAACATTGGCCGATATATCCAGCATAAAGTCACCAGGAAGTTCGAAAATCTTAATATTAGGTATATGGGAGCTCAATGAGGTATTGACCCAATTCCACCCATTTTGGATACACAAAATTACTACTGCAGGAAAAGGATTCTGTTGCATATCTCACACGGGTGTATAATGTAATGCCGACAATAAAAGCATCGACAAACCAAAGTACGAACAAATTAAAACAACGACAAATCAAGAAAACGTGGCTCAGGATCATAGCCCTTAGTCAGTATAATTATCTTTTTGTGCTTTGAAAGGGGTGTATAATGTAATACCGGCAAATAAAATACCAAATCAAGAAAACGTGACTCAAGATCATAACCCTTAGTCAGTATAATTCTCTTTCTGTGCTTCGATAGGGGTGTATAACGTAATACCGACAAGTCAAAACACTGACAAATCAAGAAAAGGTGGCGTTGTTCGTTCGAGGCCCGCTCAAGATCATAACCCTTAGTCAGTATAATTGTTTATCGCCAGCAAGTGTTACTGATTGGTACATATTTTTCTAACAGCGTCGATAAGAACCACGTCAATAATATAAAGGAATTGGTGCTTGAGAATGGACAATTAACAGTCAGAGATCTTACTGCCATCGTTGAGATATCGGAAAGATCAGTGAAAACCTTTCAAACGGCTTAATTTTACCTAAGAAAAGTGAAATCACAATTGGTTCTAAAATCACTAAATTTTTTCGAAAATCATCGTTGCGTTAACGTCTGTGAAAGAACTGCTTTAAGGCTTTCCAACTACCAAGATGTCATAAAATATATCATTACTGGCGATGAGTCTTGGATCTATTCTTACGACCGAATATCGTGGCAAAGGTGAGCCGAAGCAGAAAAGAATACGTCAAAACAGGTCAGAAATCAAGGTTATGTTAACAGTTTTCTTCGATTGTCGAGATGTGGTGTACTTCGAACTCCTTCCAACGGCCAAACTGTTAACAACGAATACTATTGTTATGCGTAGTTTGCGCGAAGTTGTTCTTAAAAAGAGGCCGCTACTAAGGGCCGACAACTGCTGGTTTTTGCACCACGATAATGTAAGGAAACATACTCCATTGATTCTTTGTTAGTTTTGATTTAGTTTCGTGTGTCTTCTTCTTCGGGGAACCCGTTTTGAGTCAATTGAAGCCATTAAACGTAAATCGCTACGCGCATTGAAGGCTGTTTCAGAAATTGACTTGAATACCTGTTGGAAAAGCCGTTGGCACAAGTGTATTAGGGCCAAGAGGGGCACGACATACATTTTGCAGAATAAATTAAGAATTTTAAAATTATGAACAAGGTCTTAATATATGTATATTATGGTAGTAGGTATATTATAACAATTTCATTCTCAAATATAGATTACGTTAATGGATAATGGTCTTCGAAACTCGGGTTTAGTTTTGAGCAATTTTCCAACTTTTCGATGCCATTTTAAGGAAAAAATCGTGTTTTGCTTCAAAGTAAGCCTCAGCCTTTGTAATCTTGTCTACACTGTCGCTAAATATTTTTCGAGTGTACATTTTCTTGAGGTCTGAGGACAAAACAAGTCACTAGATTTTTTGTCTCGTACTAAATTTTGTAAAGAAAAATTCAATATAATTTAGTTAATCCAATTATGGAATTTCCGTTTTATTTCTCCTCGTCAATATTAATTATATAGTATATAATATTTAGTAGTGCTGTGATAAACATATGCATGTATTTAAGTTAGTAGGTATTTATATTATGTATTTTCAACAGTGCATATCGACCAATTAGAGAATACGAATAAGATAACTTGAGAGAAATTTGGTTTAATAAGATTAGCAACGTTTAAATTCACAATGAAATAGTACAACTAACAAATACAATACAATTAATCAATTACGCATACATTTAATGCTTATGTATGCATAAGTACATATCTACAAATAGTGAGGCTTATGTGTGGGTGTTCAAAAGCGATAAGTTCATTTAAAAACTTAACATTATTTGCAATTCCATTTATTTATTTAATTTTTTTTATAAATATAATTATTTTTATCTAATACTATTTTTGGTTTTCGCTTTAATCTATTGTTTTTGTTTTGCAATTACATAATTATTTCTTGTAAATGTTCAAATTTGTATAATAATTGTAAATATTTTAGAACTTTATGTGAACTGTGCATAATTTGAATTGCTTTCATTTAGGCTATTTTACAGTGACGTGCATTTAAAAAGCACACAAGTTTTTTATGTTTTTCTTTCTTGAAAATTCGTTTGAACATATGAAAAATAACATTTTTTATTTAACAATTATGTCGTTTAATTTACTTTAATATAAATTTAATATAATAAATTTTAAAATATATTTATATTGTTATTTCAATTTTAACTTGCAAAAATTTATATAAACTGTGTATATAAATATATACTTGTAAACTATTAATTTAGCTTGCCTTTCATTTCAACTTATACATATCAATTAATATTATTAACAATAATAAAAATAAATAAATAAATAATAATAATATCGAACTCTCATAGTTGTAAGCCAGCGGCAAAAGAATACTCGCTAAAATAAAAAGTTATACTTAGAACAACAACTAAAAATCGAATTTTTTTTCGATTTCTGCCAGATTGATAAAAATTAAGCGAACTCACCGCCTTGAAATAATAATTAAAGGAACCTTTAAGCGGGAGAAACGGAAAAACAATCGCATAAATCAATTAGAATAGCAAGGAACTTGCCATTGAGATGAGGTGTTACTCTCTTGTAAAAATTCTATTTGGTTGTTGTTGTTTTCGAGGCATGGTCATGGTGTCAACCCGGAGTTCTTGGCCGAATACAAATCCAGGTCCTGGTTACTTTGACCAACTATCTACTTGATATTTTATTGCTGTCCTTATGTTTATAAAAAATATGGGTTATACGAGCAGTGTTCAACAACGTCAACAGTGTTGTGGCGAATCGAACACGGTCATAGTAATGAAATAAATACTGTGAAAATTGTATGCAAATGCAGCTAATATCATCACACACACCAACTGAACTGTTGACTAAGAAACTGTTGCTGAAAACTTCCTGAGAAAGTTTAACCGAGTTGTGCATTCTTTTATCACTCGCTTACAAAAACAAAGACTTAATACAACTATGTAAATATAGATGGGTATATTATTATTTTTTTTAGTTACTATGCGAGACACACAAGCATACACTATTAATTTGAAACGTAATTAAGGGGCACAGGGGCACCTAAACAAAGGTGATTTTGGGGATTTTCTTAGATGAAAACTTAAAAATATCTGTCTGTACAATGATCTATAGGCGAAAAAAATGAGTTTCACCCAAATTCCTGGTCATTTTTGACATGGGAAAATTTGATTTTTGGTCAGATCACAAAACTGATGGAGAATTATACAATATAGTAATCGGATCATTTGTCTCCGTCACTGTCACTGCAGCAAATATGAAAGATACTGATCTAACAAAAACTCGCTTTAAGAGGTTATATACAGTTAGAATTTTCAAAAATTTAATTTTTTTTAAATTTAATTTTCTTGATGTACATATATTTAAGAATACAGAGTAAATTTCATATCGTTTCGGTGAATATTTTCGAAGTTACACGCAAATTTGAAAAGGCGTTTCAGAGTGCTTGAAAGCAGATTCCAAACTTTAAACGCGTTGTTCTCAAAATATTGTTATTAAAATCGGAGACCAATATTACTCGAAAACGACTAAACCGTTTAGTCTCAAATTTAGCACGAGTTTCTTGAAAATATTTTTAGTAATTAATCAAAAATATTTTCTCATCGGCAAATGTTTTTTTATAAACAATTTAAGGGCGAAATTTTTGGCAAAAATTGTTATTTTGCTTATTTCTTCGATAAATTACTAGATCTAACATTACTTTAACGAAATCTTTTTGTTTTTTTTTTTTTAATTTCGGAAGATCCAGTGCAGAGTTATAGTGGTCACCGCAAAACGTCTATTTTGAGAGTAACTCCCAGAGATCCGCTGTAGATCCTTTTCAAATAAACAAATATTTCTACTAATACTAAGTTTTCAAATACAGTTAAAAGATACCATATAATATGTGTACAAATTCTTGGATTCATAAATTTGAAAGTTTTTAAAGAAAAAATTCTGAAAAATTCGTTTTTGAGGCCTTCTTACTCCATATTACCCCTTAAGCTGACTGATCAAGCTGGTTTAAATGAGTGCAGTTGCTACGCCCACTAAAGGTGATATATGTTCATATTTAGTTCGCAAATGCACGTAGTACATAAACTAATCATTTACTATTTTCGTAACGGTATTTATGTGTCTAAATCGCTTCATTTGAATTAATGCAAAATGTTTGTTGCTTGCTTTTCTTTAGAAATTTTATTTATTTGCTTAATAACTCGAACACTTAAAAATAATTTAATAATTAAATAACTTAAAATCTTAAATATGCATAAATACAAAATTAAAAAAGTAAAATTAAATTTTCCTTCCACAATTAAGTGTGTATTAAACAAACCGCTATACATATATATAAATACCGATATTTTAAACGTTTCAGCAAATTGATTTTTCTACAATAAATTGCTGTGTTTCATTGTATGTTATATTCTTAAAAAAATTGCATGTGCAACACTGGCTAACAATTAGTTTTTGGTCTTTTAACGCTTCGTTTTCCTTTTTTCTTTGTTTTTTTTTTTTGGAATGTTTCGTATGGAGTGTCTTTTAACATTTTGTTTTTGTTATTATTAAATTTACTTGTTAACATATTTATAAATACATCTATATGCAATTAATTGTATTTTGTTTCAATCTTAATATTGTGTATGTTTATATGTGGGTATGTATGGCGTATAGTATCTAATGCGTATGTTGCGTTGAACCACTCATTGTGACTGGCAACAAATGATCTTCGTCAATATATGTAGTATGTAGGTATGTAAGTATTTATATTCGTTTATATATATTTAGTTATAAAACATTTGTGGCGCTTATTCATGCGCCTGTGACTCTTGTTGCACCAGCTTGAAGCGTCGTGGCGACTTTATTGAGCCTCGGGAGAGTGACTTCAGTTGCCCTTTCTGCGCCAACGTTTTGCATATGTAACGCGAAATGAGCGTTTGCGGCCGATTCTGCCATTCGTGCATTACCTCTTTGGGTGCGTTTACCTGAAAATAAATGTATTCATTAAAATTAAGATCATTATATATAGATTGATTGGCTTCTGAGGTTCTTTGATCCCTCTGTAATTTCGAGGCAACTCACCTGATCACCATTTAGACGATTTAATAGCGCAACGCATACGACTGCCGCTTTAATGCCAGCATGATATGTAAGTGCAGCGAAAATGGTGCTCTCCATTTCGATGTTGACCACACCTTTGCTGCTCAACATCTCCAAATACTCCATTTTATCGGTTTCGGTGAATTCGCAGAATGCGCCATCCAAACGACCTTGACCTACACAAGTTAAGAGAGAAAATAAATCCGACTCCTTTATTATATAGTTAATTAATTCTCCATACCTTCATAGAAGTCATTTGTACAGAGAGTTTTGCCGATAATCGTGTCATAAGGATCATCTTCACTGGCAAGCGCTTTCAGCTCACGTGCCAGTTTCTTATCCAATTTGGCAGGTCGCAAAACAGTTTTGCCCAAAATAGTCTAGAAGCAAGTCAATTTTTGTAAGCACAAGTTATTTCAAGTAATTCTCAAGAGGATTTTACTTACAAATTCATGCGCATTCCGCATGTGGCTATCGAGCGCTTCTTCGGTGATGATAACAGTACCCCCCTCAACTCCAATACCACCACAAGTGCCAATACGTATAAATATGGGGTCTTGACACTTGGCGTGATACATGAGTTTGATCAATTCGTGCAACAATATGCTGACAGAGGGTGTTCCCATGCCGTGACTAACACAAAGCACTGGACCTACTTTGTACATTGAGTAGCGATATGAATAGGCGCTGATGTCTTCCAATTTTGTACCGGCGGGTAATTTATAACCAATTTCACCCATAATGAAATGTGCAAAGTTTTCCATACGCTTTGGTGTTCCGCCCATGCAAACAAACTGAAAGAAATAGAATTTTTATATTTATTAGAGATTATTCAAATTTGTTGGAATCAAACAGATACGACATATATATCACATATCTCCACTTGGATGAAAAAACTGTCAATAGACCATGATAACATAACATTGAGGTCTAAATTTACGCCTATGGTTCATCTCCCAAGAGTATTCAAAAGTATTTCCTAAAACACTCGAGTGATATCCGACCTTATACACAGCTCTCAAAGGAAGATGTCTATTACAATCACGATCTTGATATCAGTTAATCTTTCCATTTCCTGCAGTCTGCCCTAATTTTCTTATTTTGTATGATTATGGTTATCTGTAGTACTAGATTCAAACATAGGAAAATTCATCTGGCTGTCTCCGGATCGCAAGCCACCAACCAGGTCGATTATGCTTTGATAGAAGGAAGACACGTCTTCAGTGTTTTAGACGTGCGTACGCTCCGAAGTCCTTGCAATCACAACAGAGAGCACTCATCAGGAACTCGCTATACTTTCGTACTCACGTACAGCTACAAAAGAACTCATGGGCCTCGGAAAAGGCAAAAGAACATCTGATACGATGTCATGTCTCAGTGGAGAGAAAACAAACTGCCTACCTCGCAACGTCACAATCAACCACAACACTTACAGGATGGAATCATAGCGAGAGTTGAAGATGGAAACGGGATGCATTTGCAGACTAAAAATAAGAGAGGCCGAAATGCGAAGGTACGAAGAGCTTCTCAAGTTGGCCGAGAGGGGTAATTCTACAAATCACTCATCATCTCCGTCCTGCTATTAGATGCAGAGGCATGGACGACGACAACACCTGATTAGCCGGCCTTACGAGTTTTCTAGTGAAAACGATGGAACGATGAGCTGTACGAGCTACGATGACTAGGTCATGTTCTTTGAATGGATGAAAATACTCCAGCTCTGAAAGTATTCGACGCAGTACCCGCCGGGAGAAGCAGAGGAGGAGCTCCACTCCGTTGAAAATATCAGCTAGAGAAGGACCTGGCTGCACTTTTATTTCAAATTGGCGCCAAATAGTGAAATGGAAAGACGACTGGTGCACTGTTGTAAACTCGGAAGAAGAATTTCCGAATCTATAACACACAAAACCTCTAGTTAAGTCCACTCATATGACGACTCGTACCTCTCTTATGGTACAATGGTGTGGTAAGTGGTTTTATGAACAATTTAAAATTCTATACAAAATATGGTTCTTACCTACAGCTCTTTTCTGGACCATACACTTAGATGATCGGTAACCCTTACAACAACAAATATCTGCTTTTTTTCTACTGCCTAATACACTAGCCTAAGTCCTTAAAATTTGCTTTGACTGTAGCAATTGAAGGTTTGGAAAGAAATAAAGAAATTGGTTTTGAATAGCCTAACCTAATCCAACATACACAGTTTTCCTATTAGCGAGAGTGAACTGTAGTATTATTCATGTTAATTAAATTTACTATAAATTGAAGCATACGTTTAGGCGCGAAAATGGTTATTCGCTCTTTTAATTGCACAATTTCCAACCGATTACTCACATCTTTTATTTTTGATTCGTTTGAGTAATGAGTTGTTGGCACACACATACAAACTTTAAATTTGCACTTAGCAAACAATTTATACGCAACTGTAGAATTTCAAACTTGTTCTTGCCCAAAATAGCCGAACAATTTATGCATATTTGAGCCAAGTGTGAAAGTGGTCAAGTTGAAGGTGAGGCAGTACAGCGAAAAGTTTCGAATTTTAATATAAATATATACAAGTATTCAAATGTTATGGCTTATGGCGTTATTTATTAATGAAGCTTGTTGGTAGATTTTGCATTTCTAGAAAAATTCTATTTTCGAAAGCCTGACTTTGCTATTATTTATATGCATTGCCATCTAATGTTCATATTTAATAAAAATATCTCTTATTATACATATGTGAGTGCAATATATTTCTTTCTCGTGGCATGTTTGTTCATCTTTGACCTTTAATAGCAAAATATACATACATACCTACTATAAATACACATATCAGCGGCAATCATTTTAATTTGTGAATAAATTGTGACACAGTTATTGTATGTTCCGCCCAGATGTACATATGTATGCGCGTGTGTATGTAAGTGAATATTGGCGCCGAGATTAGCGGGATTTAATTTAAATCATAGCTTATCACATCAATTACGTTTTAGTTTAATGAAAGGCGAATTAATTATTTCAAACATTAGTTGATTTGATTTCAAGCAAAATTCATAGAATTTACATGGCACCCCAAAGATCCGGTAGAATAACTCTGAGCAGCATATTCAGCTTCATTTAATATTGCTATATATTCACATACATAGTTGTTTACTATAATTATACTTGCATATTTATTAATTATATATTTATAGTGTAGTAAATTTATAGAACAACATTGTGCAATAGTTTCAATGTTAATGAGGGGGGTTCAAATCCATGACCTGCTTAACAGGCTTCTAGGAAAATGTATTACTTAACATTTTTGCAAACAAGAAATGTTGTTATATAACTGTAAATATGCGACTTAAAAAATGTGCTAATTTTATTAAAATATCTGATATGTTGATCGATATATAGTAAGCAATAGAAACAAAAAGATATCTATGCGGAAACAAATTAAATTTTATTTTTCCAATGAGATAATGCGAAGTCAAATAAGCTGTAGGGACTTCAAATCGCATTATGTAGAAAGTGGGTGCCAAAGAAATATCTTGGGCAAGACATAGTAGCCAAGGACTGTCAGGTGGCTGTACACAATAATCGTGCGACTGTTAACACATTTAGAGCAGTGGCTTGGGCCTCGAAAGCATCGCAGTCTTCGGTAGTACTTCAATTATCGAAACTGCAACGACTCGCCTGCTTCTGCGTGTCGGGTGCCATGCGCACATGTCCGTCGGTGGCACTTGAAGTCATACTGGATGTCGTACCGCCTCACCAAGTCATCGGTCAGATAGCCAAACACACACTGCTCCGAATGACAGCAGAAGGGCTTGGCAGAGGTAACGCAGTCTCTTCCCAGCGCATGAAGGACTTAACTGGCTCTTCTCGCAAGGTATAGCATTGCAAAAACTGTAAACTTCATTCAGAAGTTCAAGGTTACCCTGGTTTAATCTGTTTAAGTCTGTTTTGAATGTGTTATCCAACTGTCTCTCTCTGTTTAATCCATAAAGTAATACAAGTAAAAAACTGTTTGGTCGTTAGAGGACTGATAATATTTATGGTATTCAAAAAAATGTTGCGATTCCAACAGACAACTGGTATAAATAAAATAGTTTGACATAATTAAAGAAATATAGAATAGTTCGCGGTTATACCATTATAATGAGAAGCCCTAATAATGCCTTGCATTGAACTCAATTCCGTGAATTTGGTGCCAAATTTTTGTAGGCAAGATCAAAGTTTATGCATAGCGAACAGATAGACTTCAACTAATTCAAGTATCAGAAATTGATGGGGTACCCTATAGAGTTCTCTATAAATTTAACTTTTGTACGTTAGCAAGAGTATTATATATAGGGTATTCCATACCAAATCGACCACTTTTGAACCCGACCCCTTAGATTTTGCTGAAACTTGAGAATATTATACCATAAAATTGTTAAATTATATTTTTATATGATCAAAATAAAGTTTACGGCAAAAAAAATTTTTCATTTTTGAAAATTTGACAATTTTTTTTTAAATAAATAAAAAAAATATAAAAAAAAAATCGGCCCACTCCGGGATTAGCAGGGATAGTTGTCAAATTAATTGAAGTTTTTTCTGAGGAAAAAAAAATGGCGAACTTCCAAATAATGACGATTTTACCGATTATTTTATGTAAAAGTTCATTCAAAAATAAAAATTTAAGAAAAGGTCCCAAGAGTCAATTTCTACAAAAGTTATGGCTATTTGAAAATAAAAAAGCCATTTTTTTGAGAAATTCATAACTTTTTTGAAGTTGGACAAAAAATTTTGAAAAAATTCTCAAAAATGTTTTTCAAAGGGTAGAAAAGGATGGATAAGTTTCAGCAAAATCTAAAGGGGTCGGGTTCAAAAGTGGTCGATTTGGTATGGAATACCCCATATATAATAATAATTTTTTTTGTACAAATCTCTTTACTTACTTTAACATCACCGAACATTTCGTGCAAATCATGACTTTCACTGCCCAGAGCAAGATGGTAGAGAATATCTTGATCCATCAGTTCGATGTTCGAATTACGCAGCTTTACGGTGCCATCGGAATATCTGAGCGAATAAAAGAATAAAAAAAGTTATTAAAATTTTGAAACTATTTTCTCTATATAGGTGTGTTAGTAGAAAACTAGGCCACATTGAAATGTTAAAACTTATCAGTACTTGGTATCAAGCTTATTTAGGAACACTCAAAGCAATAAAGTATAATAATATTAAAGTATAATAATATTATATGGTATATCTATTAATTAGAAAAGGGTTTACATTAAAAATTAACAGTGCAACAATTTAACTAAAAGCAAGAAAATTAAAAATTCAGATAAACCAGCTATTAAGTGGCTCTGCCAATACCAATATTATAACAAAAAGTAAAATCATTTACATTCCGTACTTAAAATTTAAATTGATTTCAAAGTGTGTAAGGACCTTTCTATATGGCTAAGTTCGTGTCTTACAGCTTGTCAAATATAAGTTATTTCATATATTTTAAAACTACTATTTAAAGGAAATTAGAGCATTAAAATTTAAGAAACGTACCAAAAAAAATTTAAAACTTACATATTTAGAAGGTGTGCCTAGTATGACAGTATAAAAAAGCCGATTTTGTGAAACTAAAAAAATCGATTGTATCAATTCTTTTCATATTTTAAGGGCAAATTAATTTTTTTGTTTCATAAAAAACTTTAATAAAATTTATTCATAAAAATATTTATCTTTTTATTAATAATTTTTTTTATTCATTTTATAAAAAAAAATCAATATTTGTCGATGTACACGCGTTCAACAAAAGGTGCTCTACTGCTGTAGCGATCACAAACTCCTCGATGGAAGAAACCTAAAAAAACATGGTTTTAGAAGATATTGTCTGTACAACAGTGTGGAAAAAATGAACAAAATGACGGCGTTTAAAAAAAAATTGGCTTATACTCAAAATTTTGTTGGTTTTTTTTCTGCTAAAACAATTTAATGATAAACTGAGTGAACTAAGCGGCTGAACATTACAAACGTGTAACTAAAAAAGTATTTGAGATATTCATTTGAATTTTGAGTATGTTATTTTTAAGGGTGCAGACTATCGAAATACGCAAAAAATATAAAATAATTTTTTTTCAAAATTTCACTATTATTTCAATACACAAAAAGCCCCGGATCTGAGGTATACATATGTACATAGTACATTGTAACAAAAAAGTACGGAAATTGTAATTATTCATCAATAGTTTTTTGTCGCCTTCACACTAATCCCAACCACATGTAATACACTTACCTCAACGATTTTTTCAGTCCTCGAAACACTTTTCAAAGGTACAATGACCATATCTTTGATTTTTGAGCGGCTTTGGCGTGGTTTTTTTTTGGTTTCGGCTCGTCGAAGCTCGACCAGAACGCGGCATGTTTCAACGATCTCTCACCATGAGCCTTTTCAATATTTTAATTACAAATTCCGGGTGCTTTTTTTGTCACAATGTATGATATTAATCACCTCAGATCTCATTTGTGTGTTACAGAAAACTTTACTTTACTAAATACGTAGTTGTTACGCAATTCTCATTTCATATTTATTTACGCGTATTTGTAAACTATAAATTTTCATAATATTTATATGTTTATTTGTAGAGCTCAACTAACAAAATTTATTATAAAATTATTATTGAACAGTTGTTCAATCAAAACGAAAATATTTTTGCAAACAAAAACAGCTGATAAGACATACAGTATATATAGTATGTACATATGTACAAAAATAAAAATATATAAATACTATATACTCTATAAACAAATTTGCTTGAGCAGCAGTTCGATTTTATTTCATAAACTTGTCATTGATAATATGTAACATTTCAAAACACTCATTCACATTCAAACTCATTCAATAATCGGCGGCAAACATCAGCAATGTCATTGAAGCAACAAAATTTATGACATACGAAAATTTCCAAAAGCGGCTACTATTGCTCGAGGCAATAAACAATTCGAAATTGATAAAAACGAAAGTGCAAACGGAAATGTAAGAAATTTGCGAATACATTTATAGCCTTATATGCACATTAGGGTGGTAAAAAAACAAAAAATTAATGAAAAGCTTACATACGGGCTAACACTTGAACACCAAATCAAAAAACCGCACTTGTTAGCATTCTCAGTAATATTGTATTTAGATATCAAATCATATTAATCACGCTTTTAAAAACCACGTGCGCTCTTTAATGTTAATGTTAATTTTATTAATTGCCCTTGGCCCTTCAATTACTTATCAGTTAATTAGGGCGACACACCCCCCTTAGCGATTGCTTGCTGACATAAATATGCTAAAAAGCGAATATGTTCAGTTAAAAGATAAGAGAGCTTCAATTAGTTTTACTTAATGGCAACGCGATAAACAAACATATACTTGCATATGTATAGGTATTGGAAATGTGGAATGATCACGCGTCATCACACATTCGATAACAGCAAACGTGCGATTTTTTATGTGCGTATGAATAACGGTACTAAACGTCACATCCGTAACATTTTTGTCGATTTATGATAATTAAGTACTTATGCACATTTGTGAATGATAATGGGTCTAATACTGACTGGCTGACAGATCGAGAACACTGCAGGAAATGTCTAGGACAAGGTCGATAGTGAGGTTACAGAGTCTATTTAAATTCATGTCAAGCGCAAGCATTCTACTCCTCAAGGACCTAGTAACAGAGCCCTATCTGGTATCGCAAAGGACCAAAACTCGGTTAACAAATGGAGCACAGAGTTAGGTCACTGATCGATTTCGTTTTCGCCTTCTAACATAAAGCATAGCATAAATAAATATAATTACAGCGATAAAACATGAAAAAATTGAAAACTAAATTTATAAAATTCAAATTATTCAAAAATAAAATTCTCGTTATAGTTTTGAATTCCAATAATCGGATGAAATTAGGTTTTTTCTGCAAATTTCTTATTTACAAATTCTTCAGTTTTTTCCCACTACATCACTTTTAAAGAGTGTTTACATAAATAACGGCATTTAAAGTAAACTTTGTTCTTAAATAAACTGATAAACTTTAATAATGAGCGACCAGCATCAATTCCACGAATTTCGAGTAATGCGATGCCTCGAAATTACTTTTTCAAAACAAATAAGCTACTGAAAGAAACTAAAAGAGGGGAATTCCCGTCACTTATTGGCAAATATTACTCGTGTTAATATAAAAATCACTTATTTTCTTCAATAAACAACTGTGATTTGCTGTTATTAGGGGCAAGCGTTGATGTCTCGAAAAATTTATCAACGGCAATATTGCTAAATTGCTCGAATATTAATTGTGATTGACAATAATTATCAGAATAACCAACTAATTTGTAAATAATTATCCTCATAACTATAGCTTGCACTAAATTGCAAGTTTAGTAGTTTGACAGCTAAGTTTTTGCTTCTGCGAAATATTCAGATATTTTTTTACTGCTTAATCAACAATTTGAAAAAATTACTATAGTGTTATCTCAGAAAATTATATACCATAAATAGTTCTATAAGTTTCAACAATACCTTCGTTATAGAAATTAAGATTTTATATTACATTTTTCCTCACTAAGGCGGACCCTTCTTAAAATAATTAATATTTTCTTAGCAGCAAAATACCTGCCAGACACCGTGACAAAAATGAATTTAGCAAGATAGTAGTTTTATCTAGTAAGTAACCCTTTGCAATAATTACTATGGGTGGGAATGGAGCGTTACTTTGACATGTTCTAAAAAATTGTTTTATTATAAAATATAGTTTTATTTACATATAGTAAAAGATCGAAAACTAGTATACGGGGTCAAAATTTTTTTTTATTTTTTATTTCCGGACTACATGCTTAAAATTGTTAAACAAATAAATATGAAAAAACGTTAGCTTTGGTTGAACCGAAACTATATTACCCTTCACAAATGCAAAATATCCCTTACAACAACTTGATTTCTATTTTTTAGTTTGCATGATAGTTATTTGCTGTGATAATCGGTTCATAACAATTTCCTCGGAGATTACACCAATGCCTTATACAATAATCAGTTATAAATTTTGAGAAGATATCTTTTTCTTAATAGACATTTCTTTAAGAAAAAATGTCAACTGACCGCAATATTCTCATTGTTAAGTAATGTTCCCTGCCACCAAATTACAACTTACAACTCAACTATCTTCAAAGTAGCGAAATCTGAAGAGGTTTAAAACTTTGGATTGTTGCCACATATATAATATAAAGGTTTCCAATAGGGACGCTACAAAAGTATACGCTATATTTTTTCCCGCTCTTATGACACTCCTCTTCAGTAAGACTCTTGGAAAGATATACGATCCAACAACGAATTATTAAAATTTACCAACGAAATTCAGAGTCAGTGGCCTCAACTTTAACAGCGCTACGTCCAATTTATGGTCGTCTTAATCGTTCTGTCCTATCAACAATTGAGAGTTTAGTAGAAAAATCCACAGGCACAGTACCAAATGTTCCCGTGCCAGTGGGACAAAGAAGTGCCGCCAGAATCGTCGTGTGATGGTGAATTAGGCTAAGCACCACCTTGAAAATGATCCGGATGCCTTCGTCAATAAACAAAATATGCGTTATTTGTCAGGCAGCAATCCACACGTAAAATTACGGTTTGGTGCGGTTTAAGGGTCAGCAGCGTCATTGGGCCGTACGTCTTCCGTGAAGATCAACCCCGGCACGTTATTGTGAATGGGAACCGAATATCTTTGACCCAAATTGGATGATATGGGCTTGAACAATATGTGGTTCCATCAGGACAGCGCCACAAGCCACACAGCGAATGTCACAATCGATTTATTGAAAACCAAGTTTGGTGAACGTGTTATCTCACAAAATGACACCGTTAGACTATTTCCTGTAGGGATACGTCGAATCTATGGTCCATGCCAAGAAGCCAGCGCGACGACTTCGTACAAATATCGAACGTGGAATCGCAACAGTATCGGCCGATTTATGCTTGAAACCCGTCGAAAATTGGATTTAGCGTTTTGACTTCTTGAAGAAGACCCGTGATGGCCATGCTTAAGCAAACAAACATCAGATCTGTTTACTTAAACACAAAACGATATAAATAATATCATTAGTTAGGTTACATATCGACACATAACTACAACAGCAAGCTGCCAAAAATTAAAAAAAAATCATATTTTCATTTTGCATACGTCGTCAATTTCAATTCGACAACATCTGGTATAATTTGCGCAAAATAAGAGCGGTTAGTTCTTTTTATAATTATCTAATATATGCAAGCAACTACCAACTACATAATTTCTACCTGGTCCAAACACAAACACTAGCGTGAAATTCATACTCCTCCTCGTAGTCTTCATTGCAGCGCTCACAATCCTCGCTGTTCACAGCAATTAGACCAGTTGGTGGCATTTTTTCAATATTTCACAGTCTCTTTCAATTGTTTTTACAAAATTTTAGTTAATATTTTTTTAAATCACTTTTCAGGATATATTTTTAAGCAACAGGACACTTTGTACGGAATATAAATTTCTGAAACTTTTTCAAATCAAATGTATAGCGCAAACTAGGTGCACGATTACTACCGAAAGCAACACAATATTATAAGCGACTTAAACGCTTCAAACGCTCAAACTCGACTGATTAGTTTTCGCCGCGGCAAAACTTTTTTATTAAAACGTATATGTGTGCATTGTACATAGATCAACAATGCGGTGGGTCTACAAAAGAGCCAAAAAGAAATCAATCAAGTGCTTGTTATTTTCATACATACGCAGACAATGAGAAGAGGTTCGTATTTGGTTCCACCGCATCACCACTGCAGTCGCCTCTCTGCAATATATAAAAGTCACCCTAGTTTTGTCATCACATATTCCGCACCGTAACTGGTCCGTCATTATAACCCTATGAATGGTTGTATATGTCATATAATATTGGAATATCATTTTGTAATGACCATTCACCACAAGAACTGGCCGTAGCGTAAGCCGATTTATCATAATTAGTCGGTTTGTTTGTAAGTACACAACACTGAATTAAAATTTCGCGGAGGATCTTTAAGGGGTTACATGGGTTTCCTCGGGCAAAAAACGGCCTTTTTTCAATAATTTTTTTTTACATATAAAAAATGAAATAATTTCATAACATTTTTTTTATTTAAAAGACTCATATTTAATAAACATTTTGAAAAATTTTCAGAAAAAATATCAAAATGGCAGTCATTACGACGCCATTTCCGGCAGTCCCTCGGAAAAAAGGTGCATCCGCGTTGTCAGCAGAACTTCTTTCAGGATCATCAGAAATAAAAATAAAAAATACGTGTTTTAGTAAATACCATAAACTAGGTATTGGACGAAGGAAAAAAAATGAAAATTGGATTTTTGGCAGACGTTTTTATAAAAAAATGCAAATTTCGATGAAAATTTCTCGACTTCTTTTTTTTTAAGTTGTAATTAAAAAAAAAACCTCCTTCATTCAAGACCTTGTAAATGATATCTCGAAACCTGTGTAAAATTTCATCAATATCGGTTCAGTAGTTCGCGAGAAATCTCGACAACCGACTTTGAAAACATGGTTTTGAGAAAAACGCGTTTAAAGACGGCGCAGTTAGCCTTGCTAGCTGCAAGCGCACAAGTTTTCAAAGGCCGTATCTCCGAAACTAATAGTCGGATCAACTTGAAAATTTAGGACAATATTCTAGAGATTAATAAGACAAAAAATTTTCGATTTTTTGAAACTGTCAAACAACTTTCGATAGGGTGAAGTATTACGTGTGGAGTGGTTGTGGTTGTTCGAATACGTAATTTTTATGGATGCTTTTTAGAATGTGTTTTTTTGTTAATTTTTTTTTATTAATCTCCTTAAACTCAATAAAATAATCAAGTCGCTAAAGCAAAAAATTACAGAGTTTTATTATTTTGAATAGTCCAATTTTAACTACTCAAATGGTAACCAGTCTAGAACTGGTTCTTCTCAAACAATTTGTCGTTTCACCACTATCGGTTTTGATTACCTTTGTTCGTATTTCTCGCACAGCTGTACGGTGGTATGAGTAGTTGAATAATCGCAATTACTTTGAGCCGGCAAACAGCTGTGCAGATTTTCTGTTCTCTATCCACATGAAAACAGCTGTATTGTTACTTAACTACTTCTAATTTCTATTTTAGGGGTTGTATGCAAAAAAAAAAAAAATGAAGAATGCCCTTATAGTTGAGAACACGGTTCTAGAACTATGCTTCTTAAGGTGATTTATTTTCTTTTCTCCCCGCTTTTTCGTGATCTCTTTTGTATTAATTCTATATGTACGTACAGTGCACAAAGAGGGGTTTTGACCCATGTACACGGCAGAAAATCGTTATGCTCCAAGTATAATTAAACCAGTTTTTCTCGCAAACCATTGTTTAATAGGCAAAAGTTTTCAATACTTTATTTTTGTTTTTGGTATAAAAAATTTCGATTTTTCGAAAGACGTTTTTAAATTATGCCGACATTTTTGTTATTGTAGGAAAACCCCAGCTGTTCATAAATGGAAAATTTACTTGGTGCTAGAGAAATAAAGCTATGGTTCAATCAGTTTGTTGTTGTCGAACGCCGACTCATTAGCCGTCTTCGATTCGCCACTTCTCTACTCGTTGCGCTTGAACTGCGCTGTTTGTCAAAATCTCGTGTGATGGTATATACGCGGACTGGTCCCTAAGTTTTTGATATAACGAGCTGAAACTTCGCTCACATCGTTTTCTTCCCAAGAAACTGCTCATTTGTAGGAACCGTCAATATCAGACTGTTCGGAAAACATTTTTATTTGACGAGATATCGTGTAGAAATTTGGAAGGGTTTTCGTTTCAAAGCAAGAAGAAATTGTTCAGATCATGTAACTATAACATATAGCTGCTATGCAAAATGATGAATCAAAATGCAGTCCTCGTATGGAAAACTTCGTATTTGACGAGCTATTGTTCAGATCGGACTACCGTAAAATATATCAACACAATCTGACCGATCAAAATCAAATTAAATATATTTTTATTCCCTTTTTTCTTGTTTCTTTCATTTATTTTCAGTGTATTATTTTACGCGCTCATTTACGTGCCTGTTGATTGAAGTCTAGCTACATATGTGTGCATGTATATGCTTGCATATTTTTTTGCTCAAATTATATAATTAACATTTATTCTGAAATTATCAGCCACCAACTGGTTTTATTTCGGCATTCCACAAGAAAACCGGTTAACTTGCAATATAGAACTTATTATTTCTTCTAAAAGGAGGCCGAATGTACTTATTATGCATGTAGTAGTGTAGTAGATACATATACATATGTATATACACTTATGTACTCAATATTTTATCTTTTTTCGCAATCAGGTCTCTTTGAGTCTGTCAATTTAACCGCTACACACGGACAACTTAATAGGTAGCAGAAATGGTTTTCAATTTTTTTTTTTTATTTTTATTTTATTTTTAAAAAGTTAAAATGTGTTTAGTCACTCTATTATAAAAAAAAGTAGATAGGATTATTGAATATAGTTAAGTCTACCTCATTATGGCACACAATTTTTTTCCATTCAAAGTACTGAACTTTGTGGCAATATTTGCCAATAAAACGTTATCAAATCGGTTCGGACTGGGTGTACCTTTGTGTCAAATTTGAGTGCAAGTAGAACAGACAATATTCATAACTAACTTCACTTTTCAACCTTATATATAATTAATTTTTTTATACAATAATAAAGTACTTTTTTTGTTTTTGCATTTCAAAATTAATTTCGTACTAGTAATAAATTTTCAAAAAAGTGAAAATATATTAAAATAAATTTAATAATGTATAATTTAAATAATAAATTACAAAATCTTTCTTAGAGGGTATACCAGATAAGAGCTAAATGATATTTGATTTCAAAAGTACATAATCTCTCGCTCTCCGCTTTTTATTAGCAGGTAACACGAAACCTGTGAATATCAAACAGAGGGGCTCGACTCTGCTAACAATTCACATACATACATACATATGTAATTATACTATTTATGATGGTTTGTGAAAAAGTTTCTCAGATTGCTTTTGTTTACTTGCATATACACATATTCTTATACATAAGTAAGTATGTACACATCAACATGAAAGCAAAAAGGTACACATTTTTTTTTTTTATATATATACCTTAGATGTATATACACATTTTTATTGGAATTGGCTTAAATATATATACATATACCGTATTTTGCACGTCTTTTCCATATATACATATACAATATACATACATATGTATATGTATGTATTATACATAATGTGTACGTATCGGTGCTCATTCATTATTTTTACTGTTAACTATTAAAATACATGAGTCAGCTCTTTAAGCACACTTGAAGAGTAGATAAAGTACCGAAGAAATGTTGGCATAATGCATTGTTTACGTTTTTTGCTTCATTTATCATATTTTGTACGCTGAAGTATAAAACTTCTCATTAATCAACTACTTAATAACTAGTTTACAACTAGTATGAAACAGAACCGAACTAATCAGTCAACGGTCTTTTTCTTATGCAAATAATTAGATTGACTAAATTTCGCCTTGTCAGATTTCGTTCAGGTTTACATTAGAAATATATACATAAGTTCCGTTTCGTACTAGTCGAAAATAGATATAATCAGTTTAGGCACGTTAGTTTAAAGGATCGAGCTATGTGTAGAATTTCTTGCAAGTGAGGAAAGTACTTTGAGCGCCATTCACTTAGGAGTGGCCAGAAACGATTCTTTTACACAAGGCGCAAGCGGCTCACGACTTCCGGTTTTAGACCAAGTATCCTCTGTAATCAAAAAACATCCGTTTGAAGGTGAGCTAAAGTGAGAAGGCGAAACATACCCCATCAAGATTGTGCGCTGTTCTTGTAACCGGCCTCATACAAAAATGCCCCCAACGAAAAATACCAAAACAGCCTCGGATGAGAGACCCTCCTTTTGACGACGAACAATAGTCTTTTTACAATCTCTAGAATAATTTCACTTTCGATTTTACTCTGATTCAGTCCATGTCTGATTTTATTTTGGAAAGCACTGATTTACCGAAGTTTTCTCTTTTGACATGTCTTTTTATTTCTTTATCTTTTCTTATTTTTTTCTTAAAATATTTATCACCAGCGATTTACTATCACAACGAGGAATTAATTTCCTAAGAGTAATTTGGTAGAAAAGATGTAAACTCCAATTACAGGCCTATTTCTGAACTCTCTACTATTTCAAAAATTTCCGATGGTTCTGTTAAAAATAAGTTATTTTTTGCAGTCAAATAAATCATTAATGGTTTTGTTTATGAACGCTGTACTGTGTCAATTTTGGCTGTTTTTAGTGATTATTGCATGCCTGCCTTCTCCGCTGGATTTCAAGTACAATATGTGTACACAGATTTCTCGAAAGATTTTGATAAAGTTGCACACAATATTCTAATAATAACATTATTCTTTTTAGGATTTCACTCTGTCTTCTTGTAGTGTATTGGCGATGGTACAAAGATCCCAATCAAGTTCTTGTACGGAAAATTTTTTTGTTTTATACTTTCCTCAAAAATGGCATTAGTTTTTGTGCTGGGCAGCACTACAATCTCCGAATATATTGTTCAGATCGGATTACCGTAGCAAACTGGCGGCTGAAAATCAGGACAAAGATGTTTTGCTCTTTTATGCTAAACGAAATGCACTTGTGAAGATCGCAGCCGAAGTTGACGTATTTTTTTGTTGTAACGTAAATTGCTCATAAATACATTTGTACATATTAGCTGACATTATAATGGGTTGTCAAAAAAGTGTTGAGGTATTTTTATTGAATCAATTCGTGTGGCACCCATACATCGGGCTTTTTAGTGACTCCAAGCTTCTTCAAATGGTTTATAACGGTTTGATGACTACTATGCCGGTCTCTTTCGACCAATTCAGCGATTTTATCGCAATTTTCGACGACAGGCCTTCCGGAGCGTGGCGCATCTTCGACCACCTCTACACCAGAACGAAACTGTATCGGGTCCATGAACTGCACAAATCTTATTGGCGGCTTGGGATGCATTTTTGCCTTTATCGTAGTAGTACTGTAAAATATGCCGTATTTTTTCTTTATTTTGCTCCATGTTTGCGACGCTATAACTCACGAACGACTTAAAAGAAACGACAATCAATCAAACACGTGTTAGCGCGTGAAATGAGCTTTCCAAAAAGATAGAGCATGACCCGATGCCACGAACAAAACTTGAACTACGCGCTTTCAGCGCCAACTAGCGAAATTACCGCAAGACTTTTTTGACAACCTAATATGTCATATGGAAACTGTAAATCGACTTATGCTCATAAATATGTACATTGATACACGAATTCTTATTCATCCGTGGCTGCTAATACGTGCTTTGGCACAATATTAAATATCAGCTTTATACAAGAATAATTTCTTAGAATTCATTAGTCGACTTGATAAGATGAAGATGCATGTGTAAACGTAAAAATAAATAATTTTAATTAAAAATAGTCATTACTTGTACACAGTTATAATTTCAATAATAAACATCAATCTGTATGTACTCGTATGTATTATGAAGATTTCACTTCATAACATCAATGTCTTATGAATGTCAATATCTTACATAACGTCTAAAAATCGCCTTGTCTTTACACTCTACTTGAATAGTCGAAGATATGCACTTTCAATTGGTTAATGTCATAGATCTTATGTAATAATACACGCGCGGTTGCATACATTCCTTCATTCATAATATTTATGCATATACCAATACAATATGATTAATTGAGTCGCACAGTTGCCCGACAAACATCCCTGATATTGCAAATGAAGAAAAAGCTGATTAAATCAGCACGATTCAATTTTCTTACATATCTACAAACGTCATAGTGACGTAGTTTTTTATTAAGTACACCCATTTACTGTTGCGTACAATTGCAATGGAATTACCTGGCAGGGAAATACGCTGGTGTCAAACTGGTTAGGTTCTGATTCCCTATACATCATAACTAGTTTTAAGTTTTGCTCTTTTCCTCGTGAGCAGTTCTCGAATTTAACATTGCAAATCGCACTAAGTCTCAAGTTATTTCATTGAATTTTTCCCCTCCCTTTTCATTAATTCCGAATTGAAGTTGAAATTTCATCAGTAATAATTAACTATGGCTCTTCAAACTATCAGATTCTGGTTCGAAAATGAGGAAATTACTCTTCCTTTGAAGTACGTATTCTATTCAACAGCGCTCGTTTCTCTGTAGACCTGTTACAAGTTTAGAATCTAAACTTTAGATATATATAATAGTATTACGAGTTTATCTGTTGCACATGCCCATTGTGCATTCATTCATATAAATTAACTTGTGCTCAATTTAAAATGTACGTTAGTATGGAGGTCCGAACGCTACTCAATTAATTTGAAAGCTTCATTATTTTCTCTCAATATTCAATTATTACAGTATGCTTATTTCGCTTATTAATGAAGTCCTGTTCAATTACTGAATACCCAGTAGTAAGTTGTATAGTCTCGTACTTGCTCTATCTCTACCTTTCTTCAAACGAAGAAAATAACTACATATATAGTACAGTGCTTTTTCTGATGATTTTGTTACCTGTGACTTTGAACTCAATGAAAGTTAACATATTCGAGTTAAGAAAATATTACAGTATAGTCCCAATAATTATATTCTGTCTAAAACCATACCTGGCGACTATTAAGTTCTCAGGACGCCTTTCATCGGAAAACAACTAGGACTGTCGATTGATATCAGTTGGCATCTTTTGAGATGCAAATGACATTGACTTAAAAAATCAATTTTATTTTGCTATCGCCCACAAAATATTCACGGTTTTTCGTGATGGGTAATGATGTTATTGTTTTTGTGACTTTTCTGGAACGGGTGTACCATTTAAGATGATACGATTACAATATTTTAGTTAAGGTTTTAAAACTCGCCTATGACAGTGACAGGTGATGAATAGTGGGATTTACGCTTATGCGTCGGAAAGTAAAGAGCAGTCGACTGTATGTGTGTTTCAAAATGAGCCGAATCCAACCAAAGCTGTTCGTGTACGATGGACTTCCAAGCAAATGGTTGTCTGTTTTTTGGAAAAACTGGACATGTCGCAACCATACAATCGAAACAACGCAGAACAGTAAATTCTGAGTGATGTACAACCATTTGTTTGCCAGTTGTCTTTCAAGAAATCTGGAAAACCAACCTCCGTCGACGGTGAAGAGGCGATTGATACGTTCAGAACACATGTTTTGGAGATACCTCAATCAGAGTGGTAAAATTGCTTCCTTAATTGGTTCAAACGCATGCCACAGTGTTTTGCTCTTAAAGGATAATAATTTTAAAAGTAATAAAGCGATTTTCGATTATTAATTTATGTTTTCAAGTTTTAGTCCCGAAGTGAGGTTATCTTGCAATAGCTTCGTCACTTTAACCATTTTAAACTCTGACCATACAAATGACCCTTCTTCTCCATGTGTAGCCAGATATTTCGTTATTTATTAGCGCACTTATATCTTCTATAGGGTTATCCAACCAGCTTGTTTGTTTTTGTAAACGTGTAGTTAATGGAATTTTAATCTGAAACTGACCTTGTTAATGAATTCAGCAGTCGCCACTTTAAGACAATTATTAAAAATATTTCTTATGTGTACATTTAATAATGTAGATTTATATCGGTGAAGTATTAAAGATTTTTGCATTTCTAAAATTTTAGTTCTCAACGTGGTTAACAATGGAGAAAATAAAGAATATTGAGTTGAGTACTAATGGCATATTACTGTTATTCCTTACAATTCCGTCCCGAGTATTGAAAACCACCGAATCGTAAAAACTGGAAACATTAACATTCCCTATTGTAAATGTATGTGTGTATGTATTATTAAGTTCAACATTGAAAATTGATCAAGCAATATTTGTCTTATTTCCCAGTTCCATAATTTTATTCATAAAGTCATTCAACGCAGCTGAGGATAAAGATATAAAGCAACAAAAGGAAGGGGAATCAATTAAAATATGCAAATGAAAAGAACCGTCAGTGTCCTCATGGCGCACCGCAGGATTTTCCAAGTAAAGTACATAATCTATGAGTGCGGTATGATATTTACATATGCAAAGGTATGTATAGGTCATAATTTCATTCATATTCATGTGTGTATATTTGTTCTTGCTTTATCTTTCGTTTTTCCTTTCCACCAAAAAGGTTTTATTTTGATATAAGCTGGGGATATGAAATTTTGGGAGACCTAAAGGTATATACTAAAATAAAATAATACATAAATGGACATATGTACATACATATGTACATAAGCGGAAGTAGATAAGTTAATGTGGACTGAACTAAACGGGAATTCCCCTTTTTCCAACGGATCATTAATGGACCTTATAAATTAAAATAAATGAATTGTTTATATTATACTGAATTGTATTTAAGTAGAATCCCATTTATATATGGACATAAGCAGAAGCAGATAGTTGATGTGCAATCCACTAAATGGGAATTCCCTTTTTTCCTACGGATGTTTAATGGGCCTTATATGTCTCAAACACAAACCCATTTGATATTGAAAGCTTTCGTGTAAATAAACAAGTTTGCATTAATTTAAATAAACAAAGCTGAAAGCAAATAATTTCAGAAGTGTATGCTTTATATACAGGGTTTCCAATTCTAGAGTGATATGATTTCTTAAAAAAACACAGTAATTGTTAGGAAATTCAATTATTTCTTTTATGTGAAGTACAATTAAGTTCTGAATATATCAGCATTTACGACTTCTTTTGAAGTAACAGATTCAATGAACCCAATTTTCGAGTAGCTTTTCCACTAAATCAAGTCGTATGACATGAATATCACGTTTTGTATTGACTTCTCAAACTTGAATAAAGTCTGGTTTATTCCTAAAAACCAAAGACTTCAAATAACCCAACAATAAGCAGTCTAACAACGTTAAATCATAACTTCTTGGAGGCCATTCAATGACATATTTTCTTGAAATAATCGAATATCAAAACTTTTCTTGCAATAATTCGGTTGTTGCACGTGCTGTGTGGCATGTAGCCCCGTCTTGCTGGTAACAGATGTTGTCAAGATCAACTTCTTCTAATTGTGCTTATAAAAATTTGATTATCATCGATCTATACCGCTCTCCATTGACAGTAACGGTGTCAACAGCTTCAGTTTGAAAGGAGTACGGACCGATGATTGCACCAAATCAGAAACACAGCAAGCTGACAATTGTCAATAATTTGTGGATTTTCTTCGCACCAGAATCGAAAGTTTTTTTTTTTATTTACCGCACCACTCAGGTGAAAGTAGCCTCATCGGCGAAGTTAGTTCTTTTCAAAATGTTATAATTTTTAAGTTGTTCCAAAGCAAAATCAGAAGTTTCACGTCGTTTACGGTGTTCCAATGACTTCAGTTCTTGAGTAAGAACGGTTGCAAGCCCCAATCCCTTCTCAAAATCCACCTATGTAGTTGTAGGTTAGTAGTTCAAAGAAGTGCAAAATTAGACCAACAAGATCGTGGTTGCTATTTTCCAAATGACTTCAATGCAATTTTTTGATCATGTCAATATATTCTTATTTTAAAAACTCACATGTACGTATTTAAGTATAAGCACATACAATTTCTACTCCCCTTAAACCCATATCATAATTAAATTTCAAAATTTTCCTTTATCATAGTGTCTCACCCTGTGAAAGTGGATTTACTCATACTTTACTGACATTTCCACTTTTATTGTTCTGCGAAATACCCCTAACACTCAATATGTTACTATGAAGAAAGAATCTTCAATCATACTCTTTACTGAGACTAATTGCCCTAATTAAAATAAACTTAATTTCGCATTTCTTCCTAGAACCACATACAAAAGCTTTTATGCTTCAATGAATTTAAAAGAAGATAAGAAAAATGAAACGACAAGCAACAGAGAGAAGAAATGTAATTCGTTTAATTAGATATTAATCATACGACTCTTCATTAAATGTCGATTGATGCTTTCTCTTATTAAAAGCTTTTGCGTAATGGTTTTATGCTGCCTTTGTAGATACTGGGGGACGAATCTAATGAATAAGTGATAATGCAAATCATAAAGGTATATTTAAACCTTACATATTCTTAGTATACCACTTTTCTACTTCTTTTCTATAGATTTTAAGTTTTAATTTTCAGTTTTTTTTTTTTAAATAGAGAAGTGAACTATGCAAAGGGTGATTCATACATAACATAACATAAAATTTAGTGGGGAATGTTTATTATCATTCGAGAGGACATTCTTTGACATTACGTGGCTACGTTTCCTTTCATTCGTTAAGCCCAATTTTCGACGACTCGCTTCGACATTTCGACAGGTAACTGGCGAATGTCACGCGTGAAAGCCTGAATCGAAGCGAGATTGTCCGCATAGACTTTAAACTTTACATTATGCCCACAGGAAAAATGTAAAGGTATGAAATCACACGTTTTGGTGGCCAATCGAGCGGCCCAAAATATGAAATTATCTGCTCTCTCAATAAATTCATTAGTCAATACAATGTGTTGAAAGTGGCGCCGTCTTGTGTCTCCACGGTCTCCGGTAAAGTATTATTCAATAAAGAATGCTGGGTCTCTTGATGAGTGATGCTATTGGGAATAATATGCTCAGTAGCTCGATTATGTTGACTATGAGTTGAGCGGAGATCGCGAAACGCATTCTTCACAGAATGCGAATTTTCGAAATAACAACACTGAACAAAAAATGCTTTGCAGGAAGTTTTTGGGGATTCATCAATATAGAAAAAATGTACTTAGAAAATATCATTAAAGTGTGTACAAAATGTAAGCCGGGTAAAACTTTTTTGATAAACTCATGAAGAAATCTTCAATTTAGAAATACTATAGACTAGTGCATAGTACTGAGAAAAGTAATAATTGTCTGCAGGACATACTTGGAATACGTACATAATTGTTCATAAATTCCAAACAAGTAAACAAATTTTATATTTAGATATTTCAGGCAGCAAAATTTAAAATTTTACTTTGTTTAGATCCGTTTCATATAGATTTATGCAATCAACACCGTATTTTAATATTTTCTTGTAATAAACGTCTCTAGCAATATAAAGTATTAAATTTCAATGTGTACAGTTTCTGTGTGCATCTCACCTGAGTAGGTCAATATTTGCCCTCTCATAAAAAGGCCAGAGCATGTGCACATCTGCATTCTTAAAACACATATGTACATATATAGCTCGTACTTGCTTATAACAAGTCTATGTGCATCAGGTAAGGCACGTACAAATATACGCAAATGTAAATATGTAAAGGGTATTAAAAGTATAAGGAGGAAATATCGTAAATAGACGTCGGCGTAAGAACATATGCCTACAAACACATAACCACTTATTTAGAAGTCCTCGATAGAAATAAGTTCATGCACTCATTTACTCAACAGAGGCCGGCTTTATAAAAGCAATATGAAGAGCACCTCGGCATACGTAAAACTTATGCATATATATGTAAGTATATATGTATTTATATAAATACAGTACATATAAAAAATATGAACACAGTGTGTTACAAAAAGTAATATTTAATAACCCTCTCTTTCTTTTTTCCATTTCGTAAGAAATTGAGGCTTTATATTATAGATTGTAAAAAATGTGTTCCTTATTGCCAAAAAATACCTCACATATCATTAGATTATGAGATACATGATCTGATCCGTTTTTCTTGGCATTGCACCAAATTACCTATATAGAAAATATTTTTACACCTTTTTATTAGCATAATTAACAAATTGATCGATATAGTCGATTAAGTCCGCTAGAATTACAACGAAAATCATTAAATTCAGAATATGGGGCCTCTCACATTTTCGGCTATGACATATGTATGTCTAAAATAATGAGTTCACTCAACTTACGATGTGTTCGATTGTGGAAAAGTAGCCGGAAATTGTAATTATATTCCCTGGGTAAATGATATTTCAAAAATTATCACTTATGAAAATTAATCACTAATGAAATGAATCAAATATGAGCGCGATCTGTCAACCAATTTATTTACAGCAATTGTTTAAGCCAGTACACCTCAGCAGTGCGTTGCGATTTTTACAATAAATAAAATTATCGAACAAATAATTTGTCTCAAATTTTGTATTTCGACGAGTGATGCAGGGCCTTCAAAAACGGACGAGAGATTGTTCAACACATGTCTCGTTCTGGACGATCTTCGACCCTTTTAACTGATAAAAATATTAAAAAAGTAAAATACATGGTGCTTAAAAAGAGAAATGGCAAGAGCTCGACATCACCCGCGAGTCCATTCGAATGATTTTGGTGGATATTTTACGCATGAAACGCATTCTTGCTCGACTGGTCCCGATAAAGCTACATTTTTTTCAAAAGAGTAACGTAAACGGGTCTCTTTGGACATGCTTGATCGTGCGAATTCCGTATCTGATTCTGAGGAGTGCTCTTTAATCTTAAGATAATCTAGTTTTTGCGTCGGTTTGTGACAATGGAAACATGGCTCCATAATTTCACACTGGAGTCCAATCGACAGTCAGCCTAGTGGACTGCACAACATGAACCCGTCCTCAAGCTTGAAAAGACGAAAAAGTCGGCTGACAAGGTTATGATATCAGGCTTTATGGGATGCACGTGATATAATATTCATCAACTGATTACTGAGATTGCGGCCTTAGCCCATAATTTAACAAAGTAGCCGCGATGTCTTGACGACGAAAATGTCAATGCAGTTCTTTGTTGTGATATTAAACATATCTGACGGGTTGGTCCTAAAATAAGCTATCCTGTTCAGGGGTAACAATCAGTATAACTTATATTGAGCATGCATATGTACGAAAATTAGAATTTTCCCGCATTCTCTGTGTTGTTATTTTTTCTTTTTTTGAAGTAATAAAATTTTCACATAAATTTTATAAGAATTTTGAACGCATGTTTATGATTTGAAATATAATTTTGGTATTTATGAATTGTATTGACATTTAACATAAAGAAATAAAAAGTGTTTTATGTCTGTCCCCTCCAATTTTCAGCCAAATCGGTTCAGCGGTTCTTGAGTTATAAATAGTGTAACTACTAACTAATCTCAACTGTATGTTGAGATTATTGGAGGAGAAAAAAAAATAGAAAATTACCATTCATAAAAGTAATTTTCTATTTTTTTCTTAATTATTATAAATTTATAGATTTATATTATTATTAATTAATAAAAAATAAAATCCCTATTTTTCTTAAGCCAACACATTTTTTCTCACACTGCTGTATACTGTGGGCAAATCTCATTATCTATGCTTGTTGCATTACGAGCTGGAACTGCAAATTATGTTAGGAAAAAAGCGGACCCAATGTGCAAGTATTATCATATGTATGAACGTCCGAGTGCGTACACACGTGTGTGCATATGTAGCGTGTGCGCTTTTGTTTTCTGCTTTCGATCGGAACTCAATTTAACAATTGACTGAGTACTTGACAGGTTTACAAACTGTTTAGCATCCCCATTGGCTACGCCAAACAAACACAAAAGAAATGCGTATGCCAACATGACAATATTTACCAGGATGTGTCTGAGACTACTTGTGTAGTGGGTAAATGTTGCAGCAGCCTGGCTGCGTTTCTCTGATAGCATTACCACAATTACGCGGGCGGATATGTTGACGAGGGAAATCAGCGATCTATGAAGGTTAGTCTATGTGAAGGGCATTTATAGACGACGCAATGTCGCCCCCTGTGTGCGCGCCTAAATATATGCTATTCAATTTAATAATTTGCATTGTGCAGGTTCTGTGTTGCCACCTGTAGCGTAATTTCTTTCATTTCCTTTTAAGCTCTCTTTATTTGCAATTCAATTTAGTATTGGTCACTTTTTTCAGTATCTGATTTCAATATTCTGTGTAGAATATTGTAGATATATGTATTATATATGCATGTAAAAGATTTCTTGAGAGCGTGACAATTTGTTATCTACTTACATAACATAGCTCTAAACTAAACTATTATAAAAATGCTACTCTGCAAAGTCATGGTAATTCTAAAGGTCATTGGCAACTAAAAATGTACTAAATAAAATAACATGTATAGAAATAAAGATAGAGCGCAAAACAGCAAAAATTATGAACAAGGCTTAAAAAAATATTATGCATGATTACACACACTTTTATACATAATTTTAAACCATGTCATGATGACGCCACAGTTTTTCTACAAATAATAAGCTCTGGGGTCAAATAGTTAGTAACTAACTAAAATTATAAACTTATTTCTGGCATAAAAAGCTTTTAGGCACCAAAAAAGTTGCATATTAATTACTTGAAAAAATAACTAAAAAAAGTAATTTAACACATAATTAAATGCATGAATCCATTACCTGTTTCCGCAGCATATTTGTAATTAAGTATTAATGTATGTGTGTATGTTTATTTGTATTGGAGGTATGCAGATATGTATAATATGAAAAAAGTTCCATAGTAATAATGAAAAGATCATTCATAAAGTGGTAACCCTAATGCTAAAAAATTTTGCGCTTGCACATGCCAATTGGACTACCAAAAAAACTTTGCATAGCTGTGTTTTAAGAAATATGTGTTAAGCGTAATATGGACTCACTCGTCGATCTCTTCCTCGGAAATGGAGTGACTGTTGCCGCCGAAAAGGGACATCTTGGGTCTTATCGGCAAATCCTCGAACTTAAATATTTCTGCAATTAGATTAAAAGAGAGAAAAGAGTTAAATTTTTGCATTTATTATCATAAGTTGAATAATTCTTAAGAATAGTATAGTATAGTAGTTTATTACAAAAAAAATTAGGTTGCCATATATTTGAAAATTTAAAGTGCCGTAAAAGTAAATTGACAAGACAGTATGTGCCTTGACAAGCGTTGCCACCGATTTTTTAGAGACCCGAATCGATAAGATAACTGAAACTTACAAGGTAATCCCCACCAGATGTAAAATTCTCATGCCAATGATTTTTCCAGTCCTTTCCTATGCACTTTGGGATGGCCTTCAGTTCATTCAACGAATTTTGTTTTATCTTTTCGATCCACTGAAAATAGATTCCATTCCGATGATTGTTGACTTGTTTGCATGTCAAACTCATAAGTAAATTCATGCCTCTACAGCAGTTCTGGTGCTCTTCATGAATGTGGGATCGGAAAGTTCACGATCACGCATGTCCAAAGAGACCTGTTTGCGGTATTCTTTTTGAAAAAAAAATCAGCTGTATCGGGATGAGTCGAGCAAAAACGCATTTTATACCCAAAATCTCTGCCACAATTATTCGAACGGACTCGTAAGAGATGTCGGGCTCTTTTGCCATTTCTATAACACTTTCCTGACCATTTTCAAGCACCATATCCTTAATTTTTTTTTTAATTTTCATCAGTTAAAGAGGTCGAAGGTCGTCCAGAACGAGGCATATCATGTACCCGGGAAATTTAAATTACAATTTTCGAGTACTTTTTTGTCACAATGTAAATCGTTTACAAATTTTTAAAATAAACAAAATAAATCAATACTACCTTTGTTGGAAAAGCTGAAAAAATTCACGAAATGACGACTGCATGAAGAAAATACCATAATTTTACCAATTTTTTTTTATGTTTCGAATGTTTTACAAATAGTAAAATTTTAAATTTGGTGATTTGACTAGTTCCGGACATTGACAAATCTATAGAGAAAACTTTTTTAAAATTT
Organism: Bactrocera zonata; assembly: GCA_037783105.1. NCBI lineage: Eukaryota > Metazoa > Arthropoda > Insecta > Diptera > Tephritidae > Bactrocera > Bactrocera zonata. Next base: position 208,243 of record JBAWJQ010005104.1, on the reverse strand, counting down.
CAAATAAATAGAACCTGAGAAAAAAGCCTTAAGTTAAAACTAAACTGGCCAAGTGTCAACGAAACTAAAAGGGCTATAACTTTGAAAGCCACTTAAATTTTAAAAATCCTTTTCGACAGATAAACATCTAAATTTTCAAAAAACCTACACATATACCCTTAAATAAAATTCGAAAATTATGGTATGAACATCAACAGTTTTTCCCTTTTTACAGTTATTTTTAATGCCTAAAAATTAAATTTTGAAATGATATTTAATCTCTACCGCTAGTTATTTTATTTTGTCGAAAGATACATAAGCTTGCTGCAGCTGCTAATAATCCGTATTTATATATTACCAATTAAATAAATTGATTATAGGCAATTAGCGATAAAATTTATCTCGAATGTAATTTATGCACGTGTTAGTAACTATGCAGTGAGTTTATATATTCAACCATTAATATTTCATTTGGTCACAGCTGTTCGCATCACATGCCATGAACATTAAACAGCCATTAACTGAAATCGAAAGCACTGCGTCGAGGTAATTGGAGCAATTAAAAAAGGTACTACAAGTTTTTAAGCCTATAATCGCGTATAAGACGCGGACATACATACATATTGGGTTCGCCTTAAAAATCGCTGGCTCGAAACCGGTTTTAGACCAAGATCTCTTAGGCAAAGTTGCTTAGAAGAATCTGTAAAACATTTCCTGCATATGCAATTTTTTTATTTTTTTGGTCCTTGTAAATCTACCTGCTCTAATATAAGGTGGTCAAATATCCGCTGTTTTGCTCCTTATTAAAAACTTATAAAAAGTTTGATAGGATTTAGTTTAAATACGCGCCGTTTTGTTCGATAATCTGTTTTCCTGTACATAATACCCTCCTCGTAGAAGCCCCCTCCTTATTTGCGAAGAACTCAGATAGCCACTTTTCACAACCCTCTTTTGAGTTCAACTTTACACCAACAAGCGCGTTCGCCATGGATAGGAACAGGTGGTAATCACTTGGCGCTATGTCCGGGCTAAATGGTGGATGCGATAAAACCTCCCATCCGTGCTCCCGTACACACCCTTCCTGTTGGCCAATTCTGACGCTTCTGGTCGATCGTCTGCTTCAAGCGCTCCAGGTGTTCACAGTAGATGGTCGAATTAAGCCTCTGACCATATGGGAGCAGCTCATAGTGCATAATTCCCTTCCAATCCCACCAAACATTTAGCAAAATCTTCCTGGCCGTCAATCTCGGCTTGGACGACCGTTTTCGCTTGATATTGTCGTATGTGATTCTTTTCGTCACCAGTCACCATCCGCTTCAAAAATGGGTCGAATTCGTTCCATTTTAGCTCCATACCACAGGCGTTTATTCGGTCCAGAAGGTACTTTTTTTCGTCAAAACATGCGGCACCCAAACATCAAGCTTTTTTATGTATTCAGCCTTCTGCAGATGTTTTAAAATGGTTTGGTGACCAACTCCCATCTTTTGGACGATGTCACGAGATGCCACATGCCGGTCCAATTCGATGTTTTGCATGATTTGATCGGTATTCGTCGTCAAAAAAGCGGAAGGGAGGTATTTGACAACCTAATATATATATGCGAACTAATCTCATATGGCTGAAACTGATATTTTAGAAGCATGTCCTTGTATAGAAAATTTTTATTGAACAAGGTATTGTCCAAAGCAAGGGCAGCTGTCATACAATTTATCGATCTAGATCGAGTTTTTGTATGTAATGGTTTGTATAGTTTCAGTATACTATTATTTCTGTTTTGTTTGTCAAACACCAATAGTCGGAAAAAATAGTATTTTTACTCCAAACTCCATTGCTAATTCACCTTCATCACCATTCTTAAAAGCACTAAGTTGTAAATATTTCTTCAATTCAACTTATGAGTTTTTCATTTGCGATTCAAAGGAAAACCACAGAAATGAAACGAAACTTTTTAATTTATATAAATTGCAAACCGTCGCTAATTGGCATTATGCAGCAAGCAAATATTTATTCCGCATTATCCCTATACATAACCACATAATTTTATTTTCATAACTTTCTATCAATCTCTAAAAACGTGTCGTTACCAAGAGCAATTACCAAGCGGTGCTAAAATTGAAATCGCGTGGTAAACCACAACTTTATAAACACCACTAAAATAAAATTACCAAGAAACTGAAAATTTGATGGTTGCAGCGAATCGAAAAGGTTCGAAAACTTGCTGCTTAAAATGATTATACAATTTCATAGTTATGAACAACTGTTTGGGTATATACGTTAGAGCGGGTCGATTTTTTTCTATCACATCGCATATGCAGAAAATGTTGTATCGATCATTGTGAGCAACATAACTTAAGAAACTATAGGTCTAAACTTGCTTTAAAGCTAGCAAATTTTAAGTCGAGTTTTAGCTTTAAGGTTCTATAAAACTTTGTTTGCCAATTTTTGAGAAGTCGAGTGAAATTTAATATCTACGTACCCTAAATCGACCGACTCTAATGTTAGGAACGCACATTAGACCAGCACACGCAGCTATGGTTTATTATTGATACCAACTCCACTTAATACCCGAGCTGAAAAACTCACACACGGGTTTTATAGTCCTTAATACTATCGAAATCTCACTTTAAGACCTCCTTTAATGAGTCAAAATTCATGTGGACTTTTAGCAATTATTATCCAATCCTTACAAGTAAAATCCTGATATTGGGAGAAAGTATACCACTTTATTAACTAAATTGATTTGCTACTTTCCTACCTAACAGTTTCATAATAATAACACTGTAAAATATTGACGAAACGAGAGGGAAAAAACATAAAAAATAATGGACTAAATTTTAGTTTTTTCGACATATTGGCTATAAGGACACAAAAAACATTGATTTTGGGGTTTACAGTCATCTAAGAACTTAAAGACAGACTTATTCTGAGAAGCTTTGCCAAAGAAAGTTTACCAAAAAAGTCAACATTAAAAAAGTTGGAGACCGAAGAAAAATGTGCCTTTCTCTTACAATGGGCCACTTTGATGAAAAACTTCAAAAAACATTTTTGTATGAAACCATGATTGTAACTTAAAAAAGTAATGATGCAGTTCGATTCGTAGGACCCGAAATAGGGGGAAACCGTCGAATTTGGTCTTGTCTTTTTTTTTTTTTTTTTGAAAAAAGCTATCACAGTGTAATTAATGCTCCAAGTTGTGCTTCTTCGTTTGTTCTTTTGGCTTATAAGGTTACCTCGGAGGTCCTTAGTAAAATTAGTAATAATTTCAAACGAAGGCGATCCAATAACTATTTAGCCAACGAAAGAAGAACGAAAATTTTGGAAAAATTGGAACATTGCTTTTAACTCAATACACTTTACTTGACGATGCTCCAACTTTTATAATTCGTCTGAAAAATACCTTTCTTTTGATGTTATAAAATAGGTCTCCGTCCGACCTCGACTAAAATTTCTGCACGGCGAGTGACTTTTTCAAGATTGGAAACGAAAAGAAGTCGCACAAGACCAAATCCGGAGAACACAGTGGATGGGGCAGTAGTGATTAAAGTTGTGCGACCAAATTAGCTGTGGTATGCCGACAGTGTAAACTGATGAGCTGCCTTAGTGGAAAATACTTTTTTCTTTCAACGGTCTCGTCAACGGTCACAAAAACACGCAGCAATTCCATCGGATTTAGATTGTTAAAGAGCATCAGAGCACTGTTGTGACAAGGTCTCATGGATGCGCTGGTTTTTCATAATGAACAAAGTTGGCGCCAATCACGCCGACAGTTTCTCATGACCAATATTTCATTTAGCACCTGACGCATACAGTAAAGAATATAAGGGGGAGATCGAGAGCAAAAGCCTACCTGACACTGACTGCCCATTTTGCAACGCTATCGTGTGGTTTTTCATCTTCGAAGGTAAAGTGCACCAACCGATGTAGCATCGTTTTTCTGCAATTAGAATTGACAGCTGGTTTTCCATAGTGGGCAAAGGTGACGCCCGACACGCTGACAGTTTTTTATATCCAATATTTGATGTAGGATATGACCAACACTTAGTGAAGAATATTGGGGGAGATCGGGAGCAATAATTTCCAGGCCAGTTTTCGGTGGAGCCCGGTACCTAGGAACAATGTCTTCTTGTTTTTTTTTTCTACAAAAATTTACTTCATTTTCGCCCTCTCTAAGGCCCAGAAGGTTTTTGAAATGTCATCGTTTGGGTCTTCGTCTTCGAAGGTGAAGAGTTCAGACCGATGTTCCTCTTTTACCATTTTTCTTTGATACGCGGACACATCAGCTTCTACAAAATACTACCACAAAATTAAAAATCAATTGTACTCAGTACACTATAGTGCGCCATCTTTCGCTATTCGCATCTTACGATGCCGAACCTAAGTACTTATCGAGCCAAACTCTTAATGTTGCAGTACCCTAGTCGAATATTTCACAAAAAACATCTATGAGGCTTATATTTCTGTCGAAATAAATGTCCCTACAATATTAAAAATATATACAGACTAAGACCTTAAAAATTTTGAAGTATTGTAGACAATCAGTAGCTTACGCGATCCACCCTAATGAAATACATTTGAATATAAAATGCAAACATTCTAAGCAGCATATATCTTCTTTCATGATTACTGTGTATGTTTTTGTGGCATGTAATAAAAAAGTTACGCAACACTGCAGCAAAATTTTGACAGCATTGCTGCTAAAACTTTTCCGTCTGTTTAATAACAGACATTTACGATAGTGAGCTGCCATGCTCCACCGACCACCAAACCACTACATGCAACCAACGCACTTCCTTTTACAGATGTAGTGGTAACAACTCGACAAAATCGCGCATTCACCAACACAAACGAAAGCATCTGTGCTTACACATACATTCAGGTGCGCACAAAGGCTTCAAAGTATTCACATTTTAGCCAATTGTTACAGCTACAACCTGTGCAGAGTGTTGCAGGGGTCACATTGTGCGAAGAGAAGTGCTTAATGCTTTTTGTTTTGGGCGTAATTAGATTTGGTGGTGCACGTGTCCTTCGTGCTGGCTTCTCACCTTTTGTCCTGCAAAGAGCGGCCGTTAATTGTGCAAGTTGAAATTTCATAAAAGTCGAATTGCCGACACAAGCATAGTTACGCATTTTTATACCCTGAACAGGGTAAATTAAGTTTGTCACGAAGTTTGTAGCACCCAGAAGGAATCGTCGGAGATCCTATAAGTATATATATAAATGATCAGTATGTCGAGCTGAGTCGATTTAACCATGTCCGTCTGTCTGTCCGTCCGTCCGTCTGTCTGTCTGTATATATACGAACTAGTCCCTCAGTTTTTAAGATATCGTTTTGAAATTTTGCAAACGTCATTTTCTCTTCAAGAAGCTGCTCATTTGTCGGAACGGCCGATATCGGACCACTATAACATATGGCTGCCATACAAACTGAACGATTGGAATCAAATCCTTGTATGGAAAACTTTCACATTTGACAAGATATATTCACGAAATTTGGTATATATTATTTTCTAAGACAACAATGTAATCTCCGAAAAAATTGTTCAGATTGGTTAACTATAGCATACAGCTGCCATATAAACTGAACACAGAGTTACTAACAGAAATGCACCTGTGAAAGGTATTTAGCTTCGGTGTAACCGAAGTTAACGTGTTTTCTTGTTGTTATATAAGTATGTGTATACAGGGTGGTCCGTGCAATTATTTCCTTCTATAGTAGTGCTCAAGATGGCCATGCAAGTGAAATCGAGTTCCATAGGCCACTGACTCCGACTTTCGATAGTAAATTTTAATAATTTTGACTCGTTGTTGGATCGTATTCTTTCCGTGATGAAATGACAAACCTTACTGAAGAGAAATGTCAAAAGAGCGGGAAAAAATATGACGTCTTTTGCTGTCCCTTCGGTCAACTTTTGTAGTGCCCTATTGAAAAATCCTATATAAAAAGGATTGACTCTCCGAGTAAGAAAGATTACTCGCTTTAACCGAGTTCTCAAGTAGGACCGTCTGGTAAAAAACGTGGTGTTTAACTGTTAGTTCACTTGCTGACCACTTGTTTGAAGGTGAAATCCAAGCTTACACCCTTATCTCGAAAATATTTTCCAAACAGGAACTTCATTTTGGGTTTCTAGTTACATGGCAGCTATACAAATGCCATAGTGGTCCGATAAATGAGCAGCTTCCTGGAGAGAAAAGGACTTGTCGAACTAACGGTAATTTCGAAACACCAGCGGTTAGATATTGCTACTAGGTCTCTCAAAAGAAATTAAGTCTAAAGAGATTATTTCGTTTTTCGCAGATACGCCACTGAGTTTCTGTTAGGATGTTCACCGACAGAGAGAGAGAGAGTGAGAGCAATCACCTGAACTCATAATAATTTAGGGCCACCCTAACAATAGGCTAATATGCACATACATACGAGTATATGCGTATGTGGCTTCCAAAGGTGTGTGGTTACGTTGCCAGTTTACTAACGGTCGACAGCCAGGGCACTGCCGTTGACAGTGAATTGACGAACGCAAACGTCAGCAGAATCATGAATATTTGCTTTTGGGTACGTTACATAACTCTCATCCATCCCCTTTTTGTCTGCACCAAAAATTTGGCGAAAACTTAATTTGTATTTCGTTTTTCTTCTTCAACTTAAGTAAAGGTGGGTTTTCCACACTATCTCAACTGTATCACCTGTGAGTAGTAACTCGTATGTTGTCGTGTTTTTCATTGTTTGCTCTGCCATTTTTCTAGTACACTTTTGGCTTTTTGTTTTTCCGCATTTTTTTGGTAGTAAAATATTAGATTAAGCACGTCCGCAAACAAGGCTTATTCGTGTGAATAAAAGATGGGCGACATATAATACACATACACACGCACACATATATATGTTTTTATTTGTGTAATATGTGTTGGCTAGGGGAACTAATTTCCCGCAAAGCATTTAAGCTTTCACTTTTTCTCCTATTCTGCACAATATTAGAGTTCAAGGTTTTTGTGTGCAAAAAGTGAGACAATAGAGCAGGGCTCAGTGGTGAAATGTTTGCAAAGACCTCTGCGATTAGTGAGTCTTACAATAAATGCCAGCGACAGGAAATGTGTGCGTCACTGGAGTTCGCAAATGCAACAAATCATGCTGAAATAACTTTGTCTCATGAGATAAAAACTGTTTTATTGCATAAAGTATTTATTTATTTTTTATATTATTCTGCGCGCATTAGAGGCCGAATGTGTTCAATAAATTTCACGTGACAATAAAATGAAACTCAATAGGTAAATAAATTATATTGTCAGATCTCGTTGCCAAAGGACAATTGCGGAAACAAATGTGGGAGTAAATATAAATGCCTTTATTTACAACTGTCTGTTATTATAATGTAACAAAGCTTTGTGCAGAGTAGCCAGACTTGTATATTCTAAAAGGAGGGTTATGTTTTGTTAGTGTTTCGAGATCAAATCAATCATTGTACTAAAATGAATGGACCGAATGATTCTCTGACTAAAATTACTCCCACCACGTGTGTTTCGTTGAAAAAAAGCAGAAAACTATACATTGGATCCTTTAGACTTTAAAATTTAGTTAATGGTTCATGAACTCTTTGGTACTTCGTTTTTAAGAAAAATTTAGTTCTTCGGCGATTTTTCGTTTTCATTATCAATACATTTACCATTAAGGCTGACTCACCGATTATAGATATTTCAACTTTTCGTTACAATGTTATAGTAAGTAATAGTAAGTCTCATTATCAGTTATTACATCTCCAGCAATAATTTAATACAAGCTTCAAGACAGAGAAAAGTACCTAGAATCCGCATCGAAAACCGAATCATGTAATTTTGTCTTCGTTTTCATTGATTTGAAGCAAAATACATTATTTTAATTTATATACATATATTATATATTCACATATGAACACTATTGCTTTTTTTATTGCTTTTTAGTATAGTTCATTGATTTATAAAGAAGAAGCAGTAAGATGTAACTGCAGGCGGCTGCTCTTCGGCCGTCTTTAGAACCAAGATGCTCCCAATTTGTAAGCAATTAGGCCCTGTTCAGCAACTCAATGGATATGAAAAAATCAGATTTTTATTCTAACTTCGCAATATCTTTTAAGTGGCAAAATATCATGTCTTAACCGATTGAAGGTTGGAGATTCATATATTGTTCTAGCGTCTCATCGACGTTCTTTGCAATTTTAGAGATAGATTCTCTTTGATGATCCCTATAATGTTGCTTAGCTTTCTTTTACTCAAAGTACTTTTGTGGTATGCACTGTGCTACTAATATTCCAAGACATGAGGTGTTCCTTTGAAGTCTGTTGTTTCAAGCAATGCTTGAAGGAGCTAGTAAACTGGTCTAGAGAAGATTAAAGCAACTACATTCCTTGTTGCCCCTAATCGCGCCAACTTGTCTACATTTTATTTCCTTCTCTTACTATATTTTTGGATACCCAGTTGATATTCACTATCCACTAGAAAATTAATGGACTTCTGGTTAGAAAAGAAACCATATTATTCCAAAAACGTTGCCCTGAAGGACTGAATTGTAGTAATTTTATTAGAAGCTGCTTTCTGTGCATGGATTGCTAGAGAAGAAGTGTGTCCCATTTCACTCTTTGATCTATAGGGGAATAGATAAATTTCGTTTTTGGTACTGTCGATCTAACCATCATTGGTATATGGTTTTAAAGATTATTGATGTAAATTATTTCATTTGAATTCCACGAAGCCCCAACTTTGTCAGTACATTCTTACGGCTTATCTCATTTCGGATGCAACAAAATTCCTGCAATGTCGACAATAATTCGAAAGGATACCAAAAAACAGAAGTGAAATTTACACACGTGTTTTGTGGATTAAATTTAATTAGACAACTTACTTTAGTGGCGCACTCTCATATTTAGGAGAAACTATTCACGTCTGCCCTTTTTGAAATTACGTACTATAATTCACGATCGGAAGTCGAAGCACGATACGTAGAGGAGGCTAATTGTCTTGCTCAATTCAGATTAAAGTATTTGGGCAATGCTGGTCAGAACTGATCTAACGGGAAAATTATATGGAAATCCAGCCAGTTTGTATTTAGATATACTCCTACTTCCCATACGCAAAAGAACTTTGCAATCATTTTTTCAATATCAGTAAGTAGTCTTTCGACTACATTTTATAAACTCCATTGTTGTCATATTATTTTCAAAGTTTTCATATGGACAGTAACTACGCTCAGCTGTTCAATAGAAACTGTTACATTCATCAATTTTTTCAAACGAAAACCCATTATTTCGGCTTTCTTTTCTTTTACCATTTTTGCATCACAAAGCAGGTCATTGAGGTTCGCTTGCGTGACTAAATGCGGAGACGTCAATCCCATTTCATTATGCGGTAGTAAAGTCTCTATTAGAGATGGTAGTATTAGCAACATGGGTATCTCTTCAAAACTTCTATGTACACTACGCCACTTTCGTTTTATTTTAGTTTATGCTTTGTTCATGTTAGCAATACAGAAAAAAGTATGAAATGGCTTATTTATCGCCAAAATTATTTTGTAATTTGGCATTGATGTTTCGACGAAATTGTGGTTTTGGGTTATAGCATGTGAACAGGAGCGGTCCATATGTGTACATAGGTAAGTTAGCCTAGGGCATATACCTATGTATAATAATTTACAAAATTATAAAACTTTAATTATTTCATTTGTGACATTATGTATGTATATACAAAAATCAACGACCAGTTTGCTTGAGAAAACAGAAAATATAATTCTATTATGAGCGAGAAGATGGGCCGATTCGCGATTTTTATGTTGTCATTATTGATACTGCATTGTCTTCAATCGATGAAAAAGTTGAAACAATTTACTAAAATTTTTGGATTTTTTTACATACACAGTCTTTTCGAACTTCGTAAAAGTTGGTATTGTCTTTAACTCAGGTTGGATTGATTGACAGATTTATGCAATAAAGTACAAGCCATTGGCAGAAGAATTTATCATATAGGTACACCACTGGACGTTTGAAATTATATTTGTTTACGGCAATACGGGTGTTCCTAACACTTCCTGTGTCGGTAGCTAGTTGAGAACGCACTCTACAATGTGTGAAGAAATAAAGTAGCACAAACTCCGAACAATAAAACAGTTTGTCTGATTTTTCTATATTTAAAGGTCGAAAATATTTAAACCACAAACTTTTTTATACTCTCGCAAACGAGATAGATATAGGGTTATGTATATATGAAAGGGTGACTGCTTGTCTGTCCGTCCTTACTGTAACTTGAGTAAAAGTTGGGATATCTGGATGAAATTTGGTAAAAAAAAAGTACGAGTTCGTAGATGGGTGTAATCGGAACCCTTTGCGCCTAAAATCTAGCTCCTATATAACTAATATCAGGATTTTCGCACATCCGGCTGACTTTACTTCATATGATTGGTGTTTATGGTGTGAGGTACTTTATGAAACCCAGGAAACATTTTGTTAGTATGTGTTTAGTGTATGTATATATAAAATTGCTTGGTTTCCGATCCTCTGGTTGACGTTTGACTCCTTAAGCTTTGATTCCTGCAAGTTGCAAAAGTATAAGATGTTCGAACTTGGCCCTTCCTTACTTGTTTTTTTAATAAAATCGCCTGAATAATTTTCAAAAGTTATACATTTTGTTTTAAAGCAGATTAGGTTTAGAAGTGTTTTTTCCGAGAGTTTTTTTTCATTATCATAATACGAAGGAAACCTTAGCCGAAAGTCATTGTATTTTGGTGTAAATTTATGGTGAAGATATCTGATATCTGAGCGACCGTGCGAAAAGTTGTTTACACTTTTTAAACGTGGTAATTTCACTTGGAAGAGATTTCGATCATAACAACGCTCAGCTTCGTGCAGCATGACCGGTTAGAAATTATTTGGAAAACAGCGGTCGGGGAGTTGTATCACTTCTTCTGGTCAATGCAGAACGTTCTCACCAACGTTCTCAATAAGGTTCACATCAGAAAAGAGAATAAAAAATATATTTAATTCATACCACACTTTGCCAGAAATGTAGAAAAATGTTACAGCTTTAAGTGAGCAATACTTTCATGTACATATATATATGTTTTTCTTAAAGACCGTTTTAAAACAAAACACCAAATAGACTCAATAAATACCACATATATGTATATATATATATATATTATTTGTAAATCCCCTTTAACCATGGAATGATATCATTCTCCACATGAACCCGCTGGAAAAATCAAAATCATTGTTTTAAATAATAAAAAATTGTTGGAACAAACAGTCTTTATTATCTAGTGCCTTACACAGTTGCCAACATGTATCATGCACAGCAATTAACTAACACAGCGATTCTGGAAGCATTTTTCCGAAATTTGAATAACAGTAATTAAATGGACACAACACAAATGATTTTAAGTGTGCATAATTATCTTTAATTAGACTTGCTTATATGAAAATTAGGTTACCAACTGCTCGAAGTCCATAAAAAGTGTAACCTATGACTATCGAAATGGAATTTGTTGTAACATTATTGTATGTAGTACAATTTGCTATCTGCAGAGTTTAAATTTCGTTTTTTGTTTCCTTTCATGCTTTTATTTAATTTTCAAAGATATTAACTTGTTTTTATTTTTCATAGAGTTGTCATAGCTCTAGGTTTTTGCATTTTCCAACCACTGTGCACATACTGTTGTCTGAAAGTGCCCTTGAAAAAGTAATTCAACTACCGAAAGTATGAAAAATGAACTTTGCCTTCGCCGAAACTTAGCGGCAGTTAGCAACACTTGCACTCTTTCAAGTGGCAACCGTCTACATAATGACGTATACATGAATGCATATGTATGCGTGTGTGCGTGTGTATATGAATATGCAATTATATTTAAATTGTAGTACTTAAGCTTACTTTTATTTGCGTTGCTGTACTAAATGTTAATAAAACTGCACGAAAATACGGAAAGTTAACGTGCAAAGTTCAAAGCTTTTGAAGTTAAAGTTTTTGAATTGTCTAAGTTATTATATTTTTTCGTAATGCGATATGTTTTAAAAGGCTTCAAAGTGTTGTCTAAGTGGAATTGACTTTGAAACGGGAACGGCTTTGACATTCAATCAAACAATGCCACTCTCAGTATGGTATCTTATAGCAAGATGAATCCAAAAAGTCATTAATAACTTCTAACAAACATTATATCATTATTAGTGCCTGGATTTTCCGGTAACCTTGACCAAAGTATAGACCTAACTATAAGAAATCATTTTGTTACTATGGTAGCGATGGATAACTTATACTTTTGGAGATACGTTCGTTTCATTTTGAATATAATATTTAGAGTTGCCTTGACTTGTCTTGTCTCTGTGAACTTAGTTTGTTGCAAAGTGCTAATCTAAGAAAGACTTGTGAACTACTTAGACTCGGCTCAACAAAATATAACTCTCTCTACTCAAAAGAATTCGGACTGTCCAATTTTCTTCCATTGTATAAGAAGGAAAACATTTACTGGTACCAATTATAGAAGCGGCATAGAAAATTGTGAAATAAATTGATTTAATTTTTCGTTTGACCTGTTCCAGATGAAAGCACTTTTATATTTTTGGTATTAAAATAAATTATTTAAGCTGGTCCCTCAATTTTTTAGATATCGATCTGTCATTTTGTACACGCCCTTTTCTACAAACTGAATGATCGGCATCAAGTTTTTGATGGGAGACTTTTTTATTTGACGAGATGTCTTCATTATTGTCAAAAGCAACGATATAAAGGTAATATTTGAAGAAATTGTTTAGATCGGATCATTTTAGCATATAGCTGCCATACAAACTGGCCGATCAAAATCAAGTTCTTGAATGGAAACTTTTGTTCGAAGGCAAAGAAAAACTTTGCAGCTTTGGTAAAATGTGTAAGAGGATTTGATTAACCCAAAAGCTCTCGTTTATAGTCTCCTTCTGTAAAATTGCCACTCTTGAGTTAGATTGTAAGGGCAAGGGTAATACGTTGTAAAAGAAGATTGTACAAGTATTAGACCTCCTCGATTGATTCTTATGAAAAGTTTTTCCAGGAGAGAAATATACTTGTACGTTTTACTATACCTTGCACAAACTCAAATAGACAATTCAGTAGGGTTTTCGAATAAATAATCATACTGTAAAATATAGTATATTTTCATACTGTGGTAACATGTTGCTACAGAGTTTAGGGTGTTACATGTGCTTCCTCGGTTAAAAAACTGACTTTTTTCAACGATTTTTTACTCATATAAAAATTGAATATTTTATTAGAATTTTATTTTTTTTTTGTTAGAAACATACACTATTAACAAAGAAATTCTGAAATTTTTGGAAAAAATATTTTAACTCTGCCATTGCGACGCCATTTCCAGTAACCCCTCGGAAAAAATATGCGCCTGCGTTGGCAGAATAACTCCTTTAAGGATAATCTAAATTGAAAAATACGTGTTTTAGTTAAAACCTTAACTTAGAATTTGGATGAAGAAAAAAAACTTAAAATGAATATTTTGCGACAATTTGTTTCACATAGTAATCGAAATGTAATCGGAAAAAAAATTCTTCGACCAAGTCTTTAAGCATTATATCGCGAAAACCTGTATAAAAATGCATGAAAATCGTTTGACTAGTTTTCGAGAGTTCTTGCCAACCGACTTAAAAAAAAAGTCTCGGGAAGAACGCGTTTAAAGACGGCGCAATTAGCCTAGCTAGCCTCGAGCGCAAGTTCTCAAGGCTGTATCTCCGAGACTCTGATCAACTTGAAAATTTAGGACAGTATTCTAGAGGTTTTGTAGAATTTAATAAGACAATACAAGAATTCGATTTTTTAAAAGCCGTAAGCGAATGTAACTCGTTAATCCTTGCAAGTTGCAAAGTATGAAATGTTCCATTATACCCGAACATAGCGCTCCCTTACTTGTTTCATCTAGTTACTTATTTAAGGGTAGTAAGAAAGCATTCTAATATTTGTTTCCCAAAGTTGAAGGGAAAACAGGCAGCTGTACTCTGTACATACTTAGCTGGCTCAAATTTCAATATTCTTAAAATCCTTTTTGATATGAAATTACAATACACATTACAATGAAGTGCAATATAAGTATATATGTATGCACCTATATAACGACCTTCATGAATCATAATCACGACAAATCTTCCTTATGATGATAATAGCATGTGTTCTCATATGGTTTATTTGGTTTTTATGTATCAATAAATCTTTATATAGTTACATACAGTTATATGAAGAGTGCATATAATAAAATTGATATAAAACTGTATACATGTATATGTAATCAGTAAACAGTTGTCGTCAACTATTTCAGCAGTCTGCAGGCGACTCATTTGTCTATCATTTATGTAGTTATATAACCGTTATACATAAATAATGACAGTAAGGAGTAATAAATGTGCCACATTTGTATTTCAACATCAGAATCTTAAAGCAATACGCTGTCATATAATATATTTCCATGGAATATGAATAACCCCTCCCCCGCCACACTTAACCCATAAGTTTTTGCTATTGATTTTTCTGTTGTGCCTGTTGGTCTGTGACTATTCATTTTTTGGACGCTTTCTTCGGCGTACACTTGTCGCTTTTGGTGCGGCGCTTTTTGTTTTAGCTTTTCAAGATTAATTATTTTTTCGTAAAAATTTTCAAAGAAATTGTTACTTGCTTGAGTGTGTGGGTGTGCTCTGGACAGCAATGAGTAATGAGGTTAAGCGAGGTTACATATATTTTATGTACATACATACATAGGTACGCATTGTTACTCAGGCAAACAAAAGAATTTTTGAAGTCAAACAAACTAAGCTTCTTAATTTGCTATGTTGGCCTTAAGCAAAATATGCTTAAATATTATTACAAGAAATAGTTAATTAGTAATTTGTACCTGCTTAGGTAAATATGTAAATATTTGTGTGACCTTTGCTTGTTGTTCGCCAAATTAAAGCATAAAATGTAAGTTAGGTCCGCCAATCGCGCCCATATTGACTTAATATACATATGTGCAAATGAAGCGGGAATTCTTTATATATATCTACATGTTTTTTATATGCATATATACATATGTACATGTTTTATACATACATATCGTCACTTAAAACACAAAATAACATAACATTACTTTTCATAAGTTTACAGGTGAAGGAAAAGCGATATAGAAGAAACCACTCATATTGAAAAAAAAACATGAGGTTTGGTTATAAAATTGTTATATATTGGTTATCATACTCTCATATTGTAACAAAATTTAAGTTTTGGTTATGTATTGGTTATTATATCTGTCAACGATTTTATTTTATTTTATTTTTTATTTTTTTGATGATACGTTGTTTTGCATTTTAGGTGACGTTATATGTATGTATATATGTACATATGTATGTTTCTACTTACATATATATGTACATACATAAATGTATATAGGTAGCTTATCTACTTACTGAATTTTGAATTTATGGCAGTTATGGTTAAGAGCTGTTTTCCCGTTGGCTACCAAGTTGGCGTGCAGCAACGTTTACACTTTTACTTTTATGCCGAAATTTAGTAAATTTCTCAGAAAATTCAAATTTTATCTACAGTAGATATATGTATATGTACAGCTTTGATTTATGACGCTCACTAAATTAACCGTAATTGCTTTTTAATTAGGAGATTTTTTTAAGGTAAAATAAAATTTTACAGGAATTCCTTTGCGATTAATTTTTTTCGATAACTTTTTTTGGATTTTTTTTTAATAATTTGTTTTGATAATCTTTTTTTGAAATTTTTTTTCGATACTTTTTTTAAATTCTTTTAATTATTTTTTGTTTTTTTCTTCAATTTAATTGATTTCCATTAATTTTTTTTTTTTCGTTTAATTTTTTTTTCTTGTTTTGCTACTTCAACTAAGCTACCGTTGTATAATTCTGGTGGCATGCACGCTGTCAATTTGTGTTAGCAACAATCTGTCACTGCAACTGGCCAATATCGTGCAACTAAAATATTACTCTAATGCGGCGATGCGAACACACAATTACAACCAACACCCCGAAATGTACAACGCTAACTGATTTTGCTGTTTTATGGCCAGACTAACGGTATGTACTATGTGTATGTACAACTCCATGTTCGACACATCTGAGTGGCTCAGTAACAATGTAAATAAACAGCTAAGCTCTTATGTAGTGCTTGGCCAGAAACGCTCATGCGACGTTTCACTCACAGCTGGCGAAAGCTGCGCACAACTTCCTCAACACCACACAATGCGTCAGATAATTACAGCATAAGTATACAACAACAACAAAGCAAATTGCCGAACTAGCTTAAAGGTTTGTCGAAAAATGCCAAAATATGTACATACATACGTATATGAGGTAATACCGCAATAAAAGTTAATTTTTTCGGTCGCTGATTCATACATTTACTCATTTGACTTTGTCGACGGTCGGTATATGTCAATGGAAAGCAAAGATAATGGAAAAGTGGAAAAAAATTGTAATTTACTTTAATGTTTAGCGCTGTTGCTGCAAATGACTCAATAGCACTCACACGTCAATTAAGTCGGAGAGAAAGCTTTGCTCCGCATAACACTTTCACTCAATATAGAGTGATTGTGAGCGCAGTCACCAACAACAGCAAAGCGCTGAGTTGTGCGCATGATATCCTGCAGCAACAACACTCATACACTTGCACTCTCAGAGTGACGTTCCTAACGCTTTATGATTTATATACCACAATATTTACATATATAAACGAAATATATATATGTATATATATATGTATTCACACAAGTTCTTTGTTAGCAATGACGTTGAATGAAGTGCGCTTGCAGCGGCTGTTGGTGTGACGTTGGTCGGGGTCATATCAACAAATGTCACAAAGCGGCGAACCAAATGTTGATTAATGTATGAGTGCGTACACCTTTAAGCTTATAAAATTATAACTGTATGTGGGTATGTCTCTACATTTTAAGTAAGCAGTAAATCGTTTTATTTTATTTTTTAAGCACAATTGCTCACACACACACACACACCACTCTCTTACAAGTATTGGAATGCTCATTTCTTCACTTGTATTTTATTTGTTGCTCTTTTTGTAAGTCCTGCTACAACTTGCAGCTGAACATCAAATACACGCAGCCAAATATATAGCGACATTTCTTTGTACACACATAGGAATGTCTGGCGGTGGCATATCAACATGGAGTGCTCACTTCGGCGTATGCGCAACATTTATTTATATATGTAAGTATGGACCTTATGCGGGTTGACATTATACGTTACGTCTTTTGTATACTAAAATATGTATACGATTTACTTTTAGCATAAAAAACTGTTATGTCAAGACTTTCGAATCGCATACATGATACAGATATCAACTGAAAAAAATAATTTATACAATAATGGGTAGTCGAAAAAGTATTTTCGTATTTCTAACCAAATTTTAACTTATTTTTTTTATATCTATAATAATAAATAAATAAACAAATATCTACCATTTTGTCGACCACTTTTTTCCATTTTTCCGCTAGAGTTATTATTCCATCAGTGTAAAACTTTCATCGGCATAAATCGAAATTTCGAACTTTCCAGAACGAAAGCGAGCGAACCATTGTTTTGCTACACGAAGTAATACAGCATCGTCTCCGTAAGCTTCACAAATTTCTTTGGTGAGATTTTTTTTATACAAAAATTTCAAAATATAGCAAAATTTTTCATTACATATTTTTGAAAAACTGTAACTTTTTTTCAACTTCCCCGAATTTAATATTTTTTTGGTTAAATAAAGCTTAAAATCTCACCTTTCCATTCCACGCAATGGTATAACACAATGTGATTGGTAGCACTGGCGATATACGACTGCAACGACATCTATTGACAAAATACGAAAAGAGTTTTACCAGTATTAGTTTATAAATCAGTAAGGCTTCAAGCCTATTGCAAGTCTATTGCAAGAAATTTGGAAATTTTGTAGGACCGTTGCAGCAAATGTATTTCTTTATCTTGTCATAAATTCCGTTACAAAGTTTACAATGCGAACATCTGTCAATCAGTACCATATAGGAACGTCTTAAACGTCTTCCCACTTCCGCAGAGTAATAATTCATCCAATCAGGGCCATAAAAATGGTTTCTCGTACTAACTCGACTCAAGCGCCACTTATAATGGGTTCCTTATGTAAATAAACTTCTGCTAAATAAAGGGTGGGCCATATAAAATTTTAAATTTAAAATGTCAATAAAAAAACGGCTTGATATTTTTCAAAGATCTAACATTTATTTTTCAAAGGTCTAACATTTATTTAAAAGGCTGTTTTATGAAATTTATTTGTGGAAAACAATTTCGGACAAATTACCACCACGGCTGAATTTACAGTAGTTTATCCGATCCACTCAATTTTGGAGTACTTTCTCGATGGTTTCAGGCCTTATGGCAACTACAGCAGCTTGAATCTCGTACTTTAGATTTTGAATTGTTTCTGGATGGTTGGCGTAACATTTATCTTTAACAGCTCCCCACAGAAAATAGTCCAACGGAGTTAAATCGCAGCTTCTGGGAGGCCAATTTTCGAAGATATGGCGTAAAAGATTGAGAGTAGCGTTTGCTGTATGGCACGTAGCGCCGTCCTGTGCCCCAAATGTGACAATTCTGCTGGTTAACGTAACCATCGTGGTGGAAATGAGCCTCGTCCGAAAAGATGATTTTTCGGTAAAATTGACCATCCTCGTTTTTTTTTTTCAATATTTCCCAGTTTTCTTCTAGTGAATAGCGACCTATTTCATAAATTTTAGACTTTTTACTGAATATCTGTCACTTTCCGAATGGTATTTGTCGTTTTCAATGACGAAATATAGATAATTCAAATTTAAAACGTTTGATGGCCCACCCGTTACAAATAAAAGTTGACACCTAACAATCGAGATATAGGTATGGCGCATCAGATATAAAAAAATCAACTAAACATTAATTTTTCTTTGGAAATATACAGCAAGAATTTAAAAATTTCTCTGAATTTGTCACTAACGCATTTATCTATTAAGTAGATAAATGATTAATTATTGCAAACTTCCATTATGTTATCTTCAAAAAATATTTGGAATGAAAAGTTATAAAAGGTGCCCCATTTCGGGTTCCCTACTTTTTTTATAGAGAAAACAAATAAACTTCAATTTTAATAAGGAAGATTTATTATCTTTCATCTTACATTCTTTGGCATTTATTCTTTGAAGATTATCTCTTTCAAATGTTGCCCGCAGCTACGTCTCAGATGGTCCATCCGTTGAGTCCAATTTTCGATGACTCATTCGAACATCTCGACTGGTAATTGCCGAATGACACGCGTGAGGTTCTGTCGGAGGCTTGAATTGAAGCGGGTTTGTCCGTATACACTTTAAGCTTTACTTATCTCCACGGGAAAAAATCTAACCGTGTGATTTTAAATGATCTTAGTGATCAATTGACCACCATAAAAATTTTAAATTATTGCTCAATAAAGTGTTCTCTCAAACAAACGATGTATTGATTTGAAGAAATATGAACCGATGATTTCACCAGGCCGCAAGCCACACCAAACCGAAATGGCAGTTCCTAAATCTTTTCAGATTGCTCTTTTAATTTAAATTAAAATATTTTGCATCTATTGTGAACTCTTTAGAAGTTTTTATACATTTGCAACATGTTCCCACAGAGTATAATAGTTTTGGTCACCTAACGGTTTTTGTATCACCTAAAACAAATCGATATAAACAAGAAGTTATACATACATATATGTATATATAAATGATCATGATGACGAGACGAGTTCAAATCCGAGTGACTGTTTGTCTGTCCGTCCATCCGTCTACCCTACACTTCAGATACAAAAGCCAAGTTCGCTCAAAACAAATCTTTTAAGTACTCCTATCGACACTGTAAAAATTAATGACATCGGAGGATAACCCCGCCCACTCCTCTTATAGCGTTACTGTTAAAAAGTACTAAATGTGCGATAAATCAATAAATAAATATGCCAGGGATTAAATTTTACATCCAAAATGGTACGAGAAAGCTTAATAAAAACCGGAGTTAAAATTAAACGATGGGCGTGGCACCGCCCAAATTTAGAGGACCCACTCAACCACTACCGACCAAATGTGTAATTATGCATTTTATACTCTTAATAAAAAATATATCGACAAATTTTAGGGCACATTGATGTAATAACCAATTTAAGAAGATTAAATCGAATTGTTGGCTAGTTTGAAAAAATATGTGCAATAACATAGCCCTTTATATTACATAAAAATATATGTATATTTGCCTTAGAATGCATCGGAGTTAATTACGAAAGTATAGAATGCCAAATGTGGTTTAAATTAGTTACAGCAAATTTGGCTCACATCAACTGACCTTGAATGCTTCGAGAACATGCACATTTGCAGCTGTATATAATACGCACATTTATACCCATCAACATACTTACATACTTATGTAATACAAATGTTAGGATGAACCATAAACCTCGTTGACTTCTTTACTTCTTTACCACCAATATCAATAAAATACCCTTCTTACTGCCAACACACGAAGACATATGACAACTAGATTCCGAAGTCGAAAGAGAGGGTATTCATCCTGTTAGTTATCAATTTGCTAATTCCTAATATATATATACCTACATATACAGAAAATATATGTAATTAGCATAGTCTCAACTCTTAGTCACTTTAACTCCTTTGGAGGTAAACATATCTAGAAACACCTCAATGGGTTCATAAATGTGTGTAAACGCTTCTGTGATTCTATACATTAGTGTTTATAAGTATGTCAATAATGCATACACAAATCAATAAATCAGCAGAGCTTTTCACACCATTGCGTATGAGCAACTAATTTTCTTAATGCAGTCGGCTGAGGTCACTCATATGCCAAGGCGTGAATGTGTGGGTGCCCACAAGCAGTACAAGCGCACACATCTACCAAATTAATATGACAAATTCGAATGTCATATGCGCAAACTTATACAAATTCATATGTATGTGTAAGAGTATGAGTTACGAATGATTTCAAACAAACATATGTACATGTCAATATTAGTACATATACGTACTCACGTGTGTATACGCATTTATTCACATTTCAGTAATATTTAAATTAAAATTATTTCGATAATAAATAAAGTAAAGTTGATATATTTTATTCAAGTTTTTAGATAATTCAGGGGATATATTAAAGGGAAAAGTTGCATTAAAAGTCTCATATTCTGTGCATTATTTACGGGGTTACAGGGGTTTCCTCAGGTAAAAAACGGGATTTTTTCAACATTATTTTTCTTGTATATAAAATAAAATATTTTATTAGAATTTTTTATTGTTCACATACACTACTAACAAAGAAATTATGAAATTTTTGAAAAAAAAAAAATATTTTAAACTCTGCCATTGCGACGCCATTCCCGGTGATCCCACGGTAAAAAAGAGGCGCCCGTCTTGACAGGTTAACTCCTTACAGGATCATCTAAACTGAAAAATTTTAGTTTTAGTTGTAGTAAAACCCTTAACTTAAAACTTGGACGAAAGAAAAACACTAAAAATTGGATTTTTGTCAGACATTTTTACAAAAAAAAAAATAAAAATTTCAGTGAAAATTCCTCGACATATTTTTTCAAGTAGTTGTAATCGAAAAGAATCCTACGTCCAAATCTTTAAGAATTGTATGAATTGTACCTCAAAGACCTTCAAAAACACAGTTTCGAAAAAAACGCGTTTAAAGACAGCGCACTTAACCTGGCTAGCCTCGGGCGCACAAGTTCTCAAGGCTGTATCTCTGAAACTATTACTCGGATCAACTTGAAAATTTAGGACAATATTCTAAAGGTGTTGTAGAATTTAATAAAACCATAAAAAAATCGATTTTTGAAACCCGTAAAACCATGTAAGCCCTCTCGTTTTTGACTTAAAGTAACATTTTACATGTATTATCTCCAGTCTAGCTCTTATTTCGAAAAAGTGGCTGCATCAGTATACTATTTTACCTAGTGAAACTGAAGATGGGGCCAAAGCTTTCACCAATGGTGAACACTGCAGAGAAATGATAGCAAACTTTTAGTTTTTTATGGCCATATCAATCGTATAAAGATTAAATGATTCCTGAAAAGTAATGAACAAGCCATACAGCGCGCTAAACTTTGACTTTATGGGATTGCTTTTTTAACTGACCGAAACATATCACGTACTCACGAACTAGTTTGACAGATTTTGAGATATCGACCTACCGAAAAAACTGAACAATCTGAATCATGTATGTTCTTGCATGTAAACATTTTTTTTGTGACAGGATATCTACACGAAATTTTGGCGTGGATCATTTCTAAGATAACAATATAGTTTTCGAACAAATTTTTCAGATGGAATATCTATAGCATATAGTTGCAAAAGAAACTGATCAAACTCATGAGGAAGGTATCTAACAATTATATTTTTTATATAGATATATTCTTTATAAACATTTTCAGAAAAAAAATATGTGTGAGCTAGGAAATCCATTTAATATTAGTTATAGGAGACTAGCGTAAGTGTAAGTGGTTGTCAAGCTTGTTGCGCTTATAATGTCTACTTTTTAGGCAACTTGCCAAAGCGGAAAAGCGAAAGCATACAATCAACAGCATTCGTGTACAAAACTACAGATATACGTACTTACTATACAATTGTATATACATATGTAGGTAAGCATAAGTGTGCGTAAGAATAGTTGCTCTCATCGGAGATAGGCTTTCACACATCTCACACAAGTTTTCTTTCTCATATATGCACAGACATATAATCATATTTATTCCAACGCCTGTGACCTCTGTGACCTTTAGAAATCTCAACGCTGAGGTTGGTGCGAATTCGATATTCTAAAATATGCGTAACAATTAAGGCGAACCGCCGCACTTCTACATCACTTTCAGTTGAAATTCAAATCCTTAACAGCGGCAATTTAGAAATATTGTTATGTAATTCAATTTAAAATGCTGCCAACTATCGCACAACACAATAACTGTTCTTAATAACTCTAAATTGTATACCCGTTGATGTCCTTGTACGCTAAGTTGAGAGTGAGTGACACTAACAACAAACGAGTGTGCTTCGCCTGTAGCGCCGCACGTCAATCATAACTGTAGTATACTCGTTTATAAGATATAAGACTGTGTTGATTCACTTGTTGGATGGCAAGAAAATAATCGAAAGTGGGTCGCAGCACTACTGCCACTCCCCCGCGACTGTAAAAGGGGTCGAATTGCCATTAGCAGCACGTTTTAGGCGGCAGGCAGCCGCCTGATTATTGTGATTATTGTTGTTGTTGGTAATGTTGGCGGCCCACACGCACAGCTGGCAATTGGTGCCACACAAACAGGCGATTCGAGAATTATTTAAATTGCCAGCGACAGCTGATGTTGTCGCCAGCGCCAAGAAAAACATGGGAAAATGAGCAGATAAAATGATCAACAAAGGAAAGTTTAAAGGGGTTTGGCATCAGAAGTGGGTATAAAGAAATTTGCAAAGAACGCAGAATGCGTAATAAATCTTTTGACTTAAAAAAAATAAAATCGTTAAGCTCTCATTTATTCTGGAAGTGAGGCAAAAGGAAAGGTATTTCTCCCTTTCAGGCTTTATTAAATACATGTTAAAGGGTATAAAAATTGAAAAGGGTATATTTATTTTAAGGGGTTACTTGGGTTTAGTGGTTTCAAAAAATGTAATTTATTGTCTTATTAAATTCTACAACACCTTTAGGATATTATCTCGAATTTTCAAGTTGATCCGAGTAATAGTTTCGAATAAACAGCCTTGAGAACTTTTGCTCTCGAAGCTAACTAGGCTAAGTGCGCCATATTTAAACGACTTTTTCTCAAAACTGTGTTTTTGAAGTCCCTTGGCAAGATTTATTGAGAACTACTAAAACGATCTTCCTGAAATTTTACACAGATCTTTGAGATACAATCCTTAAAGACTTGGAAGGTTTTTTGTTTTGATTACAATTATTTGAAAAAATAATATCGGGACATTTTCACTGAAATTTTCATTTTTTTTTTTTAATGTCTGGCAAAAATCCAATTTTCATTCTGTTTTCTTCGTCCAAGTTCTGAGGTTTTAACTTAAATACGTATTTTTCACTTTAGATGATTCTATAAGGAGTTATCCTGCCTTCATACATCTTTTTTTCGAGGGGTCACGCAAATGGCTTGCAATGGTCGAGTTTAATTTTTTTTTTTGTGTTTGTAAAAATAAAAAATTCTAATAAAATATATATTTTTTTATAGGAGAAAAAGATTGTTGAAAAAATGCTGTTGTGATGTAACCCCTTAACACGAAGCTTGTAAGACACAGAGGGCAACGTCTGATACATCTGTGCCGGTCTGTATATATGCGAACTAGTCTCTCAGTTTTTGAGATATAGATCTGAAATTTCCCACATATCCAAGGAACTGTTCATTTGTCGAAAATCAGTTTCTTGTATGGGAAACTTTTTTTATTTGACTAAATTGTGTTTATAGTCAACAAAATCGATTTTTTGAAAATCATACTATATACTGGCCTAACCCCTTATCATTGTCAAATGAACACTGCTTATTTTTTCGCCATAAAATGTGTAAATAATGTCTTTCAAATTGCAGGACAATGTGTGAGTGCACACTCTATAATATGTGTATACAAACTTTCAGTATACTAAAATTGTAAGGGCATTAGTTTCGTAAGAATCCCTTCAAGCACGTCATAGACCGGAAATTCCGTTGAAGATAAGCATTGCATTCCGGCACTTTAGTGACACGAAATCGTCGAAAACCAGTCAAAAAGAGGGCGAAAGAGAGAAAGATAAAAATGAGAGAGGGTGAGAGGAAGCATGTGGGGAGCACACGGGCACAGCGAAAGAAGAGAATTGGGTAGCTGTATGAAATGCAGAAAGATTTTCGAACGGTTTGTCTAAGTGCATAAATTCTATACCACAATACAACAAAACGTTTTCCATTAAGCTTAAGTAAGCAGGCGCAACTACCACGCCCACTTTTCTAACAGTCACTCATTCATACATAAAACATGTGTTATTTACAGAACAATGAGGAAATTGATAGCTAGAATTTGAATGCAATGCACCCATAAAATATAAAAAGACAGATATACATATATACATTGTATATAAGTATATGTATATATTATGTACTATATATATACATAAATATAATTTTATATAGTATCAAAATATCTACCATGTATATTACATTTAATATCTATTATACTATTATATAATATAAGCATCTGTATGTGTACATAACAAAAGCCAGACGGCCAAACAGATAATCGGTCAAAAGCGTCAAAACTTTTACCACTGTCGTTGCCATAGACGACAAAAAGGGGGCACGTGAGCCGCAGGAAAGAAATGTATTGCATTGCATAACAACAAAGTTGAGATAACTGTATATATTTAATATATAAGACATCATTAGTTACCTGGTTCCATACATATTAGCATATGATGAGCCGATTCGGCGTAAACGAAAAGCTTTTTGAGCGCGCTTTGAGTACTTAACTTAATGCTCAATTCTGAGTGTAAAATATTTTAGCGAGAAACAAACCCGTTACAATTTGTTTTTGATATATTGAGGTGTGAACAAAATTCATTATCCTATCAAAATCAAGACCTTGCATGGAAAGCATATTTTTTTGTTATATTGAATTTGAATTTGACATAGTTATTGTCCAAGACAACGCCTTCTCTTAAGCTATTGCTCAGATTGGACCACTATTTATTTATATTCTTAACAACGCTTAAGTTCCCAAGTCAACAGTCTCAGTAACGATAATATTCATCACAGCTGATTGTCTGGGAAATCTGACCGGATTAAATCGGATAATAAGAGATGGACAAAGCAAAAATATTATTTCGGAATATTTTCTATATCTAAAGTTTTTTCAATTCAGTACTTTGCTTCTTTTTTGTTTTTAACCATGTAATCAGTGATTTAAAATCCTTGGATGGAGCGGAACACCAATTTAAATTCTACAAATGTCCTTTTTTTATATATCCAGGTTCCCTACTTTTTTAAAGAAAAAACACAAACACTTCAAATTAAATGGAAAATGTTTATTATCTTTTGGAAGAACTTTAGATCTTAGACTTAGAAAAAAGTCTAACAATGTGATATCACACGATCGTGGTGGCCAACTGACCGGTCCAAAACAGGTAATTATCTTCTCACCACAGTATTCTCTCAATAAATCCATTGATCAATGCGATGTGAGGGAAGTGGTCCGTCTTGTTGAAACTAAATGTCGCCGAACTCACGAGCTTCAATTTCGGGCATCAAATAGTCAGTTATCATGGCACGATAACGGTCGCCATTGACAGTTACTTTCTCAACGACATCATTTTTGAAAAAATATGGACCACCCCTGTATATCGTATACACTACTTCTTATGGTACATATAGCGCATAAAAGGCTTTTGACTTGACCTAGCAATGTCTAGTAGAACTCGACCCATAAGTTTAGAGCAGATGTTGACAGTCTTCTAAATCTGCCACTAAAATTCGACACCCCATTGAATTTGCGTGAATATCTTTGCCCTTGCGTGGTCACGCATATACATAAACATTTATGTATGCACTTGTTTTGTATAAATTTATTTAAAGCAGACAAGTTGCGTAAAAACAATATAAAGCATGGCAAAAACACAACAACAATGACGACAGTGCACTGTCAGTGCTTGCCATCATCTCACTAGACAACTGACTACCATGCAGTTGTTATTGCTTAGCTGCTTGAGAAGCGTTTTAGTTGACATGAATAATGAAATGAAAATGAACGAGCAATATGAGCTGAACTTATTCATGCAGGGCGTAGGATGATGCGCACACACATGAAATTTGTAAATGTATTGGTGTGCATATATTTCTCCCATAAATCATTTGCATAATAGAAAGTATTTGCATATTTTTCACCCACTAAACACGTTCGTTTGTATTTATGTTGCCAGTTTTCAGCAAATTGCATCAACCGTATCAAATGACTTGCACTCGGTTTCCATTAAAGCCATATTATATGCATATGTATGTACGGGTATATATAAAGTATAAATTTAAATTTAGTTTGGTGTACAGTTTAAAGATCATATTTATTTCAATCACAGCACAGAATACAGAGAATATTATCGTACTTCATCGTATATGTATGTATGTATAAGTATGTTACTTGCAAATGCCCATACAATATTAGAATGTTGTTAATAAATTTGTATGTATGTATGTGTGTATGTGTGTGCACTTGCTGCTACAATGCATTTCGAGTAAAAAGGTGAATGTGTAATGAATCATTTGTGGAAATTAGCAAAGATTTTTAACCGGCGAACGGAGTCTGTATACCTCAATAAAGCACCTGTTTGCAAGGAAGCTGCTGCGGTAGGATTCGTATTAATTTAGATTGTTTCATAATTATGTTAATTATTGGATTTGATGTGAGCGCGTTACGATATTATTTTTATACTATTTTCTCGATAATGTCTACGCTTTGTTACTTGATTGCCTTCAGTTCTGGATAGTAGTTAAAAATTTAAGGAGCATTTACAACAAAAATCTACATATCAGCAGGGTTGCGAATTTTTTCATGCAAAAAGTTATGGTTTAAAAATTTTATATTTTTACAATTTTTACTACTAAATTAAAAAAAAAATAAAGTTTCAATTTTTAATACCAAATATCTTGGTTTTTGGTTTTTTCTTTCTTAAAGCCGAAATTTTAAAGCTAAAATTTAATTTTTAATTTTTTTAATCCCGAAATCGGAATTAAAAATTAAAATTTAATTTTCAACCCAAGTTGTGGGGGATTAAAAATTGAAAATTTAATTTTTTATCCCAAAATCAAAATTAAAATAAAAATTTATTAAGTATAAATCGTTTAAATGTGTAAGTTTGTCAACCAGTGCTCTAGCGTATTGAAGATGATGGCTCTGTGCAAGCTCTAGTTTAAAGTGAAAAAACATGAAGAACGTAAGCTTGAAAATATTGTTTATTTTAAAACAATTCCTTCTTTAATTTCCCGTTATACAATTGGGATTAATTTTTTTTTTTAAATCTGATTAAATAAATTTTTGATTCCAAATACCGAATTGAAAAAATAATTAATCACGAATACGGTATTAAAACAATAAAAAGAAAATTGAGAAAAATTATTTAATAAAAAAATAAATCTTTTATTTAATTTCTGAAGTAAAAAAAATTTAAAATAAATATTTAATACAAATACAAACAAAAAAACAAAAAATATTTATCACAAAATTTTTAAATTTAATCTTTTGAAGTCTAAATAAAATTAAAAATAAAATTTTTAAAAATGAATTAGTTTGGTTTTGGGGTGAATTTTTTTTTATTTTTTATTCCGTATTTGAGATTGAATATTTTGTAAAATGTTATTAAACATTTACTTTTAATTTAGTTTTTGTAGTTAATTTTTTATATTTTTTTAATCCGGCATTTGAAATTAAATTTCTTTAATTATATTGAACATTTTTATTAATTATGTTTTTGTGTTTCATTTTTTTTTTTAATTTATTAAATTTTTATTTATAATTTTTATTTTTTGATTATTTTTTTTTATTTGTTAATCCCGTATTTGGTATGTTTCCGTTTTTCTTTCAATCCAGTATTTGCCATTAAACACAACTTTTTTGAGCTAGTATTTAGGATTAAAAATTTAAAAATGATTTTTAAAATAATGTTTTCGGGATTACAAAATTATTGAATTCAAATGTTAATTCCATTATTTTTTCATGCATTATTTGCAACCCTGCATATCATATACACGTATTTTAAAATAGAGCTATTGAGCAAACATAGATAGCACAGGTAGGGTAAACATATGTATATTAAGTGTACATGTATATGTATTTATACAAGTATTACTTTTGTTTTTAACAACCTATACACAAAATTACAACTATGCTATTTAAATTATATACTTTATTTAAAAAATAATAATCTCAAAGAGTTAACTAAATTAAACAAATTGTAAACAAAAGTAAAGACAATTTGCATTAATTATTAAAAATCACTAGAATATTAAAGAATCAAATGTAGTTTATATAAACTTAATTAAAATATAATTTGACTATGTGAATGCAAGCGAAAATTGAACACAAAAATTACAAGCAAAATAGGTGTACTTAGAAGGGAATCGGAAATTTTCAAAAGCAAACTAATAAATTGTGACTAAAAAAGATGTTCGAAAAATATACATATATCAACATTTAAATTAGTGTTTGTGATTTGTTCGTTTCCACTAAATCGGTTCCAAGCCAAACTTAAAGCTTAATTTAGGTAAATATTTTGCGCTAACTGCTTTCTTTTCAAACTGATTTTATGATTTTTCACTAATACTGGTAATTGTGTGGGAAAATTGTGCGCGCTTCTGGATAGTATGGATCATGTTGATTGCGATAGCGACGCGCCAAGAAGACTGCCAGTACCTGGAACATAAATGCAATATGTATAAATATAATTCAAATAGTACTGTTTACATTTACAGCTATATAATCAGGGTAAGAATAAAGCAGAAATTTAACTTAAATTAAAATAAATAAAAAATTATGTATGTGAAAGGTGCCAGAGTGCTGCGAAATTGAAATATAAATATTTACAGTAATTCCCACGAAAGTAATTTTAGTATAAAAATTATCTGTATGTTAAGGAACGGCTGATGTACCAATCATAAGAAGCTATAAGCTACATAACCTTAAAATTATTTATATGAACAGGATATACATATGTATTTAGTTTGCCATTAAGTTTATAACACACACAAGGAAATGACGGTGATCTTTTAAAGCACATATCAGCTAGATGAGCTTAGTTGATTTAGTAAATTCCGATTGTCTGTCCGTCTGACTGTCTGTATAAGCAAACTACTCTCTCAGTTTTTGATATATAGATCTGAAATTTACCAAAAGTTCCAAAAGAGGAATCTGCTTCTATCTTGGAAACGCCGATATTCGACCACTAGACATACATATAGCTGCCATACAAGCTCTGAGGTCAAAATAAAGTCCTTGTATAGAAAACTTTATTTAACGAAACATTTTCACGAAATTTACGCTACAGTCTGCTTGAAACAACAAATGGTTCAGATCGGACCAGAATGTCATATAACTGCTATACAAACTGACCGATCAAAATTTAGATAAATATCTTTTAATAACCCTTTATGCTGTAAGATATGCATCTACGAAGAGTATTTTAATTTCGATGAAGTCGAAGTGAAAGTTCATTCCAAACTTTAAACGCGTTTTTCTCAAAATGATGTTTTCAAATTCGGTTACCAAGATTACTAGAAAACGGCTTAACCTATTGGACTCAAATTTTGACACAAGCTTCTTAAATATATTTTTTAGTAATTAATATAAACAATTTAAGTCCGATGTTTAGGTCCAAAATCGTTTTTTTTTTTTAGAAATAGCCATTTTGTCCAAAAAATTTATTTTACTTGTTCTTCCAACTAAATACTAGATTTAACATTACTTTAACGAAATTCTGAAAAATTAGCTTGATTTGGGCTTCTAACTGTATATAACCCCTTAAGGGGCAGGTTACCGTTATATTCTCTTTTCAAGAAAATTTTACACAGTTTTAAATATTTAATATCAATAAGTACCACAGAAGAAAATAATAACAGTTTTTAAATGTATTAAAATAATACAATAACAATTACTCAACAGAAATCGAAAAGGCTGCGTGCTT
Organism: Bactrocera zonata; assembly: GCA_037783105.1. NCBI lineage: Eukaryota > Metazoa > Arthropoda > Insecta > Diptera > Tephritidae > Bactrocera > Bactrocera zonata. The sequence continues at coordinate 177,563 of JBAWJQ010005104.1, read as the reverse complement.
AACAATTTACGATAACAGAAGTGCAATAGAAAAGCATAGAAACCGAAAAGAAAATTGACCATCTTAATAAAAAATTATGAAATAGAGACCAAGGAACATACTAAAAGTTGAAAAGTAGTACAACGATTGCTCACCCTAGTATTTAAGTACAACACTCATATGGGTATGTATAATATTGATGATGGTGGAGAAAAGTCAGCTGTATAATCCACTTGAAACTGCTGTTAAAGTGCATATATTTTGTACATTTGTGTGTATACTAAGGTGGTGTTATTAATTGCATGCCCAATCCAATAACGGTACTAATGAGATCAGCGGCAACGGCGGTACAATAAATATACATTTGATACCTGGCTTAAGTGATCAAATCGCAGTTTTATGATATTACTTTTGCAGTTATTAAAAAAGACGCCAAAATTGCGGCAAACGTTTGTGTTATGTTTAAAATGCGTAAGTTATCGTTAAATATGTTTCATATTATGTGTTTAGTTTCACTTTATATATATATTTATAACTATATGTACATATATGTATATGAATCAGTTTCGTAAACAGTTATGATTGTATGTAGGTATGTATATATGTTAATTATATATATAAATGCATGAAAACCTATGACGTTGGTACGGTTTCTTGTTTTTTTTTTTGTTTTTGCTTTTTAAATAGGTTAAGGAATGTAGTATGGATGATTTATGTATGAATACGTATTAGTATGATATTTATATTGTTTAAATATGTATTATTAGTTGTTTAATTGCTTGCAGAACAAGGCATTTTATAGAAATGCACTCGGCAAACCGCGTGGATCTTTCTGATTGCGATAACGGACTGTTAGCCATACACCAATGAACTGCATGTTTGCATGTCCAAATAAAAGAATTAATATGAATTCGTTAATATACAATCACACAAATAATTTTGATGAAAATAAAAGTAAATGCATGCTTACCTCAGTGAAACTGAAGAAAATACCCAAACCGCCGCACAATTTAAATGCATAACTGATCTTATCCTCCAAAGCGGGTAGACATGGTGGGCAAGCGCAATTGTCCACATAATCTGGACAACATTTCTTGGTGACTGCTTCGCATGATGTGCCTGTGTGTGTCGAATTAAAGCCACAGCAAGTAAATGTATCCTGAACTTGCATGCGCATCGAATCGGGTACATTATTCCAACCCTCCTCAGCGAACTCTTTTTGCTGCTCTGAATTGACAGCCAAGCAAGAGCTGGCAATGGAGAATTGAATGAGGAAGAGCATGAAGAGAATGATCATGTACTGTGCATTTTAAAATGATTTCAAGTTAAGGAAAACAATAATAAAGTGTTTGGCATTATTTAGTCAATGAATTCACTTTCGCAACACATGAGCTTTCGTATTAACAACTTAATTGTCTTAATTAAATTGCGTTAAGGCAAATAAATATGAACTTCACTATTTGATTTTAAATTAAATATGTGTCCGTGTACGTAAGGTCAATCGAAGCGATAGCCTTAACAACAACCAATGATATCATTATCGCAGTCGGAAATGTGCCGAATATGTATTTAATTATGAATGTAAAATAATTTTTGTGTATAAATTTTAAGAGGCACCACCAGTTTGATTATTTTATTTACACATGGGGTACTTTAATTACTTTGCTTTTAAATACTATAAATTATCACTTAAAAAAATTAGGTGAAAAAAATTAAGTTTTGGAGATAAACAAATCCTGCACTCTTCATTATCTCTTTATATAAATATAGCTAATCTTATTATCACAGTAATATTTAACACGAACACGGCCGTAAACCTCTTTTAAAACATTTACGATATCTTTACTGATATTTTTCAAAAGGATACGAAAAACAGCATGACTTGATGATGCTTCACTGCACCGACCAGTCCGAGAATTGATATTAATATCAGTATCACGCCACAGGCTAAAATACCACCCACAATTGGTAGATTTGTGACAATGGAAGCTGCACGCGCATAGACTCCAACGCCAATCAACAGGAATCCCACCATCTGTAAACATATTCATATTCATTCAGGAGAATATTGTAAAATCAATAACTCCTTTAAGGATTCTCTTGGGCACTTCCGTGCATGCACAAAATCACGACCCTGAGGGTATTGCCCCATTGTGACAGAAGGCCGAAGAAAAGTCCTCAGTATGTACTTACCACATACAAAATATTCAGCGCAATTAGCGCATTCTTCGAACAAGTAAAACCTCCACACATTTTAACACCAGCTGCTATATATAATTACTTACACTTATTAAAAGATTTCACTTTAAATTTTTTATTTTTTTTTTCAACTTTATGCGCTAACTTAACTATGAATCGTATACCAGCTGCTCTTTACTTGATTTTGCTTTTGTTATACATTTGCTTTGCATTTTCCAAATTTTCTTAGTGTTCCATTCCAATTGTTTCAATTCACATAGTGTATTATTACACGAGGCGACAAAAGTTGCTAATTCTCGGGCGATTCTCTTTTGCTGTCGCCCATTACCTTCACACGAGCAACTTGTGTTGCGCAACTCTGTTCGAGTTTTTCTCATTCTCTTTCGCTTTACTTTAACCCATTGTCTACTCTTTACTTTAACCCATTGTCGTTTCTTTTTCCTTATAGGTATTTGGGCCGCTCTAACACATATATTAATCAGTTCTGTCAATTAAGAAATACATTTTATTTATAATTCAAAATTAAAACAAAGATTATATAACAGACCTTCACATATATCACCCTTTTCACTATCGTCTGAATCAATTTCTAAGGCTTCCTCCATACATTTCACAATATCTTTAATTAATTCGATTTTTTCGTCATACTCCATTTTCTAAAATATTTAAATTATATTATGTATATTTGTATACATATTTGCAAATTACTTACCAAAAGATGAAATTAAATTTTTTAAATATATTCAAAATATTAATTTCAAAACATATACTCAAATGCAACTATGTACTACGAAAGAAAGAACACGAATGCCGAAAAACGTCGCAGCGAACTGCTACGAATGAGAACACAAAGCGAGTTGCTGAACACTGGAAACTCGGCGCGATTCTCCTCTCCTCGTCGCCCCCTCGCCTATAAACCAAGAGTTGCCGAGACAAAAGTTGCTGCGTGTAATAAGCGAGATACATCTGTTACACAGGGTTGCCGTTGGTAAGCAAAGGTATGAATGTGAGAATGTATGGAAATAAAACAGTTTTGATAAGAGCATGTTATATTTGATGTGCTCTGATTGGGGTGTTTTAAAAGTGTATTGGAAATCACATGATATAAAAATCCTCAATTTAAAATTTAGTTTCTATAAAGCAAATTAAATCAGTAATTATAAATATCTAGAGTATATATTTTTTAATCTTTAAATTAAGAACTAAATAACATTTTTTGAGGACTTTTTTTCAAAATATAAAATTTATTAGCAATTGTTATTCATGTTATTATTTAAACCAACCCACAAGAAAGTAATAATAACAACAAAAATTAAAAAAAAAATAATAATAATAATTTACAGGCGATCTGTGGTCGATAAGAGAAAGGGGAGTTTGAATTTTTAAGACTTACATACATACATACAACGGTTTTCTCCATTTTTGTAAAAACTACGAGCCGTATACAAAAAAGGAAAATTTTAACATAACCTTAAAATTCAGACGAAAATTTTAAATATCCAAATTTTCAGTTTTTTTTTATATTATACAAAAGAAAAATATTTTCTTTCATGAAATTTTTGATGAACTATCGGTTTTATGCCCAAATACGACTATAATTTTTTTTTATTTAGAAAATTTCTTTTTCCTCTTATTTTAACTTAATATCGAAGCAGAACTCTAATTTTCAATCGAAAATTCTCTCCTTAATATTTCAACTTTTTAATTTGGTAGGCTTTATATTAGTTTACCTACACAATTTTTCATATTTTTAAAGGCTTTTACCTGATAGTTGTCAATTTGAATTTAATTGTGATCCTCCAAAGGTTAAAAATGGCGTCATAACCACAAAATAACAGCTAATTAACTATAAAAGTTTCAAGAGTTTAATAAAATTGTTATTTTCTACATACAAACTCAATTCCTATTAGAATAACAAATAACAGTATCTTATAAGCAAGCAATTTCTCCACTAATATTTAACTTCCGTAATATGCGCCTAAAAGCACACCTCATTTGCTGAACATATCTTCGCAGTGACCAATAGATATTCGCAAAATGCGTACACTTATCAGAGCAGTTGACAATATCAAGCGAGTAATTATCGCTTGCGCTTGACTTTGCATTAAAGCTTTGCTCTGCAAAAATCAAACACACATATACACATATATAAATATATATAATCAAATGCCACACGCAACAAACACTTGTGGCGATCTTCGTGAAATGGAAGGGAAAAATGAAAGCCAAAGAGCCACTCATAGCTAACAAGCAGTAGCAGCTTAAGGTATTTACACTCGTGCTAATTGAGCGGCGTTTGCGGATTATTAGTCAGTTTCTGTCTGTTTATTGTTTGTGGTGAACTGTTTGCCAGTTTTTGCAAGTGAACGATTTCTGTGAATACAATTTTTGATAAATTTTTTGAGAAAAGAAATAAAATAAATATATATATATATATATATATATATAATTATACAGGTATACATAATAATTTTTTTTTTTATTTCTTTGAGTGTGTGTGTAAATTTTTCAAGCAGTGTCTGCTAAAACGTCGACCTTTGTGTTAGTGTTGGCGATCAAGCATAGTGAGTAGATAATACAGCTGTTAGCATTTAACTTAGTATATAATATTTAACGCAGACAGGTGGTGGCGTTTGAAAATTGGCAATTTTGTATTCACCTTAAGCGGTCCACTTTGACCAAAACCCGAAGCGAAGTGTGAAAACGTGGCTAAAACCAAAGTGATCACATATACTAAATAAAAAATAATAGCAAAACAAAATCACGAAACAAAAATAACAAAAACAAAAAACCTTATAGTGAATGCTTACATAGACAGCTTACCCACATTTACATATTTATGTATTTAGATATGTACATGCATGCGTAAAGCTAGTTAGTTAGTGAATTTTTATATAATTAATACTAATTAAAAATTCGCAACAAAGAAAGCTGTATTTTTCAGCAAAATTGAACTAATTCAACACACAAGAAAAGCAAATACGAAGGTGTGTTGATGAGTTGTGGACTTGGGCTTAAAAATAAACGTAAAGGTTAAATTTAAAAAACAAAAAAAAAAAAAAAACCGTTAAATACCCTCCATAAATGCATTTCTTACTTTTCTTGATTTTTGTTTTTAATGTTTATTTTTATATTTTACAAAAAAAAATATTACTTTTCACGAAATTTTTGGTAAACTAACCTTTTTATGTCCCAAATACGATCAAAACTTACCAGTCGACCAGTTTGTATGGTGCTAACTGCTAAAATGGTTCGATCTTAACAATTTATTCGTAGTTTGTAGCGTTGCCTTGGGTAATAATATTTTCCGAATTTCGTGAAGATATCTTGTTAAATAAAAAAATCCATACAAGAACTTAATTTTGAGCGATGTTTTGCTATATCAGTTTGTTTGGCAGCTATGTGCTTTAGTGGGCAGATATCGAGGATTCCAACAAATCAGCAGCTTCTTTGAGAGAATAAAAACGTATGCAAATTTTCATAGCGACATCTAAAATGCTGAGGGGCTAGTTCGCGTATATACGTACAGGCGATTATACAGGCGTCGACTCACTTGTCACGCAGATCAGTTATATAGGAAACCAAATGCGCCGAGATCACGAGTTTCAATTTCAGGCATCAAATAGTCGGTTATCATGGCGCAGTCGCCATTAACGGTTACGTTCTCATCGGCATCATTTTTGAAGAAATATGAACCGATGATTCCACAGGCACACAAATCACACCAAAGCTTTCTTCTCTCTGGATGAATTGGCAACAGTCGAATTTCCTCAGGTTGTTCCTCGTCCCAAATGCGTCAATTTGTTTACATACCCATTGAGCCAGAAATGGGCCTCACCGCTGAACAAAATTTCGCTCGAAAACTTTGGATCGTCTTGGAGCTTTTCAAGAGCCCATAGAGCTAAGCGATGTCGCTTGCTGCGAACGGCGCCGAATCGACTCTCCACGGTCTTCGTGTAAACTCTCAGCTACGGCTGCTATATTTTCTTCACTGCGTATTGGACGTGGTATATTAGTCGAATTTTATCCAATAATGAATGTGGGGACTCAAGATCGATGATGGTGTTGCGAATAGTATGCTCATTAAGCCGATTATGTTGACCATAAGTTGAGCGAAGCTTGACACAACTCACACGCAATCTACCAAAAAAGAGCTATTGAAAAAAGCTCCTTGGATCATTTTATACTTTTATTTTTCAAGAATCTTTTTGCATAAAGTGAAAATCAATCCGAGTTTATTTTTAAATAATCCCTCGACTTGAACTTACCTTAAACCAAGCTTTGATCTCAATGGCTTTTTTAGTTAAAGTAGTAAGCAAATGCTGTGTTATTAGTCCGACATTCTCAAATCCGAAGCACCGCTTAGTTAACCTGCAAACATTTTTCTGCACCCTAGTGTGAGTTTACATATAACATACACATACACAGACGTCTGCAGCTTTGGATGTATGTATGGACATACATATATAAGCACTTGAAATTTAAAAAATAAACAAATGTGTGTATAAAATCTCAATGGTTGTCAAACGGAAGCGAATATAATTAAAACATAACAAATTGAAATAATCGTGAGTGCACACCCTAAAGTGTGGGAATGTGCAAAGAAAAGCAGTGAAGCGAATTTTTCCAACTCACTTATGATTTTCTTTTAAGTTTGTGCTCTCTTTGCTTTACACAAACAAATATTTATACGGGCGAGTGGTGTCTGTTATTATTGCTTAACACTCGTTGGCGCTGCTGTGACGTCACACCTGTACAAATGTAGCATTCCAAAGCGTGCAGTGATGCGAAACGGTGCAATTCAGTTGCAATGCCTACAAATAGAAATGCAAAAACAGTAAGCAATAATAATAAATAATTTCAGTTATGATTTCACATTTGTATATTTTTAATTGTTGAAAATATTTACTTACTTACATAGATATGAGTATATACATATGTATATCTAAATCATATATATGAAAATTTAAATAGATAAAAATCTTTGGAAAAGGAAGATAAACTAATTTATGAGTGATTTGAGGAGATAAAAATAAAATTCCAAAAACTGTGTTATCACTAAAATATTATAATCTTTCCCATACATCTTGAGGTTATATGAGAAAAGTCTATATACAAAAGTTATAGATCTTTTCATTACCTACAGCTTTGCTATAAAACTTTTTCTATGGGAGTCATAGAGTTGTCGGAAATCTCGAAAACCCGTTTTTAAGCCTAAAAATTCAAACCCCCTCAAGACGTCTTCGCGACCTCAAATCGGTCGCGAATTATCTATTCTTTCATTTTTGTTATTTTATCATCTTTTCCAATGGGTTTTAACTTGCTACGAAATTTTTTCACTTTTCACCTTTTTCCAAGGCTTCTTCACTGATCTAAATTAATAAAATAAATAAATAAAAGTTATTGTGATATTTCATAAAATTAAAAAAAAAATTATTTCAATTCAAAAATTATTTCAGCGCCAGTTTATATATTACCTTATAATAAGACCCCAAGACTAAGAGTATTAGAGTTAAGCTCAAAAGAAAAATGCTGATATGAATATGAAATGAGTGGACATGGATACCTATACTGAGCTTAAGGGGTTAATGAATTTCACAAAGTCGATTTTATATTTGCACATTGAATGTACATACGTATATTTAAAAAAAAAATTTCTGAAAATTTAAAGTTGATCCGACAAATAGTTGCAGAGATATGAGCGTATTTGCGTATTATACATTGGGATAAAAAATTCCCGGACATTGTAATTAAATTCCTCGGGGATATGATATTTCAAAAAAATTTATTTCTCTAAGTTGGTAGCGCCGTCCTTAATTACTATGCCAAATATGAGCACGATCTATGAACCAATTTCTTTACAGCAGCTGCTTAAGCCACCTCACACAAGTCACACCTCAGTAGTGCGTTGCGATTTTTACAATGATTCGAACAAAGAATTTGTCTCAAATTTTATATTTCTAACCAATTTTCGTTTGCTAATGTTGAAAAGGGCTTACGGTGATTAAGTTTTATCAAAAAAACTAGTCTACGAGTGGTACAAAGCCTTCAAATCTAGCAAGATATCATTGAAGACATGTCTCGACTGCACGACTTTCGTCCTCTTCAACTGATGGAAATATTAAAAAAGTAAAGCATATGGTGCTTGAAAATCGTTAAGCAAGTGACGGCTACAGATCTCGACATCTCTCGCGAGTTCGTTCGAATGATTTTGGTGGATATTTTGGCAATGTAATGCCTTCTTGCTCGACTCGTCCCGAAAAAGTTGAACTTTTTTTAAAAAGGGTAGGATTGTGACCAAATTTAAAACCAAAAACGCAATGAATATCATCGGTCATTCACCGTATTCACCAATTTTGGCTCCGTGTGATTTTTTCTTGTCCTCCAAACTGAAATTGCCGCTCCGTGGAACCCGTTTTCAGTCGATCGAAGAAATAAAACAAAATTCGCTGAAGGAGCTGAAGACCATCTCAAAAAGTTTTTATAAAAAGTATTTTGAGGACGGGAAAAATCGTTGGCATAAGTGTATTACTGCTGGTGGAGATCACTTTGTAGGCTACCATATAATTATTGATGAATAATTAAATATTTTTTGTTTTTTTTTTTGTATTGTAACCTCAAACTTCTTTTTCGGAGGCCCTTCTGGCGATCGGGCCCCTTGTTACAAAATTATGTTCAATATATTATTTACGAAGAAAATTATAACACTTTTTAGACCGCTTTAAAACACTCATTGTTTACATAATAATTCCCTCAGCTAATTGACCTGTTTGAACATGACATTATCATCTATTATACTTTTCAGAAAAATAATATTTAATGCCATAAAAACTCATATACCAGCATAAATACATATGTTAGTTTTGGAAGCAAGAACTTTTACATAGAATCTTTTTGCATTTTTGTATACAATTATTACATTCCGCATAACTGTACATGGTTGTGATATTTTTGTCACGCTTAGTTAGTGATTGCGCAAAAATTTCCAACAACTTAATAAAATAATTGCTCAACTCATTTACGCATATTCAACAAGCGATAAAGACAATGCAAATAAGTGGAAAAATTTGGTTTTGTTTTATTTTTTCGTTTGTTTTAACAAATTGCATTTCAGTATTGTGTTGAGAAGTATTTTAAATATTTAATGTCATATTTTATAGAATTATAATTTTCTGAACTGAATAGATATATACTGAACACATGTATATAGACACTCATTAGACACATTTTTGTACAGTATATAGATTATATATAAAATCTGACATATATATGTATTAGGGTGTTTTTTTTTTGATTGAACTATTAATTTTTTTAGTCCCGTCACGAAATTTTCTCGGAAATACCCTAAAAAAATCCCCTGAAAATTTTAGCCCTTAATATTAATATTAAGAACTGGACCAAGGCCTGTAAAAATTTTCCATAGAAATCGTGAGATTTTATCTTTAAATTCCTACAGATCAGAGGTATTTTATGGCTCGCTTTGAGTTTAGACGCATATTTCTCAGAATTGTTCACTCTACAAAAGTGCCCAGTGCACCAAAGTCGTAACTCACACCGGCGAGGTAGTACGGGGCTCTAAACTCGATTTTTCCAAGAATTTCGAATTTTTTTGTATATATCTCGTAAATGACAGGAGCTATTGCTTCCACGGTACATTGGATTGGTGAAACAGTACTTTCTTTTTCTTCAAACGGTTGAATAACGCTATGTAACAGTTGCTGTTGTGGGTCCTTCCCTTTTCAAGGTAGTCAATGAAAACTATTCCACAGTCACAACAGGGCACTTGGATTTATTACGCTTAGATATCTCCAAACACTGCTCCGACTCACCAACTCGTCGTTTTTTTGGTCAAAAATTACACAAAGTGCACAGAGCTGTCTCATACCCAAATATTTGTGAGTGATATTATGTAAAACCCGTAAGAAGAGAATCGACTCACAGCACCGTTTCGTCGATTTCAAAGCTGCTTTTGGCAGGACGAAAAGGAGCTGCCTTTATGCCGCGATTTCTGAATTTGGTATCCCTCCAAAACTAATACGGCTGTATAAACTGAGGTTGAGTTATACCAAAAGCTCCGTCAGGATCGGGAAGGACCTCTCCGAGCCGTGCGATACCAAAAGAGGTTTCAGACAAGGCGACTCCTATCGTGCGATTTCTTCAATTTGCTGCTGGAGAAAATAATTCGAGCTGCAGAACTCAATCAAGCAGGTACAATCTTTTATAAGAGTGTACAGCTGCTGGCGTATGCCGATGATATTGCTATCATTGTCCTCAACACTCGCGCTGTTAGTTCTGATTTCTCCAAACTGGATAAGGAAGCGAAGCAGATGGGTTTGGCAGTGAACGATGGCAAGATGAAATATCTCCTGTCATCAAAAAACAGTCGTCTCACTCGCGACTTGGTTCCCACGTCACTGTTGACAGTAATATCTTCGAAGTCGTAAATAATTTCGTCTATCTTGGAACCAGTATTAACACCAACAACATTGTCAGCCCGACATCCAAAGCAGAATAACTCTTACCAACGGCTGCTACTACTTCGGACTGAGAAGACAATTGAGAAGTAAAGCCCCCCCTCGATTAACAAAGACCACATTCTACAAGTCGCTCATCATCCCCGGGGTGCTATATGGTGCAGAGGCATGGACTATGCCAACATCTGATAAGTCGGACGAATACGAATTTTCGAGAGAAAGGTTCTGCGGACGATTTATGTTCCTTTGCACATTGATAACGAATATCGCATTCGATGGAATGATATTAACATAGTTCAGCGAATTAAGAGACAGTGGCTATGCCGGCTAGGCACGTCAATACCCGCCGGGGGAAGCAGATTAAGAAGAAGACCTCCACTCCGCTGGAAAGACCAGGTGGAGAAGGACCTTACCTCACTTGGAATCTCCAATTGGCGTCTAGCAGCGAGAAGGAAGAACGACTAGCGCACTGTTGTAAATTCATCTATTACGCGGTTATAGTGGTGTCTACGCCAACAAAGAAGAAGAATACAGTGAAGAAGAGTACAGTGAACTTACAGTATCAGGGCGAAGTACATTGCTCCAGTTTATGGTTTACGTTTTTGGATGTATCAAAATAAAAACTGTAAAATATCTTGTATCTGCTCTTTGTCATGTCTATCAGAGCATATCTTTGATGCGTGCTTAAGAGGGAAGATACCTTTAATACCATCAAAAAAGGTAATTTTTTCCAATATTATTATGGAAGAATAAAAACAGATCCCATCTGATTTTTTCGCATATTTATTAAGAGATATTATTGAACTACAAAATAAAAATTATTTTATGTCAAAAAAAAAGCAAAATGGCGGAAATATTAACTATCCCGTTGATTGAAATTTTTTTGGGGCCGTCAACTTCCTGGCTAGGCTTCTTATCCGAAACGAAGAAGTAAATTTTTTTTAAATCTGGTAGCTTTTATCAAGTGCAAAGTAGAGGAGTTTTAAGAATTTCGAAAAATCGGGCATGTGGGCCAGGATTTTACAAAAAGTACCATTTTTACCTGTGTTTTTCGAGATAAATACTTAAACAACTGTCAAAACCCCATTTTTCTCGGAAAAGCGCTCTATCACGCACTTAAGTATAACATTGTCTATAAAATGCATTTATGTAAGTTCAACTAAATCGGTTGAATAATTCGCTCGCAATTTTGACGGCCAGATGAAAAGTTCTTCGGTTGTAGAGGCCGCAGCATGAAGTGCAATGGTTCTAGGACTTATTTCTTCGAAAATATTCGGAGTAAACCATAAAATTTCGGGACTATATTTTTGAATAGTTTTTCACTTGATTAGAGCGAATTTTTTTTTTTTAATTTTTTGAAAATTCTAAAGGTATCCACTTAAACAATACTGAATCAAGTAGTCGCAAAATTGTCTTAACATTCCAACACTATTTAGCCGATTGCACTTATACAACGAGAAGTACAGATCGCTATTGAAAAAACTATATATGTATATTTATTTTTAGAAGACCTTAGACTAGAAGACTTGCGCCTTATCCGCAAAACCACAGACAGTTCATTATCAACCCGTAGTTGGCACTCTAACATAACCATGAAAGCCATAGTCAAAACTAAAATAGAAACTCTTGAATGAGGAACTATCGAAACAAACAGCACATGTTTTCAAATATAGCCATTGAAATCAATAAATAATATTTAAATGTTCTCCAATAACTTCTAGCCAAAGAAGGAAAATTTTTGTATATGTAGCTATATAAACATGTATGTATGTGTTAAATGTTTACTGTTATCAAACTTGGAGTTAACAATATTTACTTAAGGCATCATTAAATCACACCCACTTGAAAATTTGCATTAAATTTGCACATCAAAATACACCCGCTTGAGAATTATTTTTTACATACTCATTCATACGTATATGTTCATTGACACAAGGAATTAGCGCAGTATTTAACATCTGAATGGGATTTACGCAAAAGCAACAAAATACCAGCTATTTATTTGCTAAAGATTTTTAGTTAAAAACAACTGTGCATATTCAGTGATGCAAACACGAAGTAAGTGATATAAAGCACTTCCTTATCGACTGTTGCCATTTTCGTAGAATCAACCCATCAACCGGTGACTCAAGGCGCCATGCAATAATGGAAAGATTTATGTTGAACTCTGCTATTTAGGTATTTAGAGGATCAGTAGACTGCCCGCTAATTGCTTGTGCTAATCACAAGATAAATAATTATTTATATCATTATAATGGTTAAGAGCTAATGTTTCAATGAAATTCGCCCAAACAGCCCGACTTTTTTTATTTATTTATTTTTAAGTCCATTATAAAGAAATTAACACCAAATGCTGTGATTTTAGTTTTCCGAGTTAGTCATAACTGTATACGTATTAAAGTGCTGGTTAAATTTTATTTTTAGTGTTTAGGAGGCAAATGAGGCATACTCATACTCCTTATCGCTTCCAGTTCAGGCGTGTTTGAGTCAATTAGCAGTGAGCTATAGACTTCTTTCGTATTTGCTATAAAAAATATAAATGGAGATACAAACGCTTAGACCGATTTTATAATCGAATTGAAGGGAAATCTGAGTTTAATGGGGCAGTAGTTCGTAGCCTAATTAGACCAAATTGGGCATGGCGAGTTGTTAGGCAGCGGCTGTGATGATGGATGCGCACTTTTGTTTCACAAAATAGGGCAATTTTTCTGAAATTCGATGTTGAATCGACCCAATAATTCCACACAATAAAGAACAATGACCACATTTCCTATATCCAGGAATTCGAAGTAGTTAACACCTTGTGAAGTCCAGAAAGCGGTGGAAATCATTTTTAGGGCCGATAGAAAAGTTTTCCTTTTCGGAACTTTTGCACTTTTTGTCCGAAGTGAGGAAACACAGCAACAATAGACTTCTTTAGTTCAATATTTTATGTAGTATATGACACATGTAGTTCTTGGAATGCCCACTACCTCAGCTATCTCGTTCATCTTGTATCGCCGGTCTGCGAGCGTAACATCGTGGTTTTTTGTCACGTTATCTTTCAGGGTAATCGCTTCAAGAAAGCTGAGTGTGGTTCATCAACAGCTAACCGTATACAGTATCCAATCTAAGCGGTCTTTAATTTCACTACTTGATTTCCTTTGCCAAAATAAGAATCGAACTGCTGACGTTATTTCTATTTTTTTTTTTTTTGTATTCTAAAATCGATAAACTCATCAACCGTGAATGGTATAAACAGAAATACGAGTTTTATTCGGCTGAAGTTTCGACATTAATCCTCTACGAATATATGTTGCAGGATGGTGCATTTCTCTTGTGGTTGTGGCGCTATCTGGTCGTGGAGCTAGGTACTTATTGTATCGCCCATAGACTTTAGTCTTTACATATCCGTACAGGAAAAAGGTGAACAGTGTGACATCGCATAATCTTGGTGGTCAACCGACCGGCCGAAAACGTGAAATTATTTTCTCACCGAAGTGTTCTCTCAGTAAATCCATTGATTGATGTGAGGTGCGGAAAGTGGTGCCCTTTTTAAAACCAAATGTCGCCGAGCTCTCGAGCTTCAATTTCATGCACCAAATAGTCGGTTATCTTGGCACCATAACGGTTGCCATTGACTTGCAAGCTGTGTTTTGTACGCTTTCAATTTAAAGCCTTGACATAAAATGCGCCAAGTCGTTCCTTACGTCAGTGCGAGTTGCTGCGAATGATGCCGATTCAACTGTCCACGGTCTTCGTGTTCACTCTCAGCTACGGCTGCGATATTTTCTTCACTGTGTGCTGGATGTCGTCTGTTTGGTCGAATATTATTCAATAATGAATGTTGGGTCTCAAGATGGGTGATGGTGTTGAATAACTTGTGAAACTCACGAAGCACATTCTTTACAAAACGTGAATTTTCGTAATGAAGTTGAACAATTTCAGGCGTGATGAAATGCCAAACAATACAAATAAAAATATAATGACAGCTTGACACAACTCACGCGTGATCTGTCAATGAAAGACTGGTGAAAAAAGTAGCTCTACTTAGATCACCCCTTATTTCTCAAAATATTATTTTATTCGAAATGTGAAACAATATAATTTAGTTTAAACATCAATCTTCATGAATACAACAACAAAAGAACTTTGCAATATTTTCAGACCGTGTAAGTCAAGAAGAGTTTTCGCTCAGCCCACAAACGTGAGAGAATTCAGTTTTCCAGCCGCATATTTTACATCGCACCTATAGATGCCGTTACTGTTATTTACTATTATTTACGTTATTTACGAATAGGGTTAGATATGAGCGCGTGTAGAAGCCATAACATAAAACGTAATGAGCAGAGTAAAATAAATTGCTATATTATTTTTGTGGTTAGTTATTATAACTTTGTTTATGTATATCTTGCATCTATATGCACATATGTATGTATGTAGCTTTTCTTGATTTTGCAACAAAAAATTTCTTACTTACTTAGATACACAACAGAAAGAATTACCGAAAACTTTTATTTAGCAACTTATTATGTAAATTTTAAACATACCCAGATGAGCAGTTACCTATCAAGATCTTATCTTTATCAGCTTAACGGATATTTCTTTGCGTTTGCTCGTGATTATCATTGTCATAAACATGTATGATTGTCAGTCGAGAATTTGTTGTTTATATAATGTTAAAAAAATTTTTAAAGCAAACAATTTTATACTCTTTATGCTAGGAAATGTCATCAATTCTTTTACATTTGAATATTAAATCGTCCTTTTGGTATTAAAGCCACATGAACAGACAAATCTTAAGGGGTCAGCAGGGTAATCCGGTCTGTGTATTTGATTTTTTTCATAGAAATATTTATTCTACAATAGAACTTTTTTCACCTATCATGAAGTACATCGTGTAGTTTATAAACAAATTTTTTCGGAGTTTTTTATGACATCTGTCGGAGAAATGGCTGGGTGAATGAGATGTGTTTTTTCACCGGCGTACACAATTTCTTATGTTTGAATCATCTGAAACACAAAAACCGAGTTTATTCTTAAAAAGTACGCGAATGGTTATAGTCCCTATTAGAATCTTGAAGAAGTGTTGATACATAAAAAAGGATTTAACGTTTTTTTTTTTATTTTTCCGGACCGGAATTTTTTCCGCCAGTTTAACGAAGTGTGTTTTGAGAAAAACGCGTTTAAAGCGCCAGGGTTGCACTCCGAGCGCTCCGAACGTCGAGTGGTATTATTATTTTTGGGCTTTTTTCGAAACCTTCCAGTGGTAAAGTGGGTTTCTGCATTAATTATAAGGGTATAAGAGAACAGAAAATGCAAAAATAAAAAATTGTTGGCGAAAGATTGCCCTACTGACCCCTTAATATCGAACTTGTGATGGGCAATACGTCCGCTAAATCTATGGTTTTTAAAGCCATCACTGATATCTTTTAACCTTAGTGCACTGCCTATAATCGTAGAATGTACAGCTTTAAATATCTGACAGTGATGAGGTTTTATGTTCTGAATAGTCTAAAATATTTGTCCTTCCATAGGTTTTGGGAACAGGGAAAAATACCACAGTGTGAGTAAGGTAGTTCCTGATACGATATAAATTACGAGTTCTATAATGTTAAAAATCACACAGCAATGAGCATGAGGATAGAAGTAAAGGAGGTCTTCCAGCGTCTCTTGTGCCTACTTTCTGCATGTATCATCATTACTAATACCTATCTGGTTCGCATATGATGCTATTAAGTTTTAACCTGTCATTAATCCAACAACCTTCCTGTAGTCTTCTCGAGACCGTGTGCGTAAGCGAGTAAGCGCGTTTTTTTCCGGGCCTTTGCACATGATCTGGGCGAGTTTTTCTGTCCTTAAGGCATTTCACCTCACCATTGGCTTACTCCCTCAGCTATTTTGTTACGTGGAATGTCCTAATGATTCTTAATCCGGTATATAAGCAGCCAATGTTCAGTTCATTATTAACATTGGCTACTCAGCGATGATGATGACTCTTTCTTCTGGCTTAAATTAAGTTATTCGTTGAGACCTCCCTCATGTCTACAATAACAGAAAATTTATCTGGCATATACTCATGTAAAATGACAATTTGAATCGGTTATTGTTGTTGTTGCGGCAAAAGTTTCTTAGAAACTGTTGCCGAGTTGACAGCACTTTGCTGCACATAAATTCGGATCGGGACGGTGGTATAGAAAGATGTAGAAATTTAAATATAACGACTTACGGCCAAATTTCTCAGGTATTTTTGTCTATCTTGGAACCAGCAATAACACAAACAACAACGCCATCCTCGAAATTCAACCGAGAATAACTCTTGCCAACAGGTGCTACTTTAGACTGAGTAGGCATTCGAGAAGTAAAGTCTTTTCTCGGCGAACGAAGACCAAATTCTACAAGTCACTCATCCTCCCCGAATTGCTATATGGTACAGAGTGGCATGAACGATGATAACATTTAATGAGTCGGCGTTACGAGTTTCCGAGATAAAGGTTCTACGTAGAATTTATGGACCTTTTCGCATTAGCAACGGCGAATACAGCAGTCGACGGAATGACGACGACTGTACGAGATATACGACGACATTGACAAAAACTTTTTTGTCATTTGTATTTTGCTTAGGCTTACCATTTACTCAGTATCACGTCCGTGCAAAGTACCTTTACCTCCTTATTCAAATTTGCAGAATTTATAGTTTTATTACTGGCAATGAAAAATTTTTGCCTATACTTAGTTTGTCCCAATAAAATAGAGATTATAAGATATTAAGCATATGTATGCCAATGTTACTCGTAATACTCTGGTACACACAAAAGTCATTGTCGGGTAGACCCGGTTCCTTTAGTTTGCAAGGTGGTAACGCGCACATTTTTTTGGGTTCATAATATTTGCATCTTCTAAAAGGCAACAACAAATGAGTATAAAATCTTTGTATTTGCGCTTATCATACATTTTTACAACTTTGTTATTCATTTCAGTTAAATTCTGTTTATTTTGGGCAAAAAAGTTGCCAAGCACGGCAACAAATACCTGACCTTTCGCAAATCATAAGCATGGAAGTAAACAACAAGTAAACGTCAGCTTCATGTACACATGTATGTGTATGTTAATTATTTATTCCCTCAACAAGGTATATTAAGTTTGCTACTAAGTTTGTCTGTCTGTCTATATGTGATCTAGTCTTTTAGTGGAGATAAAGATCTGAAATTTTGAACATTTTTTACGCATGCCCATCATTTAAAAATCGTTCAACTGCATTACGAAAAGTCACGTTTTGTAAAGAATGTGTTTCGCGCGCTTCGCTCAACTTATGGGTCACTAAGTGATGGCTTTAAATTCGGTCAGAATAGTACCTCGATGGGATGGTGCATTATCATCGTGTAAAATCCATGAGATGAGTCGAACGCGTTTCATACCAAAAATATCCACCAAAATCATTCGAACGAACTCGCGAAAGATGTCGAGCTCTCTTGCCATCTCTCTAATACTTGCCTACCGATTTTCAAGCACCATATCCTTCACTGTTTTAATATTTTCATCACTTGAAAAGGTCGAAAACGAGGCAAGTCTTCAATGATCTCTCGACCGTCTTCAAGGATTTGTACAACTCGTAGGTTTGATTTTTTTGTAAGCCTTTTCCAACATTTGCGACTCTGCAAACGAAATTTGGTTAAAAATACAAAATTTGATATAAAATATTTATCAGGCACACTTTTGACACGAATTAACTAAAAAATCAATGTACTCACGCTTATTTAATACTCGTATATGCATGTACTATCAATAACCGATGCTCAAATCAGTTTTTGGAGAGTTTCAAGGAGATAAGGTATTGCAAATACATATGTCTGTATGTAGTAGTTCATAAATTTGAGTCAATAAATCAAAAAATAATCAAACCAAGCTTAAGTTAAGAAGAGCATGAGATACATAAATATATATGTATCTCATGTAGTGAGACTAAAATGATCAAACGATCAATGCATTTGTCCGCTAATCAATATGGGATTGCACCAGTCCCATTCATTAGTTGTGCTGTCCTTTGGAGAAAGTCAATTATGTCAAAATCAAAAATGGAATTCTTCATTGTGATCCTTGTAGTCATTACACGTTGTAGTCTTTATATGAAACTGGTTTTCCCCATTTCGATTTTTTTAAGAAAATTTCACGACACGATAATGCCTCGATTCACACTACCCAGAGTTTTAAGTATGTTGCTTAAAAAAGAAACACCAATTAAATGCAATGACCGACTTCTTCCCAGACATCAATATAATAGAAAAGATGTTCGTTGACTAGCAAAATTTTCGAGTTTGGCCGACGATCTCCTGACCCAAATACACTCGATACAATGAATGTCAACTTTCTAGTAATATTTAGGCTCCCTATATTGGTATATATATAAGTGATTTTCAATAAAATTAGGTGATAGAGTTTCCTAAACATAATATAGTTTGGCGCTGAATATGAATGAGTTTGACCTAGACAGTGGTTTAACCACATATCCTGAATATAATGATTTCAGTTTCACTGGATGACTTTTTCTCGGCACCTTTGGTTAAGTTGGTATCACATGTATCTCGTTTGCCTTTTATATTTCGGGATTCGAAAACAAAAACAAATTTTAATAATCGAAAATCGCTTTATTATTTTTCAAAAGTGAATGAGGCCCATTTCTGCCATCAATGGGTACGCAAACAAGCCAAATTTCCACAATTGGGATGAAGTGCAACCTGAAGAGATTCAAGAGCTGCCATTTCATCTAGAAAAAACAACGGTTTGGTGTGGTTTGTGGGCCAGTGGAATCATCGGTCTAGGCGACATTTAGTTTCAACAAGACGGGCCACTTCTCACACATCGCATCGATCAATGAATCTTTTGAGAGTACTTTGGTGAGAATATAATTTCCTGTTTTGAGCCGGTCGATTGGCCTAACAGATCTTGTGATATCACACCGTTAAACTTTTACCTGTTGGGTATATAAAATCTAAAGGCTATGCAGACAATCCCGCTTTCATTGAGGTCTTGAAGCAAAAAAAAACCTGATGCGTCTCATGCGCCAGTTACCAGTCGAAATGCTCGAACGAGTCATCGAAAATTGGACTCAACAGATGAACCAACTTTCAAAAAATAAATGCCAAAGAATAATCTTTCGAATGATTATAACCATTTTTCATTAATTTTGAATTTTTTTGTTTTTCATTTAAAATATTAGGGAATCTCGAAATAGACCACCTTTTACATGAAAGCACCCGAAGTTAATGTTTTTTCTTGTTATATTTGTAAGTTATCCACAGTGTTGTCAAAACAAAAAGTTATTTAAAAAGCCTTCCCAATCACATGTTAAATCTGTTATCAGAGCAAATATGTAGAGCAGATATTATATGAACATATGTATGTATGTATGTGTGACGTCTTTAATTAAATATAGACACACTCTTTGCTATCATGACACAGCGCAGAAGCAATCCAGCCTCAGTTTCATTTATCATTATTAGTTCTTGTACGCATTCCATAAAAATAATCTACAATAATATGCAAACAAAGATGATATATTCATATGTATATATTTATATAAGAAGTGGCCGCTTCAAAGTTGATTAGCTCACCTGTGTCTGGCGCTTACAAGCGATAGGCAGAGCGTTTCTTCTTCTACCGCGGCGAGCAAATGATCAGCGGCAAGTACCGCTTTGAACTCCAAGTTTCTAGTTTGAACCAAATCAGTTTTATTTTTGAAATATATACAAGTTATACATACATATAGTATGTATATGTATAAGTTCATAGGTAGTACAACCGGGGTAAAGATCCAGAAAATATACATACATATGTACATATTACAGTCAATGGATATTTCTTATATTATAAATTTCCTCCACACATGCGCTTTGAATCTTACGCATACATATATGGTATGTATACATATACATACCCACATGCATAAGCTAATATATTTTTATTTTCCTTTGAAGCTTTTAAATTGCGCGCAATTAGTAGTAAGCAGCGCTGGTGCGATGCGCTCGACACTCACGAATTAGTAAAGAAATAATTATGCTTCATCTGAGCCACTACACATACATTTACACATACACTCAAATATCAATATAACACTGGCTTCAACAAACATATCTATTAAGCGACTACAGCATTACATGACCGAAGAAATTTCAGCCTTGACAATGACTTATAAATGACAATCAGCGCGGCTGTCAGCAATTATGAGATCGTGCTTTTCGTATTATTTTGCAAAATGAAGCCAATTTGCTAAGCATCAGCAAAAAAAAAAAAAAAAGAATAAAGAATTAAATATTAATGTGAGGTGTTATAATCGTATTACCTTCATAAAAAATTTAAGATATAAACATCTGTATGTAGTAGTTTGCTAACTTTAAAATGCTAAAATGTGCTTGTTTTGTGGTGATTTGGCATTTTTAGTATCATTACGTCAATTAATGCTGTCATATCAGAGCATGGTAAGTTTTTATATATTCAAACTACTAGTAAACAGCAATTAAAGGACGATTAGGGAAATAGCTCCAGCTTCAGCTAAAGGCAATACAATGCTAGACCACAGAATTTATTGCACCTGCAATTAGATGACATAAAAACTTCAACGCGGGAGTTTTTACAAGTGAAGCTTACCATTGTTTGTATGTACAGCATATTGAACTATGCCAGTTTAGAAAAAAAAACAAAAAAAAAACTACAAGTAAGGAAAAATCGTTATTGGTTAACAATCACTTCAGGTATCTTATTAATCTATATTGTAGGTGTTGTACTTACTTAATTTTATTAATATTTACTATGCATTAATATGTAGTCCAGGGTGCTTTCCAACGTAAACAGGACTTGAACAAGAACAGAACAAATTGTTTTTTCGGCAAAATCAATTTTTTTATTCAAAATAGTGTCCTTCTCTTTCAATACAGCTTTCTGCACGGTCTAAAAGCATGTCGAACGAGTGTTTTAGCTCGTTAGCCGGTATGCCAATGCAAGCCTTTTGAATGCCCTCTACGTCTGCCTAACGCTTTCCACGCATTTTTCCGAAAAGGAAGAAGTCGCACGGTGCCATATCAGGTGAATACGGGGAGTTAAAATGGTTAAAATGTAATTTTGGTCATATAATCGTCGTTCGAAGTCGGATTTTGAGCAATTTTTGGTCGTCAGTCAATTTGTGTGGAACAAACCGTGGACACACCCTTCGTAAGCCCAAATGTTCGGTCAAAATGTGATAAATCGATGTTTTGTAGATATTTAATTCTATTTCCATGAACTTCAATGATGATTTCGGCTGATTTTTGATAAATTCACGCACAGTTTCGATGGAATTTCCGGTGATCACGGATTTTGATTGGTCCACATGTTGATCGTCATTTATGTCCTCACGACCACTTTGAAAACGTTGAAACCACACGTGCACCAAACTGATTTAAGAAATACATTGAATATATTTTTTGTATCACAAATCAATGAAAATTACTTCAAAATTGCAATAATAAGACTTTGAAGGGCTTAAACATCCACCATACCCACTGATTCTACCCGAAGGGTCGTTGAGTTTCGGATTAGTCAAAATTATATAAAAATCTGTCAGATAATTGGTAGGCTATCACAATGTTTTTTTGGAACGAATTCGGATTGTCCCCTCCCATCTTTCAATTTTTCAAAAATAAGTACTAAGTTATGTACATATCCCAAGTTGTTTTAAATAAAAAATTAATATCAGGTAAATATGTAAGAAGCTGTCAAAATCACTTGTGATCGACTAAAATATCGAATTGATGGGTCCTCCGCTAAATAGTCATACTTCGACAACGATTACACCGGTCAAAAAAAAAATATTTTGTTTGATTCTAGACATTGAAAAACACTTAAATATTAATCTTTAGTTCTTAAAGTTTCCTTTGGGCTGATCTACATCGATAAGTATATGTATTTTAATTTATTTCATAAATCAAAGATGGCAGCACTTTGATTAACCCGAAAGTAAACAGTATTATTATTTGTAAGAGGCACAGTAGTGAATGTTAACCTGTTTATTATAGCTGTAACAACAATATTAGTGTATTACTCAGTTAAAAAATGGCATCAAGTCAGTGTAAAAATGATGTTGATTTATTCTGTTTTATTTGCGGTGAATTTACTAAAGTTAGAAGTAAAAAATTTGCTTTATCAACAAATTTGAAACTTTTCGAGGCCTATGGAGCCTATTTCAACCTAAAAGTCAGTAATCAAAATGAAAATTGGGTACCTCACTTCGCCTGCGTTAATTGTAAAATTACTTTAGAAGGTAAGAAAAAAAATCGAAAAATTGCTCTAATTTCTACGAAAGCAAACTTTAACCGGAAAAAAATTGTTTTTCCTTATTTTTGTCATAGGAGAAACTAAAATTTAACAAATAAACAAAAATCGTGTTGACCAATGTTATTATTATGGCACTTATACGCAATGGCGACCACCTCACCCGGCTGAGTTTTGAATACACAGTTATAGTGACTGAATAGAACATACGCTAGGATGGGTAAAAAACAACAAAACGAAAAATGGACTCTTAGAAAAATAGATGCTTAGAAAGCATCTCAAAGTATGAGCTCTCAATTAGTATACCATTTTTTTAGATAACTACTTTTTCCATTGAAATAATTGAATAAAATTTATAAGAAAAAATATTTGCCTTAAGGGAAGAATCGTTAAATATCTTTTTTGAAGATAATTCAATTTCCTACAAAACATATGAGACGAACTACTATTTCAGGTAGAGATTTGAGAGCTCATACTGGGCAAGACCTTCTTAGAGGTTTCTAAGAACCTTATTTTCAGAGTAGCAGTATATGTTTTTATTCACCCTAACATGAATATGTATATGTACTACTAGGGAAATTTCAGAGGTCTTGAGAGTTACCACCTGCGACCGCGTAGATAATAGTTTACCAGAACTTGCCAAGTTTAGCTAAGTGCCAGCCGTTCAGTAGAGAACCGAATGATCAAAGCGGAACTACATCAATTGGACATCCTCGTATTAAGAGTGCCTTTTCTTGCAATCTCATCAGTCTTGCAGTTCTCAACATTAACATATTTGACTTCATTTCTTATTTAGAAAATAATACTGGTCTAAATTAATTACTACCTTCAGCACGGTAAGCTACTAAACTTTCTAATAATTGCAATGTAATGCTGTCGTAGGTAATTTATAGCACTTTTGTGCTATGATGATTTAAGATAACTGTTTGACTTTTTCTCGACATTCGCTAATAACTACTTGTTTACATTTAACGCCTTGACATAAAAGTGTCGATTTTAACGAGTTCGCATCACTTTTTCGAAATTAGCGTTGCTGTACTTAACCGTATTTCTCTAACATACCATCAAACATACCCAAACTTCAACAATGTCTAGATAAATGATAAAATTTCGCCAATGCTGCAAATTGGAGAAATGTAAATTGGTTGTTTTGTCAATATGCCGTTACATACCGCAGAACGATGTTAGTTTTTCAGAGCGTAAAGCTGAGAGCGCTGTTTCGATTTTGCTTTCTTGTAAAAATGCCATCGATCAATGCTGCAGAGATCACGTGGCGCATGTGAAATGACGAGCAACTTGTAATTACAACGGTGTGTATGTAATTGCCGGAGGGGCTTGCGTTGCCACAACCGGTGTTGATGATTTCTGTTGCTGCCGTTAGCGCCACGCGTTTTGCCTGTTCCGTGGTTGGGTGAGGAGTGGTCAACACTCGTGAACGACCACTACCCGATTTGGGCACAACGCCAATGAAGATCAACTGAAAGCTAGGCTGCGACATTTGCTGTTTGAAAAAGGCTGGCGTCTAAACTTGTTCAAAACCGTTGGACTTAAGTTAATGAATAGATACATATGTGTGTTTTTATTTTCTCGACCATAGTTGTTTTCGATTTTTTTTTAACATTTCGTGTTTTTTTTTTTTTTGGTTTCGTTGGTTGTTTAATCAGGAATCACGCGCTCGACGGCTTATAAAGTTATCATGTGACTTTCAAATTATGCAACTTCGACCGTCATGTGATCAAATGCATATATGTATGTAGATATGTAAATATGTCAGTAAATTTATGTACAAATCATGCCCGCTACATTCAGTGGTATACACAATATCGAGGTTTTTAGTTAGGTGGGACTACGCATATAATGTGGTATAAATTGTGGTGGTGTGTGGGTGCTCAATATATTTTTCGTTAAATCAAAGTTGTGTTTGCATTAATCAGAAAACTGTTGAGTAGAAATTTTTATTTTCTAGAGTTAATTTCTTCTTTTCACTCAATACCCTTTATATAATATGAATCAATTGGTAGAATAGTGGAAAAAGATTTTCTACCTCGTCCTTTCTTTTTCTATATTGTCGTAGACACCGCTTACGCGTTTATAGCCAAGCTCACAACAGCGTGTCAGTCGTTCTTCCTTTTCGTTGTTTTGCGCCAATTGGAGATTACAAGTGCAGCCAGGTCCTTCTCCACCCACTTCTCACGGCAGGTACTAAGTCAAATACTCTCAGAGTTGGAGTGTTCTTATCCATTCGGGACATTTAACCTAGCCAGCATACCCGCTTGGTCATTCCGAGTTGGTCATTTGATTGTCACTCGCTTACTAAACCATTCATTGCAAAATTTTTGTGTAGAGTGCCTTATTTATTGTCGCACCTTGTACAATTTTTAATATATGCACACACATATATATGTGTGTAACTTGTCATCGATACAAGTTTCATCGTGCGAACTTTATAAACATATTTCAAATAAATATATGTATGCATTGTTGTGGCGTCTTAACGCCTCCATCGGCAAAGCTCGTTGTGTATCATTTGCAAAGCCAAATGAAGATATGAATGAATTCGGTTGAGTGACATTATTTCCATCTCACTAACATTCCTATGCAAATTTAAATACGAGGGCGGTTCGATGAGCTCAACATTTATCGTTGTTAATAGCAAATCAAAGTCTAACAGCTGCATTAATTTGTATTATGCATATTGAGTGGAATATAAATATGCACCCCGATCAAATATCTGAGTTTCAAGCACCAAATTCTATAAAAATGTATAAATTTTCAATCTATAAAGAAGTCATATATTTAAAAAGCATACTAAGAGACATTAATTGATTGAAGAATAGAGAGCTCTTGACAGTAGGTTAGTAATTAAGCTATTTTTTAGTCTACAGACTTTTCTTAAATATAGCTGATTATAAAAAAAAAAATAGTATAAAGTTAAGGAATTCTTCTTAAATAAATTTTGCTTTCAAAATAAAAAAAATGTTTATACATATAAGCCGTATTTGAAGAAAATTATATTTCTTTTCACCAAGCCAAGGCAACGTGTCATAAGCCAGTGAAAACGATAGCAAAAATCCATGAATTGGGCTTTAAATTGCTTCTGCAGCAACCGTATTCTCCACATCTGGGCCCAAGTGACTATTTATTGTTCTCATATTTTAAAAGAATGCTCGCTGGGAAGATACATTCGTCAAATGAATCGCCATAACAGGCATCAGCTTTGAAGCAAAGAGCAAATTGTACCACAAAAAAATTATCAAAAACTCACTAAATCAGTACATCACCCTTGAACTATTTGGAAAAAAACTAATTTTGCCAAAAAAAAAATGTATTTTACTATGGTAAGCTGGGGGACAATTGACATATCTCCTTGTTTGACTGCCTCGTGATGTGCCTACAGAAATGCTTCCACATCAGAGTCATTGATACCCACCATATTTTAAGCTTGATATAAATATATACACGGTACCAAAATTTTACTACAATAAATTTTGTATAATATTTTTAAACCGAAAAAGAATTTAAAATCTTCATAGACTTATCAAATTGCCCTCGTCTAAGCATATGTAGAAATTTAAAACCATACATAGCGACTATTTAGTTGCATTGCATTTGTTTCCACACAACTGATGCATAATAATAGAAAAGCCAACCGGTTCAACTAAAGCATTTCAACCGATGGACTAACTACTCTTAGCGGTGCTAATAAATTAGCAGTTAGCTTTTTATTATAATATAAAGTTAATTTATATGTGCTAGCGATCATTGAACTTCATCCTTCAAAACATAATAGTATGGTCAGTGAAATGGAAATTCATAAACAAATTTCCACTTGACTCTGTGAAGTCAATATTTCCTAAGCGGAAGTCCTTAAAATACAAAAATTCATTAAGAATTTCTAACAAATTCGAAGTTTCGCCTTTACAAGTCAGTATGCAAAGTACACAATTTTAATTTCATTCCTTTTTTGAAAACTATTATTTCTGATTGACTTGGGAGCCGATGCAATTTATCTGTATTATATGCGGAATTATATAGCGGGATTTTAAATTGATAATTATATAGAGGTATGAAAGTATAAGGTCAAAATATGTGAAAAAATTTAGTATTCACTATACCTCCAATAATTTCACACTCTCAGTCTGCATTTCCGAGGCAATTGTACTCATGCACAATTACTCGAGACTCGTACTCGAGAACCTCTAAACATTATTTCTGGCTGTTTAATCATTTAGTCCATAAATTCTACTGAAAACTATCCTGTCGATGAAGCTTTGATTTCGAAATGGTCAGTAAATGTTAATTAATCAACATACATCATTGTTTTGAAGAACCCTCCGAAGGTAGTTTAAGGAAATTAAATCAAGTGACTTAGGTGGCCCCATGGCAGAACCATTTTATGTCGTATGAGTAGTTGCATTCGGGAAATTATTTAGCATTCAGATGATTGATATTGACGTTGGAATAATTTGCCTCTAATATCCATTATTAACTGAAACGTTGTATTTATTTTCAGTTTTACTACAAAATGGAACAATATTGCCTTCGTCGAGCGAAACCCACTAAATGGCATTTCTTTTGAAATGCAAAAATACAGAAATTTAGAATTTAATGAGGAATGTTTATTATCATTCGAAAGAACATTCTTTGGCATTTATTATTTGTGAATTATCTCTTTTAAATGCTGGCCGCGGCTATGTCTCAGATGGTGCATGCGTTGAGTCCAAATTTCGATAATTCATTTGACCATTTCTACTCGTAACTGGTGAATGACACGCTTGATGTTTTGCTCCAAACCCTGAATCGAAGCGAGATTGTCCGCATAGACTTTAGACTTTACGTATCTCCACCGGAAAAAGTCTAACTGTGTGATATCACACGATCTTCATCGCCAATCGACCGGCCCAAGACGTGAAATTATCTGCTCACCGAAGTGTTCTCTCAATAAATTCATTGATTGATGCGATGTGTGGGAAGTCTCGCCGTCTTCTCGAAGCCATATGACGCCGAGATCTTCAATTTCAGGCATCAAATAGTGGTTGTGTCACCGGCATATTTCCTCTATCTTGAATCTCTTCACGTTACTTTTCGTTCCAAATGTGGCAATTTTGCTTCGCTGAACGGAAATTTGCTCGAAAACGTTGGATCTTTTTGAAACTTTTCAAGAGCTTTCAATTTAAGATCTCGACATAAAATGCGCTAAGTCGTATCATACGTCAGCCCGAGTTGTAAACGTTGTTCAGACGTAAGTCTTTCCATGATGAAATGCCAAACAATAATGAATAAAAATATAATAACAGTATTGAAAAAGTGACCTCTACTTGGATCATCTTTTACTTATTTATTTGCCGTGTGATTCCATCGTTTTTGATCTTTGAATTTTTCAAAAGTACCATTCGAGAAAATGCTTAAACGGATATAGCATGTGGTATACATATGTGGTTTGACAGTTATTCGTCTGGGAAAGTTCTTTTAATAACATTTCGAAATAATATTATTTATTTATATACCATTTAATAGGTATACGCCAATAAGTTGGATATTTAAACAACTTTTTTTAATCAATATAAGTTTTCTTAAACAATGTTTTCAATTGCAGAAAATACATTTAATTGCACACCAGCAGCAAGAAAGGTTGAATGCACTCTGGGATACTAACCAAAAATTTAATTAAAGTAAGTTGCTATATACTTGTATACCATTTTTCAGTTTTAGTGTTAGTATTTTCCACTAATAGTCTTTAATTTACTGTAAATTGATTTTAATCTGCTAAGTTTTAGGGGAACTCAATATTTTTATATTCGCACCTCTAATGTTCACAAGTATTTATGTATGTATATCTCGACGACCTTAATATCGATTAAGTAACTCACGAGAAATCTTGAGTCGACTTTGAAGTCACAGTTTCGATTACAACGCTTTTGAAGTTTTAAGAATATACCCTCAAACCTCTCACTAGGCTCAAATTGAGAATTAAGAAAAAATTCTAGAGATGTAATTGCAATATTTAACATTAGTTCGATTGTTGTCAAGGGTATATTTAATATTCTTCTGTAGGCCTTCCGCAAAATAATTTTATTTTTCACTGTATTTTTGGATTTGCAATGTTTGCACGTTTTAGTTGCAATTTAGCACGTGACATTTTCATGTAAGCGGCCCATGTTGAAATGACAATCAAATTGCATGGCATCGTGCTGCCTACTTGTATGCCTAAATATCTCCATACAAACATACATACCATGAATACTTTCATACTACTTGCTACGAATAATCAACATTTTAGCCAATATTTTTCTAAATTGAAATGCTGACAACGTCAGGCGACATTGAAAATTTGCGATCGCTGAACGTCTATTAGGTTTATATGTACAAATGATTTGAGGATCAGGTGTTTAGTGGAATGTAAAAAGTGATTGCCCCGATTTTCAATTCTTTTGAAATGGTCACCGATTTTTTAAGCGAAAGAAACTCATGAGCAATAGGCTCACGTTGAAATGAAGATTGCGCGAAGTTAAACAAATTTCGTATTTGCTTGCTATGGCTGAAATGTTGGACTGTTGGTTTGAATTTAATTGCTATAAATAAATCTCATAGAAACTTTATTGTGTTTATCAAATATCTTGCATAAAATTTAATTTATTTAAATATTTTGTTTCACTTTCTTTTTTAAATGGTTAGCAACCTTCCCCAATAGTGTCGTAAGTTACAAATTTTAAATGGTTAAGAGTTTTCTGTTTGATCATTAGTTATTATCCCTACTTTTTTAAAGTAAAAACACACAAACAACAAATTTATTGGAGAATGTTTTTTATCATTCGAGGGAACTTTCTTTGACATTTATTTTTTGAAGATTATACCTTTCAAATGTTGGCCGCGGCTACGTCTCAGATGGGCGATCCGTTGAGTCCAATTTTCGACAGACAACAGCGAATGAGACGCATGATGCTTTGCTACAAGGCCTGAAGAGAAGCGGGATTGTCCGCATAGACTTTACATTTTACATAACTCCATAGGAAAAGTCGCGTAATAACACACGATCTTGGTAGACAAAAGACCGCCCCAAACAGTGAAATTATCTGCTTACCGAAGTGTTCTATCAATTAATCCATTGACTGAAGCGATGTATGGAACGTGGCCTTCTTGTGTAAACTAAATTTCGCCGAGATATTCAATTTCAGGCATCAAATAGTGGTTGTCATTGCGCGATAACGGTCACCATTGACGGTTACGTTTTCACCGGCATCATTTTTGAAAAAATATGGACCGATGATTCCACCGGCCGACAGACCACATCAAATCGTTGTTTTTTTAGGAATGAAATGGCAGAAGAGATGTCGCTTGGAAAGGTCAAGCGGCTTTAGTTCTTGCACTAACTGTATTTAATTTTAGCTCTCGATATAAAATGCGCAATCCATACATCAGTCCGAGTTGCTGCGTACAGCGCCGAATCGACTCTCTATGGTGTTCGCGTACATTCTCAACAGTGTGCTGGTGTGAATTTTCGTAATAAAGTTGAACGATTTGTCAACGTTGTTCAGTATGGCAGACAATACTGAAGAAAAATGACATGACAGCTTGACACAATCCACGCGTGATCTGTCAAACAGGGCTATTGTTAAAAGTACCTCTCCTTGGATCCCCCGTTATATAATAAACCGTTGTCGGAATCGTAGTAAACGAAACTAGATATTTTTCGACATCAGGAGCTACTACAATATATATTATATAATGTACCGTTTTAATACATTGTTATTAAAAATACTTCAAAAAGTAAACAGTTAATTGTAACTTTTGGTAAATAATGTTATTATGATACTCATACGTAATAATTCTTATATGGGAATCGGCTACAGCTGACGTACGCTGGCGATATCCACATTATCAATCTAAGCATTTAGAAAACATCGGTGCCAACTAATACAAGGTGTGTTTCAAAGTAAACAGGACTTTTTAAATCAAGCGTCCCCTGGTGGCGCCATCTATATATCGACTGATGCGTTAGTTAATCTCCTATCTTTATCGATTTTCCAGTGAGAATTTCATGACATTTCATAGATTGGAAGTGAAGTTATTGCGTTTTAAGTGTCAGTATGTTTGTCTTATCGGTGCTAGAATAAGCTTCGAAGAAAGAGCCAACATTAATTTTTGTTTTAAAATTGGTAAAACTTTTACCGAAACGATTTAATTGATGAAACAAGTTTATGGCGAAGATTACCTATCCCGTAGCAGAGTGCCCGAGTGGTTTCAACGTTTTCTAAGTGGTCGCGAGGACATAAATGACGATCAACAAGTGGGCCAATCAAAATCCGTGATCACCGGAAATTCCATCGAAACTGTGCGTGAATTCATCAAAAGTTGGCCGAAATCATTATCGAAATTTATGGAAATAGAATTGAACATCTCCAAAACATTGATTCATCGCATTTTGATCGAACATTTGGGCTTACGAAAGGTGTTCCGCACAAATTGACTGACGACCATAAATTGCTCTCATCGATCAACGCTTGTGACTGATTATTTGACCTAAAATTACATTTTAACCATTTTAACTCCCCGTATTCACCTGATATGACACCGTGCGACTTCTTCCTTTTCGGAAAAATGCATTTGCCCATGAAGGGAAAGCGTTATGCAGACGTAGAGGCCATTCAAAAGGCTTGCACCGGCATACTGGCGGTCATACCGGCTAACGAGCTAAAACACTCGTTCGACATGCTTTTGGACAGTGCAAAAAGCTGTATTGAAGTAGAAGAAAACTATTTTGAATAAAATAAATTGATTTTGCCGAAAAGATCATTTGTTCTGTTTTTTTTTAAGTCCTGTTTACTTTGGAACGCACCTCGTAATAATATACTTTCGAAGAATCATATTTGTCAATAAGTGGAGCTTGGTTTAGATATGTCACTAGCCCCCCCTGCAGATACTCATAAATTTTTATCAGTCTCTTATGTATCTTTCACATAATTATAATATAATAATTATATGTATGTAATATATATGTACACATAGATGGTGCCACCAGGGGCGCTAGATTCAAACAGTCCTGTTTACTTTGGAACACTCCTTGTATTTCGCCTTGTCTTTGTTTTCTATCTGTCGCATCTACCTTCATTCCTCTTTCCCGACTTTTTAAACAAAAGTTAACTCTGTCAAGATCTAATATCATATTATATCTTATTTGAGAACTTTGGAGTTTTTTTTCTAGTAAAATATTTAAAATAATCACAGGACATAAAATTAAAAAAAAAAACAGTACTTGTATATAATAATGGCACAATGGGCCTAACGCTGGCCTAAGTTCCCCCTCATGCGGTACGTCGCCTGTACTTCCCTTTTCAACAAAACCATATAATTATTCATTTTGAATGTGTGAAAATATCACTGTATTGAAAAGTCTGAAGTTATCTTTTCTATGGCTGTTTTAATTGCAAATAGATGAAAGCTGAGACAAAATTAATTCAATTGTGTGACAAATACTTTATTTATTGACATGTACATATATTTACATGCTATTTTTGATGTTTTACAATAATTACGCAGCGTATCATTTTAAAATAGTGGCACTTTCGCAATTAAATATAATATATTTTTAAGTATTTACATACTGATCAAAGCTAATTAAGGCAATTGATATGAGGGCAATAAAAGACTACCCTGTAATGGAATGAGTATAGCTTTTCAGGCAAGGCGACTTGCGTAAACAAATTAATATTTCTCAAAGAAACAAAATAGGTAAAAAAAAAGACTTTTTTTGTAAATTTATTTCTCAAATCCGGATTGAGTAATTTTATTCGGACCTTTTGTACATTATAGAGCACACTTTTGACAATGTAAGGTAATTTTTTCATGCAGAAATATTGAGGCATATGCCGGTAACAGTGCTTTGCTGTTAGAGTTAGAGCGTTAAAAGCCAGGAGACTAATAAGACGATAACTCTAAGAATATTACTTCTATCGACTTAAAATTTTAAGGACACATTATTGAAATGTTAAACAATAAGATAAGACAAAAAAAATCGATTTTTCGAAAGTGAAAAACCCTAGCCCCCCTAACGTATCCGCTAACGAAATTAACAATTGTCTATTAAAAGAACTAAAATTTATTTGTCAATATTGACTGTCCAGTGTTCAGATTTTTTACTACATTCATCAGACCTGATAAACGTATTCTTTAAATAATTTCACTTAGCATTTCTAATTAGAAGTCTAACTTACAGTTTGTGTTTCCTTATTTATAGAAATATTTTCCATCATGTCCGCGAAATCATTTCCATTTTTAATTGGTGCACTTATTTACATTTCAAATTGTGAACCAAGCTGGCGAAAAAGTTACACTTGACGTTAGAGGCGCACCGGCACTGAATATTAATATACATACATATGTACATATAGTATTTTCAATGTTACAGAATTTATATTGTATATGCAATATTCCATAATTATCGCTCAATGAATTTTTAAACTAAAGCGCCCTTTACTTGTGGGATAATCGCGGCCACAAATCTGTCAAGGAGAAAGCTGCTTTCTATTTATTATCATATTCACTCAAGTACATTTGCAAGGCCCATTATAGTAGGTCAGGTGGTTTGGCATATCTTTCACAAGTGACAGTAGAAAATATACCCATTTTCGCTCACCCACATGTGAGTTTTATGCATAGAATTAAATGATCAAAGTTAGAAACATGCAATCTCATACGAGTATGTCGAATTATTATCAGTTATAGGGACAGGTAACATAATACTATAAATAACTCATGCATATTGATAATTTATGTTTAAGGCAATTATGCGCAGCCACAATTATCTCGTAGTAGAATTAATTGTCTGTAGAATAAACGTGAGTGTTGTTTATCTTTGTTTTGCTTGCAACTCTTCAATGTAATCAAATAATGTTTTCAAATAAGACCAGAGGAAAACGCAAAAATAAGTAGAAATTGATTTAAATGATTATGCATGCAATAATGTTGATCTAAAAAAAAGCTTAAATAAAAATAAGTCGCATTGCATTTTTAACACGAAAGTGATTTCAAAAAAAAATTACAAAGAAGTTAGATGATTACACGGATGGCCTTCATTATTCATTGCATAACTGCGGCACGATAGTCTGCTGTTGTTTTGAGAACAACTGAAGTGGGCTAATTGTCAGCTGTTGAAGTAAACTCTTTGCTTTTGCAGCAAAAAGTTGCGAAGGAGAAAAAAAGTAAATTTATTAACCTAAAACATATCAAATGTACAACCTCTAAAAAAAGTTTTTTCAAAAAAAAAAAAATTTAACATATCTTTTGATTGCTGATTTGATAATTTACCCAGAAAATTGTTTATTCCATAATTTTCTGTATGCTTTAATATATAAACATACTATACCGCCAAGAAAATGTTTCTAAAAAATTATTTTTTAGAAATCAAATAACTTTTGGACGACTTAATTTAGCTGTCGGACGTTTTTTGTAGTTCCAGACAAAAAAGAAAATATTCCTGAGCTATTTACATGGGAAATTAAAAATCGCAATGCACCCGTAATATTGGGTTGTCGGAAAGTATTTCCAAACTTCAACATATTTTTTTTATTTTTATACTAATAAATAAATAAAAAAATATCTACAATTTTGGTCGATTTCCTTTTGCCATTTTTCCGTAGAGACATTATTCCATGTAAATCGAAATTTCGAAATTTCTAGAACGGAAGCGAGCGGAAGAAATCTCATCTCTCCAACACTATGCAGGGTTGGCCGGAAAGTAATAGGACTGCATTTTTTCCGCCACGACTGCATTTCGGAGCGCACCGACTGGATTCGGTGGAGGTTCCTAGCTAACGAACGGGCGACTGGTCAGTTTTCTCCAAGCAGCTGGAGAGTCAGGACAAACAGTAGAGAAACGCGATTACATTCTTTTTGAAACTCATTAATCTGCAATAGAGACGTTGAATATAATTATACAGGCTTACCCAGATATTGCCTTAGCAAGAAGTGGTGTGTTTTGGTGGCACCGGGCCTTTTTGGAGGGTCGGAAAGAGGTCACTGATGAAGACTGGAAGAATGAGCAAATCCAAAGTGAAAACGATGCTCATTGTCTTTTTTTACATCAAAGGCATCGTCCATTATGAATTTTTTTCTCCTGGACAAACCATCAACGCCGAGTTTTACGTGGAAGGTCTTAAAAGACTCAAATGAAGGGTCTGACAAGACATCGTAGCCGATTGCCGGCTCCCACCACCTTTCTTGTGAACAACTACCTAACCAAGGCCGGCATCCCAACGCTTCCGCAGGCGCCCTACAGCCCGGACTTTTTTCTTTCCTTGCCTGAAAAGCCCGATGAAAAGCAAGGCCAACCTTAGAAAAACTATTATTTTTTTCACTTTCTGCTCTGAAAAATAACACACCTCTAAGAAATTTTCTCCAAGTATAAGCTTTTAATTATTACGGGAAGGTTGTCTGCCCAATGGGTTTCTATTTTTATTTTATTATCAGATACTACTTCAAAAAATATTTCGTTTCCAAAATTTTGTAGGAAACTGAATAGTCGAAAAAACTCAATGAAAAAAATATTGTTAGCTCATTCAAGTAGTTTCGTAGGCAATTTACTGCTGTACAAAAAAATAGAGGTCGATAAACAGGAAACGTAGATGACAAGCCAGGAAAGTGGAGGAATCACGTGATATCTAAAAGTGCTATAAACAATTTATAAATTTCAATACGAGTAGTTATTACTTACAATCTCCCAACATTAAGCACTCAATTAAGATATTCTCATATTTGGTATAGAAAATCATAGTGCCAAGGAACCCCTGTGGGCTAAATTTTTAAACTGCTTAAAGTGGGATAATCCACTTTAGGCCATAAATGGAAGGGAAGGACTTTATAGGATGCAAAAATTGGATAAGGGAACTTCCACCGCCTATATTTAGATGAAATCCTTTAACTCAGGACTACTTTACCGATTTCAACCAAATTTGGTGTGTGAGGTTACCCAGACATTTCCGTTAAACCATCGATAGTAACCACACCTACTTCGCAAATAACATAATTGTCGAAATCGGATTATTATTATTAATTAACAAATATGTGAACCCCGGTGTATATATTTAATTTTTTACCGAACATATCGGTCAATCTGTGAGGCCTAATATTGAAATTCGGGGAAAATATTTTTGAGATGACATCTTTACAAGTTGTGAGAGTATAAAATGTTTGATTACACCTAACCATAGCCCTCCCTTACTTTTATATATCGTTTTTTCCATATATTGCAAAATTTTGAAAAGTGATGTTACGTTATTTTACATTTCAGATGGCCATATATTACTAACTTGTCAATACATAAATTCTATTGTACCTAAGCGACTATACTAGCTGAGAAAATATCTTTTGAGGGTGTTTATAAACTTCAATATAATTGACGATAGCAATGTGTTTTACCCATTCTTTCATTCTATACCGGAGTTCCGTATTGCCATGGTGA
The DNA here is from genome assembly GCA_037783105.1 of Bactrocera zonata. Taxonomy (NCBI): domain Eukaryota; kingdom Metazoa; phylum Arthropoda; class Insecta; order Diptera; family Tephritidae; genus Bactrocera; species Bactrocera zonata. Next base: position 141,173 of record JBAWJQ010005104.1, on the reverse strand, counting down.
ATAATTTCTTCCATTTGTTCCATAACAAATTAAAAACTAACCAAATTGCGAATAAATTAAATTAGTTACAGTCAAACGCTTTCTAATTGTTTATTTCTAATTTGTGGTATTGCCGCTAAAAAGTACGACAACAACAACAGATACATTTCAAAATAATCGCAACTCGTGTAATTTAAATTGGACAGTGACTTTCATCAAGGTCATGAAAAAAATTATCTTATTTACAATAAAAATATTTCCCTGTATTGTAGATTCATACAATAATAAGAGTCATGACAATGCTTTAGCAATTTAAGCGCAAAATGAATGCGTTCAACAAAATAAACAAATTCATCACTGTCATTAAAAAAGTGAATCAATATTTGCATTATTTAACATAAGAGCGCAAGCTTTTATTTAAAATAGAGCATCAGCAAGTTTCCCCATTCCTTTCAACTGACTCAAACCGAGGTGTAAACATTTTTTTATTACGTTGACTTCATTTGACTCTCATTAAATCCAACAATTCATATCAATGTACTATAATGGGAAACTGCTCTCATAATTCCAGGTGTGTTGTACCATACAATCTGAACAAATTTGCTCAAACCTAAAAGATGAAAATATATTTCTTAGTTTGATATAACCTTCTTATATCTGTGTAAATGTGAATCTCCATATATCAATTAGACTGTATCTGATAGCTGTTTGTTAACAACGCGAAAAGTTTGTAATAATTTTTAAATTTTATGTTTCGGAAGGGTTTGGGAGTCTACTTTAACGCGATCAAACGATCACAAGTATTTAAATGAGAAAAAGCATTAAAGTAAACGTTGAAGACATTTAATTTAACAACTGTTTCGAGGATAAGGAAAAACGTTGGCTCACGTATATTGGGGCCATGGGGGTTATTTTGAAAAAAGTCTCATATTTTTTGTCCATAGTAGTATGCCAGAAGATCAGTTATCCAGAATGTCAGTATTTATGATATATATTAACCTTTAAAATATAAAATATGACGAATTGAGCGGATAGGTATCCTGCAAGCGATTTATTTATTTTATGAAATTAATAAACAACAAGTAATAGGACTGATCTTCTTCCGCCGCACCTGTACTTCGGAGCGTGTGCACACCAACTGGATTCGGTAGAAGACGTTCCTAGCTAACGAACGATCGGCTGGTCAGTTGTCTCCGAGCACATGGAGAGTCAGGATAAACATTTTGCGCGTTCATTAGAGCAGAGGCATGCGATTAAATTCTGCGTGGAACTCGTTAAATCTGCGACAGAGACGATTGATATGATCAAGCAGGCTTATCCAGATGTTGCTTTAGCAAGAAGTGGTGTGTTTCGGTGGCAGCAGTCCCTTTTGGAGGGCCGGGAAGAGGTCGTTGCTGAAAACCGTGCTGGGAGACCTGCGACTTCGACAAACACCGAGAATATGACTGATGTGCGCAAAGTATTGAACTCAGACCGTCGACTAAGTATTCGTTTAATTACCCAGATGTTAAATTTATCAAAATCTGTGGTTCATGATATTGACGTAGATGGTCCCAAAAGTGCTTACTGACGACCAGAAATTGTGGCGAGTGGAAGTGTGCCAAGAAAATTTGAACAATTTGACTCCCAATTTTTGAAAAACATAATCACAGGTCAGGATAAGTCATGTATCTTTGAGTATGATCCCAAGACAAAGAGGCAAGGGGATCCAAATAGCATGCACCTCGGCTCTCGAGGCTATTCCGGAGAATGACATCCGTGACGCCAATGCTGAAATCGCGCTGGCAGCGGTGCATCGACGCAGAAGCAGCTTATTTTGAAAGTTTTTAAAGAATTCTAACTATTGGTTCAATAAATTTTTTATATCGACTTAGTCCTACTACTTTCCGAACAAACCCTGTACACTATTCAAAATATACTACATATACTATTAAAACTTTTTAGTACTGCAAAAAAAACAATGACTTTTGAAGGAAATATTTACATAAAGTTATAGCAATTAGCACAGTCTCTGACCCTTAAAATCTGCTACAGCGGTTTATCGAACTTCGTAGACCTTTCAGCGGCTCTAAAGTTTGCCGAACTTACTGAGCCTTCAATCAATACATTAAATTACATTAAATGCATTTGTTTGCTGTTATCAGTTCATCAGAAGTGAGCTGTTGATTTAATCGAAATTTTAAAGTAAGAATATTTGTTTCAAAACAAATTGAATTGCTCCGGCAGGTATGGTGTTTTACGTTTGCTAAAAAATTATTTTTGCACCCATTTGTAAATACTTATGTGTGTGTGTGTTTGTAACACATATTTCGCGTACTACTTAAGTGCGTTTCGTTGTTGTAATTTTGAACAATTAAACGGAACTGATACAAGTACAGCAATAGTTAGCAGCCCACGAACATACCGAATGTGTGTGTAACATTTGGCGTTGAGGAGAATGTCGGTTAAACCAAAATCAAACAAAAAATTTCGCACACATTAACCCATGCGATTGTCGGCACCGCTTGGACGTTGCCAGGTTTTTGCGTTTAATTGGCAATGAAAATCGGTGTTTTTGCAAATAGCATTCTGCATTTAATTTTTCCATTGTGCGAATTCTAATTTCATTCCTCATGAATTGGCAATCGCTTGCGCGTGTACAGTAAATTGTGAGTATTTAGATGCCACACTAATTGGTTAGAAAAAGGTGAATAATTTATATGATATGAATTTTTGTATGTATGTAGGTAGTTCGATAGAGTGCATTCACTCATATTATAAATATAATTACAAATTGTAAATTTTTATAAGTAGTAATTGTGTGTAGTAATGAAATAATTAGATGAAGTACGCGATGTTAGCATAATTTGCAACGCATCGTTGCAAAAGTGGCCATAATAATACTAAGGTATTATTCACTAAATTCTATGTAATAAGAACAGTGAAATTAAAAATGTTATAGAGTTTCGTTGGAAGCCTGGAAACGGTTTGAGTCTAACACTGGGGATATCAGCCGAATATAGGCTGTATTATCATAGATTCCATGAATTTATTAATTAAGGTATTGATTTCATACCACTCTATTTCGAATTATACAGCAGTTTTTCCCTGAAGGTATTTTACCTCATTGGCATTATCCGTGGCTATGCACCTTATTTTATCAAATTTAGTTACAAAAATACATTGTTATTAGAAAAAGAACACATACTCTCTTTTTCACTAAGATAACTCACATATTAGCCGTATATGAGATATAAAGTTAACCGGAAATTCAATAATATTTATTAGATGTTATTAAGTGTAATGCAGTTCACAGGTGCCCCTTGCTACTGCGCCAATTTACAGTTTTACATATACATAGTACATTGGACTTCTGCTTAAAAAATTGGATTAACTTCTTCTTCGGCGACCATTGTCTTAAAGTCAGAGGACAGAAAAATATCGTTGATGTTAAAAAGAATTCAATGAATGCGAAAGCAAATCGAAGAGATATCATTTAATATTTCCATCGATTTCCGTGACTTTTGCACGATGATTTGGGTTATTTGTGAACTTACTTTAAGATACCTTTCAAGATAATTATCTCGATCTATTTCATTTTACGGTAATAAAAACTTTTTTGAAATGTTTTGATCTTTTTTTCCACGTCCACAGCTTTCACTGTCTTCGGTGATCAAATAGTCTGCTAGGAATTTAACAAATCTCTTACGAATGATAGTTACCAATGAAACTTATCAAGTCACATTATACCAAAAAAAAGCAGAACTTTTTTTAATAAAAAAATAGTTTCTCGTGACATACGAAACACTTTTTTTCATATTTCTGAAACCAATTGTCCAACACCAATAAAATTTATATTAAATATCTTTTTAACCATAAGTATCGACTATTGTTAGGGAGATACTTACGCTTAACGTATCGTCTCTGGCCGTACATTAAATAAAAATAGAACGCGTTTGTCAGAATTTTTAAGCAGTATATTCACTAACAATATTTGTTTCAGTGTATGATTGTTAAATTAAAGTTAATACATATTTCATTTTATTATAAATTGATTTAAAAGAAACGGAAAAATATTAGATTATATCGTGGTATACGTGTCACGGCGTCGGTCGTTGATTGCTCACTACTCTTCTTCTCGTTGACGTTCTGTACATTCGGTTACAGTACTCACTGCACTTCTTCTTTCTGATGTTTCTAACATTCATTTACACTATCTTTCTCAATTAATACGAACTTGTCAGCCTTCATGACACATTACTCGAAATAATTTAGTTAACTTCATGGACTAAAATTGTGAGACTCACGAAAAAAACAAGTTCATATATGGTACCTTCACTAAATTCTTCAGAGATAATTCTTTAAGGCAACGCTACAACCTCTTAAGAAATTGTATAGATCGAACCACTATGACATATAGTTTTTCAATATTTTTCAACACTAAAAACTCGAAATGTTTGCAGAAATTTTTTTACCAAATAGTTTCAATAACGAACTAATTAAGCAAAATTCTATACAAAAATGTTATTAACACAAATCGGTTTCCCTTCACTGCAACCCTTAGTTTTGAATGCTATACAATTCCCATGATTCTTTCTGCTATTCTCACGATATACACATTTTTGTTTCTTAGGGGATTTTTTAAAATAAAAATTGAAAGTGAATACTACAATTTTTGTGTTAATTGGGTATAACTAAATATATTTGCATATTAATGCTAAATTCTGATAGTTCAAGTTATCCAAATGGATTTTTGAATGAATATGTATGTATGTTAATTTCTTCTTTCATTCATTGAATAGTTATATTTTACCATAAAATTCTCTATTATTTTCTTTTTTAATATAAAAATTAAAACTTTAAAGGAAACAGGTTGAATAAAGCGTATAACAGTAAAAAATTCAACAAACTTGAATCTTTTCAAATAAAACCAAAAAGAATGTCTGGACAATGCAGACAAAGTTAAATGAAATATGTTGGTATTTGCAGACATATTCATTGACTTGAGTGTGTGTTCTTAAAGTCAAAATATTTGCACATATTACGTCAGCAAAGTTTTAGCTTTTAAGGAAAGAAAAAGAAAACAAAAATCTTGCGATATTTATTTCTATGTAAATATGTACACGTACAGCTTTGTAAATTTAATGACGGAGTTTTGACTTATTAAGCAAATATTTTGGATTTTCGGGAATAATTGATGATGACAGTGAACTGTAGGAAAACATGTCAACATTAAAAATACATTGAAGAGTGTTTCTACACAGTATTATTTTGTCTTCTCTATTCTTGAAGCAATGTGGCCCTATTTATAAATTTCGGCGTGTCAGAGATTGCTCTCATCTGGGCTTCAAAGTATTGCTAATGCAGCTAATAAATATAATGATATAGGATTTTAGTATTCAACCCAGCGAATTATTTTATATCATTATATTAAATTTGGGTAGGCCTGTTAAAAAAAAATATAATTAATTTTCGTGACTAATTTACTGGTGTGAATATGGTTGATTTATTGAACACATAATAGTCCGAATCAAATAACCCCAATAATATGGCCAATTTATAACCAGTACCTAATGCCTTATTCTTCTTTATTGGCGTAGACACCATCTTTACGCGTTTAAAGCTGAGTTTACAACAGCGTGCCAGTCGTTCTTCCATTTCGCTGTTTGGCACCAACTGAAGATTCAAAATGTAGCCTGACCTTTCCAACGGAGTGGAGATCTTTCTCTTCCTCTGCTTCCTGCGGCGAAAACTCGTAACGTCGATTCATCAAATGTTGTAATACTAGTTCCAAGATAGACGAAAGTATCTACGACTTCGAAGTTATGACTGTTAACAGCGACGTAGGAGCCAAATTGCGAGTGCGACGACTGTTTGTTTGATTACACGAGATATTTCGTTTTGCCTTCATTTAATATCAGACCCATTTGCTTTCCTTCTTTGACCAACCTGGAGAAATCAGAACTTAAGGCGCAGTGATATCGGTGTCATCGGCGTACGCCAACAGTTGTACACTCTTGAAGAGGTTGTCCTATCTCTATCTACAACTCGAATTATTTTCTCCAGCAGTAGATTGAAGAAGTCGCACTATGCAGAGCCTTGTTTGAAACCTCATTTGGTATGGAATGGCTCGGTACACTTAAATTCCAATCGCCGGGCATGATTTCGTCCGACCATATTCTATAAAAAAAGCTGACGCATGCTATCAGTTCTTCGCCGCCGTGCTTGAATAGCTCCGCCATCCATCGGCCCCCGCCGCTATGTTGTTCTTCAGACGGGTAATTGCTACTCGAACTTCTTAATGGTCAGGCAATGGAACGTCTGCTCTATCGTCTTTGATTGGGGTATCGGGTTCACCATCTCCGGGTGTTATGATTTCACTGCCATTCAACAGACTGGAGAAGTGCTCCCTTCATAATTTCAGTATGCTCTGACCATCAGTCACTAGATCACCTCTGGGGGTTTTACAAAAGTATGCACAGGTCTTGAAATATTCTGTTAAACGCTGCATCTTTTCGCAGAATTTTCGAACATTACCCCTGTCGGCCAGGTCCTTGAACAGTTGAACGAGATTTCATTATCTAATTTTATGGTATTTGCGGAATGCATTTCAACATCTCTTATGGACACAACACATTTCGGTTAATTTTTTGGTCATGAAGCCTCTTAATGCTAAATTCGTACCAAAAGACTTGACACATGCACATTCTAGCATGATTGTGACTGACTTTTGGGACAAACACGATAGTCATCGAACAGCCACCAAATTTGGTCCCCTGTAACTTTAAACGAACATAAAAAAATCGACCACTCCAAATTTGGTCCTGAGTTCATGGTCATTCGTGACTAGTATACATGTAATATGTTATATTGTAATTCTAACTAGTTGATAAAGCCTGCTACGAAATAACAAATTTTACATAAGATTATAAAATTCCCATAAAATATTCATTGAACTCATTAGAAATGAGAATACATGACTGTAATATGAATACAGTCAGTAAATATACACAGGTGTTAGAAGAAAATTAATAGAAACAATTAGCTAACAAATATTCGTTTACTAAAATGTTATAAAACAACCCCTCAAATATAATGTCTAGCTACATTTCACGTGAAAAAGTCGTGCCTATAAATCCAGATGCCAAGAAATACCAAACAATATCATTGATATGATTCTAAACCGTTATTGCGATAGGCTTATGAGTACTTACACACACTGGACGGTGTCAACACCTGCTTTATTCCATTCATATCTTTAATGTATGCTTGTATATATGTATGTTTAGCTATTGCAGCAAAAGTACATTCCCTCAACCAAAGAAAAAGAACCAAAGCAAAATATGCCATTTCATCGATTTGGAATTTGCCAATTATGCATATTTGCCGACCAATAGCTACAAGTTTTTGTCTCTATTTTGCTCGGTCTAAATGTAAATTTTGAGCTACTGAGTCATAATGTATCTACTTGACCAAACAAAACACAAAAAAACTGAAGTTTGTAAAGTAAACAATGCTCTTAAGGGGGTATTCTAGTCTAGAAGCATGCATTTCAGGTAATTTTTAAAGTGTCGTAAAAAAAAGGCAATTAATATTTTTACTATCCATTTTTTTATTAGTTATTTTTTTTATTTTAGAAGAGTAGAGAAAAAAATTAAAAACTAAAAAAAGTAAAAACGTTCAAAAATTATGAGCTGACGAAGTGGGGGTCTCTAAGAACTTCCACGTGACCATACCCATGATTTCAACCCTCCTAGTTATCTGAAACCAAAAAGAAAAAAAGATTATTAATCTAGAATAATGTCGCAATGGCCGGAACTACGGAAAAGTGGAAAAAACCTTTATTCACAAAATGGCGACTGCCTGAAAAAAAGTTTTTTTGGATCACTTTTTCTGACAATTTAGAATTTTTTAAAAATAATAAAAATAAAAATTTGGGGATGGGGCTAGTTCCAACCATAGACAAGCCTATAAAGAAGACTCTATAAAAAAATCAAGTAAATCATTCCAGTAGAACCTGAGAAATCGTGGGTATCGTTCCGAAAAAGTCAGTTTTGAGAAAAACGAGTTCCGGCCGAACCAGTTTGGAATGCGGGTCAGAAAAATGCCTTTATCTCCGAAATTAATTTGAATTTTGAAAAATCCTCTTGTACCCATATTCTTGAATAGTTAAACTTTGAAAATATAAAAAAAAATCGATTTTTTTAAATTTCTAGACTAGAATACCCCCTTAAACCTGCGATTAAGTAATAATGTTTATAACTAATATTTAGGCAATAGACCGATTCCGCACATCTGCAATATCAACCCACTTGTGTGCTAAGAAACATAAGATATCTCGATTTTTATCGCTTGCATGGGGAGACGGAAGACAGACATTCATCCGGATTTTAACTCGTCTCATCAAATTGATCATTTATACATATGTATCTATATACGTATATAACCCTATATCTAACTAATTATTTTTAGGTGATAAAAACAACCGTTAGGTGAAGTAACCTATTATACTCTCTGTTGCAACATGTTGTGAAAGTATGAGAAGATGCAAATATTTTATTATTCCTTAATATTTATTTTGTTCCCTTAAGTAAATCCACGGATCGGCAATTTCAGTTTGGAGAACAAGAAAAAGTTACACGGATCCAAAACTGGTGAATACGGTGTTTAATCGATGATATTCAAAGCATTTTTGGCTTTAAATTCAGTCACAATCATGGCTCAATGCGATGGTGCATTATCTTCGTGTAAATTCCATGAACTGTTCTTCCACAATTCCGACTATTTTCGACGGATCTTCTCACGCTAACGCCACAATACGGCCAAATAGAACTTCTTATCGACGTCTGTCCTCCGGAAAAAAATCATAATGCACCAAACCACAAATATCGAAAAAAACAATTAGCATCCCTTCCACTTGCGTAGCGATTTCATGCACCATATCCTCCACTGATTTAATATTTTCATCAATTGAGGAGGTCGAAGGTCGTCCAGAACGAGGCATGTCTTCAACGACTTCTCGAAAGCTTTTGAAAGTTTTGCACAACTCGTAGTAACTCGTAATTCACAAATAACTGGAAAGATAATTGTAGGATTTACTTCAGAGAATATTTCTAAGACATTTTATTTAAAAAAATGCAAAAACAAAGCGATTTTATTATTTCTGACTACCCCTTTCTTAGAGAACCTATGTCAAAACGGAAACTGTATATACTCGCTCACATAAAGACTACTTTTAAGGAAATTAAAAGCAGAATTTAGCCGCATATTATTTTTATTGTTATTGTCACATAAGCAGCCGTGACATCGCTAAGGAACTTAACATTCATCATTCAACGGTTTTGAGCCATTTAGAAATGGCTGGCTATAAAAAAAGCTCGGGTACCACATTAATTGTCTGTGAATCATTTAATGGACCGAATCAACATCTGCGATTATTTGCAAAAACGAAATGAAATCGAACCATTTCTGAAGCTAATGCTAAAAGGAGAAGAAAAGTGGATCAAATACGACAATAATGTGCGAAAAAGATCATGGCTCAAGCATGGTGAAACTCAACAAATGGTTACAAGGCCAGTATTGACGCCTCAAAAGGTTATGATGAGTGTTTGGTGGGATTGGAAAGGAATCATCCACTATGAGCTTCTCCAGCGTGGTCGAACGATTCATTCGACATTTTACTGTCAACAATTGATGAGATTGTAGAAAGCAATCGAAAAAAAACGGTCACAACTGATCAACAGAAAGGGTTTCGTCTTCCATCAGGACAACACTTAAACATCTTTGATAACTCGACAAAACCTGGGAGCGCTGGGTTGGAAAATTTGTATGCCTCCACCATATAGCTCTGACCTTGCACCATCGAACAACCATTTGTTTCGGTCAATGCAGATCTCTATTAATAGAGTAAAGTTGACTTCAAGAGAAGTCTAAGAAAATTACTTGTCGCAGTTTTTTGCCGAGAAAACAGAAAAGTTTTATACTGATGTAATAATGTCTTTAGCGGAAAAATGCCAAAAAGTGGTCGATCAAAATGGTACATACTCGTATTTGGTTCATTAAAGTTCATAATAAATAAAAAAAAAAAAAAAGTTAAAGTTTAATTAGAAATACGAAAAGACTTTTTCGAATACCTAATGTAATAGATAAGTTCTATTTCACTACTTTTAACCATAAAACCTGTTTGTAATTTGTAAACAGTAATGCTAAAGCTACACACATATACTTGTATGTACATGTTTGTGCAATTAATTAGCATTTTGAATTTCAATATGCAAATAGTGAAAGCTTCATTTAAATCGTTACAAATGTTTACAAAAATGCATGCAATTTGAAAACATGACGTTCTATGCAAATAACATATTAGCGAAAGATCACACTGGTACAGCGGCTGCTAATGTATACAAGCGTAAAATATTCCAGCGCACGTTTCTTATTTATAGCTTTTATAACCGACTACTTACCCATTCACTGGCTAGATTTTATGACGACTAGCTGTACTGCCCTGAAGTAGAGAAATTAGTCAATCGATTTATTGGGCTATGAGCAAATTGTAAATAAATATTCAATTACATAATTCAACGATTGTACTCGACTTTAAATTGACAGCTGGCAACTTATGGCGGATGGCAGTGCAAACCCGGGCGATAAATAACCGATCAAGCGCTGAATACTTAACAGAACACGAGCCGGTTAGGGTTAAGATAAAATATGGGAAAGTGCGCACTAATTGAAAAGCAATAAAAGTTGTCATAAAAAGCGTTAAGTTTTCTAGGTAATTTATTTTGATTTAGAAAACAATGTTTTGTTTTTTATATGCGTCCGTTTTACAACATCCGTGACCCGACAGGTATGGGGCGTTAAAGCTTCATGATGTAATATCATAATACAATTAATAAAAGCGAAGTATTGTCGTTTTATTTTAAATTGCAAATGCGTTTTTCACTCTCACTCACTGTGTCAAAGTATAGCATACTCATATATATACACATTTAAAAGCTAATTTGTTAAGACATTAATAAATGTTATTTGTGGTACATAAATAATAATTTACTTTTGTAGCGTACTATGTAATAACTGGTATAATTAGAGTAGTTTTTGTGTTTTTAGTAATTATTTTTAAACAAAAATAAATCAATTTAATTACAACGAAAGGATTTCTAATAAGTATGTCAATATGTCAGTAAGTGAGAATTTTCAAGGTTCTCTATCCAGATATTAAATATTAACAAGACAAGAAACACGTTAAACACGGTTGCACGGGAGGTATAATACAGTTGGTTAGAGTGCTATAGCAATCCGATCGAAACAATTTCTTCAGGGATTACATAGTTTCCCATGCAGAATTTTATCAAAATATCTCCTCAAATAAAAAAGCTTCCCAAATGAGCAAATTTCAGATCGGTATCTGAAAAACTGTGGGACAGACCTGTAAACGCACATGGCTAAATTGATTCTGCGTTATGCTGAACATTTATATTTATTTATTTTGTAAATATTGTATATATAGTCTACATATATTTCCGTTTCCTTCTGGATGTTACAAACTTCGTACTTAGTATACCTTGTTCAGGGTATAAAAAGAGATTTGCTTGAATTGTTTAGAAAAGTAATGACAACATAATACTATTTACTAACAAAAGATCAAAGTTAATTACCGTAGTGAAATAGAAACCAGTCACTAAAGCTAAACCAAACACTCCGCATTAATTACTACCAACGGCAATTACTCAATATGAACGGTGAAATAATGACTTAAAACGTTCACGTGATTTCTGTAGTAATTTCTTTAGAAAAACCATAGCAAAACAAAGAAAAATCCAAACAACCTGCACTTCTATAGATTCATATTTAAGGCGTATAATTTTTTATACCCAATGCTTACTCTTTTACACTTGCAACAATGCTGTTTCATCGTTTATAATAATTTTTTTTCATTGAGATATAAAATTCGTAAGAAATAAAACATTTTCCCAACGACGTTAAGCCCTTGACGGTATTTCCCTGGCTTTGGTACTGGCAAGTTGCTTATATGAAATGTTCGGTTACCCACGAACTTAGCCCTCCCTTGTTCATTTAAGTAGTTAAGTAATGTGTCAGCGTCTTAAAAACTACATTTTACAAAACCTTCACTTTTGAGAAGTGGTTGAAAGGAATGTCGGAGATTCAATATGATTCATTGAAAATCCCTTGCTCAATATCTTTTGTAGTGAACTGTTCTTTTTTACCCCACCGAATTGCGTTGGAGATTTGATCACCTCAGAATACATTCCTCAGCTAACCTAACCTAACCTATGCTGTTATTTCAATATAATATTAAGCACTAAAAAAAAATAAAAAAATTCTACCTACCAGAACTTCAAACTTTTTTACTTTTTAATTTTAAACGAATGATTTTCATATTTTTTTGTTTTTTTTTTTTATGCGCGGGAAAGCTCAGCAGAGAACGACGCTCTTACTTTACGGAAAGCAATGCAAAATAACGAAATAATGTGCAATATGGTTCTCTTAAGGTTGGGTATTAAGGCTGACCTCTTCGTTAAGTCTTTGTAAAACGGTCCTATTTAGTACTAAAATTTTTTAAATATAATGCCGGCGTCGTCACAAATATGTTGAGGCTATTAATGACCATTCCCTCTCTATATCCCTTGGACTAGGAAAAATTTTACATATCGTCTAGTAGAATGAAGATAGCGCAGTTTCGACACGTTTCATTTTATCTATTCTCTCCACACCACAAAACGTTCTTCTCCATAACAGTTTCATTATTTAAATCGTATCATAATCAAATCTTAATGCAGACTCCAAGTTTAACATGCCCCAGGTGCAAAACATCCGATGCAGTCGCAACCAATCTTTGAATGGGGGTTGCACACCTTCCCACCTGCACTGTGTATTAGAAGTGCGTATTTTATTTGTTTGATTCAATAATTTACATATGCAGGAAAATATTTTCTTATGCAAATCCATTTTGTATTAATTTATGTATAAAGTAGTTAGATCACAATATGTTTTAATTAAATACGTGTGCTAGTAAGTATATTAACGTAATTATGTAAACCATTCTGCATTCTTATTATTTAACTGCGTTCTAGCATTTATATTGGCATGCTGACGGGGAATTATGTTAAGTTATGAAATAACTCATTACATTGTACGAGCGCCTAAGTATACAATGTTGAGCCCACACTCCAGTAATTGATAATTTAGATCACTTCTATTTTAAGACTAGAATACCGGTGAATAGTAGCATATACAAGTATATTGTATTTTATTGTCGACCCCTCATAAAAGTAGTAATTTTTCCAGATTTATGCCCCTCTTATGGTTTGTTACTCGACTCAGTTGCCTTGAAGCTAAAACAATTCCACCACAGATCAAAGTAACTATTTTTTGGAATAACGACTTATAGTTATAAGTCGGGGTTTCATTGTTGCTAACCCGAAAAATTAAAGGGTTGTCAATTTCGAGGTTTCCTAATTAAAAAAAAAAAAAACATTCTTCATTCTTCTTCAAATTTAATGGGAAATGTTTTTTACTATTATTCGAAATATCATCCTTTGGCATTTATATTTTGAAGATTATCTCTTTCAAATGTTGGCCGCGGCTACGTCTCAGATGGTCCATCCAATGAATCCAATTTTCGATCATTTATTCGAGCATGTCGAATGACACGCGCGATGTTTTGCTCCAGGGCCTGAATCGGGATCGTCCACATAAACTTTAGACTTTACATATCCTCACAGCAAAAAGTCTAATCGCCTAGCACAAAACGTGAAATTACCGGCTCACAGAAGGGTTCTCTCAATAAATCCATTAATTTTTGCGGAAGTGATGCCGTCTTGTTGAAACTAAATATCGCCAAGATCACGAGCTTCAATTCACGCATCAAATAGTCGGTTATTATGGAGCAATAATGGTAGCTATTGAAGGTTAGTTCTCACCGACATCATTTTTGAAGAAACATGGACCGACGATTCCACCAGCCCACAAACCATACCAAACCGTTTGGTTTTTTTGTATGAAATGCCAGCTCAATAGGCCATAGAGGGATATCGCTTGGGAAGGTCTAGCTAATTCAGTTCTTGCACAAGCTGTATTTTGTATCGATTTAAGACATCGTAAAATGCGGCAAGTCGTTCCATACGTCAGTTCGAGTTGCTGCAACGGCGCCGAATCGACTCTTCACGGCCTTCGAGTACACTCTCAGCTACGGCGGCTATATTTTCGTGAACGTGGTCTATTCGGTTGAATATTATCCAATAATGAATGATGGGTCTCAAGATGGCTGATAATGTTGCGAATGGTAGGCTCAGTAAGCTGATTACATATGTTGACCATAAGTTGAGCGAAGCGCGCGAAATTCATTCTTTACAGAACGTGAGGTTTCGTACAAAAGTTGAACGATTTGTAAACGTTGTTCAAGCATACATAAGTCTTTCCTTAATGAAATGCTAAACAATAGTGAACAGAAATAACATGACAACTTGACACGACATGACTCAAAAAAGGGTTATTGAAAAAAATACCTCTACTTGGATCACCAGTAACTTATCTGAAAATTTCAAATGACATTAACCACATTACACATCTATTTTCATTAAGAGTTCAATTTTCACCAGATTTCCTCCCTCCAACATTTAATATTTTAGAATAGGCAAATAAACTTTAATCTCTTCGTTAATATCTTTTTTATCACAAAATATTGTTGTACTTGGCGATATTATAGTTAGTTTATTTGAATTTCGTTGAAACCATAAACTGTGAAAACAGCTTTTACTGCTTCTAGTAATTTCGTAACCGTTGAATTTGCAGCAATAATTTGTGTTCTTCCCCTTTTAATTCTTTTGTAGTTTGGCGTTCTTACAATATTTCTTTGAACTCTCAATTCTGTTAGTGTGTGCGCATGCGGCCATTCAAGTATGCATATTGTTCTCTTCAAAGTTTTCCGGTGAAAGTCGCAGTATTTACGTAAAAATATGAAAAACACGAAATACGTATTTGATTATAACGGTACTTTTATTCACTTCGTAGAGATCTTTCCAAAAACATGTGAACACCCATTTAAATTATTGTGGAGGTAAAATATCTATAACTTTCCCTGATTAACCTTATTTGATTTCGGTCACACAATTTGCGAACAAAAAATAAGTAAACTGAGAACTTTGTGAAAACATATTTAACATTTAATCCAATACTTATAACACGGTCTGATAATAAAACTACATTTCCTCGTATTAAAAAAAATATTATTCCCATTAAGACAGTCTCCTTAGCTAATACAAGCATGCCAACGCATTATGCAATTTTCCATGGGATGGCTTTCAATGCCTTCAGCTAATTTTGCATTTTTCGATTTCGACTCAATTTTGACGCCCAATTCGCCGGATTGTTGGACAGCTTCGATGTCATCACCAGTAATGATGCGTTTTATGAATGTAGGGTTGGTTCTCAGTTACATCGTAAGCATCTCTTCTGCGATCTCTACTCGAAGTCGTTTTTGCAAATTATTCAAGTCCTTTGGTATCAGTCCAGCATTGACATTCTTAATATCTAAAACATTAACCGAAATGTCTTGAGTCTACGCCAACACGATGATTTTTAAGCAATGTTCCTTTAACATAACCATTGTCACTGTCTTTAACAGAGATGACTTCGCTGCCTGCACTGAATACTTTATTACTCTCAAATAAATTGTGTCCGTATTTAATTTAATATGTTTGCTTTCGCTTATTAATTATGGAGTGCAGAACTAAAGAAAATCGTAAGTGACTGTATTATTAGATAAGTGCGGAAAAAGCGTTAATTAAATTTAGGAGATTCCAAAAAACTTAATATTTTGAGACCAACGTCTATGAAAGAAATATTTCGAACCAATTCAGCCACAAAAAGTGTTCACAAACGCATTCGCAAAAAATGCTCTTAGAAAAATAAATTTTGTCATTGATGAATATATATATATATGAATATATCATATCAATGTCAAGACTCAAGACTAGCGATGAAAGACGAAAAAACGTGGGTGTCATCCAGCTGATGTGAAGGTTTGTGTGGAGTTCCCTATAAAGGCGTTACACGTCTTAACTTATGTGGAAAAGGACATAGATCTGGGTCATAAACTAGTGGTCTAAAAACAATGCCTTTGGTTTCATCGCCGCAGATCCTGATTTAAGTCCATTGGAGTACTGTTTGTGATCAGAGAACAAAGCCCCACAGAAATTTTATGTTATGTTAGCTGTAACGTCATGCATAGATCTACAGGTCCATTATAATTGACCGGATTGGTGCTTATTAATACGAGCCGAAGTTTACGTCTTACAGGACGACAACGATTTCTGATACTTCATCTAGTCCCTTGAACTACGAAGTTCCTAGATATCTAAGCCAAATTCTAAAGCCGAAATCGAACAAAGTATATCTGCAATCTTTTCGAAACCGTGTGAGTAGAAAACATGTTTTTCTTCCGCCCTCGCACATGATCTTGGCGATCCTACAAGTCTCTAAGGCATTCCTTCTCACGTGGATTCGTCTGCCAGCGCTTTCTGAAATTTCGTTGTGTATCGTTTTTGAAGATTTGCGGATTTCTTTAACTGTTTCGGTAGTCAAACGGTTGACACCTTTTGCAATTTAATTGGAAACGAGTATATGTATATGCAGACGCTTTCCGACAGTCATTATATCTACTGCCTCTGACACAATGCGTAGTGAGATTATTGCCGCTTGGCTTGGCAATAATATACTTTATGTCATTTCCTGCGATACTACCCTTTGCGGCAGCTTGAGGGGTCACCTGAGACCCATTCCATCAGCCATTTTTGATGCTTCCGTGTATATGTTAAAGAGTTCAGCAGGAGGATCGCGTGCCCATTCAGCATCATTTAGTGTGACTTGAAACCTTCTCTCTCAGATAAGTCGTAAGTGTTTGTGGTTTATTTTATATAATTATTAAAAAAAAACAGCCTTGAGTTAACGTGAAACAGGATGTCATGAAATGTATCATTACTGACGATGAGCCTTGGATCTATGCTTACGACCCGGAAACAGACAATCAATCGGCCGAATCTCGTGACAAAAATGATCGGAATCCCTAAAAAAACACGTCAAAGCAGGTAAAAAATCAAGGTTATGTTGACAGTTTTCTTTTATTATCGAGATGTGCGGCACTCCGAACTCCTTCCGACCGGCCAAACTGTCAACAAGGAATACTATTTGAGTATTATGAGTCATTTGCGCGAAGCTATTCGTAACTAGTAAGGACCAAGGTCTAAGTTAGCGTGCAACCGAACAGTTTATACTCTTGCAACATGCAAAAATCAAAGACAGGGAAATACTTTAATGTGTAGAACGTCAGCCAGAGAATCAGAATCAAGCAGCAGCTAAGTCTTCATATTTTTGCTCATAGTAGTATGTAATTAGACTAACTAGCGCTAATGTTATTAAAATGTGTACTCCACAGTATAATTTTGTCACAAATATATTAAAAAAAAAATTAGCCAGCTCAGATATAATTTATTTTATATAATTTACTTATTTAATTTTAGGAATAACCTGCCATAATCACAATTATTTCTGACAAAATTCAAAAAAAATTAAGTATATACTATTAAATTTCTTTCTAAGAACTTTGTAAACAAACTTGTAATTTATTAAATTGTGTCACTTATGTAAACATTTTTTAGAAAGGGAAAAAGATTTTCTCTAAATACAGTTATTTGTTGAGACCTATAAATTAAGTAATATTTTTGAAATATTCATGCTTATTAAAATGTGAAATATTGCACAATAAGTACGTGCCTGAGCCAATAATTACACGCTTTTAATTTAAATTTGTTGAAATAATTTTGAAAAAACAGCTTGTCAATGCTTAAAATGTAGAAAACTAGTTAAATTGTTAGTATTTTAAGCATGAAACAGTCAAACTAAAACAGCTGGCAGTGTAACGGTTTTGTGACAATGAATAAATTATTAGCAAAGTTGCAAAAATTCAAAGTAAGGAAACCTAATTGAGTTATCACTACAAACATTAAGCGCGTAAATCATTATTAAGTAAGCAATTAGGCTCAAACTCAACATAATATAATAGCATCTATTGATATATAGTATATATACGGACAATTTCACACCACAATTGTTGGTGTAAAATGAGTAGCCACTTGTGGAAGAATACACACTTGAAAGCAATTTCACTTTACACACTCTTTTGCATAAGCGGCGCTGTGCTGCGAAAGCCAAAACGGAACACCACTGCGTGTACGTAATCTCAATTGAAGATCAATTAGGTTGATCGATTGCCCCCACAATCGAGTTGCGGCGAATTAAGTGCGAATCGAACACACTTACGAGCTTATCTTATGATCTAGCAGCATCTTTTGACATTATATTTACAAAAAACAGTTATATTTATGTATTGACGCTAAGCAAATTAAATGAACACAAACGATTGTGGCGTGAAATTGTAATTGGAGGAGCGTGATGTATCAATAGACGTGCAAATATCACGGGTATGCTTATGGCTGTGCACATACATACACACATGCATATTCACAAACATACCCAAATATATGTATGTATGAACATGTGCATACATAACATGCGAAGAGGCTTCGCTAACAAAAATTATATGCGAATGCTCGTAAGCCCAATTAAAGCGTTAACACGCCCACAAGCATACATACTTACACACATACAGTCAAATATGTATGTACGTATGTATATAAACTCAAAAAATATACATACATACAACTGTCATGCAAAAAATCGAATCAAATGATTTAATGTTTTTTTTTTTTGCTTAAGCATGTGCCATGCGCGTGTCTCTTACCGGCGGCGGCACGCTTACATATTCTGCGAATTTATAGCGGCGCTGTTCTCCAAACTCGTCGATGACGTTGCTGGTTTTTTCTCATTGAAAAAAGCTTTGAGGTGTTTGTGTTCTTTTTTTGTATGTTTAACGAGAAACCGCAACTAATTTAAACCTGTCTGGTAAAAAATTACACAGCTTTTGTTCTGCAGATGGCGAGATATATACAAACATAACATACGTGTAAATATTTATGAATGTATAAAAAAAGTTTACCAAAACCGCATTCATAATGAGCTGTGACGTTGAAGCTATGAAGCATGCTCACCTAACCAGATACACCACTTCATTCGGTATAATGAATATTCGCACCTATAATGTACCCAACAAGCATAAAAAAGTATTAAGTAAAGGTGTGAAACAATCGACTACTTAAATTCCAATTAATGATTGCCGTATATTATTGTTTCACTCTTAGTTCTAAAACACGTAAAAAGGCGGAGACCCTATAAAATGTATGTAAAAGTGGTCGAGTTGAATTGATTCCGCTTGTCTGTATATACCCGAAGTAGTCCCTTAGTTTTTGAGATATCGATCTGTAATTTTGAACCCGTTCTTTCTCTTTAAGATGCTGCGCATTTGTCGGAACCCCCTCTATCGGACCTCAATATCAAAAAAACAAGTTCTTGTATGGAAACCTTTTTATATGTGAAGAATATTATGGCTTCAGTGGAACCGAAATTACCGTTTATCCTTGACATTATATTATATAACATATTCCATTCTTTGATCTTTTATTGATATTATTTATGAGAGCTCTCTTAATTTTTGTTTCACTTAAGTTCAAGTATTTTTTGGATTAAGACAAGTAAGGAACAGCTGAGTTCAGATGCAGAAGAATATTTCATAAATTTTTGATCTAATTATATAAATTCACATCATTAAAATATCTTACAGGTTGGGCGATGTTGTTTGTATAAAGTCAGCTTTAAACACTGAGATTCTCTGATTGCACATCTGATGGCCTGAAAAGTCCATTTTCGATCATTTTTGGGTTAGAAATGGCTAATCTTGGAAGCACTTTCGTGCAAATTTCCAATTTCTGTAATTAATTTATTTTGAAACAATCATAAAAACACAAAAAACACCACACGAATATGGATAAATTTCATTGGATTCCATCTAAACGTAACCATATACAGGCATTACCCAAGCTGGAAACTATGTTCGCCCAAGCTGTTAGTGGAGGCGTAAGCTCCATATCATAGTAGTATATACTTTTTTACAAAAAAAGCTAAATATATACAACATTTTACAAGAGTTTTACGTAATGTCATACAAACTAATAAATGTGTAAGATGTTTTCGCGACTGCGCATGCGCGTCAATGCATACTGGCGAGAATGACAAGTACCGCGCTTTCATTTGCATATGACGCAAGTAAATCGCAATGATCGCAGCATTAATGAGTGAGGTGTAAATAAATATATATATGTATATACATAAATGTAATCTTGTAAGCATAGAAATGTGTGCAGCTAAAGGCTTTTCAATATAGTGGTAATATTCATAGAAATGTGTTAATTATCGCATTATGTGCTGAACACAATGAGCGCGACAGACTGCAGCAGCACGACAGTGAACTAAAAATTGCGTTGTGAGTTCTTCTACATGAACATT
This sequence comes from Bactrocera zonata, assembly GCA_037783105.1. NCBI lineage: Eukaryota > Metazoa > Arthropoda > Insecta > Diptera > Tephritidae > Bactrocera > Bactrocera zonata. The sequence continues at coordinate 120,737 of JBAWJQ010005104.1, read as the reverse complement.
TGTGAGAAGGCAGCAACATAACAATGGCCGGCATTTTAATATTTTGTTCAAAGTGAAATTTTTTATCCAAAAAATAAGTAAATAGGTAAATTTATTTGTTTTAAATTATCAGTTGTTATTACAAATGATATAATACAGCTATTTTATGCTTTTATTTGTAAAGTAACGTTAAGTTTGTAAGATCTGTGAATAATTTTACATTTTACATATTGTTTGTAAGATCTGTGAATAATTTTACATTTTACATATTAGTGGCACCACCACTCTTCCTCATCTCTCTATCTTCCATTCTACTGTCAACTCTACTGTCGTCCTACTGTCGTTGGCAAATATAAAAATATATTGAAGTTAGGGAGAGCGACAACCGTCGGCCTGCAGTCGTGTAGTCGTGCAGCTGTCAAAATAACTGTATCTATCAGAACGTGTGTATTTTAATATTATGTCGTCTGTCGCGCTCATTGTGTTCGGCACATTAAGTAAGACATTATTTATAGTAGAATTTATGTATCCTAATTGGCCATCTATATTCGATATTCCGCAGTTTGTTTGATAGTTTGCACTTGTAAAATGTACTCTACAATCAAGGCTTGGGTTAATTTTGCTTTGTTGAGTACTTTCTTTAAGAAGATTAAATAATTAAATCTTTTTGGCACTTTGACGGTTCAAATACTGCTTAAAACAATAAAAACAAACAGCTCAGGTCTTGGAAGTCAACAAATACTGAGCATACAACAAAATATCTTTGGAATAATGCAGGTGGTGGCGTAAAGATCATCATAGGCATTTACTCACCACAGATTGTACCACCAAAAATAAGGGAAAGTAGAATCGACAGAATGCAGGAAATGTGTTGAGGGAAAGTAGTAAATGGAATAAACCAAAAAAGCAAACCACACGGCTGACAATTCGAATGGTGTTTATGCTCCTGATAATGTGACAATTTTAGTTTCGTCGATTACATTCCTCTAATTTTAATATCGAAATATGCATCTAGAGCCAAATAATTAAAAATTTTGGTTTAATAATGAAACAATAATGAGTGTGACCATCAAGTAAGCATTGTTTTGATTTTCCTTGAGCTAAACATTAAACAAAAAACTGTCTGGAATCTTTCCAACAATATGGGGTAGTTCCTTTAACTCCGGTTGGAACGATGGGTAATTTTAGTAAGATTGCGCAAAAACAAAAGCTCACTGTATGTGTGGGAGTTAATGTTATAATCTACTAGATCTTATATTAAATCCAGCAAGTTTTTGAAGAGTTTCTATGTTTGTCTCACTAGGGAGTTTGTTTAAGGGCAAGCTCTTGTGGTCAGGCATTATCTTTTAATTAGCTTTTAAAGTAGTGGTAGTTATGATACAATTCAAATATTATATAATTTCCATATTCGATCGAAATATTTCACGAATATTTACTATTTATATAATATAAATCTGCCCTACGAATACTTCTAATAAATGTATGGAACCATAGCTATGATGGATCTTTTTATTTATGTTGTGTGTAATTTCCCACATAATTTGGGGTTTCTCTTTCATAATAAAACTAAGCACTCACCACAATTAACAAACGTAAACGTTTCAAAGAAATCGCCACAGCCATCATGGGGAAATTACTTTTATATGTATGTGTAATTTAAGTAATAACTAACCTCACAAATGAATAATTAACATTTCCATTTAATTGCGTTTAAATTGCCGTTGAACAACTGCTACAAATTTTACGAGAATCTTTTACACATATAGATTTATATATTAAATTCAATTACATAAACGAATATTTAAATATTTACTTATTTAAGTATTTAAATATTTAAAAGCTTCACAAGCTTGTGCAATTAATAGCAGTGTTGACCGTTTTTTGCTATTTATTTTCATACCCTGAACAGGGTACATTAAATTAGCCACGAAGTTTGGAATGAAAATTCGGAAATTATATAAAATATATATGTATATATAAATGATGAAAATTGATAGCTTTATTGATTTACGACCCGTCTATCTTTCTCTGCATAGTTTCTCAGTTTTTGAGATATCACTCTGACGTCCTTTTCTCACCAAGAAACTGTTCATTTGACAGAACTGCTGCATTTATTTTGAGTGCAAAACTATTAATATGATTTTATAACTTAATGAAATCTCACATATTTTGACCAACCTGAACGGTGTAAAGTCGAAAATCAATCCATATATCCTGGAATATATTGGAGGCAGAGTAATGGATTTACTCAGATATATTTGAAACCATATTTTCATGCAATTTTATACATATAGATATTTCATTACAATAATTAACACTTTCGCCGACATACTTTTATGTGGTAGAAAGTCAACAGGAAATTCGAAAATTTTATATTCGGTATATGGGGGACTACGCCTGATTAGATTCAACCAAAAAACATATTATTATCAAATAAAAATTTTCACCTAATTTCAATAATAGATTTGTCATATTGATGGAAATTTTCGGCAAAGAGTCAGTCATACGCACTGGGGTCCACATATTCGGTATGTGGGTTATGGAACAGCTATGTTTCAATTTTGAAAATTTGTAGACTCGAGATGGACACATTAAGGGCACTATGATCGCAAATTTTCTTCCGAATATCCGTTAGTGAAAGAATCGTGTTTGTTTCTGGCGCTTTTGGTTATTGACTTATAGGTCTTTAAGTACTTTTTATCAAAGCCGTGATATAAACAACCGTTAGGTAAACAAAACTATTTAATTCTGTGAAGTTCTTCAGGTGAAGAAGCAGAATACACTATGATATTGCTAAATCTTGGAAAAAGTTATACCTTCACAGTTCAAAGTTTAAAGAAAATCAAAGAGGTAATTACATATAAAGATGCTTTTGTAAAAAGATTTTACTATATAACCAGCTTAGGGATATTCCAAATTTTTTTGTGAAATGTTTTTTTTTTTTTTTGTCAAAAATATATTTTCTTTAAGTTATATAAAGTAGTTAGTTTTTTGAAGTAGTAGTAGTTTTTTGAAAATTCTAACTGTATACATATAACCCCTTAAAATTGGCATCATTTTGTTATTGGAAAACACGGTGTATTCGGAAACAACAAACGAAAAAAAAATTTTTTGAAGTAATCGTTACGATCGATTCAATATATCGGGTAGAACAAAAGTATTTATTTCTCAGAAATCTTGGCGCATTACAGAACACTGTCATTATAGCGAAATATTTATGTAATTTAATTATTATTGCAAAGAAAACAATTCTCTATAAAATAACGTCACCTTCATTTATAACTTTTACATCAAAAGTCAGTAGAATTTATTTTTGCTTTACGCATAAATGTAAACGTCAGTCAATGTGCGACATAGATGGTACTTTTTATACCAGTCTTCAATTCTTGGTATAATTTTAACTCAATTAATTACACAATTCCACTATAACTTCTGTAAATCCTAAACAATTTATGTATTTACGATTATTTTTAATAGGAATACAAAAACAAAACAATATTGCATGCAATATTAATATTACGCAGGCATGCCGTTACTGATGATGAAAATTAAATTAACTTAAATTCATATACCACATAAAGTAAGTGTTTTGCACACAAAGTTGACATGAATTTAATGCTTGTGACAAATTAGACGTGATATGAAAAATACATACTTATTTCAGGCGGCCGATAAGTGTGTGCATACATTAATTTAGCATTCCAAACGTTGACATTTTCACGTGATCACAGGCGCTCGCCTTACAAATACATACACACACATATGTACAATGTATCCGTTTTTGTTTTTTTTCGACATTTCCGCATGCCCTGGCCAAAATCTGATTAATTTGTTATTATTTATGAATACCAATCTTTAGAGTCATTGCACTTCTGACATAACTGAAAACATTATTTATGTGTAATATATTTATTTATATACTTATACGCTGAGACTTGGAAGTTATGGTAGCAGAAAGGAGGAGTGTGAGCAAGGATTTAGTAAACTGTATAATCCTAGCTGTCTACTGTTCGCCAAATCTTGAAGGCTGGCGAATCGAACAAGCAATTGGTATAAATTAAATGAGATGGTATAAATCTAAGAGATAGATATAGATAATACTCGTTTATTTTGTTATATGAAATTTTTAGGCAGTAAATTCAACTCGATAACTATTCTTTTACGAAAAAGCAGCTGGGAAATGGTAAATCGTAGATGACTTATACACATAAGTTGTAAATACATAATAGTACATCGATCTTTTAAACGGAAATTGAAAATACTAGTTTCAAAACGGAATAGCGTAGGTGAAGTGAAGGTCAAAGCCAATTAAGCTTATTATATCAAGAATGAAATCTTTCTGACATTCTATCAGAATTCTCCAGTCCAAAACCTTGCAGTTCTAAGACATTTAAGGCGTATAAGGTGCATAATTTCATATTTTGGAGTATCCCACTATTTTAATATAGAAAAACTTTCGCATAGTTCTCGTTTATCACCAAATCCATGCCTTAGCCTTATGGATATATAAAAATATATGTAGTAGTATGTATATGGAATGTGGGGTAATTCAATTGAAGAGCTTGACAAATTTTTGTCGGAGGGAGATCGGGACCATTCCTCTCGGGCCTAAAGCTCTCAGAAGAGTCCTTAACTTTGGAACATTGTTTTACTGATTTTTTTCTCCAACAACTCACTACAATCATCACCAAGCCCCGTTATTCACTCTACCTCCCTGATAACGAGGTATTCAAGGAGAGGAGAAGTGAGCTTCTTCACTGATGGGTTAAAGCTTGGGGGAACGTTGTTGGAGGAGTCTACTGTTGGTAGCTCATTATCCACTTCAGTTTCAGACTACTCTACTATTGCAATGTCTTCCAGGCCGAGGTTGCAACCATTAAAGTAACAGTAAGGCAGTGACCATCTACTCAGATAGCAGAGCGGTGATATTTACTAACCGTGAACTCATTAACAATGCGTTTAGGGCTGGTGCCCAGTTTTTTTGTGCATCGAGTATTTTTGTGGTAAGACTGGTATGGCTGCCAAGTCACAGCGGAATCGCAGGAAACTGTAAAGCTGATGAGCTAGCAAGAAAAGGCACCCTAAAACCGCTATCGTAGAATGGGAGCGGGTCGGTACTCCCGTCTCTTCTTGTGTTCTACTACTAAATACCTTGGCTTCGTGAAAGCTTGACAGCGTTGGGCCACCATCGGTACATGCGCAGTCGCAAAAGTCTTTGACCCAAGATCGATCGCAAGAGATCTAGTGATCTCTTTATCCTCAGTAAGGCTTATTTTTCTCGAGTTGCGGGACTTTTAACGGGTCATTGTCCTATTAGCGTCCACGCAGTAAGGCCAGGAATCCTACCAGACGCCATCCCAGAAGCTATTTGGAAGAAGAAGAGCTGACACAGCTCAACCCTTCCTTTTTGACTATCTTGGGAGGTCAAGACTTAAATACTTAGGAACGCGTACAGACATCCCAACGAGCTGGCGGAAATCAAATTATTTGTATTGGCTACAAGCGAGTTCTTCTTTTCTATGGCATCACAAAGGATTACATATTATAGTCCACATGCGATCTTTGATCAGCCATATAACCTAACCCAACCCTTCGCTTTCATTAAATTGGCTGAAAATGTAACATTCTATATAAACACAGACTTAATACGAAATATTGACAATTAATTTTCTCATTTCTCAGTTCTAAACCTCTCCTCCTTTTAAAACATATTGATTTCCCTCAAGCAAAGACAAAGTTCACATCCCATAAATGATTGCTTAGTCTGTCTTACTTATTAAGAAAACAAGATTATATAATCAATTTATGAAAATCAATATTCGCATTGCACCTAGAATGTGTTTGTACATATGCACTTATCAATGTTCACTAGCACCACAATCACCTTTCTATTAAGTGCAATCAATTTCTTATTATTGATTTATTATCCAGTTTTCCCCACGTCTCTCTGTCAGCCTAATACAAATAGGTTTGTGCATATGTGTATGCTTTTCGTCCTCCTCCCAATTGATCTTCAATTAAGTTCGACTGCTTTTCAATTCTATTTACAACTTTTCAATTAAGTGGCAACCAACAGGTTTGCTGTTTATTGTGGCCTATCACTGCCTATCACCGACGCTTTGGTTTTGTCTTTGTGTTGTTGTGTTTTCACTCATTTAAGAATTTATAAACATAAAGCAAAAATTAGCTTCAAGTATGTAATATAAAACTTATTAAGCAAACACATACAAAGCAAATGCATACAGGTACATAACATACATACATACTCGTATACAATGCATAAATCGGTCAGTTATGAATCATTATAGTTTATATTTACATATGTTTTTGTTTTTACTTTTCAAAGTTCAATACACCGCTGATATTTACGACTTAACGGCAAGTAAATATAAGGAAAGCCAATTTTCTCACTACATACGTACATACATACAAAACACACACACACAAAATTGTTGGCTTTCGCATGTAAAGTGTCCACTCGAATTGTTAATGGTATCGCACTCACATGCCTCGTGAATTATATTCGTATGTATGCATGTGTGTGTATGTTTGTAATACAATACCTCGCATAAATTTAAAAATAAACAATCAATTTATGATCGCTTTAAACGATCGCCAACATATTATACACACACATACTACTAGGTGTCGCGTTGATAGCTTCAATGCATACACATACAAGTAGTTTGTTTACATAAATGTTCGTCACGTGATTTTGCCAACTCAATTACAAAGTTATACGTTACAAGCCGGCTATTATTGCCTCTCTTTTTGAGCTTGTTCTGCTCATTTTCTGACACACATTTCAAATTAAAAACAACATTCCATCCTAGACATACCAGCCCATAGACTTACATATACATACATTCATATCTATATGTATATTGAATATTTATTTAAATAAATGTAAACTGCTATAATTAACCGACTTCAACGAACCTTAAACTAATTTTAAATTAATTAGTTTATTAGTAGGCATTTTGTAAAGTAATAAATAACTGCCAATCGCAATCAATAGCACGTTTAAGTTACACGTTTGTCTGATGACACGATAAATTGTTGATAATAAGCGCTTGAAAAACGACTTATCTCAATAATTCGAAATTTTAAACATAACAACAAAGTAAGAAGGAAAATATTTTATATTTTTATGCTACTCGCGATCTCCGCCATCACTAAAAAAGGTCTTCCCTGCTGGAGTGATTTCCGCCTTCTCTGCGGATGCAACCTCAAAACAATACTAGAAGACATTGCCTACCATCGAAAAATATCAAAAATTGGCAAATGACGGCGTATTTGAAGTAAATATTTAAATTTTAATATTTAAAATAAGCAAAATTTTTCAAAATTTCACCCTTAAATATGCCCGGTTAAAGTATGAAACTTTTAAATCAGGAGTATCGTCCCATGTTTTCCTACCAAAAATACCAATCTTTATAGCAGCATTTTAAATAGGGTACTCACCAGAACTCTATTTGCATTTTAAAAAGTGTTTTGAATATTTGCTTGATTCCTTAACCTTATCTCATCGTCTTCTTTCATCTCATCTTGTTTAACGTGTCCCTCTAAGACTCTAGTTTCCTACTTTACATAGATTTTTTTTTCTAAAAACGACAGGTGATCTTCAGACAATTGGGCTTATTATTCCCTCTTTCCATTCAATTGAAACTGACCGGGGTCGATTATCCGGCCACAGAATATTAACTTTGGATGATGGTGATTCGAGTTAAGGAAATTTAACTGTATTAAACAGCTTAGTTCCGAAAATGTGTGGAAGTTTGTTTAGTTAGTGGTTCCGTCTTGTAAAAACCAAATGTCGCCGAGATTACGAGCTTCAATATCAACCATCAAATAGTCGGTTATCATGTCGGCATTGACGGTTACGTTCTCACCTGCTTCTTTTTTGAGGAAATATGGACCGGTTATTCCACCGAACTACAAACCACACCAAACCGTTTGTTTTTTTCTGTATGAATAAGCACCACTTGAATCTCTTCAGGTTGCTTTCGGTCCAAATGCGACAATTTTGCTTATTTACATACTCATTGCGCCAGAAATGGGTCTCACCGCTGAACAAAACGTCGAATCTTCTTGGAACTTTTCAAGAGACCATAGAGTGAAGCGATGTCGCTTGAGAAGGTCGATCGACTTCAGTCCTTGCACAAGCTGTACGTTGTACGCTTTCAATTTAAGATCTCGCCGTAAAATAAGCCAAGTCGTTCCATACGTCAGCCCGAGTTTCTGCGAACGACGCATTCTCAGTTACAGCTACTGTATTTTCTTCTCTGCGTGTTGGACGTGGTATATTCGGTTGAATATTGAAATAAATGCTGGGACTCAAGATGGCTGATAGTGTTGCGAATAGTATGCTCGATTATATTGACTATAAGTTGAGCAAAGCGCGCGAAACACATTCTTTATTTAACAAAGTAGAACAATTATTTACGTTATTCAGGTATAAATCTCTCCATGATGAAATGCCAAACAATACTAAAAAAAATAACATGACAGATGGACACGACTCACTCGTGATCTGTCAAAAAAAAGGCTATTGGAAAAAGTGTCTCTACTTGGCGTCATACAATGATTCTTGTAATACTCGAAGACTTTATGCCGAATATGGTGGTTAGTAGTACTTGGAGACATGCATCTCGTAGTAATGGCAAAAGTTAACGCAATACATATATTCCAAGCGTCACCCGAACGTTGCCCTTCCTTACTTGTTTTTAATTACCATACGTATTATTGACGTATAATTTAACATTGAGAGTTTTTAATTTGTCAATATATTTTATATGTATTTTCAATAGTAGCCTTATTTGTGTATAATGCAGCCTAACACATTTGACTAGCATCACAAGACCTGAACACCTAGTGTGTTAATCTTTTAGGGGATTTTCTACAACAAAACCGAAATTCAACGAAAATGTCAAGCAGCGACCACGCACACATAGACACAACCACAAACACACACATACAAGTGCATAATTGGAAATAAACGTAGTAGGTCATTGTCGCTATTGATTGGGCTTCTCTTTGGCCATTGGGGTTTTTACACAAAAGAACAGCTTTGAATTCAGATGAATTTTAAACGCTATTTCTATTCTAATTTTCCTCATGAAGTTTCAACTAATATACAGTGAAGTGTAGAAGGGGGTTACCATATAATTTTACAGCAAAAGTTGTTTTTTATATTAAAACTATCCATGCCCAAAACATCACAATGTGAAAGTGATACCTGTGTCGGAATCTACATTTTAATATACAGTATAATCATATCTATACATGTGTAAATATATTAATATACGTATGTACATATGTAATTATGAATGTGTATAAAAATATAACATCGCAAACCAGATCTAACAACAATTTCCATTTCAACCGCCTCAAGCAAAAAACAACTTCAAAAAATCCCCATATCAACTTTTTTCTTGAAAAGAATAAACGCCATTCGTAGACAATGGTCGATGAAATTAAAAATAATAGCTCGAGGCATAAAAGTTTTCGATAATAACTTTAATGAGAAAACACAAAATTTAAGCGAAAAAAAACCAAAAAATCATAAAATAAGAAAAATAAATTAGAAGTGGTTAAAGTAGAAAATCGGCTCACATTTTTGTTAGTTACCTTTACTTAGGTCTAAAAATAAAAAGAGAATTTCAGCAAACGAGAGAGATAATCAGTATTAATTGGCATTATGGGGATGAACCGGAATAAACTAACAAAGATCTCGTAAAACGTATAGAAATTTAATAAAACATATGAGACTAAAAATTCCAGTAACAAGCCTAGTAAAAGCGTGTTATTCCGCTATTACTATTATCAGAAACTATAATAAAATATTAAATTGACTCTCGGTTATGCAATTAACGTGAAATGAACGAATTAATTTTGTAAGCACTATAATTTTAAAATTATATAAAAATACGATAATATATCTGTATCTATTCTACATATAATTATGCAGAATATTCAGAGGCTTAGTGAGAATTACGTTCCAGTGGGGAGAAAGTTTTGTTGAGAGTTCTGCCGAGAAATCGAAAATATTTGAAAGCCATTTTTTCTACACAAAGCTCGAAAACGACAGAAAGACTTGTTTGCTAATAGCTAATTCTATATGGGTCTCTTAAAGTTTTTAAAATGTTTAAAATAAAAGTGTTGAAAAAGAGAGAGGGAACGCTGACATAAACGAAGATATATATAATAATAATAATAATTCACATAAGACAACAACTTTCTTATGTACTGTTAAGAGCTGAGGATTTCCTCTATACGTAAATGAAGAAGAGATACAGTAGGGGAGGAGAATAATACCTATATCTACACCAATGGGTCCAAAATGGACTGCGGAGTTGACAAAGCCTAGGAGCCTGTTTAGATGAGTTCAAAGCGGAGCTCTGCCCACTTGGAACGATCAAAAGGGAGGTTTATAAGCATTTTGAACAATTGGCTCAAAACAAATGGAATACAACAGCGAGCTTCGAGATAACAAAACAAATACGACCGAAAGTTGACAGAAATCGAACAAAGGTCCTCCTAGGTGCAGAAAAATATGCCTACCTTATAACAGCAGTTGCTACAGCTGCAAGCAAGAAAGGAATACAGAAACGGTTTCCCACTTTCCCCGTGAATGCCTAGCTTTATCACAAATACGACACAAAATACTTGGAATCCATTGGACACCAAACGTTGTCTCGCTGTCCACAAAACGCATAACAGATGTAAGTAGTTTCATTGAAAACACCAAATGATTAGAAAGCAAAGCGACAAGGTTATCGTAGGACAAATGGTGCATCCAGCGCCAATTCCACCCTTCCTGGCGGCACTCTTACCTACCTACGTATTGTTAAGAACAAATATATATATTGACCATTTTGGTCGGTACACCTGAGTAGTGCGTTGCGAATTTTACAATGGATAAAAAATCGAACAAAGTATTTGTCTCAAATTTTGTATTACAAGTATAACCAAATGGCGTGTGCGGAATCGTTGCGAATGTTGAAAAAGGCTTACGGTCATTCAGTTTTATCGGTCGAGAGATCGGGGCAACATTTGACCTCTTCATCTGATGGAAATATTAAAATAGTGAAGGATGTGGTGCTTGAAATATTCAGGCAAGTGTTAGAGAGATGGCAAAGTAGCTCGACATCTCTCGCGAGTTCGTTCAAATGATTTTGGTGAATATTTTGGGCATGAAATTCGTTCTTGTTCGACTCGTTCTGCTAAAGCTGATTTTTTCTTTTTCAAAAATATTACCATAAACAAGTTTCTTTGGCCCAAAAACGCAATAAATGAATACCATTCATCAACCACCGTATTCACAAGATTTGGATCCGAGTGATTTGTTTTCCACTCTGTGGAACTCCTTTGCAGTCGATGGAAGAGATAAAATAAATTCGCTGAAGAAGCTGAAGGCCATCCCAAAAAGTGCTTATAAAAACTGTTTCGAGGAAACTGGAAAAGTCGTTGGCATAAGTGTATTACATTTGGTAGGGATTACTTTAAAATAAACATTAATAAATAATTTTGCATTTTGTTTAGATTTTCGTGGTACTCTTTTGTCATAATGTATTCCGATCTGAACAATATTTTTGTCGCTTCGGACAATAATGCATGCCAAATTTCGAACTTTTTGTCAAATAAACAACTTTCTAATACAAGATTGGCGCGAAGGCAGCCAAATGAAGATACATTCATACTATGTTATCTGAATGAAGTTATATTTATTTTTTTAGTATATGGTAATGTTTATTTTAATTTTTTTTTCGTAATTTAAAATATTTTCTAATTTGTTATGTAAACTCATATTTTGTGTTGCAATATTTTACAAACCCGATTGTTTCTCAAGAGTCACACATTTTACTCAATACATTTTCAAAGGATCTAACGCCCTAGACCGACAATTAACAGCGAGTGGCAATTTCAATGCCAAATCAGTTGAACAAACAAAAGATTTCGACAACAAACTCGCTGCGAAATTCGCACACACTCGCATTTGTCGTCGTACCCTTGCTGGTAAATTCACGAATGCTTTCGCCTTCACAGTCGCCTTCTACGGCGACAAGGCATTATGCTAGAATGCCAACATCACCATCAGCGCATGGTGACTACCTTGCGGAATTGGCGAACGCCTACTGTGACCGATAAGCAGGTAGACGGCGGCCATCTGACAAGTATACCGACGAAAATATATGGCTCGTAGACATTTGGTGCACAAGCTTATGCTAATGATTGCTCTTCAAAATTTACGAAAGATAAAATTGTCTAAAAAACGATAACATAAAAGACAAACGAATGGAGCCTTAGAAAAACGTAAACAGAGAGCATTTGTGCGGTGAAATGGCAACCGGTTAGAGGCGGTTCGCAGGCAGTTCGACAGCCGGGAAGACACAAACAATGCGAGCGGAAACTACCAGCAAGCGACTAACGTACGCGTTGGATCTACAATGAAGGCGAAAGAGCGCAGGTAACACAATGCATGCATACGCGAATGTAAATATATTATATCAGCGGCGTGAATTGAGCGCAGTGGAATTTTTGAAAATGAAAAACTCACTTGATGCGACGCAGTGTCTGCGGCATGAATAGCCTGTATTTCGAAAAAAAAGAACCTATCTCGTACAAACACAATTCGTTGAGAATAAAGCAACAACAACAGTTGAGCAAACATAGTAAAAACAAAGTCGACAACAAACAGCAAACCATACACGATCGTAGGTATGTGCAAGCTTTCAAAGCAAAAAAATGCAAAGCCATCAAAAAATGAGAGTAAATAGAAAAGCCGAACGATCGATCCACTGCCGACTCTGTTTAGCTGCGCTGACTGCCGATCAACGACAAGCAACCGAAAGCGACTCGACGTCGACGAAGCAAATAAGCGCTTTGATTTTTATAAAGACACCGTTTGAGCCAAGTTCGAAAACAGTTTAGTTTGAAACATCGTCGTGACGAGATAACTATTTAAAAGTCAAAGTTAGTAAAGCTATATGCATATACGGAAAAAAGAAAGAAAAACTCGTGTGTGCCAGTATAAATAAATGATTAAATTCAATTGACAATAAAACCGTTACAGCGTTTATAAAGTTAAACAGTTATAGTGTTAAACGGTCGCTGAAGCACTTTAAGCGGTCACAAACATACGTAATAACGGCTCGGGTTGGGTGCTATGAGCGTTTTTTATGAGCGCCTTTTATAAGTGAAGTGCGGCAAGTCGGTGTTTTGGCGAAAAACGCCAACAAATTTGTGCTCGTAAACTAGTGAATTAAGCAAAACCCTATTGAAATTTGCATGCATTCCCCGATTGTTTTGAATTGTGGCGCTAGCTCGTAATCAAGCAAAAAATGTAAGCATTCCAAAATACTATATGTATGCATATGTGAGTATGCTTGTATATACATACATACATACATATAATATGTAACGATTTAGGTAAAAGAAATTGTATTTCTTAAACGTAGTAAGAATTGTCGTTGCTTTTTCGATATTTAAAAAAGAAAGGTGTAATGGTTTACTGACATTAATCAAAAATTAAGAAAACAAGCTTTGCGCACCTGCCAGAAAAAAAGTAAAATAATATAATTTAAATAAAAAACAAACCATTTTAAATTAAAAGAAATTATTTAAATATCCATATCGCTCTACTAAAACATAATTTTCAGTATGTCCGAAATCTCAGTTAATATATAATATAAATATTAGTTTGCATTTTCGATATTAGTTGCTTTGACTTTTGCTTCGTGATTAAATATTTGTTATAAATTCCATTTTAATTAATTTTTTTTTCATCAACAATTTTAAAAATTTCAAAAATATTTAAAGGGTTTCCTTATGTAAAAACTAATTATTAATTATTTTATTCGAATTTTTCATTGTTACAAACATACACTATTAATAAAGAAATTCAGAAATTTTTGGAAAAAATATTTTAAACTCGACTAAAGATGCACCCGCGTTGGCAGGATAACCCTTTACGAGATCATCTAATGTGAAAAAATGCGTGGTTTAGTTAAAACCTTAACTTAGAGCTTGGACGAAGGAAAAAACTGAAAATTGGATTTTTGGCAGAAATTTTTTCAAAAAAATAAAAATTTCAGTGAAGATTTCGCGACATTTCTTTTCAAATAGTTGTAATCGTTAAAAAATCCTTGGTGCAAATCTTTAAGAATTGTATCTCAAAGACCTGTGTAAAACTTCATAATGAATATCGACTGAATAGTTCTCGTGAAATCTTGCCAGCCGACTTCAAAAACACAGTTTCGAGAAAATTGTGTTTAAAGACGGCGCACTTAGCCTATTACTCAGATCAGCTTGAAAGGATAGTATTCTAGAGGTGTTGTGGAATTTAATATGACAAAACAATCGATTTATTGAAACCCATAAACACAACTAATCCCTTAAGAAATCACTGGAATTATGCAAACTTTCGCTTGTGTACTAAAAGCATCTTTCGCTCACTAAAACAAAACAAAAATACTTAAAATGTTTTGTTTACAGTGAGCTTTAAAGTCAACAGAATTGTTGAAAATAAAAATAAGATTTGATTTCATTACCTTAATAAAACATATATAAATTTGAATTTTATACAAAAATTAAAAAAAAACTAGTTTTGAAGCATTTAATACAACTGCTTTGCATTCATTCTTTTTTAAGAAAAATTCTCCGCTATACCAGCATTCACTTTTGAACTTGTATATATTTACCTTAAATTTTCAACCAAAAGCAGCCGCAAAAAGCAGAAAGCAGTTAAGTACAAAACGAAAAAATCCTGATTGAATGAAATGTATATATTCAGCGTGACTTTTTAGTTATATATCGCAACGAGATATTATATTTTGAATCGTGCTACATAAAAAATAAAATCTTTCTTTCATTAATTTCAATGCGGCAAGGCACGATTCGAGGAAGTATGTTGAAATAGACAAGCACATGCAGCTATTTCAAAGTGCTTAATATTATTTTAAATTGGAATGGAAAAATGTCATTTACAGTATGTTATTCCTAAACTTAACCAAGAGGTGTTTTTTGGAAGCAACTTTTAAAAACAGTGTTGAAATCTCCTTCGAAATCAGCTATGAGAGTCCATTTCGTACTAGCTATGGGAAGATCTGTATTTTCTTATATACAACATTGCGCTCCTTTGCGACCATTTACTATAATATCGTGCCCGACTTTGGGTAATCATTAAGCGCCGTAATTATAAATATACATCATGCAAAGTGAAACATACGTATCGTCAACTAAAATGGAAAATAACATATCATCAAAAAAATCTAAATTGCACTTTTTACTGCTTAAGATTCACTACATCATATCTGATATGTAAAATATATAAAAATTTTATAACCAAAACTCAAATTTTCTTTCCATATGAGTAGTTTCTATTATATAGTTTTTCCATCGCCTGTAAACTTATGAAAAGTGATGTTACGTTATTTTAGATAAAGATATTTTAAAATGATGTATAAATACATTTCAAAATATATTAACATTTTTTTTAAGTAAAAAATTTATTCTTGAAATTCTAATGGCAAATATTTATTCCTCAATGTTTCTAATCACAAAAGTGCTCATTTTTATAAAAATACATTTTTCCATTACCTGACTTCCGCTCACTAAGCTTGTTTACATACAATACGAGGTGTGTTCAAAAAGTATCGCGAATCGTAATTGACAGTTTTCTTCGATTGCAGGGGCGTGGTGCATCATGAGTTTTTGCCACAGGGAAGAACGGTCAATTAGGAATATTACCTGCAAGTTATGCGCAATTTGTGCGAAGCAATCCGCCAGAAACGCCCGGATTTGTGGAAGAACAAAAATTGGCTTTTGCACCACGATAACGCCCCTGCTCACACACATCGTTGCTTGTGCGCTACCTTTTGGCCAAAAAAAAAAACATATTAATGATGCCGCAGCCACCGTAATCCCCAGATCTGGCCCCCTGTGACTTTTTCTTGTTCCCTAAACTGAAGAGGCCCATGAAAGGACAACGTTACGCTTCTCTTGACGAGATAAAGACGGCATCGAAGGAGGAGCTGAAGGAGATAAAAAAGAATGATTTTTTGAAGTGCTTCGAAGATTGGAAAAACCGTTGGCACAAGTGTACAATATCTCATGGGGATTACTTTGAAGGGGACAAAATAGATATTCATGAATAAATAAATTTTGAAAAAACACAAAATTCACGATACTTTTTGAACACACCTCGTACATAAAATATTTTTCTTATATGCTTGCGTTGTGTTTGTTTGAGAAATTATTTCATATTAGATCCGATTTTAGCTGATTTCCTTTGATTAGACAAATATCAAATTTTATTTTCAATTTTTACAAATTCAAACTCCAGCCATGATTCGCTTGATGGAGGCCAACATATGCTTCAAATTCCCATTATACCCTATTATACTCTATTTTTTTTACAAAGCCAGAATAATTTATTTATTTTACTAGTAGTTAAACTATGTGACTTTACATCTAAACTTCAATATCCTTACGTAAATAACTTTAAATTACCAATACTTTTCAATATACTGTACGAGTACTTTATGTAAGCGGTTAAGCAAGGAATCGCGTGCGATATTTGTCAGCAAAAACACGAATATACGAGTAGTTATTTGTGTACATGCATACATACATACATATGTAAGAACATATGTTAAGGCAAATTTCTTAATACAATAATTCAATAAAATAAATTAACTTAATTGATTCCGATTGTCGTGCGCTGGCTCAGAAATATACAGACATCCTAAATTTAGGCACCCGCCCGGCTGTCATTTTTCTTATAAAAACAGATTTTTTCCCCAATTTTATACACAAAAATGTGTATTTGTCATAATTAAGTAACTCTTATTACGAATACAGTAATGCAAAGGTTTTAAAATACAAACAAATGCAATATTATGACGTTTTAAAGTACATACAAATGCCATATTATGCAATATAAGTAAAGCAAATGTAATGCGAGCAAAATTGTGAGCAAAAACAAATGCAATAATACCGATATAGCTGTGGTAATATGTAAAAAAGACATAAGTCGACTTAAGATAATGTAAAATTATGAGCTGGTTTGACTTAAGGGATTACATGAGTTTCCTCGGTTAAAAAACACCATTTTTTCAACAATTTCTTTCTCACATAAAAAAGGGAATATTTTATTAGAAATTTTTATTGTAACAAACATATGTTATTAACAAAGAAATTCAGAATTTTTTGTAAAATTTATATTTTAAACTCGGCCCTTGCGACGCCATTTCCGGTGACCCCTCGGAAAAAAGATGCCGCCGTGTTGGCAAGATAACTCCTTACAGGATCATCTAAAAAATAAATGAAAAATTAACTGTTTTTGTTTAAACCTTCGCTTAGAATTTGAACGAAGAAAAACAAAATTGAAAATTTAATTTTTGGCAGAAATTTTTACAAAAAAATTAAAATTTCTCGATTTTGTTTTCAAATAGTTCTAACCGAAAAGAAATCCTTCGTGCAAGTCTTTAAGAATTGTATCTCAAAGACCGGCGTAAAATTTCATGAAAATCGGTTGAGTAGTTCTCGAGAAATCTTGCAAACTGACTTCAAAAACACAGTTTTGAGAAAATTGTGTTTAAAGACGGCGCACTTATCCTATCTCCGAAACTATTTTCGGATCAATTTGAAAATGTAAGACGTTATTCTAGTTGTGTTGTAGAGTTTAATAATAAGGCAAAAAAAAACGATTTTTTGAAACCCGTAAACCCATATAAACACTTGAGTTTACTTAAGATTCTTTTAGTTACTTATTGTCGCGTATATTATAGTATCTATATTTACATATATATGTATGTAAATGCATGTCACGATAACTTAAATTCCTGCATTTTATATACATACATACATATATATTTATTCATGTGCTATATATTATTACTCTATTTACGTTTTGAAAATAATTTACTTAATACGCAAAATGTTCGAATGCAAAAACATAAAAATAATAACTCAAGAATGTATTAAAAAAAACAAAAGCACAAAACGGAAACGTCGTCATTAATCAAATCTCATATTTCATCCATTGCAGCAAAATTCCAAACTAAAAACGCAAAAGGAGGAAAGAACACTAAAAAACAACAACTTTTTACAAACACAAACAACAAATATTTAATATAAAAAATCTGCACAAATATTTTTGCCTGCAATCTGATTACGACGTAATACGAGCAGCACAGGAATTGCAAAAACAAAAACAAAAAACTACACACAAATAAAAGTGAAGAAACGACAACACACACATTTAGCAGACATTAGTGGCTGTGTGTGCGTCTGCGCGCGGATTCTACGCCAACGAGCAAATACTTTCACAACGTCAGCTGAATACACACACACATAAAAAAGAAGTGACAAGTGACAGGTAGTCGTTTGCAGAAGTGACAAGTGCGCATACACAATGAAGACAAATCCCGCATTGGATCACGTGTATGTGAACGATGGTTTCAAGTGTTCTTCGATCAGCATTACAACGAACGGTACGGAACAGAACGGTGGTAGTGGCGGATCGCAAGGATCAAACGAGTTTATATGTAAGTAGACTAATGCTAAAGTGCTTGTGTTTCCATTTGTTTGAAAGTGTAAAGTGTTATCAATATTTTTTTTATCAGTAAGTGAGTATAAGTATAAGAAGTCATTAGAGCCAAAACTTAACCTACAAACAAACTTAGGTGTTTATGATTTGAAATAAATGCTGGAAAGTTACTGCAAAATCGTTTATCCTTAATAAGGCCAGTTAAATCAAAGTAGCTGAGGTAATTATTTATTTTAAATTTCTGTACTGTAGTCCTTAGCTTGGTTCGTCAGGCATCAGCGTGTTTTCTAATACCAACGAGTTGCAACACGCTACACTTTTTTAACGATGTTTGATTAACTCGTCGGTGTGAGGTAGTGTATTATTTCGAAAAATATGTCTATGTTTAATTTTTTCTCATTTTTATCGTCTAACCTTTCACTTTGAATGGCGGGGATTACTGTTATTAAGACGCGGCGTATAATTTATTAATTAGTTTTGTGAGTATTGAGTATTGTTAATTTTTTTTATTCTACACTCGTTGACACATATACATACAAACGTAATTAGAATAAACGATGAAGTCTGAGTAATCGCCGAGGCGATAGCTTAGTGTCTATAGTAATATCTGCGTGCGCAGTGCATGTTGATGCTATCTGTATTGGCTATTATACCTAGAGCAATAAAAATGATATAGAAATGTAAATAATAATTTTGTAATTTAAGGGGTTACAGGTGTTTCCTCGGTTAAGAAACAGCCTTTTTTATAAAATTTTTTCTGATATAAAAAGTTAAATATTTAATTAAAATTTTTTATTGTCACAAATATACACTACAATAAAAAAATTTTGACATTTTGGGAAAAAAATATTTAAACTCGGCCATGGCGACGCCATTTCCGGTGACCCCTAGGAAAAAAGGTGCGACCGCGTTGGCAGGATAACTTCTTACGGGATCATCTAAAATGAAAAAATACCTGTTTTTGTTAAAACCTTAACTTAGAACTTGGGCGAAGGGAAAAAACTGAATATTGGATTTTTGGCAGACATTTTTACAAAAAAAAAAAATGAAAATTTCACGACAATTTTTTTTTTTTTTTCAAATAGTTGCAATCGAAAACAATTCTTCGTCTAAGTCTTTAAAAATTGTATGCCAAAGGTCTGTGTGAAATTTTATGAAGATCGGTTGAATAGTGTTTGAGAAATCTTGACAACCGACTTTAAAAATAGAGTTTCGAGAAAAACGCATTTAAATACGGTGCACTAAGCCTAAAAACCTCGATCTCACAAGTTCTCAAGGCTGTATCTCTCAAACTATTACTCAGATCAACTTTAAAATTTAGGACAATATTCTAAATGTGTTGAAGAATTTAATGAAAAAAATTGTTTTTTTTTAACCCTTAAACCCATGTAACTTCTTAAAGGCCGATATATTTATATAACTACAGCCTTAAAAAATCCTTTGGAGAGCCTTTAAAGACAATTACGTTAATTCCTAAAAGGTGAGGAATCGGAGGTGAAATATTTGTTTATAATAACTAATTAAAATTATATTTACATTTAATTAAATGATTTCATTCGAAACCTCTCTCTTTAAAAAAAAACACATTTTAAATTTTTATCACAATTTAATCACATATTAATTTTACTGAAGAAAAAATCCATTCTGAACATGCAAGAACAAATTCATTCGAAAAGCAACAAATCAGGCTTAGCGTTTGTTTTAGACACCAGTAGAAGAATTAAAAAACAAGAAACAATGTTTAGCCATAAATAAATGTGTCATTCACCTTATTTAATAAAAGGCATGCACAAATATAGCAACAAACGTACATACATATATGACTTTATGTATGCTTGTGTGTATTTGTACTCGAAGTCACTGTCAAAAGCCTGTTGAACGATCTCTACGTTGGAAGTGGCAAAGATAAATATTGAATATAATAAGTACCGATTATGGCTTATTTCGAATTCAGCTGTCATACAAATTGACACTTACACATTTGCACGCTTTTATCAACATATGATTGTATGTTTATATGTCAGCATAGACACAATTCCGCCGCACGCGAATTTATGTGTCAACTTGCAAATATTTTAACTGCTTTCCCTAATTACACGCATACAAAATTAGTAAGATTAAACATTAGGGATGTTCTGAAAAAATTAAGACAGATACAGACAGATATACATTGACATACATACATATATATATGTATATGTATATAAATAATCATGATAGCGGGTCCAGTTAAACTGTGGATGACTGTCTGTCTATCCGTGCAAGCGATAACTTGATTAAAAATATGATACATACATATATCTCGTATGTATTTATGATTGGTAGAAGTGTTCCTTGGAAAAAAGTGAAGACAAGTTCGAAGGTTGGCGTAATGGGATCACTAGATCACTGATTTGGCAAAACTTGCAATAGCAGAAGGCATCTGTGAACTAAAATTGTTGGAAAGATGTGCGTGGCCCGCCGTCTAATACGTTTAATATACTTAATTTCGAAACCATTCAAGCTATAATAACCAAACAGCTTTTAGACGAGCAAAGCTGTAGCAACATGTTGCAAGAGTATAAACATCACAAATTCTTCTCATATTAACTTAGTTCTAAATTTTCTATACAAAACACATCCCTAATGTATAATTGTATATAAAAAGATACAAAAAAGTCTCTATACAAATCTATAGCAATTTTTCTACAAACACCCACATGTTCCCTATAACAACACGCCGCTATCGCGTATGTGAAAAGATTGAGAAATTGACTAAAGTACGTCGCATATTACGTTACCGCAAATATTTTTCATTTTTATTATTGCCCCTCTTTACGGTTTGTAAAGTAAAAAATCAAATTCCACACCGGTTCGCACGCCAACGCTATCAATCGAAAGGCGGACAGCGACAATTCGCTGCGCTATTGAACTTGTCTCCGCCACTGACCTAACAAAAAATTATTTATATTGAGAGTTAGCGTGCAATTGTGATTGGCAGGCGTTAAGTCCTACAATAAATATGCATATGTAAATATTGAAACACCAAATTAGTGCATAAGTAGCTAATATTGCATTTGCGCGTGGGTATCACAAAGCCAACAAAATCGTGTGTAAAAGATCAATCCACAAGCGCTTAAGCAAACATCGTTTATAAATTATTTCAACGTTGCCAAGCGGTAAAAGCGCATTTACGTAGATATCTTCATCAGATTTATATAAGATATATTTTTTGTTAGGAATATTCATGAGAGAAGTTTGAGAAAGACTTTCCTAATGGACCACTGATCCAAAGAGAAATACTTTTGTCATATTCGCCCGTGAAATTCCGCTTACACAAACTCCATCCTATTTGCCTATAAACACTTATTAATTTACAGCTTCGTACTCAGCTCTCCTAATCAATCACATAATTTGCCGCGCATTTTATTGCGGAAACCTTTTTACCTTATTGATGCATGTAACTTCATTTTCATTCCCCACAAAAACAATTCAAGGAAAAGTGTGCAATCGAGCAAGTAATGCACTTTAATAATAGGAAATCCTTAATTGTTAGTTGATAGACAGTCCAATAAAATTAAGTGAGTTTTCTACTTAGTTCGAAAATCACTTAATTGCTATCAAATACAATACGTCATATAATAAATTATTAGCTGCCTACTAGCTCCACACACCCACACGATTATAAGGCGCGGGAAAATGGTTGCTCACCACTACAAAGTACATTGGAATGATCATTATAATTACGTTGAAAACTGAGCATTAACTCAGTAACTGTATGTAGTGTGCACCCTTGGCAATGAAAATTGTGTATAGTTAGCGAAAAATACAAAAATAATAATAACAATCAAATTGCAGTTAGTACGCTGTAGTGCGTTAAAATGACTCATGAACTGTTGAGCGAATGTTTTTTCGCACACTTTTTGTTTGTGCTCGATAAATGCTTTTCCGCAGCGCTGCACATGAGTTATTTTCACAGACAACCTTTTGAAAGTACAATGGACTTACGCCAGTATAAATATATATACATACATATATTTGCTTTGTATTGTCGAATTAAACCTAAACTCGTGTTTATTGTTTGCGAAAAAAATATTTGAAGCGCTAATTGGAGGTCAAAATCATTCGATTTATCCGATTTCAGTTATCGAAAGGAAAAAAATATTTTAAACTCGGCCATTGCGACGCCATTTCCGGTGACTCCACGGAAAAAAGATGCCCCCACGTTGGCAGGATAACTCCTTACGGGATCATTTAAAATGAAAAATAGCTGTTTTTGTTAAAACCTTAACTTAGAACTTGGACGAAGGGAAAAAACTGAAAATTAAATTTTGACAGATATTTTTTCAAAGGAATGAAAATTTCAGTGAAAATTTCGCGACGTTTTTTTTTCAAATAGTTGCAATCGAAAAAAATCCTTCGTCCAAGTCTTTAAGAATTGTATCTCAAAGACCTGTGTAAAATTTCATGAAGATAGGTTGAGTAGTTCTCGAGAAATCTTCCCAACCGAGTTTAAAAACACAATTTCGAGAAAAAAGCGTTTAAAGACTTACTTACGCACTTAGCCTAACTGGCCTCGAGCCCACAAGTTCTCAGGGCTGTTTCTCCGATACTATTGCTCGGTTCAACTTGAAAATTCATGAAAATATTCTAGAAATGTTGTATAATTTAAGAAGTTAATAAAAAAAATCGATTATTTGAAACCTATGTAACCCCTTAAGGATTCAAATCGAACCACTATATCACAAATGCTTTCATACAAACTGACCGATCAAAGTCAAGTTATTTTTTGGAAACATTTTTTATTTATGACTCTTCATTTCAACTCTTTAGTATTTTATAACAGCTTCCCTAATCCCTCATCCTTTTCTCTCTCTCTCTCTCTGTCTCTCTTGCAGTAACCGCAGACGGCAAAAAGATGATTCCACCTATTAAGACAATGGACTGTGCCAAAGCATGGGTGCAGGATCGCACCAGGCGCACCTTCAACCGCAAGACGCTCTACAAACGCCTGCCCATACTCAATTGGTTACCGAAATATTCCAAAGATGATGCTGTGGGTGATGTGGTTGCCGGACTCACTGTCGGTCTAACCGTTATACCGCAAGCGCTAGCGTATGCTGGTGTAGCCGGACTGCCTGCAGCGGTAAGTTGAAATTTTAAATTAAATTATATGTTATTATTTGTAAAAGTAATAAGCGGAACTAATCTTTTCTCAATGATATTAATTTCATTTACATTCTTTTTATTAAATATAAATTTTTATTTTTTTCTATTTACAGTACGGTTTATATGGTTCCTTCTTAGGCTGTTTCATTTACATTTTCCTTGGCAACTGCAAGGATGTGCCAGTGGGTCCTTCCGCCATTGTGGCGTTACTGACCTTCCAAACCGCCAAAGGTTCATGGCAATTAGCGGTGTTACTCAGTCTACTTTGTGGCATTGTGGAATTGTTTATGGGCATTTTCGGTTTGGGTTTTCTGCTGGATTTCGTTTCCGGTCCTGTCTCATCCGGTTTCACATCGGCCGTTTCACTGATCATCGTTGCATCGCAAATTAAAGACATATTGGGTATACCGGCGCCCGGTACGACATTCCTGGAAATTTTAACGCATATTTACGAAAATATCAAAGAGACACGCGCCTCGGATACGGTGTTGGGTCTCACCTGCATTGTGGTGCTGCTGATGATGCGGGTAAATTAAAATAAATAAATTATTTATTTAATTCAAATCTGTTTAATATTATAATTGTCTTCTTTTTTTCGCTAACAGCTGCTGTCATCATTTAAGCTCGGTCCCAAGGAACCCACGCTCCGCTCGAAGACACAGAATGTGCTCAACAAAATCATTTGGCTCATTGGCACCTCGCGCAATGCCATACTAGTGATTGTCTGTGGCATTTTGGGTTATATTTTACACAGCGAAGACGGCAATATACCGTTCCGTGTTATTGGCTACATTCCAGAGGGTATGCCCGCCATACAGCCCCCACCATTCCATATGTCGGCCAATGAAACAGCCTCAGGGCATGAAGAAGGCTTCATAGACATGGTGAAAAATCTGGGTTCTGGTCTCATTGTCCTGCCGCTCATATCTTTGATGGAAACTGTCTCTATAGCCAAAGCTTTTGGTAAGTCTTTTAACTTAGCAAAGTGAAAATTTTTCTATAGAAAAATATTTTCTTAATTTAATCAAATAATTTTGTACCAACAGGCAACGGCAAACCGGTCGACGCCTCACAAGAGCTCATCGCTATTGGTATTGCAAACATCGCAAACTCGTTCGTGCAGAGCTTCCCATCCACCGGCGCACTGAGTCGTGGCGCTGTCAACAATGCAAGTGGCGTCCGAACCCCGCTAAGCAATATCTATTCGAGCTCTTTGGTCATACTTGCTTTGATCTTCTTCACACCCTACTTCTTCTTCATACCGAAATCAACGCTGGCGGCGATCATTATTGCTGCCGTCATGTTTATGGTGGAAGTACGCGTAATCAAACCAATGTGGCGCGCAAAGAGTGAGTTCCGCACGCTTATGTCCCAATAAACTGGCTTGTCTAATAATTAATTTAACTTACATTTTAGAGAGTGATCTTCTACCCGGTCTCGGCACATTCATTGCTTGCTTGGTTTTGCCACTGGAAATCGGCATACTAATCGGAGTCGGCTTAAATGTCATCTTCATTTTGTATCACGCGGCGCGTCCCAAAATCACCACCGAAATTCTCACAACATCAGCGGGCAATGAGTATCTGATGATCACGCCCGATCGTTGCTTGATGTTCCCCTCGGTGGATTATGTACGTAATCTGGTGACAAAGCACTCGATGCGACAGAATGTGCCCGTCGTCATTGATGCCTCGCATATTTACGGTGCGGACTTTACTGCGGCCACTGTGATAGAGTCGCTGCTGAACGACTTCGCAGCGCGTTCTCAGCTCTTGTTCTTCTATAATCTGAAACCCAGTATTTGCGCGTTATTCGAAACGCTATCGCCGGCGGAATTCGTCGTCTACTATCAGGAGGAGCAGCTGGATCAATTATTGAAGGATCGTAATTATGAGCAAAAGAAAACGATAACGGTGTAGTGACGCCTGGAAGTGTCCAGTTATGACGGCAATTAAACATAAATTACCGTTATGCTATTGTTGGCTGAAATGTGATCGTGCTGAGTCTTGGAGACCCACACCAGAAAATGGTTGGTTAAAACTGTTAACTATTCGCGTTTGCTTTAGTTTTATAAATATTACTTGTTGGATTTGACTAGTTAATTATTTGTAAAGTATGCAAGTTCGCTATTTAAATACGTCCCTCATTTTAGATATGTTTACACATTAAAATCACACGCACGCTTATGCATGTAATACATATTTAGTATGTACATATGTATGTAAAGTTGCATAACGGTTTTAATTTTGTGAGCATATTGTGAAACCGAACAATGGAGTATTATTTTAGTATTGATCACCAAAAATTGAAAAATATCAAAATGGTGTACGCTTTTACATAATGATTTATGTAATGTAAATATTTGTAAACTAATTTAAATCGATGAAAGTGCCTTAGACCTCATTTAGCGTAAAAATTTCTTTAATTATCATATTTATTTTATGAAATGCAAAGTAGTGCACTAAACGTGGAATTGTCAAAATGAAATGTAAAGTACAATAAGAAAGAAACGCCAAGAGTGCTATGTACATAGTTGTAAATGCGAAACATTTTGAAGTTCGCCGAAAATGTTAAACACTAATACTTATTTGTTAAACTTAAAATCTTAAAACTTAAATTATACATAATAAACGGTGAGCAGTTGTTATATAACTTACGCAGTATTCAAAAGAGCACGCGTTGTGAAATTTCATAATTTACACAAACAACAAACACTTCGCTTAAAGAGTATGTATGTATGTATATAAAAGTCCTAAAATGCTAGTGAGTCTTACCATTTAAAACTAATTTTTACATATCTATAGTTACTAAGTTAAGCAAATAATCGTAAATATTTAAAAATATAGTGTTAATTATGACTTAAATATTTATTAAGTAGCTGTGCAATAAAGCAGAAAAGTTGTGTCCTCAGAAATGGCGGGTGTTTTTTATTTATGACTTGTAAATCATGTTTTGATATACATACATATCGCTCATTTGCTGCAAGACCGGCATAAGTCAAAAAAATCGATTTGCCAGAAAACGCGTTTAAAGTTTCAACTGACTATAACCTTACACGGAAAACAGGAAATATATTCTCTTCTCAAGCGGAGCATATAAGAGGTATTCATATGAATTTTTCACTCAACATGAAGTATGATATAACGAACAATTCTGCAGCATTAACTCAAAAATCACGTTTTTTGATTTATGCCGGTCTTGCAAGCAAATGAGCGATATGTGCTAGATTTGGATTTGGATTTGGATTTGATACTATGTTATTTGAGGCATTACTACATCAAAGTCCATTGTCAATACCTATATGTATGTGTACATGTGTATGTATTCGTGCAAGAGCCATCAAATCTAACTTTTTTTAGTTCCAACCACAATTTTAAATTTTATTCACAAAATATTCACAAATAAAAAAGTTTCCATAAAAGAACTTGGTTTTTTGCGGTCAGTTTGTATGGGAGCTATACGCTATAGTGGTCCGATCGTTATAATTTACATATACGGATATTTTAGCGCTGCCTTGAATAATAATCCGAATTAAATTTAGTGAAGATATCTTGTCAAATCTTGTCAAAGAAACAGGTTTTCAGTACAAGCAGTTGAGTTTTATCAGTCAGTTGGTATGACACATATGTACATATATGCTTTAGTAATTAAATTCGAACATTTTATTCGGAGATTGTAGCGCTGACTTGAATAATAATCCATGCCAAATTTCGCAAAGATATGCTATCAAATAAAAAAAGTTTCCAATGCAAGGACAATTCTGATGAGTGTTCCGAATATCAGCGAATCGCCGGTGAAAACAGGAATTGCCCAAAATTTCAGATCGCGATGGAAAAACTGAGAGACCAGTTCGCTAAATACAGCCAGAGGAACAGTCAAACGGATAAGACACCTCATCACCATGATTATTTATATCGTATATCTGATAGGGTCTCCGATGTTTCCTTCTACGTGTTACAAACTTCGTGGCAAACTAATATACCCCATTTAGGGTATAAAAATATGGAAAAAGTTCTAAATATAGTGACGCTTTGATATTACTAATTAGAAATACTTTATATAATATATATAGTACATGGACTCAAAACATTTTTAATGAAATGCAAAAATAGAAAATACGAGTATATAAATGAAAATTGAAACCTCATAAGAGAAAAAAACGTCTAACGGTTGTCATGGCCGGATATAGCGCCAAGGTTAGTGCAACCGCGGCAACTCTGCTTTTCGAATTTGTAGAGAAATAACTGAACTTGCTTACAAAAAAGAAAACATAATAATGTTTTCATTAGTTTAGCTTTATAAGCAATTTAATTAACAAATTTAAGTTTAAAAATTATAATTTTAATATAAGCTTTAACTAGTGAAATAACTAACTTTTATTATAGTAAAATATGTATTTACTGTTTCCGAGTTAATTCCAACGAGTGGCAACACAACATAAAAGTTTTTATACGTACTGTACATAAACAAAGTGCACGTGTGTCAAAACAACTTCACATTTTGGTCGGCACAATTTTTGTAGATTAAATACCTATTTTAACCTTTTATTTAATTAATTTACGTTTCTTATTCATAATGAAGAGATTAAGTGACGAACGTGCCAAGATACTTTTTGAAAAGTTGTCGAAATAGTGAGTAGATACGAATAGCATAATAAACCAATAAAAACAATTATTCATTCAATTTCTAGCATTGGCACCAATGTAAAGCAACTGATTGACCGCCCGGATGGTACGTATTGCTTTCGAGAGCACAGAGATCGCGTTTATTATGTATCTGAACGTATATTAAAACTGTCTGAGTGCTTTGGTCCCGAAAAGCTTGTTTGTGTTGGCACATGCTTTGGAAAGTTTTCTAAAACAAATAAATTGAAGTTTCATATAACGGCGTTGTACTACTTGGCACCTTACGCTCAATATAAAGTGTGGGTGAAACCCTCATTTGAGCAACAGTATCTATATGGCAATCACATACCAAAATCTGGTCTAGGACGTATAACAGAGAATGCCGGTCAATACCAAGGTGTTGTGGTATATTCTATGAATGATTTACCTTTAGGTTTCGGTGTGTTGGCACGTTCCACAACGGAATGTAAGACTGCAGATCCAATGACCACCGTTTGCTTCCATCAGTCAGACATTGGCGAGTACATAAGATCGGAGGATACGCTATTTTAGTTTTAAATGTGTATATATGTATGTAATTTAGAAGAATAAAAACTAAAACAGTAAAAATTTGTCTATCTTTTTATTTATACTGGCGAAGAAGTCAAAAGAGGTGTAATATAACATAATTTTCGTTAATACTTAAATTTAGAATTGTGCGAATATTATATCAAAATATTTCAAAGATGCAATCTAATGAAAACATGCAAGGGGAAAATATATGAAGTAATACAACACTCGCATTAATACGGCACGTGTGTTTTGTTGTTGTGTAATTCTACCAATCAGCTGTTGAACAGCTGTGTATTAACATTAATAGTCCCTAAAAATTTATCCGGTATTTAGTATCGTAATAGTTGTGTTTCAAAAATTATGAATTTTATTAGAAATGGCAGAAGAATACTCTTAGCTGGTATTCTGCCAAGTTTACCGGGCGATCCAACACAGAATGACATAGTTTCCAAAGACACAAAAACATACAAGGCATATCTACAAAGCAAGCCTGACCTAAATGAAAGTGGTTTGGATCGACTTAAGGATATGTTTCAAGTTGAGTAAGTGTGTGAATTTAAATTAATATGTGTGCCGTGAAAAAATTATTGCTTTTTCTCCATAGTGAATTCGGCAGTATCTCTTCCGAGTTGAACTCTATTTATCAGGCAGGTTTTGTTGGTTTTCTATTCGGTGCTATCTACGGCGGTGTTATACAATCGAGAGCAGCCTATTTGAACTTCATGGAAAACAATCAAGCAACCGCATTTAAGTCACATCTCGACGCGAAGGTTAGTTAGAAAATTTATAGTTCTCATACATACATACATATATTTGTCTGATTATGAATTCATGCAGCGCAAATTGCAAGATGAAGTAACGATTAGCTTTGCGAGAGGTGGCTTTAAATGGGGATGGCGAGTTGGTTTATTCACAACTTCATACTTGTAAGCAATAAACGGTATTGTACGAGTATGTTACTTGTAAACATATATTTTTTGGTTTTATAGCGGAATAATAACCTGTGTTTCGGTTTATCGAGGGAAGTCTTCCATATTTGAATATATTGGAGCTGGCTTCATAACTGGCAGTTTATATAAATTGAATTTGGGCCTCCGAGGCATGGCCGCTGGAGGCATTATCGGTGGTGTGTTGGGAAGTATTGCCGGTGCGGCATCATTAGCACTTCTCTATGCATCCGGTACTTCTATGGAAGAAATTCGCTACTGGCAATATAAATGGCGGCTAGAACGTGAAAATGTGGTGCACGAGGCAATGAAGGTAATTTGTTACATGTAATTAATTTTGAAGAAAAATTTTTGATTACATGCCAACTTTTTGCTTTATCAGAAACAAGAAGATGAGGCTTACCAAAAACCCGGAATTTTTAAAGAGCACGACGTAAAAGTAGGTGATAAAATAACCCTGGATCCCATTAAGTAGGAAATACAGCGAAACAAAATAAGTGTATGTTCTGTGAATTTAAGTAGTAACAAATTTAAGTTGATGTACATATGTATGTATATTTTACATATATTGCAATTTAGACGATCAAATACAACTACATTGAAGACAACATTGTGTATTATTAATTATTAGATAAACATGATCATTTACCATTTAACTATTTTATATACTAATTATTTTATTTCAACGACAAAACTTTTAATCGATGTAATTTTAATGCAATTGAGAATCACGATATGAATTGTTTGAAAAATAATGTAAAGACAATTTCTTATCATTAGAAAGTAGTAATACATGAGAATGCATATACATATGTGTTAGTATGTATGCATAAGATACCGCACATTGAAATATTAATATTGCACACATATGAATATGTGTAATTTCTCCATATTTCATATTTATTATTGTATTTACTTGAAAATGCTTAAAGTCCAGTTTTTGAATCCTAATTCAATGCGAGTTTATCATTAGATGGAAGAATAAGGAAAGCATTAGTCATATTGCTGCGACATGAACATGCAGCTTAGTACTTTGTGAAGTGACTGTCTTTAAGATTGTTCTTGTGGACGAGTCAAACGTTTTGCACCGCGGTTCGGTGGGCCTTTAGGTTTTGCAAACGCGGGTCTGCTGGCAAGCTTTCTAGGATGGAGTTCCTCGAGCAGAAACTCTTCAGTCAATTCTGCACCGCTATCAATTTCTAACTGTATAAAAAATAAATATTAGCATATACTTTATGTAGTAAATATTTGAAAATTGCTTACCTTTTTCACCACAGTCACTCCAAGGGCATTCAGAGTATCCAAAAAGGGAGCTTTGCAGCTGGAATACATCATACGTTCACGTACCGAACATGTATATCCTGGCATAGAATAAATGAAAATAAATGCCTCTTGATAGTCACCTTCATGAGTATGTTTAAAGAGATATAAATGATAGCGTGCATTTTCGTCAGGTATTTGACGAGGCAAATCAATCAACGACACCACAGCTGCTTTGGAGACATGTATGCGTTCCTCTTCAAGATCGATTCGAAATTGTAGATAGTCATATGAACCGCGAAGCAAATCCTTTATAGCTACCACAGTGGCGTCAGTCAGTGGGCAGGCAACACCACCTAAAGTTTGGTGTCGCGTGTCGGTATTAATATCGGTGTTGATTTCAGTTTTGCGTAATTCTACAAGCTCTTCTTCGCGCGTTGTTAATGGCGCTGGTGCCGCGAAGTCTTGTTTATGTCTTACATATCCTTCAAAGGTGGTTTCATCTATTGATGTCGCATGTATTTCCTCGGTAATATGAGCTGAACCGAATTCATTTTTAAGCGTCGCTTTTGTAGATGCGTAAACCATCTTTTGTCGTATTGTGGCGGTATCTGGTACCCAACTCAGCAGAAGCCATGCATATCCCAACGATGTTTTACTATCCAAACGGTAGAGAATATAACATGGTACATTTTCTTCTATTAATGGACCTATCAATTTGTCATAGTCTCTTTCCCAGTCTTTCTTCACATCTACTGTAGCAGTGCAATTCAACTCCTCTGCAATCATATTATTATCAATTAATACCACTCCACACCCTTTCCTCTTATTTATCACAAAAAAACTTACCATTTTCTATTGATACCTTTATCACACGTAGCTTTCCATTTTTGCTTTTCGCGAAAACTTTGGTGAGTTTTTCGTTAGCTAGAATTATTTTTTTAATTATATATGATTATTTTTTCGAACTGAAAATATATTACATATACCTTTTATTCCAGTTTGATGCGACATTTTTCTATTTTTGGCTTATTTTTCAATTTTCGGCAAATATCTGAATATAAATTACTCACTCCAACACACCAACAAAAATGTTTACTGCTATCAGTGCTGCACCTTTGCTTACATTCTATTCCAAATAGGGAAAGTGTAACTTTTTTGTTGCACATATTTAAGAAATAATTTGATAAACTGCGCATTTTAAAACAAACTAATCATATATATAACTTAAAATAAGAAAAGAATCATTCAAATTTTCTTTGTTAAAAAATGTATTTATTCAAAATTTCTTATAAGAAAAGTGTATACAATAAACCTTGGACTTGGCAGCACTAGTTCACAGCTGCTCGTATTAAATATTCAGTTCAGTGGCAACGGTAAATGAATTTGATTTGATGTTTTTGTTGTTGCTGTGCTGTCATGGCGTAATTTTCGTTGTTCTGCTTAGAAAACACATACATATATTAAAAAAATCAAAATTTCTGACTAATTCTTAAAAAAAGAAAACAAATACGAAAGTGTAAATAAAGAGTGCTAAGCTAAAGGTGATCCTTTGTATTATTGTCTATTTGAACAAAAAGTTCAGATAGTATAAAATGAGTGAATTCTTTAAATCGGCAATGGGCTATTTTAATACAGCCCCAAATGCCAACGTTATTGGAGATACTGTGAATAGTATCTCTGGCAGTGGTGCTCCAGCAGCAAATATAACGACAAACGAGTTTTGTGGGCAAATTGTTGAAGTGGCAGGATATAAACTTCGCGTAAAGCGCATTATTGCAGAAGGTAGGAATTGCATTATTCGCAGTTTGACATATTTTAGTAACTTCTAGCTATAACCACCTACTCACGCTTTCAATTATTCTAATAAGAATGAAAAATCAATAACAAAAATTTTTTACCAGATGTAATTCACACTTATTAAAACCCAATCAGTTTATTAAAAACAAGTTAATTTCAAACACAAATTCAAATTCCATCAATTTATATGTAAGCATATGTTGCACTATTGAAACAAACTTTCACATCTGTATAATGTCATCGTTTTATCAAAGGCTTTCTTTGAAAAAATATTAAACTATACTATATAATGTATACATGTACTATTGTTATCTACATAAAGTACATGCTAATGTTATCAAAATTCACAGTACATTTTTAATATATATTTCTTTTTTTATATTTATCACTTGCGTTTACTTACTTGTAGGCGGATTTGCCTTTGTATATGTAGCACAAGATGTGCAGTCTGGTAAAGAATACGCCCTCAAGCGTCTCATAGGAACTGATAAACAAGCTTGCAATGCCATCATTAATGAAATTAACATGCATAAACAACTTTCTGGCCACCCAAATATTGTGACATTTGTTGGAGCAACATTTATTGATAAAACGACAGGACCTCAACAACGTGCAGAATATTTACTTCTAACGGAGCTTTGCAATGGTAACAAATTAAATTTAAATAGTCTGAGAAAAACATAAAAACTATTCTTCATAAAAATTTAGGGGGCTCATTAATTGACTGCCTAAATGTATCATTTGATCCAGCTTTGGTTCTGCGCATTTTTTATCAGGCCTCACGTGCTGTCGCTCATATGCATACTCAGACACCACCAATAACTCATAGGGATATTAAGGTGCTTATTGGATTTAATTAAATGTTTTCAGGTTATGCTAATTTTACATCTATATTTTACAGATTGAAAACTTCCTTATCAGCAATGATAAACAACTAAAACTATGCGATTTTGGTTCAGCTACTAAGGAGACATTTGCACCCACAATTGAGTGGGGAGCCAAACAACGTAATTTACTTGAGGATCAGGTATACTAATGCTTGGTTATTTATTTTGTACAGTCGCAACAAATGTATTGGAATTTTAAATTATAGTTGAGCTCAGTTACGACACCAATGTATCGCGCACCCGAAATGCTAGACACCTGGTCCAATTACGAAATTGGTATAAAGGTTGATATTTGGGCTTTGGGCTGCATTCTATATGCTTTATGTTTTCAAAAACATCCTTTTGAAGATTCCGCCAAATTGCGTATTGTAAATGGAAATTATATTCTGCCCACAGATTCTCGTTTTCAATGTTTTCATGATGTTATAAAAGGTTCTAATCAACATACTATTTGCATTTATGAAAAATTTTAATTTTTCTTTTTCATTAGGCTGTCTTAATGTAAATCCAGCGCATCGCTTTAATATATCGATGGTGCTAGAACGTTTGGCTGCTATTTCAGAAACGAAAAATTGGTCGCTCAAAGGTGCACTTGAATTGCAAGGAAAACCCATAGAGTCCCCACAACCAAGAAGTCCTATAAATGGCACAAACCCTGCGAATATTAGTGGGGGCAGTGTCACTCGACCACCTGTAGTTGTTGAGGGTACTAGTAAATCTAGTTCCTATATGGATGAACATACAGATAAACCACACACGCCACAAACGCAATCAACTAATAATTCCGCAACCATTAATACAGCAGGTAATGCCAGTACATCCAATACCAGTTTATTTTCATCATTACGTGGTGGTGCTGGCAGTTTTCTGAAAAACCTCAAGGACACGTCATCAAAGGTCATGCAAACAATGCAACAGACCATTGCTCGTACTGATTTAGACATCAGTTACATAACTTCACGTGTTTTGGTGATGCCTTGTCCATCGGAAGGCTTCGAATCAGCTTATAAAACTAACAATATCGAAGATGTGCGATTATCCATTGAAAGTCGGTTTCCTCCGCAAAAAGTGAGCATTTACAACTTTGGCCCCAGCAACTGTCCGCGTTTACCACCGCCAGTGCGCACTGTCGAAGTCGGTTCAATATATGCTTGCCCTCAAGCGCATTCTCCTAGTTTGCAAGGCATATACTCGGTTGTCGAAGACATGTACGGTTTCCTAAAAGCCGACCCTAAATCGATAGTCATTGTACAAACGAGCGACTCGGGCGGTTGTTCTGCCGCAACAATAGCTGCGGCGCTGCTTATGTATGCGAATTTAATTAATGAGCCTGAAGATGCAGTCCAAGTCTTTGCGGTAAAGCGACACCCAATTAATCTGAGAGCATCCGAGTTTCGTTACTTATATTATTTCGGTGATATTTTGCGCCCAACACCACTATTACCACACTACAAAAGTATCAACTTGGTTTCGTTGTGCTGCCAACCAGTACCGCGTATGACAAAGGCGAGAGATGGCTGTCGCATTTACATGGAAGTCTACTGCAATGATCGACTGCTGTTAAGCACTTTGCAGGACTATGAGAAGATGAGGTGAGGATAATTGTGATATTTTTTTACAATTTACCAATCATGGAAAAAATATATTTTAAGGTTATATTTGTCGGGACCTGGCAAGATAACACTGCCCATTAATCTAACTGTTTGCGGTGATCTGATAATTGTGCTTTATCATGCGCGCAATGCGCTTAAGGGTATGGTGCGTCCACAAAGTTTAAAGATATGTCAATTTCAAGTAAACACTGGATTTATACCGGAACAAGAAACATTGATCACATTTACATCGAACGATTTAGACGACTTACCTGATGTCGATCAGGTGCCACCAGATTTTTCTGTTTCACTTTCAATAACTTTCACGGACAACGAATGCCCGCCAAGCAGAAATCCCCCTTGGTTACCAGCCAAGCCCAAACGCAACGCACAACATCTCTTCAGTTCACAGTTGGAGTTCGAAGAAATGGTGGATAATTTTGGTAATTTTTCACACAAAATTTTTAAGAAATTAGCAGTATTTATGTTTAACCATTTCCATATGTACATTCGTTATACATGTAGTAACGAAACCAACTTCCAATCAACAAACGGCGCCGACAAAACCGCAACTTACAACACATGCTGTACAAAAGCCCGTACGTCCCAATACACCGCCTATTTTGCCGGATGTTACTGAAATACGACATGAGTATGCACAACGTACCCAGCCAGAAACATCGCCCCCAATAGATTTGCTTAATCTAAATCAGCCGCAACCGCAGATGCCAGTACAAGATCCACAAGCAACAGCAATGCCAACGAGCGATGCTAGTTTTGACTTACTTGGCGCATTTGGAGATGACAATTCATCTGGTATTGGGTCGGCATCCATACCAGACATTTTAGGTAAAATTTGATCATTTTCGCTTTACCGATGTTTATTAAAGTATATGTTTATAGAAAACAATGTGCAGCCCACTTCAAGCGCCGATTTGGATGATATTTTCGGTTCGGTTGCCTCGACGGCCCCAAAAATCAGCGTAGAATTCAATAGCTTTGGTGGAGCTCAGTCGACACTCGCTGATACTGAAACAACAGCTAGTGCAAATACATCCAGACCTAAAGTAACTCCAACTCCGGCAACGGGCACTTTCTTCGGCTCAGTACCAACATTCAACACAAACAGCAGCAAGGAGCCATCACCACAAAACGTTAGTGTAAACAAAAATTGCTAATTTAACCAAAAAATTACTAATTTGTTATTTTTTAGTCAAAAGATCCATTCGCTGACATTGCCAATCTAGCCTCTGGTCTCAACATCAACTTCAATCCGCACACACTAGGCAGTAAATCAACAGGTGCTACACCAATCGGAACCAGCCCTTATACCACACAATTCTCTAGCCCCACACACAACACAAACAACGTTAGAACACCACAACCATCACAGCCAACAACGGCCTCACCGAATCACATGAAATCTCCTAGTGGCGTTGGTAATTTTGGTGCGTCGTTTACAAGTGGCTCAATATTTTCAACGCCTTCGGGTCAAAACTCGAACCGCCCGTCACCCCAACCGACTGCAGCTTCGGCTGGTGCAAATGCGCAATCGAACCGACCAGATTATAGTCGCTCGAACTTCGATACTTCGAAACCCGCACAGAACACAGGTCCACAAGCTAAAAACGCTGACATCTTCGCTGACATACTGGGCGAACAAGGTTATAAATTCGGTAGCAAAACAAATCAAGGACCTCGTTCCATTAACGAAATGCGTAAGGAGGATCTTATAAAGGAAATGGATCCGGAAAAAGTTAAAATTATGGAATGGGTATGTGTGTGCACACAAATTTCTTTTACATGCACGAACTTTTTATTAATTGATAAAATATGTTTTGTAGACCGAAGGCAAGAAGAGTAACATACGTGCGCTCTTGTGTTCCATGCACACGGTGCTTTGGGCAGACGCAAAATGGACTAAATGTGAGATGTCTACACTCATTACGCCAGCCGATGTGAAAAAGTCTTATAGGCGCGCCTGCCTTGCAGTACACCCAGATAAGGTGAGCTAATTAACACTTATAAACACATTGGTATTCGTTTAACGCCGATATACGTTTATTTTATTTTTATCATAAATTATAGCATAATGGCACTGAATATGAGAGTACAGCTAAACTAATATTTATGGAGCTGAACAACGCTTGGACTGATTTTGAGAACGATGCCACACAGCAAAATATATTCAACACGTAAAAAGCATAATTCAAGTAAACAAAGTAATCTGCTTGAAAAGCAAACCAATTTTGAAGTGCATACAAATAGCTAATATAAAGAAATTTCAAAGAAATTTAATTTACTCTTGAATATAAATTTCCTTAAACTAGTTTTTAAATGACTGGTATACGTGCATATATGCATATATAATTGATTAAAAATCTTTAATTATAAGTTTCGAGTAATACCATTATACCAATTGTATTCATATACATATATTTTGCAACAAGAATTCTAAAAACTAATAGCCAATGTTTATTTTTACAAATGGTCTGAAAAATTTACTTAATTTCTCTACTAAGAAAATGCCTTAAATAGTTACTGTTATTATGAAAATATTTATTTCACAATCGATTTAAAATCAAACGGTCGATCTACTCAAAAACTTATATTATCCAAAAGTTAAAAAACTCATTTATTTGCAAATTGTGATTTGGACACAAAAAAAATTGGTTTTTAAAATATTATTTTCTATTTGTCAAACTGCTTACAGTTAAGAATATTCCGCAAGTGTGAGTGAGGACACAGTTTACCATATCTGTTGGAAAAAATGTATAACCTTATTTTTAATTAAATTATAAAATTTATATAAACATTAAGTAACGGATTTGGAAGGACTAATTATTAAAAACAAAATAATAATATTACACAACTTTATTTTTTCTTTCAATTTGATAATTTTCATTTTAAAAATCTAAGTGATATATGTTAATACTTATGAATGAGAGTTGAGTTTGCTTTAAATATCTAATGCTTTTGGTACATCAGATAGATAACAGTTAAAAGTGTTAATAAGAAAAAAGTTGACTGGATTACTTCTTTGAACTTAGTTTGTGCGCAATTAAGCTTAACGATTTCGCGTGATCTTTTAACTCGCCTTCATTTATAAAATGTAAACTCCCTATGTATTCATGGCGACGAGATTAATTTACAACAGCTGAATTCGTGATGTGGTCGAATTCCGGAGCCACAAAAAAAATTAAAAATTTGTACAACCATAAGTAATTGCTAGTTGTACGTATGTATATTAGTAATTAAATTTAAGTTTTTTCTTCCGTACAATTGTTTTGATAATATGAAATATACATTACATAATTTTTTTTATATAAAATAAGTATTAAATAAAAATATATAAATAGGCTAGCGCTTTATATATATTTTAAACTTAATGCAATCAAGAAATCTAAGTGCACCATTCCAAACTAATTGCATATATAAATAAAAATGCAGACGTTGTATCTTTTGTCCGAGTGCAATTCGTAGACTCTTATTATAGCAACATACCTTATAGTAAGGATTTTCCTATATTTTTACTATTACTTATATTTACATAAAATCTGCATATAAAAATGGAAGAGATGAAAACGTATCCAATTATTTACAAGGAACAAGTTCAAATATATTACATAATATACGATATGTATGTATGTATGTAAATTTTATTGAACATATGTATTATACATGGTGACTGCTCACAATATAGCCAATGCTCAGACACCCATATTTAGGTATGTATGATATTTAGCATAAGTGTGAGGAAATTGGACATTTATAAGTAGTAAATGGCAAATGCAATCATATTAACTTGCTGCATACATATTACATATTTTTGTGGAGTTGTATTAAATGAAAAATGTATAAAATAAAATAAAAACTGACAAAAACGTATATATTTCATATTTTATTATGCATCTTGCTATAAAATAAATCAAAATTTCCCAAATATGTTCGAAGTGACCGTTAGAAAACAGCAATTGTGCTTCAACCCATATCATACCGATCAGGACCAAGACAATGCCACAAGAAGACAACCAATGTATTAAATATTGCCTACTTAAAGACCTAAATGGGCTAACCCTTGGTTGGATGAAATCTGGATGCACTTCACCCAACTCCCTTTATGGAGCTATTATTCTGCAACCTTAATATTTATATTCGCCTCAGATTCTCAACTTGGCAAAATTCCTCAAAATCTTTATTTTTGAAAAAAAAAAAGCTTTTCAAATAGACCGCCGGTGATATTGGAATTGAGACGGAGCTGACGGGCAGTTGGTTTGGCGCTGTAACCTTGTATTGATCGGTAAATAGCAACCACAAATATAAATCCGGATATGATCCGATTACGTAGAGAAAATTTCAAGGTATTTCTGATAAATAAATGTCTCACGCATTATTATATATTATTTTTCAAAATCCTACTCAACAATAGTCTAGGCCAATTCGATTTCTAAGTTCAATCGGATTTAATCGAATATATGGTTGGTTGATTAAAAAAAATATTCGTGGAGGGCATAACATTTTGTAAGCAAACATATTATTTTGCCAATATTGTCACTGCTGAATACAGTGTCTTTTATCCAAGTTCACCACCTTTTGTATCTTTGTAGTTTACAGAGATGTATTTGAAAGTGTATTCGTACTATTTATGCGTTTAAGCATATACATAGATCAAAATTTAACTTCAATTTTCGTTTTAATTTGGTAATTGTTATGATATTAAACTTTGCAAAAGTACATAATATGAGTTCAAGCTTGCATATACTCGATATTATTTTCAGCTGAAGATTTAAAACTAAAAAAACCTCTTACAACTAGTTGCGACACCTTGGGGTACAATTTGTTAAATTCGCAAATACTACACTTTTATCGCTCCGTTGCATACTGTAAGTAAGAAGAAAACAGTTTAGTAGTCTTGGGGTGTTCTTCTTCAAGGCAGGTTTTATTATTGAGAAAATGGCGATAGGACTCAAATCGTTAAGAACTATTATAGCGGATATATCGTGTATTTTTGATAAAGGAAAAGAGTAAATTTCGAATATTTATAAAGTGGAAAGTGATTAATAAATGTTATAATTGTTTTTTGGACAAATCTAAAAATGGAAAGTCTCGTTAATAAAGGTAAAAATAAATTTGTGACACAAACGCACAAAGCCACTCCTGCACTTAATCAAACGACGGAAGACGACTATTTAATTTTTTTCTATTTCACTTTACTGCGTTTGTCGTTTGGATGGCGATGGTGAAGTTTTGTGGTATTGCTAGCGTGTGGTCGCGCAGGTATTTTACTGTTTAGACAAGGGTTTCGTGCTCAATTTTTTAAAACGTATCTAATTGAAAAATGTGTGCTCTAAGAGTGATTTAAATGAAAAATATTAAATTAATTGCTTTCCAATTATTTTGGTGGTATTTTTAATTCATGACATCCGGTTACTAGTTAGTTCCGATTTTTATATCGATTTATGGCATGAAAAAACCTTAAGATATTATGTGGTTATATATTAATTATGTTTTTAAACTTTGTTTAACTAGAAGATTAACTCTGGCTTTATAGCGCACATCTTTGCTAGTAATTACAATTAGGCATGCATTTTCTAATAAGGCTTTGCTTGTAAGTATTTATTTGTCACATAATAATTTTAAAAAATTGTTGATAAGGAATAGTAAAAATAAAAAATACTCGGTGCCATTTCATTGGGTTCTTATATGTGCACTTCTTTTTATACACTGAACAAATTATATTAAATTTGCCACGAAGTTTTTCCCCAATAAGCAGTCAATCAAAATCAAGTCTTTGTAAGAAAACTTACTTATTTGACAATCTATAATCTCCGAACTTTGCCTTTGAAACGCACTGGTAAAAATCAGGCTAAATATCCTTCTGTAACCTTAAATTCTGTAAAAAAAATGCGTCTGTGAAAGGTATTATGCTATCGTTTTTTTTCGAAGATAATTTTAAATTATACTTATATATATGTACAAACATACATATATACATACATATTCATGTATAGATATAGGAAATTGCTGAAACAATTTTACATTTACCAAATTGTAAAAAGTACACATATGTACATATATAAATTCTGACTTATGGAAAATCAAAAACGAATATTTTTTTTATAAAAACATTAACATTTTCTATGAGTTCAGGGTTTATACAAAAGCTCAACATCAACGATTTCTTTTGTGGTGCATTAAATTTAGTTTCCATTTTTACAATAATTCTCTTCCAGAAACTGTTCGGTTTCCTTACAATTAAGATACTAACAAACACGTATGTATATGTACATACATACTATTACAAATCTTACATTAGACTTCATTGCCTTAAAAAATAAAAACTTCCCTCCAATTCTTCATACAGTGAACTTTGCTGTTAGTGTATCAAAATACCCGTCTAGTTATCACGAAATATAATTAATATTAGTAAACTTGATCGAAGAATTTCAACTAATAATATTTTTTTCATGTTTAGATAACTTTGCGCAAGAGAATAAAAAAAGTTCAGTAAACTTAGAAATTGTTGATGTAAATACATTGGGCGTAAATGCAAACGCTACTTCTCCCAACAATCATGTTTCGGAACAGAAACAACAACAAAATCAACCACAAAAGACAAAACGCAAACACCGGCGTGGCAAGCCAAAGCCCAAAAATGCCAACAAACCATACAAAAATTGGAAATTTCAGGTACCGCGACCAAATTTCAATGGATGTGGCGGTGGTATGAACAACAGGAATGGAGCACGCCCTAAAATCCTGCGGTCACGATCATTGGTGCCATACAATACGAATAAATTTCTTATGGAAGAGCATTTGGCGGAAGTGCCTAGTTCGCTGCTAACACCCTCTGGCCGTACACGTGATTCAAGTTTTTCTGTCGATTCAGAAGATAACTACTTCTTCTCATTGCCAGAAGATGAGGAAGAATTTCTAACAAAGGAGTTTGCTAATGTCTATGAAAAAGCTCGTGTTGAACGATTGGAAAATTTGACTAAACAACAACTTATAGAGGAATGTCTGCAAATTGAGGATCGATACTCATCAGACCAAGGACGACAACAACAATTAAATGCACAACGTATTAGTTCAGAATTTATGTCGAAGATACGGATTTTGGAGGAAAAAGTTCGAGAACTATCACGTGAAAATTATAGTAAGCGCTTAAAGTAACTTCCCTTAAATAGCCAACTTAATGACATAATTATTTAATTTTAGATTTACGATGTCAATTAATGCGCTCAGCTGCAATGGCTGTTGCCGCTTCGCCTCCCTCTGCCGCACCACCCACGGGAGCTGCCTGCCAACCTACGCCAATGGACTCTTCTAGTGTTGATAGTGAAAGTGATAGTTCTAGCTCTTCCTCTTCGTCGTCTTCATCTAATAGAAGTGCAGGAGTCCAACGTAATAATAACATACGACAAAGACGAGTTAGACGTAGCTGTTCTTCACGTAGTTCCTTAAGTGATTATCGAGCTTCTAATGAAAATGATCAAATGGACAGTGATGAAGGAGATAATATAGTGAATGGTGCTAATGTTATTGACGCAAATGCCGAAAATAAGTCTCAACGTGCTTTGATAAATTTTAATTGTGAAGGACCCCAATCAAATGCAAACGATAGAAGCATTGTTGTTGATGCAGAAATGGAGGATGACTTCCCACCATTTTCACCTATTTTAGACAGTGTAGAAACCGCACAATCTTTGGAGAATGTAGCAGCTGCTTTAGAAGTCCCTCAATATAACAAAAATGTAGAAGCAACCGAAAGCGGCGAACAAAATTGAACACAATCTCGTGAATATAAGTATTTGTAAAATATTTTTTATATTGTTTGCCGTATCCTTTTGCTAAAAATCTAAAACATGACAATTATACGCAGTCATTTTTTGGTGTTAATGAAGCTTTCAAACATAAAGTGAACCAAATTGTCTCTAACTTAAAAATATCTATATTTAATAAATAGTGTTGATCATGTTAATGAGGCTTAAATAATTGTTCTAAGAGAATTAATTTTACATTACATTTTATTGTGCTATTAAATTTTGTGTATACGATTACTAAAACCATTTAAATTTTGGCCGGAGACTTAAATATTAACATATGTAATATGGAAAGCCTAAAACATTTTAATTAAAAGTTAACAATTTCATCTCGTTTCCATTATAATTGATTTTATTGTACGTATTGCTATAATACAATTATAAGCTATTTAAGCTAAATGGAACAATTATTCAAGGTCTCACAAAACAAAAAAAACAAAAAAATAACAAAGTATGATTACCATTTTTGACTTATTTTTATTTGGTTCTGTATGTTAAAAAGCTCGCTGGTGTGAACATATTTTCCATCACATTTATGCATTTTTAGTTTTAGAAAGTGCATTTAATATTTAAATTACGAATTTTCTTCGCCTCATGCATACATACATATAGATAAACTAAAATAATGCTAAGATGTGAACTTGCGTTGGTAAATTTATTAATATTTTGTAGATATTAACGAAAATAAAAGTCTCATCCTTTTGTACACAACCCAAAAAATTTGGAAGCGTACAAACTTTTTGTACAAATATTTATTAGTTACTAGTCGCAAAGCTCGGAACATTTTTGGTAAACATAAAAATATAGTACATATAAAAATACCAAACTTGTGATATTTTTGTGTGTGTGTAACTTTTAATAAAAAAAAAATTGGAAAAAATCAACCTTTTTGGCATATAAAAATTGAAAAATAAAAAAGACAAAAATGTAATTAGTATATTTTGGACATTATCTAATATATTAATTTATTATTATTGAATTAAATTTCTCAAAAACCAAGAACATAATAATTTGAAAAATGTATTAAGAGAAGACTACTACTGTTTGTTTTTGATATACAGAATTGTGCATGTGGTGATTGGTTGAGAAGTGTGCATGTATGTAAATAAAAACGTGTTGCAATGCACGATAAACCGCTCTCAATTGTAACTATCTTGTGTACTTTAAAAACAGATGTTTGAAAAGATTGATTTCTTTTTAAGGATTAGTTTATAAAGACAACTTTGTACATACATAATATAGCAAAAATTTGTATTTCCCATATAAACATTAATATTTTACGTTAATAATAATATAATTATACAAATACATACAAATATAGTTTGTAGAAACATATTTTTTGAAAAAACAAAAACCAAGTAATTTTAAAAGGCTTCAAACTTTGTGCTTTCATCAGAAAGTCTTTTCTTTAGGGGGATTTCAAAATAAGGGATTTAGTTGTTTTTAATTTTAAAGATTAGCAGTCCAGAAAATAAAGATAATGATGATTATCAATTATATATTAATATCGCTTGAATGCAAGACAATACATTTAATTGTTTACCACCTGCTCTTACTTTCTTTTTTTGTTAAATAGTTATTCGATTGTACCTGGATTTCGATATCAGCGCAAGTATATCGATAACATCAAATCTATTGTTTTCGGTTTGCGGTGCTTTCACTATAATCAAAAGCAACCTTGTGTGAGAAATGTTTATAAACGAATACGAAGTTGAAAGAGATGTCATAAAGAAGGAAAACGTCAAAAAGCAAATATCGTCCGCATTTTTTACATTTCGATTTGGGAGAAAATTTTTGCATTTAATAAATATTTTATATTTTTGG
This sequence comes from Bactrocera zonata, assembly GCA_037783105.1. NCBI lineage: Eukaryota > Metazoa > Arthropoda > Insecta > Diptera > Tephritidae > Bactrocera > Bactrocera zonata. The sequence continues at coordinate 75,747 of JBAWJQ010005104.1, read as the reverse complement.
CTTCGTTGATAACAAAAATATTCTTACAATATGGATAAGATAACACGGAAGAATGTACCAGCAGAAGATTTATCAAATGTGGAGTTTGAGACCAGCGAAGATGTAGAGGTAGTGCCAACTTTCAATGCTATGAACCTCAAGGAGGAGTTGCTGCGTGGTATCTATGCTTACGGTAATTAGCATGTGGAGAAAGTTATGAGATAAACAACTAATTTAGTTTAATTTTTTTTTGAAAAATTTAGGATTTGAAAAACCTTCTGCCATACAACAGCGTAGTATAAAGCCCATTGTAAAAGGTCGGGATGTCATAGCACAGGCTCAATCTGGTACGGGCAAAACTGCAACATTTTCAATCTCGATTCTACAAAGTTTGGACACTACATTGCGTGAAACACAGGTGCTATGTTTATCACCAACTCGCGAGTTAGCAGTTCAAATCCAAAAGGTCATACTTGCTTTAGGTGATTTTATGAACGTGCAATGCCATGTATGCATTGGTGGTACTAACTTGGGTGAAGATATACGCAAATTAGATTACGGTCAACATATTGTAAGTGGAACACCGGGACGTGTGTTTGATATGATTAAGCGACGAGTGTTAAGGACCAGAGCAATTAAAATGCTGGTTCTCGATGAAGCGGATGAAATGTTAAACAAAGGCTTCAAAGAACAAATTTATGATGTTTATCGTTATCTACCACCAGCAACACAAGTTGTGCTCATATCTGCTACATTACCGCACGAAATACTCGAAATGACTTCAAAATTCATGACAGATCCAATACGTATCCTAGTCAAACGGTGAGTTAAATATTATAAGATTTATTTTCATAAATTGGATTATAATATTTGTTTCTTATTGTATATTATAGCGATGAATTGACCCTGGAAGGCATTAAGCAGTTTTTCGTTGCTGTCGAACGGGAGGAATGGAAGTTCGATACCCTTTGCGATCTCTATGATACCTTAACAATCACACAAGCCGTAATTTTCTGCAATACAAAACGTAAGGTTGACTGGCTAACAGAAAAAATGCGTGAAGCAAATTTCACAGTAAGTTCGATGCACGGTGATATGCCCCAGAAAGAACGTGATGAAATCATGAAAGAGTTCCGCGCTGGCCAATCGCGTGTGCTGATCACAACCGATGTGTGGGCGCGTGGCATTGATGTACAACAAGTTTCATTGGTTATTAATTATGATCTACCAAATAATCGTGAATTGTACATTCATCGTATTGGACGTTCCGGTCGTTTTGGACGGAAGGGTGTTGCTATTAATTTCGTTAAATCCGACGATATACGTATTCTACGTGATATTGAACAATACTATTCCACACAAATTGATGAAATGCCAATGAATGTGGCTGATTTAATATAATTGAAAATCTTAGATTTAATTCTCAAATGATACGCGAAAGTCAGACAAAACCTTAGTAATTTAGTATTTAGTTGAGAACAAATCAACTTTTGGAAATAAATTAATTTAACTTTTTAATAAACATATAACTTACATATTCATTATATATGCAGTTAACAAAGATTTGAATAAAATAAATTCAAAACACAGATCTGCAGCATATTTTTTGTATAGAGGGGTTAGGCATTTTTGTTTTAATTCGCAAGTTTGTGTAAATTACAGTAAAGCGTAAGTCAAATTCTATTAATTATTCAAAATCCGAAAGTAGTCCCAATGTTAATACTCCGTATTTATTAAGCATCTATTTACATTAAATTAAATTAAAATATATTATCCTTTGGTTTACCGAAAAGCCTAATATAGTTGAACTCATCAATAGGCTTGGTCTGTTTACAGAAATTGTTGAACGAACTTTTACGTTAACACCTCCGGTTTTGCGGGTATATTTACAAGGCTGTTTGTAGGTTGCATTTGTGGAAAAGCATTGTTTCCTCCAGGTAAAGGTGCATTATCCGTTTTCTCTTTCGGTTTTAAAAGGGTGCCCAAAACAATGCCAAGGAATAAAATTAATCCAACCTGGTGATTCGAGAAGAACTTTTTCGCACAGTCTGTTGGATTATCAATGTTTAGCGAATATATCTAAAAAAAAAAACAAATTATTGTTAGAATATGTGCATACAGCGATCAGCTGTGAGGTTACCTGTTGTACTAAGTGAGCGCCCACCACACCCACTGCTGCGTAGTATGCAACTGTTTGTTCCGTAGCTAAACCAGCAAGTGATAGTCCTGAGAGCATAGCTGCCGTAAATCCAGATAGCCATATTTTGGTGTTATTTCCAAATCGTAAAGCAGTTGACTTCACGCCAATTTGCATGTCATCGAATTTGTCTTGATGTGCGTATATAGTATCATATACAATTGTCCAACAAATACCGGATAGGTACAATGGTAAACAAGCTTCCCAGTTGACTACGCCTTGAGTCGCACACCATCCTAAAAGAGCGCCCCAATTGAAAGCCATGCCAAGCACAAGTTGAGGCCAGTACGTTACACGTTTCATTAGCGGATATGTTATGACTAATCCCAACGAACTTGCGCCTAATACTATTGATTGCCAGTTTAGCTGAAGCAACACTAACAGGCCCAAACTCAATTGAGCCGATAAAAATACAATAGCATCAAATTGCGTTACTTCACCCGAAGCTAATGGTCGCGTGCGTGTACGTTCCACCTTTGCGTCAATATCTTTGTCCCATAGATCATTGATGGTACAGCCGGCACCGCGCATTATCAGTGCGCCTGTGGCAAAGAGGCCCAACATTTTCCAATCAGGCCAACAACCGGCATTTGCGCTGAGCGCAATACTCCACGCACAGGGCCAGAATAACAAATATGTCCCTGCGTAATAACATTGAATGACTTTGCATTTATATTCACATATACAAAAAAAGTGTTACACACCTATAGGCCGATCCAAACGCATTAAGCGGCAATATGGCGAAACAGCTTCCTTTATGCTTTTCTTTAACTCGTATGATTTACTAACTTTAGCCTCAGACGCATAGCTGGAAGAGGATATATTGGGCAACTGGTTCTTGTCTTTATTGCTTGCATATCTCTTTGTGGTCGCGTATAGAGCAGCTCTTGAAATTTGTTTTTCTAATTTTAAGTTTAAATTACGGTTACTGTGAGTATGAACAAAGAGTTGTGAAGGCGCCTTCGGTAAATAGCTGCAACCCATAACACCAGTGTGCAATTTTTTGCTATATATAGTGTTCGTCCTTTCATCCGAGCACATTTGTGGTGCAGTGTAGATAACTGTTTGAAATCTTACACATTTTTGGATAGATTGTATATTACGTAGCACTGACATGCTGACTTGTTGAGGCGGGTATTAGAACTGCAAATATTTAAGAGTTTATTTCCGGTTTGCATTATAAAAGTTATTTGAATATGATTAAATAACCTCTCAGAGAATGGCAAGATTTGGTTAAAATGCAACTTGACCCCTATCTTCCTTCTTTTTTTTTATGTTTTTGTACTTTTTATAGCGCTAGTAATATTAAAACTTGATTATAATCGCTTGCAAATGCTCTCTTCCACTGCTTCAGTTGACTTCGGCATTTGTTTCGTAACCTTGAAAATCACTTGCATTTAGTTTTGATTATAGCATAGTGTTACGTGAAAACACTCCAACTTTTTAATCACAGTTAGCCTTTTCGCTGTCGTTGGTTTTTATGAGATCTTTTCGAAAAATAAATTTGTTTTATTTTATTCAACCACATTCTAATGTGAAAATAAAATACAAAAACATACGACCGCTAGCATGCTTTTGACACTTTGCCTAATCACATTTCTTAGGGGTAGTGCAGGTGTTGCCAACTTTTACAAATATAAAAATGTATTTAATTTTATAGCTGTCTAATTATTCCAGGCATTTCGTCCGTTAGAGACGTTACCGAAAAACAAAAGCGAATGAGATGTCGCTGGATAATTGCATGTTTAAGATAAATTATAAAATATGAGGATTAATTACTTCTAAATATTAAACCTAATATTCTGGGTATAGCGTTCATAAAAAGTAGAGACTTAACCAAAACGCGAGACAGGAAGACGGTGGGTTGCATGTCATAAAACCTTGGCATGTTGTTGCTGTTGCAACCACACATAACATTTCTCAAATATGCAAAGGATGTTGTCGAAGTGACATTCTTTGTCCGGACATAGTTAACGTCCGGATACGGCCCGCTGACATGAGCTCGTCTGCCGTGGAAACTATTAAGGTATTTTGATTAGATTATCTTAGAGCGATGATCGTTTGAAATGTGTCAATTATCAACATTAGCCATCCAAACATAATAGATCAACATATAGTATATATATATAGTTCGAAGATCTTCATTTCAACAGAGTATTTTATTCGTTTTCATAAAAAACATAAGAGTGTTAAACGACAATGAGTCTCTATCAGATTGAGATCGTTACTAATTTGCCTTGATATTTATTGCAAGTTCGTTTCTTTCAACAAGTTGACAGCTATATAATTATGAAAAGTATAGACATTATTAGAACTTTTAAGAATTCATGCAGATAACCCGATCCACAAACCTATTCAAACGGTTCACGACGTAAGCTTTACCACATTTTGCACACTTCCCCAGGCAAAAAGAAGTTAACTTCTTGAAAATGAACCTCTTTGCGCCCGTTACCAATTTTTTTGTGCTACCAACGGTTTTGCACACGTCCACCTAATTGGCCAGTTCGCTACTATGAGTATTGCAAGTGCCGTTATCAAATCCATCGAGACATTCATTGTCGGCGCAAAAGTCGTAAGACTAACGTGTACACGGAGTGAAGAATTGTTCACAACAACAAATGCATGAACGTTATTGCCTATATAAATAATGGAATGTTACTTCGAACATTTGCTTTTTTTTACTTTTTTCTTTATAATCGACCTAATAAATATAATATATATGCTTAACAAATAATGGAAATAAGTTTGATTAATGAGTTTATAGAGGTGTAGGCGATGGATTACTTGAAGAATTTTGGGTTTTATTTTTTTAAGGAACGAACAGGTGAATGCAAAAAGAGTATAACTTATTTTTAATTTAAAATAATCAATTTTATTATCAATAATTGGTCTTAATAATTTATTTAAGTAATACACTAAGATTATTATATAGATATGGGATTATGTACATATATATAAATATATAGAGTTGATGACTGTCCGGACAGACAGACAGACAGTCATCAACTCTATATCCATCCATCCATGCAAGGTGTAACTTGAGTAATCTTGATAAAACTTGGTGCCTTAAAAAAAAATGAATTAATTCTTGGACGGGCGCAATCGGACCACTGAACACGCCCACAAAACGCCATTAACCGAAAACATATTAAGTGCTATAATTAAGCACTAAATTTAGATATCAAACTCTAATTAGTCACGGGGGATATGAAGCATCTGTGTGCAAAAATTTTGAGAAAGTAGGCGTGGCCTCGCTCTCTAATAAGTTTAATGTACACATCTCCTAAACCGCCAACCGACAGTGTCAAAATGGATGGAATCGGAAGATAACCCCGCACATGCCTATATAACGGTACTGTTAACCACTACTAGAAGCGCAATAAATCAGTAACAGAGATGGTAAAAGAAGATGAAAAGTGGTCGTGCTTCGTCCGCTTTATGAAAAAAATGACATATCTCGAGGCCCGACCGACCTTTTTCGACTAAATTTGGTACGTAACATTTTTCTTACATTCTCATGTCGCATTGCGAAAGTGAGCGAAATCGACCACGGCTACTTCCCATATAGCACATTTTTAAATTGTATTTAATTCTTTCATTTTCCAGTATGTTGAGTATGCCATCTTATGACCAAAAATTTTCCAAATCCAACCAAATTCCGGAAATGTGGACTCCAGTATCCATAGTTGACTTTTGACCGAAAATATCGGTCAGTGCACGGGATAGACTATTGAAATTCCGATAGAATGCTTTCCTGGCAATAGTAACTTTGTGTATCAAATATGGGTTGAATTGGGTCAATACTTCCCTGAGCCCCCTTATACCTAATACAAAGAGTTCCGAACTTCCGGGTGACTTTATACTGCATATATCGTTCAATATTGGAGATATCTAATTGAAAATTACAGATCGTATTTTACTCATAACAGTGTACCTTTTTTTAAATAGATAAAATTGGGCGAAAACTTGATCTAGCCCCATATAACTAATATCAGAATTTTTGAACATCCGCCTGGATTTACTCCATATGAAGGGTGATTGTCTGTGAGGAACCTTGATGAATCTCAGAGAACATTTTATTAGTATGTAACATGATAATAGTATGTTTCATTCGGAAAAAAGATAACTTCGGGTCGGTACTACCCCAACTCCAATATAATTATTTATATGTATATTTAAAATTGCTGGGTTCCGATCCTCTGCTTAACGTTTTCTTTTACACCTTAAGTTATTTCCCTTGCTTTGATTCCTGCAAGTTACAAGAGTATGTACATAAAGTTCGGTTGCACTCGAACTTAGCCCTTCCTTACTTGTTATATCTTAGCTTTCAAAAAATTGGAACTTAATTATTTAATTACTAATAATGATTTTACCTAAATTTGGTAGTGCATTTATCTTGTAATGCAACGGCTTATCATTCTTATCGTAGAATGACCTTTCAACAGTAGACATTATCTCTCTATTTGCAACATTGTCTATCAAATACAACATTTATTAAGCAATGTGTATATGTGTATGTGTAAGTGTTTAAATGTAATTACAACAATAGCGCAAAACGATCGGCTTCTCGTCTCTTTTTGTACTCTTTTGCTCTGCAAAATTCATACAACCGACTCCCAACCACAACAACAATGATTTTTGTTACTGTTGTGCTAGTATCTCTTATCTATGGGCGTAAATATTTATTCTCGCCACACTCGCTGGGATTTGTTGTAGACATTTTTTTCCTTAAAAAAGCCCAAACTAGCTATATGGCAAACCAGTACAGGTCTCACTCTCGCTCCGTGTGTGCGCCTAGCTAGCTTACAGACAAATCGTCCGGTGAACGATCGAAGAAGATTAGTGACCACAGTAGTAGTGACTGCGGTGTTTGAAGACGACGCTCGCGTAATTAATTCCGTAGCTTTGATTACGTGCTCTCCGTCTGCAAAATTCAACCGCGATAACTTCCTAGTCAACCAAATAATATTATTCATAACAAAAACATTATAAATTACAACAAATTTTATCAAAATGGATATGGGTCATACGCACGGTAATGACAGCACGACGACGACAGCTTCTTGTCCTATGATCATGGTGGTAAGTCTATGGGTTAATACAAATTAGAAGCATGAATATATGTATGTATATCTTAGAAAAAATATATAAACATCTATGATAAGTTACATGTATGTATTATGCATTTATGTATGTTAGGGCGGTTAAAGCTGAGCTTTTGGTTGGTTTTGAGTACGCTTACTTTTGGTCTATACAAATTATCTCTTCTTCACATTTTGCTTATCAAAATCAAAATTTGTCTCTTTATTTATACAAATCGCTAATTTCAATGGTATATACACTCTCACAACAAAGTATGAAAGTTCATATGTACATATATTTTATTGAGAATATTAGCGAAAGAGAAATCATTCAATGTAACGCCTGAATTAACTAAGGTAAATATGTCCGCATATTATGGTAGATACTTGTATTATACATCAAGTGACTAAACATACATATATTATGTATGTATATACACACACCTTGCATAAGGTCATATTACAAGAAAAAGAGGGAATGCGTAAATTACTTTTGCCTTCGATTGCGCATTTTGAAAAGTTATAATTAACAAAATCGATTTTCGAAAATTTAGAATTCATCAATGAAATCAAACCTTCACTTTTATGCAAGAAACCATAACGAAATAGAAACGGATAATTGGCAAACGCTTGACAAATTATGGGCTCCGACCGGTTTTAAGCTACCTGAAAAAGTTTCGGAAGCTTTTTTATGTCTAAAATGCATTTGGCGGTTTGGTTGCATTCCCTCAGTGCAAAATTTATGTGCTTAAGCTCATAAATTAGCTTTTTAGATATTCAGCGGCACGAAAATTAAAAAAAAAAAATAAATAATATGAATGTGTGCTTTAAAGGTGGAAAATTTCAAGGAAACCAATTAACTCAACTAATAACTTCATTGTTAGAGTTTCCAAATAACTATAGACTAAAATACTGAAAATAATCTAAGTACTTTTAAAACTATAAAAATGTATTGTTTTGAGCCCATATTTTTGACGATAATAAACAATGTTAAGTTGCAATTATAATAGAATATTTTGTTGAAGCAAAACAAATATTTGTTTTCAAAAGATAAGCAATATACAAGTATATGCAATTAAGCAAATGTGAGTAGACAAGTAGAGCTCAAAGTTAAAAACATAGACATATACAGACATATTTCACATACATATGTATAACATACCTAGAAATAATTATACTATATACATAAGAGTGACCGCTGAAAAATTGGCGTTTTGGAAAATTAAATACGAAAATGCACAGTTAAATTATTGAAGAAACAAATGAAATATTTTTCAAAAACAAAAAAATTCTCACTAGAAGGTACCCAAGGTCATAAAAAAAAAATCAAAAATTAATAAAATGGCATCATTTTAGGAAAAAATTAAATTTTAACCGAAATTTTGGTCGTTTTTGAACTCGATTTTTGATCTAATAAAAAACTGGTTGGCCAATATATGAAGGATAAGCAGAAAATGCAGAAAAATAGTGATAATAATCAGATCATTTGTCCCCGTGTAAACACAGTAGCAAATTCAAAATTTGTTATTTGGAGAAAACTCGTTAAAATATACAATATAATGAGTTGATTGTAGAAACCCCAAATTAGTTGAGATACCTATCGTAAATTTTAGTATGTATTTTTTAACTGATCGAAATCGTTTTTTAACATACATAGATATATTTTTGCCATTGGTATGCTTACAGTCTCCGTTTATTTAAGTGTAATTGAAAAACTCTTTAAAACTAATTTAACTAATTACTAAAAACGGTTACGATATGGCTTTTCCTTCTTATATTCATATCACTTATTTGTCTTAATCTAACAACTAAGACCACAAAGTTAAGAGAAATTTTTGTAAACCAAAAATATAAAGCAACTAATGGCTATTGGCTGTTTTTGACCGGATCTACTTCTTTTGAATAGAAACAAGGAAGATGAATACCAATTATAGTAGAACACGAATTTCTAGAAGAGACTGAAAAATTAGCTAACAGACCACACAACTCGTTTGTCAATGAGAATTAACCAAGTAGAGCAAAAACTATTCTTCGCAGTGGATCCCTGTACCATAAACGAGGAATTCGGAACAGTAAGAAGAGCGCATGTACCTGTAGGCAGGGTAGTGGCTACAAATTATTTACTTGTGTGCCCCAATCATAACTACCCCTGTGAAGAAATAATCTTTAAATATTCACATAATTAATAAACATCTCTATGGACTAAGCTCAGCAATATACACACACCATTGTAAATTTAAGAGACGCATGTACAATATGCATTTAATCTCATCAGACTACTGTAGCTCCTAAGGCAGGGAGACTAACATTTCAGAGTACTTTATTTTTGATTGGATAGTACTCCCAAGAATAAAAAATATCGTCGAACCCATAATCCCTATCAAGAAGTGCTTAGCGTCTCAAGCCCTCACTACAATTCTTGAATTTATTAGACTGCTGCAAACAACGTGAATTGGTGAAGGAACAATAGGCCAGAGGTTGCTGTGCAAACCTCAATTTATCAATGCGATTCATTTTCATCTCAATAAGTTTACATATAATCGTGACCCCACCATATTATATTCACTATATCATGAAAACTAATTATCGGACTATACATTAACCTTTTTTCAAATTTTCGAATTAAAGATCTTTTAATCGTGGTTGAGGGCAAATCATTGATTAATATTAAAGAAAGTATGTGGTATACTGTATATAAATTAGAGTTAGTATTTAAACAGATTTTACAGATCAAACATAGTAGAGTGCTGTGGTTGCAATCTTACTTTGGGTAAATCGGTTTCAGAGAATATTATAATTCTGTTACTCTACAAACCATGGCTCTTAATTATGTATATAATAAATCTCTGCTGATTCACATAGATTAAATGTAGCATAAAGTTTCAAAATTCTGGATCTTAAGTGATTCATGGCAATTTGTGAAAAATCAGTGCAGAAATGTAAAATTTGTTTAGACTTTTAGTTATATTTCGGTTGAAGAGCTTTGAAAAGTTTTTATCGGCAATTAGTATATACATATGTATCTATTACTATGTACGTGCGAGTAACAATAAACTGGTGTCGGAAAAGAGGTTAAAGGCTTAAATTTCATTAGCTTCATGCTGAATATGATATTTGGTATATTTTTCCAAAATAAATGCTAAATGCTTATTAACCAGTATATTGGTCACTCTCAACATCCTGTCTCACCCATTTCCTTTATATTATGCATACTAACATTTCCACAAACTACAAGTAGTTAGTATATTAAATATGTAGGAACAGTTTTGATTCACTTCAAAAACACTAATCCCCACAATATTTCTCTTATCTAAACTTCTTAGTTCCATGGCGGACATTGTGAGCGCATACTTTGGAGCAGTTGGGTGGCCAGTACATACGTAGAATTCATATTCTCTTGCTTGGCATTTGTTGTGATGGGTTTTCTATATGAGGCGTTAAAATTTTTGCGCCAACAACTTATCCAACGTGCTGTCCGCAAAGAAGCTGAACGCATCAATTTGGAATTGGAATCAAAACAGATTGCTAGTAGTACCTCTGGTTCGATTGGACGTAATTCCAGAGAAGCTTTATCCGACATACGAGTAACAAAAGCAAATTATATCCAGTATGCAATGACATCGACACACATCGTTACGTCACTGCTCTTTTTCGTACAAGTCGCTCTCTCTTATTTGTTGATGTTGGTATTCATGAATTATAACTACTGGTTATGTCTATCAGTTGTTGCAGGTTTAGGTTTCGGTTACTTCATTTTCGGTTGGTCTCAACACGATGCTTATGATAACGAATGTTGTCATTAAATGATAAACATTAATTCAGTAAGCTTTTTAGAAAGTGCTCTGTGTAATTGTAATTAAGTGTGAGCTGTCGCAAAAAATATCTGATAAATCATAGTTTGTAAAGAGGATTTTTTTGTACACAATTAGAATAAAAACTCGATTTTAAATATTGTATATAATATTTCTAAAATATTTTTGTATATATGTATATATTTTTACATTGAATTATATCACAAAATTCGAATTAATTTTTTAAATTTCAAAACTTGTTTTATTTCCTAAAACAGTGTAGAATATAATAGAATAGATAATAACGAATAAAGTGGATAATGTAATATAGTAGTCTACTAACTTCTATGAGACTGAGAAGTTTAAAACGCTTTTTTATTATTTGAGGCATATATTTGTTACAATACGTCGATCTTTTTGTTATAATCCGATTTTTTTCATTTTCATTGTTGTTGTTAAATACTTGTATGTAATAAAGAACAGTTCTGAAAAATTACGCGCTCTTAGCTTTTTAATTAAATGCTAGAAAATAAAATGTCTGAATAATCGGTTGTGTGGAGATATTTGATATAGTTGTCCGATCTGGATTTCGTCAACTGATCAATATAATATCAAAATGCACCTATGAAAGAAACTTTATAATCCCGAAAAATTATACTTTCCCTAAAAAATCGCTAGCTTGAAATCGTTTTAGACTTAAAGTCTTTTTTAAACGATTTTTAATTTTTTAGGCTTCCTGCAAATCGACCCGCTCTAATATTTGTAAAGCTAAGGACTTAACTTTTTGAAATACAGTATGATTAAAGTAACTCGTATATTCTTAAAAAAGGGGCGCAAACAATTCTTTTTATCGTTTCTATAACGAATAATTTATTTGTCTTAAGTCAGTTATGAAAGGCTAAACAGCTTATCTTTTGCATTTAATCTTTTTATTTAAAATATCTTTACACAACTTTAATTTACAAGTACATGAGATAAATTATTGTAAATATCAGAAGAAAACAAGAAAAACCTTTGATCGATTAGTTTGTATGACAGCTATAAGCTTTAGCGTTCCGACATCAGCGGTTTCGACAACTGATCAGGTTCTTGGGGAGAAAAAAACACGTGCAAAATTTCCAATCGATATCTCAAAACCTGTGGATCTTGTTCGCGTATATACATACTATAGAGTGGGCCGTATAAAATTTTAAATTTCGAAGATAGGGCGTAAAAGATTGAGTGTAGCGTTTGCTGTAAGGCACGTAGCGCCGTCCTGCTGGAACCAAATGTTGTCCAAGTCTTCCTCTTTAATTTGCTTGAAGAAAAATTCGGTTAATATTGCGCGATATCGCTTACTATTGATGGTTGCGGTGACCATCTTCGTAGAAGATGTAGAATAGTAAATAACGACCCATTTCGTAAATTTTAGACTTTTTACTGAATATCTGTCACTTTCCGAATGGTATTTGATGTTTCCAATGTCGAAATATAGATAATTCAAATTTAAAACGTTAGATGGCCCACCCTATACTAGGCAGACAGCTGGACGCGGTCAAATCGACTCAGCTTGTTCGCTTATCAGTTGTGCATAAATGTACTTTATAGGGTTCCGACATTTCCTAGGTGTTACAAACTATGTGGCAAACTTAATATATCCTGTTCAGCGTACAAATAACATTATATAGTACTTTTCACATACATATACCGAGAATTAATTCTATGTTTTTAGTTTAATTCAGCCATATTTGCTTTTATCTATAGTAAAATCGGCAGACCGTCATTTCCTTCATAAAAATTGTATTTGGGAGTAGAGAAGGAATTATAAGACCGACCCGTGGAACTAATTTTAGTGACCTGGTCGGGGTTCAGACTGCTCTTCGAAACTTCTGATGCGTGACTTTAGAATTGTATATTCCGATAATAATCATATTAATGAAATTAATAATATCCTGACGTTCAAGAAATAAGCTTGGGAAGTTTACTATGAAATGGAACCATATTTATTATTTTATAGTTGAGCAAAATCATGACCTCTAAAATTTTTTTAGTATGAGAAAGCGCTTATAAAAAATACATATGTTTTTCATTATAATAAATTAAAGTTTCTAATTAAAAATCAATTAAAAAAATTTAAATAACTAACTTATAAATCTATCGTTGATTAAAGTGAAAGTCGTTGACTATGAGATATAGAGTTAAGATTGTATAGCAACCCTTAAAGCATTTCTCGTTGTGATCTTCACCTCGGCAAAATCGGAAATAACTGTAATTTATCGTATAACATCAAAAAGTGGAGCAAATGCTAGGTCTATCTATTAGCAAAATTATCATCAGTAGTACAAAAAAGTATTTAAGTACACAACAATTTGTATGAGAGTCAGCTGAACTCTTATCCTTAGTACGTGCTTAAGTACAATTGTTTTGCAAACTTAACCAATTGCCCTTGTTTCTCTCTGGTGAACAATTGAAAACTAAACTCGTTTGCACACATTCTCTTATTTATTTCTATTTTGTATGTACATAACTATATATGTACATATATACATATGTATATATTGGCACTTCTGTCTCATTATTTATATATTTCGTTTGTTTTTTTTTTGACTAATTTTCCAAAAATACCAACAAGTGTTTTTTGTGGTTTCAAGCTGTTATCTAAAATACAAACAAAGACAGTATGAATATCCAAGAACCTGTGTTGAATTATTTTTGCATTGAGTATTTAAAATCACCCGAGTTATTTAATAATTTTATTGAAAAATTATTTAACACTTTTGACCTAATTTAAAGAAAGAAATATTGCTATTAGTATCTATAAGTGCTTGCACTTGACTTTATTGAATAATTTTTATACCCTACTCAGGGTGTATTAAGTTTGCTACGAAGTTTGTAACGCACAGAAGGAATCGTCAGAGGTCCTGTAAAATATATTGTAAATTAAATGTTTGATCATCTGATATCGATTTCATCACACACCCCTTCGTCCTGTATAAGCTACTCATTTATTGGAACCGATGTCCACAGTTTATATAGTCGGTCGACATCGGCTATAGTCGGCGACATCGGCAGTGCTATAGCATATAACTGCCATACAAACCGAATGATCGCAATCTAGTGCTTGTATCCAAATCCACAGTAAAATGTCCGAAGAAATTGTTCACCACTGACCAAAGTGATCGATAATAAAGATATTTTTTAAAAAGTTGTTTCTTTTATTTTTTTTGCGAAGAGATATAGATTACATGTATTTTTTCCACCCCAAACAAGTCGATCCACCCTAATGTAGATAAGAAGCAATACAAAAGACAAACATACCATACATATTTGCAAAAAAAATTTTTTGTTGTGCTGTTATCTTTTGTACTTCTGCTGCCTATCTCATTAAATAATTATTAAGTTACACAAGTGTCCATTAGCAACTAATTAACTCTTCTATGTACACTGTGGTGTCAGCGGCAAATACTTTGTATTTGTAATGGAAGTCAGATTGTCAAGTGTGAGTAATTGACAGGCACACAACTATGGTTTTAACTAATTGTTTTCGTCGTAAATAATTGAAATCATAGATATTTAAATGTAAAATTATATTTTTAAACAAATCAAAGCAAAACTATTAAATGGTATTGAAAGCTCTTTCATATGAAATAACTGGTTTTAATGCAATGTAGTTCCATAATCAAATACCATACATACCACAAGTATTAGGAAGGGACTCAAGAGCTTTTACAATTTTGTGATACGAATTCAAATGGTAGTGGATTAAGTATTTGTAGTAGTAGTAGTATTGTTGAACAAATGTCTAAATATAAGTACATATTTTCATACCTATATATCATTAATGGGAGAACAGGCCAACCACTCTCAAAAGTTGTTCATTACAGCAGCATGTTTTTGGAAAATGTCCACTACATGCTACATGGCAAAGAGAAAAAATAATCAAAAAGAGTAGTTCATATTCAATTTTGAACAGCTGATTGTTTGTATCAATAGTTTCAATCTTCTTCTGGGTTTATCCAAATTATACCCGTATTTTTTAAAATAACTACCGTTTGTGTATTTAATTTGTTAAAATTTTTTCTTCATGCATGCATATTCAATTTAGCCATTTTTTGATTTTTACTGAGAGCTGTGTCAAAAAATTGTTTGTCTAAAACTCTCAGTTTATTTTCAGAAGGAAATGTCATATGGGTTACAAAACGTAATCTAGTGTGAGACATCACAAAAGAACTGATTTATTCATTTACATATATCCTCTTGGGAAAAAATAAACTTTTTGTAGTTTTTAAAATACTGTGGGCGTGGAAATTACCCCATTTTTCATGGACTGGTGATTTGCATATCTCTCGCTTAGTGTGACTAAGATAAGGCTAATCAATAGTTTGTAAGATAAGCCCATATTATCAATAGAAGCTACGCCCAATTTCCAAAAATTTGATAATTTGACACTATACATTGTATATTTGTATAATGTTTATAGTATGTGTGCGATCAGTGTGACATTTAAGTTTTTTAAATCAATTGTTTATGAGTTTTTCAAACAAACCCTCATATTTCGTAGGATGATCCCAGTTTTTTTTTTAACCTAGATTAAATGTCAAGGAATTGTGGTTTGGTATGCAATTTTTATTTGCTTGAAGAAGAGACGGATATTCAAGACGAAATCGCATAGCTAAATATTTCGTTTATATTGTACCAAACTTCTTTTTCTTCTTTACTGTCGTTGACACCGCTTACGCGGCTACAGCCGAGTTAACAGCAGCGCGCTACCAGATCTCTCCATGGAGTGGAGGTCTTCCTCTCTCATCAGCTTCCACCGGTGGGTAGTAAATAGAAAACCTACAAAGCTGTAGTATTCTCTTCTATCCGGACAAGATGACATAACCAGCGCAGCCGCTGCCTGCGATTCACTGAACCAGTCAATGCGCCGTATATCTCGTCACGGACTCACCGTTGCAATGCATGAGGGTCATCTTGCTCAGAGCTCTATGGTCTTGTCCTGTCTCGCATATAGCAGGAGGAGAGGACTTTAGCTTCTCAATAGCCTACTCAGTCCAAACCTGTTAGCAAACGTGATTCTGCGTTGGGTTTCAATTGTTATAAGTGTTGGTTCCAAGAATTCAAAGTTATGACTGTCAACAGGGACGTGCAAGCCAAGTCGCGAATGCCAAGACTGTTTGTTTGATGACAGGAGGTATTTCTGGTCACAACCAGACCCACACGCTTCGCTTGCTTATCCAAACTAACGACGCGGTTGTTGAGAACAATGATATCAATATCATCGGCGTACGCCAACAGCTTTACACTCTTTATAGAAGATTGTACCTTCTCTATTTAGCTCTGCACAAACAACAATTAGAAACTATATTAATTTTAGCATGCATTAACATGTCTTAAGTTTAATATTCTTTTACTAAGATATTATGTGGACCTTTATTATTTATTATTAATTTTTCCGGTTTTTACTTTCATTGCAGTTCCACGGTGGTCATTGCGAGCGAATATTATGGCGCGGTTGGGTTGCCAGTACTGTGACAGAGTTTGGTCTCGCTTGTGTCGCTTGGTTTTGTATCGCCTTTCTTTACGAAGCACTGAAGTTCGGGCGTCAACAATTACATAAATATGCGGCACAAAAAGCGGCAGAAAGTATGGCGTTGGAGGTTGAAGCGAGACGTGCTGCCCATCCCCCGGGTTGCACACATGCGCCAACTCCGTTGCCAGAGATTCGAGTCAAAACTAATAGAGATCATC
Source organism: Bactrocera zonata (assembly GCA_037783105.1). Taxonomy (NCBI): domain Eukaryota; kingdom Metazoa; phylum Arthropoda; class Insecta; order Diptera; family Tephritidae; genus Bactrocera; species Bactrocera zonata. Next base: position 58,969 of record JBAWJQ010005104.1, on the reverse strand, counting down.
TTTTTTCCATACACCACATCATCCAATCGCTGCTTAATGTCGTGCAGATTATCATTTCCTACCTGCTGATGTTGGTCTTCATGAACTTTAATTATTGGCTGTGCTTGTCCATGATATTGGGCTTGGGTTTCGGTTACTTCTGCTTTGGTTGGATAAGGCAACAAGGTACCGGCACAGAATGCTGCACATAAAGCTGATCCAATTTATGTTTGGTTGTTTTCATTTTGAATAAAAATTGTTATGTTGGAAAATAATGCATTTAAAAAACTGACTAAGTAGACTGTTTGAAATTAATAACTTTTGCGTTTAATGTTATTTTATAAGCTGATTTAGGTTTAGAAAAGGATTTTTATCTAAGCGCATATTTTATACCTAAATTTTAGTTGTAAGAATTTAAATATAATCAGTTGTATTTAAAACAAATAATTTTTAAGTCTAGAACTGTTATGTTTTTGAGACAATCGAGTTGCTACTATACTTGCCCTGCTATATTTTATAATCGATCCTAAATAAAATAACATAAATTGAGCATGTCAAAATTCTGTGGACTTAGGGAACTTTGTTACCTTAGTTAAAACTGTTAGATACATATATGTTTCGTGTTTGTTTGATTTTATATACATATTTATGCTTTATAGTATCTCGACTTTGCTGACACTTAGCAAATAAGCATGTTCAATGATAATTGAACAGTGTTTTGAAGTAAATGTACGAAAATGTAAAACTTTTAAGAAAAATTTAATATCAGTAAATATTTTTTATGTTTTAATTTCATTTATGGATTAGAAATAGGGAACAATATACCGTCTAAAAAGCCTGATTAAGTTACATACATTAAGGCAAAAAGCACTCGGAAATTACAATTAAATTCCCCGGGCAAATGATATTTCAAAAAAAATTTATTTATTTGTTTGTTTACAACAGTTTACACAGCAATAAATTACAGCATAAACTTTAAAATGACACTAGCTGCAAGGCTTTCAGTCAAATGATATTAAAAAAAATATATATATATTTTGCTAAGTTGGTAGGACTGTCCTTAATTACTGTGCCAATATGAACGCGATCTGTCAACCTGTTTACTTACAGCAGCTCCTTAAGTCGGTACACATTAGCAGCGCGTTGCGATTTTTACAATGAATAAAAATATCGAACAAAGAATTTGAATCAAAATTTGTATTTCTAACCAAAATTCTTGGTTGCGAATGTTGGAAAAGACTTACGGTGTTCAATTTTTATCAAAAACACAACCCCACGAGTGATACAAACCCTTCAAAGACGGTCGATAGATCGTTCAAGACATGCCTCGTTCTGGACGACCTTCGGCCTCTTCAACTGATAAAAATATTAAAAAAGTGAAGGATATGGTGCTTGAAAATCGCCAGGCCAGTGTTAAAGAGATGGCAAGGATCTCAACATATCTGGCGAGTCCGTTTGAATGATTTTGTGGGATACTTTGGCTATAAAACGCGTTCTTGCTCGACTCGTCCCGATAAAGCTGAATTTTTTTCACGATTGCCACGATTGTGACCAAATTTAAAGCCAAAAACCATGAGTCTCAACCATCGTATTCACCAGATTTGGCTCTGTGTGATATTTTCTTGTCCCCAAACTTAAATTGCCCTTAGAACCCTTTTTCAGACAATCGAGGATATAATACAAAATTCGCTGAAGAAGCTGAAGGCCATTCTAAAAAGTGCTTATGAAAATATTCATTAGTATTTGAGATACGTGTCGTTTTGTGAGCTGCTGAAAGTGAGTTCTTCGTTTTTTGCGATGTCGAAATTTGTTGAGCAAAGAATTTGCATTAAATTTTGTTTACGGAATCAATTTTCTGCTGCGGATACGTTGAGGATGGTGCAGAAAGTCTTTGGTGATGAGACTATGTCTAAAAAAATGATTACAAGTGGTATAGTGAGTTCCAAGCCGGCCGTGAACGTGTCGAAGACGAAGAACGTCCAGGGCGACCATCAACCTCAACCGAAGAAGCTCACGTTCAACAAATCAAAGATTTGGTGTTGCAAAACCGTCGATTAACAATTAGAGACCTTGCTGATGAAGTTGGCATATCAAAAGGCGTCAAATCTCGACTGGTACCGAAAACATTGAATTTTTTGGAAAAAAGGCGTTGCGTTGAAGTGTGTGAAACGATGCTTCCCGACTACCAGGGTGTCATGAAATGCATTATAACTGGCGATGAGACTTGGATCTATGCTTACGACCCCGAAACAACCGATTAATCGAGCGAATATCGTGCCAAAAGAGAGCCGAGATCAAAAAAATCTCGCCAAAGTCGCTCAAAAATCAATTGCCTTCTTCGATTATCGTGGTGTTGTGCATTATGAATTCCTTCCAACCGGTCAAACAGTCAGCAAGGAATATTATTTGACCGTTATGCGTCGGAATTGTGGAAAGACAATTCTTGGTTTACTTTGAATGGGATGAAATTGATTTGGAAGAATAAATAAAGAATTTTCAAAATAAATACAATGTCACCTTATTTTTTGGGCACAATAGTACATAAATAATTGTGAAGGGTATTGTGGTTGCGGTGCAAGCGAGGTTAAAGTACTTTTTTGTTTTTATTGTTTTTGTTACAGCAAAATATTTCTATAAAAACAAATAGAAAAGAGATAAACAAAAAATTTGAAATTAAATTATAATGCTGCGGCTGAATTTTCGAAAAATAAAGAACAAATGCAAAATGTTTTATAATTGTTTTATTTAAAAATAAAAAATTATCTTATAATATTTATAAATGTGTGGCAAACAACCAAATTACATATTCTTAAAAATTCACTGGTTTACAATTTAATTTAGAGTATTATAATAAATATATTTATAATTGCTTAATTCATTTATGGCATGTTTTTTCTAGATATAGTATATACGTATATATATTTACATGTACCGTTCTTCATATAAAACAATTAAATATCTTAATTTTTTTACAAAAGACACTATATGAAACAAAAATATATTTAATTTGAATAATTTAAAGGAAATATTTAAAAGTCGAGTAAAAAATGTTTGAAAAAAATCATTTAAGAAAATTTCTAACTAATTTTAATCTCTATACTTTATATTTTATTTGGAATACTCATTTACTTTGTTCTTTAAAATATTGCCTATAAAAATTAGTTTTATTTGAAATATGTAAAATTATTTAATTTGATACTTTAATAAATAGTCGTATACATAAATTAAATTATAACAAAAGAAGCATGCGTATGTATGCGTGAGTATGTTTAATATGCACGCATGATATATACTATTATTTTATTGTTTATTTTTGTTTTAATTATAAATTATAATTACATCTCATAAAAAGATATTTCAAATGAGCGAATATTTTCCCAATGTACTGTATTCGGTTATGATTTTCTAAAAAAATTAAATATTAGCAAAACACTGATAATCGAAATAAAAATATAGCGAGTTATATTTGAAGCAGCTATGTCAGATTACATCATATATTTGCACTTACATACATACATAAGTATATAATTATGTATGGAGATGTCAGCTAGAGTTTGCAAAAATGAATCAAACTGAACGTAGCATACTTTTAGGCGTAAATTTTAGTTTGATTAAAAATTGCGACGAGTGAGTGTTAAATAAACTTGGAACCAACTGCTTAATTTTTTATTTATAAATCGCTAATTAAATTAGGTTTGGCATATCACCCATACACTTACATATATGCATGATTACAAATACGTTATACAAATCCACACTATTAAAAATAATATATAAAATTCTAAAAGCTAAAATAAAAATTTATTGATGATTTATTTGTTAATCTCCTTCTAAATAATATATATGCTTATAGATTAATACATATGTAATTACTTTTAATTAATTCAGCTAGCATATCAAAATTTAACACTGCTAAAGACGCTTCTTCTACATCTGTTTCCTGCTTATTCTACCATCGCCATAATGCAATTCTCATAACCCTGTTGCACCTGCCGCCATCATGCCACCGTGATGATGATGATGCATACCAGTGTTTTGGAAATACATATAGTAGTTATAGGGCTGCTGCGACGCCGCAGCCGCTGCCACAGCGACTTGGGTTGCTGCCGCCGCGCTGTTCGCCATGCCATCGCAATCCTCAGCGCCCATAAGTTGTTGCGCGCCCGTGCCCATAGCGCCACCCACCGGTGAAGCAGTCATCGGCAGTCCCGTGGGCAGCGCGCCCATTGTATTGCCCACCTGACAGCTGGCGCGCAGCGCAACCGCTTGATGATGCGCCAAAATGTCGCTCACGGAGTGCGATGAGGGCCAGCAATGCGCTGCAGCAGCTGCAGCCGCCGCGGTGCGCAACTGATGGCTGGTTTGTGTGGCCTGAGGGGGCGAGGGGCTGCCACACGATACCGCCGTTTTCATGCTGTACGCGCTATATGGCTGATAAATGGAATTGTAGAGATGGGGGTGCGCATGCACAGCAGCGGCGGCGGCAGCATGTTGATGATGCGCCACTGTGGCCACCGTCGAGACACCTGTGCTGTGCGCTGAAGCGTGATGATGACTGTGCGGATGTGCATGCGGATGCGCGTGATGATGTGGTGAAGAATTTGTGCCATTAGCGGCTGCTGCCGCGGCGACCGCTGAGTTGTGATGATGATGCCCAATAGCGCCAAGTTTATTGCGAAGTATGCGCGATATGGAACTAACGCTCGGCACATTCGTCTTATCACAGATGCCTTCAGTCAGCAGGCGATCACGAATTTCCCAAGCGAAAATACCAGGGTCGCGCTGCTTCAATTCCCGTATGTAGTTCACTACTTTCGGAGTGGTGACGCGCGGTTTCGAGCCGCCTATAGCGCCTGGGAGAATGGAACCGGTCTCGTGGTAGCGCGCCAATATCTTCGAAACACAGCCATGACTAACACGCAACTGGCGGGAAATGTCGCAGGGTCGTATGCCGAGGCGTGCTAACTCCACAATGCGCATGCGCGTCGCATTCGGCAGTGGGCGTCCGTTCACAAATACGCCGCCAAGCTGATTCACTTCGCCGTATTGCGGGCACTGATTTTCTGCAATGGCAAAAAAGAGGAAAACAAAATTCTTTAGTATTTTGCGAACAAATGTATTTACTATATATGTATATACATACAAATATGCGAAAACATTTGCAATGGGAAGTAGTGAGTGAAAGTGTGTGATGCAGATGGATAAGGCGGCGGTTCTGTGTTTTGTTGTTTTCTACTTTTATTTAGATTACTTGTTCGTAGTTCATGTTGTTGTTCATTAGAAATATGCATTTATGGTTATTTGCACCGCTTTGCAGTTGTGGGATAATTAGTTCGACTTCTGCTCGAAAGGCAGGCGGCAGGCGGCAGTTTTTTTGCAGGGCTTAGTTCCGAGAATTGCGGATGTGTGTAAATTGGCCGATAATAGATTGACTTTGCCATGGAGGCACGCGTTGCTTTTGTGGAGCATGTTTGTTTGCATTTTCAAGTATTGTTGGCCACTTCAAAACACACTATTTGTGAGTGCACATTCATACCATACATAGGGCTTAGTAGTAAGCTGCAGCGAACAGATGTTCCGAAAACTTTTTTCTTCGTATTAGAAATTTATTTTCCTTTTCTATTTACAGCACTTAATTTTTTGCTCAGCAGGAAAGGCGCACATACTATATAGCACATTGAATGAGTTAGCACTATGCACATATGTATACATACTAACATGAGTATATTGTATGTAAGATTTGGTGTGGAAAGCAAGTTTGAAAGTAAGTGTGCTTGCTTTCTGAATGTTCCCTCGGGAAATATTAACTTTAATTCTTTTATGGTATATTGATCAGGAATGCAGGGATTTTACATTATATATGTATAAAATATTATTTTATGATGACGTGAATTTGGTTAGAAATAACCAAAACTAAGCAATTCATAGAGGCAATGTTTCCAAGTTTGTGTGCATATTTTTAAATGTAAACTTTGAAAAAAACAGCAATTTCCACTTAAGGCGTTCCAATAAGTAGCCACCGTTGCCTCAAGTTTTTAACCTAGACTAAAATTTATTTACTGTAAGGGACTTTTTCAAGATTGGAAACAATAAAAAAATAATAATAATAACATGGACTCAAATCTGGAGAATACGGTGAGTTTTAAGTCTAATTCTCAAATAAATTTACAGCCTAATGCTACCAATGCTGTGTCCATGATGAAAGTGGAAGCGTAGGGCGGCACGCTTTCATGGTGGAAGACCCATTTTCACCCATAAGTTAGCATGTTGCAGTCATTTACCCAAATCTGGAGAATACAGTGGATAGGAAAGCAATTTGTAGCCTACTTCTACCAAACTTATCGGCCGGCGCGGTATAAAGTTGAAAGACCCATTTTCATTCGAATAATTCGTCATGGTAGAGACCTGTGATCATTTTACCTATCTTTAGATAATTGACAGCTCGATCGCACCGAGCTGAATACTAGCAAACGTTGGCCACCGCTTTTGAGACCTATTTTACCTTCTTAGTAGCAGGGTTATGTCCACTGTTTCGACTGTTCTTAGGTGCTCTGAAGGATCTGACAAAACATTCCTTCGAATTATGTTTAAACACCATCAAATAGTGCTGTGAAGTTATCTCATGGTAGTGTTCGTTGCCCGGAGAGCGCAAGCATTTCAACCATCCAGTCGACAGTGTTCTTATACCCTCGCGGTATTTCAAGAGGATTCAGCTATCTCGCACACCTTCTGTCGACCAACTTGAGATCATGGACTTTCACGTTATCCTCCGTGTTTGTATTTTCGTGGATGGTTTATCAAAAACCAACTAGCGACGACGTTAACACTTGTACAACGAGTTTTTGATGGTTTCCATTGAATAAGAATAGTCACTCTTTGATCTAACTGTTTTTTATTTCAAAAACATGACTCGTTTTGATTTTTTAAAATTCGCAGTCATAGTTCTTTCTACACTCGGTCAAAAAAAGACTACGAGTCGGTTGAAATTTTTACATTAGCAGTTTCCGAAAATGTTTTACTGTACAGTATAATACAAAATAGTAAATCTTTATTTGCATTCAGTTGTTAAAATTTTAATAAATCTATTACATAATTATCTGTATTTCAAATACAACAACAATGGGCAAAGCAAATCTCTTGAGTGACACGAAAGTTTGCCTTGCCATCCGTTTCCGGCTTATGTGCGCTTCTTTTTGATATCTTACCCGATATGGGTCTTGCACTTGAGTACTTTAGGTATGATAATTAACTTAATATTAATCTGATATTACTATTCATGAAAAGTAGTGCAAAATTCACCTGAGCTAAATTTTTACATTTCAAGCTTTCTTACAAGTATTTACATGCAAGTGCTTTGTGCTTCAGCTGAAGCAATTCCCTAGAAAACTAAAATCTCTGGTCTCAAGACGAACACTTGTTGCACTGTGAACACAATGGTTCAAGCGCAAAGTACAATACTTCTCATATTGAAAGTGAGTTGGCAAACAATTAAAGTTGTTATACGCTGGAAGGAGCTCAAGTTACACAAAAACGAAAACACTGAATAAAGTTAAGTGCGAGTAAATACAAAACATTATTACACCCATTTGTGCATAACATATGTATATGTACATAGATATACACACATGTGCTCCAATGTCGTTGCTATTGATTGTGACTTTTACGAGCGACGGACGATTGTTTGTGCTACTGTATTCATCAATACTGTAATGACCACAATAGTTGGCTATGAACCGTGACTAATGTGAAAATAGCCAATTCATGTGCCACTGTTCTGGATTATCCGACGTCTATTTGCACAATTGATGTTGCACTTTTGTATGTGTGTAAACACGTATAGGCATATGCATACGTATTTATATATGTATGTATGTGTGCAGGCGTAGGCAATTTGCATAAATTTTAGTTTTATTAGTGGTGATATTTTTTGAAACACAATCAAGTTCACATAATACTGTTTTGAAAATGCCAATATTTAAAAATAATAATAAATTTAGGGTTGACACTCTTTCTTATTGGCTTGTTATTTATTGTAAAACTTTATTAGGGAAATCCCTATATTAAACTAGTCATTGCTGTTTAAATATTTCTACCTAATTTGCTTATAAAATATAGTAGTTTTTGTACATATCTAGGAATGTTCATTGATAACTGAAGTGAACAGTGTGTTGACTTGCAATAATTGCTGGATATTAATTGGTTTTACGATTGATGTTATAATCGTAAATGTTTTATTTTAACCAAAAATTTTAAAAGTTAATAGAATTAAAAACTTTGTTCTGCGGTTTCTGCGATGTTGATGTTAATGGTAAATTAATACCCACGAACTTTGTGGTTAGCTATACAGTCAACAGTTATTGGAAAATATATTTATGTTTTCAAACATAACTTTGCGCTTTTAATAAAATAATAAATAATATTATATATTTAATTGGACAGAAAAAATATGATCTCGTACCCAATCCGCTGTAGTGTTGAAGTAGAAGAGAAATTTCAAGAAATAAAACTTTGAACACATTTTTATCGAAGCTGTGTTTCATCGGGCGACGACAGTACGTGAAGATTACACGAATCAAAGTAACATTGCCTACTAAATTCTTATCTACATACTATTTTATTATTGCAATTAGTTTTTATGTTCATTTCCTCAGAAAACATTTTTTTGTTTCCTTTTGTGAAAACTTGTAAGTAAGTTATGTAAGTATATATATTAAAGTGCTAGTGTCTTTTCCTTCAAATATCATGAGTTTCTACAGTCAATGTTTTCTATAATGGCTCTCTTGAGTAATATCCAGTATCAAACATTATGTTTAAAAATTTCAATATCAAATTTATCCTTTTTTTTAAATTTAATTTTGGAATTTAAGTGTGCTCTGCGCAATCCACAAAAAGAGATACCCCACAATCTGCGCCAAATACATTGGGATAAGCTTTCTCAAAATCGCGTATAAGGTTCTATCGAGCATATTGTTTGAAATATTGTGTTTTCAGGCCTAGAAAATCAACAACTGACCAGATATTTACAATGCGCCAAATCAAGACCTGTGAAAAGAGGATCGATACACACCACCTCTTCACTGATTTCAAAGCTGCTTTTGACAGCGTGAAAAGGAGCTGCCTTTATTCCGCGAAGTCTGAATTCGGTATATCCACAAAACTAATGCGGCTGTGTAAACTGACGTCGAGCAATACAAAAAGCTTCGCCAGGAACAGCAGGGACCTCTTCGAGGGTTCAGATAAGGCGACTCCCTATCCTGCGGCTTCTTCAATCTACTCCTGGAGAAAATTATAAGAGCTGCAGATCTGAATAGAGAGTGTACACCTGCTGGCGTACGCCGATGACATCGATATCATTGGCCATAACCGCGCTGTTAGTTCTGGTTTCTCCAGGTTTAACAAAGAAGCGAAGAAAAGAGGTCTGGCAGTGAACGAGGGTCCTGTCATCAAACAAATAGTCGTCGCATTCACATCTTGGCTCCCACGTAGATGCCAGCATTAATACTAACAACGTCAGTCTCGAAATCCAACGCAGAATAACTCTTATCAATAGGTGCTACTTCCGGACTGAAGATTGATTGAGAAGTACAGTGCTCTTTCGACGAACAAAGACCAAATTCTATGTACAAGTCACTCATCATTCCAGTCCTGCTATATGGTGGAGGGGCATGGACGATGAAAACATCTAAGTCAGCGTTACAAGTTTTCGAAGATTTCGGAAGATTTATGGTCCTTTGAGCATTGGCAGCGGCGAATACCGCAGTCGATAGATCGATGAGCTGTACGAAACATACGATGACCTTGACATAGTTCAGCGGGTCATGTCGTCCGAAAGGATGAAAACACTCCAGCTCTGTATTCGACGCAGTACCCGAAGGAGGAAGCAGCGGAAGACCTCCACTCCGTTGGAAAGACCAGGTGGAGTAGGATCTGGCTACACTTGAAGTCTCTAATTGACGCCAAATAGCAGAAAGTATGAACGAATGGCGCGCTGTTGTAAATTCGGCTATAACCGCATAAACTGTGTCGACGCCAATAAAGAAGAAGAAGATGAATTGAATTGAAGAATTGGTAACATAAGTATTTGTGGTAATCATATAAAAAAATGGCAAAACAAATGGATATGGTTGGTTTGAAAAATTTAGAGAAAAATCAGATCACTCACGGTTTTAATTTTTCCATTATTATTTCAGAAATATGCTGACCTCGTCATTATGCAGATGGGTGACATTTATTAAACATTTTTATTACCATTTTTTTAAATTTGGAATTTTATTTTTTTTTTACCAAATTTTAATGATGTCAATATCACTGTGCCTACTTTTGTGCGTGCAGCTGCATAAATAATAGCAATGCAGTCGGTTGTCCACACACGCATATGCATACATACTTACATATACTTAAAAACAAATGCAACATTGAAACATTGCTTTAACTCACTATTGTTCTGTTAGAATTTGCTAAAAAACGAAGCTTTTTCAACAGTTGCACTAAATACTGGCGCATTAAAACACTTGGTAAGTGTAATAACAACTATGAATATTGCTTGCAACTGCACGGCAACATATTGCTACATTCTTACAAAACCTACTTGTAATCATGCATAGACACATAGAAACATATCTATTTGACGACATAGATTATCAACCTAAAGTAATAAAACCCAAAACCCATTTTTGTGAACAAACGCACAGACATACTTACATACATACAGGTGCAGCATAAAAATTTAGTCTAAGCTACACATTTTCAAATGTTAATGTTTACAAAAAACGTACATTTCGATATTCAAAATTCCTATATAAGCTTTGGAGTTGTCGCAGACCAATGCCTAAGTACTCGCATCGGAGCAACGGCTCACAAGCCTCATAGTCATTGCGATACCCACAGTTGTTAAGTAAAGTCTGGTTGTAGAATTGTGCGCATAATGTGTGGATTTTATAAAATTCTTTTCCTGCTGATTTGCACTACTGTCGTAATGAGAAGACGGGCAGAAGCAAAGCCAAAATCTGATGAAGCATTGAAAGACAAAATCAAGCTTTCAAATATCGCCGCGATCGCTGATGGCAAATTGGAGAGGACCGTAAGTGAAAATACTGTTTAGAGAGATTGGATTAGAAACTAATTTAACTTTGGTGATGTTCTTGTAATTATAGAAACGTGGGTTTTTAGATTATCTACTGTATGGACTCTATGAGTACTTCGATTATGGCGAGGAATCTGATTCCGAAGAGGATGAGAAATACTGTGAAAGTTTATTTAAGCACAGTTTCTTGTGTAATTATTAAAATTCTTTATTTTATTTTACAGTAATTTGCCGAAATTGTACGATTCTTATTAATCAGTCAAATAATGAGAGAATCCCGTCAACCGGACCATCAACCGCACCAGCTAATATGACGGCTGGAGTTGTACCGAAAGGTAATAATGCGACCAATGGAGGAGGTTAGTATAAATTGCTATAAGCAAAATCACGTGATCAAAAGAGCAGGTATGTTTAAAAAATCGTGTTGATAACTTATTTAAAAAAAAAATAAATACATATTATAATTTTAATAAATTTCAAAATGTTTTAATTTAATGCAAAAAAATAATTAATTATGAATTTAATAAACTTAAAAATTTAATAATTAAATAATTAAAAAAATATTATCATAATTAAATAAATTTTTAATAATTAAATATTAAAATAAAAAAATACGGTTCTAAATAACTGAAAATCATTTTTTGTTTATGTATCTATATTTATTATATTATATATGCGTATCTAACTATTTAAATTTATAAACCTTAAGGCAAAATATATACTATACCGGCTAAAGGAGCTGTCCACAGTGACAAAAACGTGTGTTTAAAGTACATTCTAGAGTCAAAAGCTGCTACTCAGAACTATATTTTTACTAAATTAATAAAAGCCAATGTCAGGCAGGAGTGAAGGAATGACAATTATCTCATTAGACGCGGCCAGCGCAAGTCAATTTGTTTCTCGTAATCCTTTTGCGTATTATTCTTAAAAAACTGTCGCAGAACTCCACCCATAAATGAAAAAAATGGGAACTACAAATTGTACACAATTTTCCTTACACGTTCTATAAAGTCTTGTCCGTTTATCTAAAATAATTTGAAAGAAATATTATATGTCCGTGTTCGGTCATTTATAGTTACTCCTGTCCGGTTATAGGAATTATTTTTGTATGAAATATTAATGAAAATGATGTGTCCATGAAATGTGTCCGGTTATGGGAGGTGACCGGCTATAAGGACTGTCCGTAATGGAGCAATTTAACTTTATATGGAACTAGATTAACAAAAAATCATTGCAAAAGTACAATAAATAATTTCGAAATCAAATCTTAATTTCTTTCTACACTATAGCTCCTCCTTCCTCAGACGTTACAATGCCATCAGACTCATCAGTTAATGGTAATAAAACACCTGGAGAACCCCCGATTACTTCGGAGATGCGTTGAAGAATTTTTGGAAATTCATATAAAAAGTAAAAAAATAGCAACATTCATAATATGGGTCGATATTAAAAAATCAAATAAAAACTTAAAAGTAGCACAATTACATATGTAAAATATGCACCTTTATTTAGACATATGCTTACCTATTTACATATGGCTGTACATATTAAACATTTTTATATAATAAGAGGATATGGTAAAAATTATACGACATAGTTTTCTTATGATTGTCTCTCTATTTTTTGGGGTGTGTATTTTGTTATAATCCGAAAAATTTTACCCATTTTAAATAAGTCTCAGAATGTTTTTGAATTTTTTGAAAAATTGTTACATTTAGAGTGGTAATTGCCCTAAAGCCATTGTGGAGACGCCGTTCCGTCCTCAAAGAGTCACTATTTGTTCTGCTCTAAGGGGGAATTATTGGTCCATATTTCATAAAAACTGAAGTCGTTAATGTTACCGGCAATTAGGAACTCTATAGAGCCATGATTAATGACTTTTCGTTGAAGGATGTTGATGTAGAAGACTCCTGCTTTCAAGAAGACGGCATTACAAGCCATACAACCCACGAGACAATTAAATTAATTAAGGAAGCTTTAGGTGAGCGCATTAGCTAGTGTCATCGTCCTGTGGTGTGGCCGCCAAAATCTTGAGATTTAACGCGCTAAACAATATTTGTGGGATTATGTCCATTCACTTGTCTATGCAGATAAGATACAGTTGCAGAAAGTGATTGAAAAATGAGCCACTCGGTTGTAATTTACATATGTGAGCTAGCCTCCTCATTTGTCCAAAACCATTAACCAAACATAATGACACTCTGTTATCTTTATAATAAAGCTTAATTTTTGGCCACAACATTAAATTACATGCGTGTTATTTCCTCTTGAAAATTATATTTGTATGGAATATAATTTGACTTTCGGTTTCTCTATAGGTATATTATGAGTTTTTGAACTTATAAATATAATTACACTTTAAGAGATCGTGCGCAAGTATTACTTAATTAAGTGGCGCTAAAAGCAAAGATCCCCCAAAGAATGATACATTAATTCAAAACATCTTGACAACACGGTGGTTCGACTATTCAGACACATTTTTCTGCTGAAGAAATAAGAACAATTTCGTTGTCGCTACGCTGGAAAATGAAAGTTACTTTGTTCATACATGAAAATTAACACTTAACGTGTAAAAATACAAATGTGTCTGATGTATGCATAACAAGTACCATAAGATTTTCTGTTATGATCCCTTGGATTCTACATGGAAACCATTGCTTTTTGATAGAATTTCTTACATACCTATTCATTTTACATATTTTTTTTTTACCCCAGAGTTAAAAAATCCTTTCGGATAGTTAAATTTTTTATTTGGTTTACCGACGAAGGCTTTCCAAAGAAAAAAGTCCAGAGGAGGAGGGCTCTCGAATGTTCGGTGATGCATCGAGTTGCATGAAAATTTTTCTCACAAAACAAAATTTTTTACTGGATAATATTCTTGTAAGTACTACTATGAGTTCGTAATTTTTTCCATAATGATTAAACCTAAAGTAGGCACTCGCTATATTTGAAATTAGCAAGTTATCAAGATTTAGATTAACTAATCTATGTTTCATTAATATTTTATTAATTTAAATTCAAAATATATGCTAAATAGTTTTACAAGTGTGGCGTAAATGACAAAAATATGTAGGGTATTTCATTCATGACATTCGTCGACAGATATTTGCTGGCTTGCAAAATGACGACGGGCAAATGTGTTGTACATTTAAGTGACGTCGTACGAAAAGTAAAGCGACTGCAAGCAGCAACAGGAAAGCACAAGTTGACATTCTATTTGACATTTGTAATCTTTCGATCGTTAATTATTTTCGAATTGTGAGAGAGCACCACACAGAAGCGGTTTTTGGAATGAACGCAGCAAAAACATACACGATTGTGACACTTTTCGCCATTCACTAGAGTCTGGTAACGCAGTACTCGAACCGCGTCTACACAAGTGGTTCGAATATAAATGAGTGTGCAAATATATATACATATGTACATATTTTTAGATATGTCACATATTCATTGTTACAGCAGTGGGCATAATATCATGTATTTGTAAAAAAAATATTGCAATTTGTGAATATCTACTGGGAAGTTCATTGATGGACAATTCATATTTGTTATATTTATAATAATATTACCGTATACTCTAACGAAATTCGATATGTATATATGCATGTTTTCTATGTAAATGAGCAAACATATTACAGTGAGCACAAAAATAGTAAGACTTTGTTCGTAATTTTAAAAGCAAAAATCCCCCAATCCTCCATCTATGTCATCCCCCTCAAAATAATACACTTATGCCAATGTTTTTTCCAATCCTCGAAACAGTTGTTAAAGCCAATTTCCGAAATAGCCTTCTAAGCGCGTAGCGATTCACGTTTCACGTCATCAATGGACTCAAAACGGTTACCTCGGAGCGGTTGTTAGAAATTGCTGAGTATCTAAAAGTCAACCGGAGCTATTGGTTGAAAATTTGGCGAAAAACTCATGAAGAATCAATGAAGTATGCGACGGTGTATTATCATGGTGCAAAAACCATGAGCTGTCGGCCCATAACTCCCACAATTCTTTTTGCGAAAAGCTTCGTGCAAACGACGCAGAAAACTCAAATAGTGTTCCTTGTTGACAGTTGGTCGGTCGGAAGGAATTTGGATTGCATTACAGCTCGGTAATCGAAGAAAACTGTCAACATAACCTTGATTTTGGCCTGCTGTGATGAGTCAGCTCGTCGTAAGCATAGATCCAAGACTCATCGCCAGTAATAATGCGTTTCATGACATCCTTGTAGTCAGAAATCATTGTTTCATAGACGTTAACGGCTGGTTGTCAACGCGTTCTCGACCCTCTTTAAGGGGCTATACCAGTGTGACGCTTGAAAAAGTAGGCGATTTTCCTGAATTTTTATAAGAGAAAGTACGCGATTCAATATTTCTAACTTCTTTGAACGTAATAAGGTATATTTTCAGCTATATTAAAATTTTTTTTTACAAAAATGTTGAAAAATAGGGAAGTTATGAGCTGTCTTCGGAGTTGCCAAAAAAAAAGTGCCCCAACTGCTGGCATGATTCCGGTCGAATGAGTAGCTGAAACAAAAAAATTTGAAAAGTTTATTAAACTTAAAGATATTTCCTATACACTGACCTACGATATTTGAAAAATATCAAAAATTAACAAAATGGCGTAATTAAAAAAAAAAATCGATTTTAAGTAAAAAATTTTCGTTTTTTTATGCTAAATTGACAATTTTCAACCATTCAAAAAGATCGTAGGTCATTGTACAGTCAATGTATTCAAAAATACTCAGTTTTAATTTGAGGTCGTTCAGTCAATTTCTCGTTGAGTTATGACGCCAGTAATTTTGAAAAATGCCGTTTAGATAAAAACGCGTTTAAAGTTTCACTTATATATGTTTGCACCTCCGAGCGGTCGCTCTTTAGAACACTGCCATCCAAAAACTATTCAAGATTCGATCTTCCCGATTTCACAGGATATTTATGGAAATATAAGCTATCGAAAAGGCAAATAAAAAACACACATTGGTATAGCCCCTTAAATGATTTCTACCAATCAAAAACACTTGCTCGCGACAAACAAGTATCACCGAAGGCCTTCTCCAACATTCTCAATGTTTCGGCATCAGACATTTGATTCTGTACACAACATTTAATGGAACTGCGTTGTTGAATAATTTTACTCATCGAATAAATCGCCGAATGCACTTCATATAAGACTAACATATGTACACTAATCTGATTATGATTATTTTGATATGGCTTTCGGCACAGATGTCGCTGACAGTCATACAAACAAAAAAACAAATATTTCAACGAATGGTTTTTCGCGCGACATTTAAATTAAAAAGTCTTACCATTTTTTGCCCACAGTAGCATATATTCGTTTTAAAAGTTTCACCAATAATCGATTCGCGTCTGTAGTAATGCAAATACAATACTTACTTATTCTTTTCATTTTTCAAGGCAAGTGAAACATGCTTGGCACGCCCGCTTTACAATAGCAACAATTTGTAAAATTTGTTAAGAACATTCTTGCGAACATTTTGATTCGTTTCAGTGCGTGTTTGACTCTTTTGTAAAATGTCAATAAATTAGCCTTTATTTGATTTCGCCGCTCGAATGCCTTTTGAGGACCGTTTAACAATACTATATATATGTATATTAATTATAGGTGTCCATGCATGTGTAGACTTGCAATAATGATACTGCGCCTAAATAGTAGCCGAATGTGTTAAATGTTTACGTATGTAGATTCGAATTTCGTTGTCGAATAAATTTAAAAAAATATTAAAATTTGAGAAAAAACGCCGTTTTAATTCTTTCAGCTAGATACATTTGATTCGACTCAAATTTTGGAAAAAATAAGTTTCAGGTTCCGAAGCAAAAATAATCACATAAGCTTAGATCTGAGAGTATGGTGGATAGAACAGCAATTAAATATCATCAAAAACTGCTATGAAGTAGCGGTGATAGCTTTTCGGGGCATATACATAAGTGTGTCTCATCAAAAACCGACTGAACACGTGCCAAATTAATTTCCGATAGCTGCCATGGTAGGAGAAAAGTCACCGTGTACAGCATCCAAGCGTTCTTTGATTTCGGTGAATCGAGTCAGGGACTGATATGGTTCCTTTTAAATTTTTCTAAAATCCGCGAACATGCCGCTTCTGCACGCGATCAAATCAAAACAACAAGTCCGTTTTGACTGAAATTTTGTGTACGATAGGGGCGCCCACATACGTAGTATGAGTATAAATAAAATTTGGATTTGCTTTTTATATTATCTTATGAACATAAAAAAGCAACAACAAAGTTATCGAGTTCAACTCTCCAGAATAGAATAAGTTTAATAAACCTTTGCTATTACGTCCCCATTTGATTAAGGGGTTTTCTAGTCTAGAAATTTGAAAAAATCGAAAAAATTTCTTTTCATAATTCGATAGTTTTGATAAAAGGATTTTTCAAAACTCAAATTATTTTCAAAGTTATAGCCATTTTAGTGACGTGGCAACTAGACCGGTTGAGCGAACATCGTATAAGGTAAAACTTTAAACGCGTTTTTTACAAAACTCCTTTTTTTGATGCGGTAGCCACAATATCTCAAGTTCTAATCAGTCGATTTGTTTGAAATTTGGCATGAATATTCTTTAAATATATTTCTATCACTAAAAGCAACAAAAAAATAAAAATTTGAAATTTATAATATTAAAAAAAAAATCGACAAAATTGAAAAATTAGTGAAAAAATCGATCTTTTTTTTGAGTAGCCGCAATTTTATGATTTTTTTTTTTTTAGTTTTGCTGCTTCATGACATAGCGACATTCGTACTCATTAAGAATCTGTCATTGTTTTATTTTTCAGATGACGACAAGGGTAGAAATCATGGCGATGAGGACACGGCCTCTTTTTCCCCCCTTTTCTTCAGAGACGCACAACTCGATGAAAAATTTTTTTTTTTTTTTTAATTTATTTTGTGTACTCTTCTAAGTTTAACAAACAAATAATAAAAAAACGGATAGTAAAAATATCTAGTGCTTCTTTTTTATTAATTGTTGAAAAAAGCTCGAAATTCGAGCCTCTAGACTAGAATACCCCCTTAAGTCAGTCAATTCAAATTCTGCTAGTTGATTGTTGGATGATACTTTTCAGCTTGGCGAATCACATACTTTTAATAGTCAAAGGGACCCTATAAAATTTATATGAAAATGATGAACGTGACGAACTGCTTCGACTTGGCCATTTCCATCTGTCTTTCCGTCTGTCTGTTTGTATTCGAACTAGTTTTTGAGATATAGATTTAAAATTTTGCATAATGCTATAAAAAATGCATCTGCGCAGTCTGTTAAGACTATATTCCTATTATCTGATATTTTTTCAAACGCCACAGGTCAAATAAAACTAATTGTTGGTCATAAGTACTGGCACACATCTGCTCTACACCAGAAGCCAGAATCAAAGTTATATAATATTATTATTATATAAGTACATACATATATTGCTATGAAAAAACCATTTGTGTGCATATGTATTTGTCAATTCTAGAGTCTGCTCCACAGGAAGTGCTTGTATTTGCAGAAGAGACTTGAATTTCAGATGATAAATCAAATATGTGGTTCATAGGCCATTTGTAGAAAATTTGTAAATTTTATTTAAACAAAAAAGTCAGAACAACATAATATAAATGTATATGTGTATGTAAATGTAAATGTGCATCCGTTCCACAAATTTGTTTAGGTGTACTTCTGCAGCTCATTTGTAAATTCGTAAATAAATATTTATGCACAAATCGACTGCTATTCGGTAGCAAATCTATTCCACAAATATTTGCGAGGAAATCCTTAAAAATACATATATGCAATAATCAGGTAAATTATATACACAAATTAAATTTTGTGGATATGGATTTATGTAAGTACTTCATAAATTTAGTAAATTAAAACTTGTTAGAAAGAGCACTTAATGCCATTATTTGGAGTATTTTAATCCCACATTTTAGTAGTATGCATATTTCATTCAAGAAATCTTCAAGAGAATACTTAATCCTGTTAACAGTTTATCCATTCTTTCATACCTATACACAAGCATAAATATATAAGTAGCTATAGATAGATAGGTGTCTGCATTTATTGGTATAACCCTTTTAAAGGCTTCGCGTTGCTTGCGCAAACAAATCCATTACTACTGCTGCAGTTGTATTTGTGGAACTCGACATCATTCCGGTAGTCCGTTAAACATTTCCAATGCAAACAATCGCGGCTACTTAAAGTAAATATAAACCCGCCTTCTTGTCTCTTTGCATAGACTGACTTGCACTCGGTTCAAAGTGGCTTCCGTACTTTACTAATAGTCTCGGCTGCGACCACCAGCGTTCTCGGCAATTTCATTCTATTAGTGCTCAATGAAGAACAAATACATATGTACACAAGAACATATAGACTATGAGTAAAGTATACTAGTAGTACTTGGTTGTGGCTGCATGCATCGTCGGTGGCATATTTGCACCTACGAGAAGATCAACAATGGACCGATTCGTTTTATTATCTATGTACCATACTACAATAAGGGTTAGCATGTAGTTTTACTTGAGGCTTTAATAATTACATACATATCTATATACTTGTATGTTAAGGAATTTCATCTGTATATATAATTGCTTGGATTCTGATCCACTATTGACATTTTTTGGCTTTGATACTTGCAAATTGCAAAAATATAAAATGTTCGGTAGCACCCAAATTCAGCCTTTCCTTACTTGTTTATGACTAATGTTGTTTTTATTTGAGAATTTTTTAGATTTTTTCATTCAACACAGTTAAAAGTAATTAAAAATCAAAAATTTTATTGTTTTACAATTTATGACTTTTATTAGCGTTAAAGATTAGAAAACCCAAACAAAATTGAATCGTAATAAAATTATTAATTTAGGTACACAGCCAGTCACAGACGAATCAGATATGATGATAACAGATAGAATAAGGAAGCATTACATTTTATGAACAGGTAGTGTTCATAATGCCACAAAGATTTGATAAGTCATACAAGAAATAAGATATTTAATGAGTTGGAGACATTCTTTAATGAAAGAATGTAAACATTTGCAAAAACTGTCTTTTTGAATTTAAGTTTGGACTTTTAACATCGAATACATAGTATGTTTACATTAATAGATATTAAGAGCTCAAACAGTTTTTCGCCTACATTACTACTATACAAATACATCATATATATGGGCCATTCCATCAATTGGCGACATGGTTTTGTACCCAAGGTTCTCCGATTTTGACCAAACTTTAGAATATCATAATATAGACCAATAGAAGAAAATCTGCTAACTTTTTAGTGGTCAAAGTTGCTCCGTTGTTTTTTGGCGCGCACTTTAAATTGAGATCAAACAAAAAAATGACTTTTTCTTTTATTTTTTAACGACCTCAAAATTGAGTGAAAAAAATTTTTAAGTTATCCAATTTTATGTAAAAAAATCTCAGCTTTCTGATAAAAATACTTTCAAAATCCAAAAAAATTTTCAAAATCCAAAAAAAAACATGTTTTTTCCAAAAACCCGGTTTTTTGAGCTTTTCCCGCAACTATTTTTCAAAATTGACCTTTCCATTCGATTCCTCGTTAAATTTTACATAAGAAGCAGTGTTCAAAAATATGGGACTCTGATCCCATAAACAGCAAAAAAAAAATGCAAAGTTGTCGCTCAAAATCCAAAAATAACATTATTTTCCCAAAGATCCGGTTTTTTGTGCTTTTCTACCAACTTTTTTTCAAAATTGACTTTTTCTTTCGATTCCTCGTTAAATTTTACATAAGAATCAGTGTTCAAAAATATGGGACTCTGATCCCATGAACAGCAAAAAAAATTCAAAGTTGTCGCTATACCGCGCAGTGTGTTCGCTTAGAAGGTTGTGTGAAAGAGGTAAATGTGTAATTTGTATTCTTAGACTTGAATTAAGAAGAAATCACTGTCTTCATTCATAAAAATATGCGCCGTATAGCGACAACTTTGAATTTTTTTTGCTGTTCATGGGATCAGAGTCTCATATTTTTGAACACTGATTCTTATGTAAAATTTAACGAGGAATCGAATGGAAAAGTCAATTTTGAAAAAAAGTTGGTGGAAAAGCACAAAAAACCGGATTTTTGGGAATATAATGTTGTTTTTGGATTTTGAGCGCAACTTTGCATTTTTTTTGCTGTTCATGGGATCAGAGTCCCATATTTTTGAACACTGATTCTTATGTAAAATTTAACGAGGAATCGAATGGAAAGGTCAATTTTGAAGAATAGTTGGGGGAAAAGCTCAAAAAACCGGGTTCTTGGAAAAAAAATGTTTTTCTTTGGATTTTGAAAATTTTTTTGGATTTTGAAAGTATTTTTGTCAGAAAGCTGAGATTTTTTTACATAAAATTGGATAACTTAAAAATTTTTTTCACTCAATTTTGAGGTCGTTAAAAAATAAAAGAAAAAGTCATTTTTTTGTTTGATCACAATTTAAAGTGCGCGCCAAAAAACAACGGAGCAACTTTGACCACTAAAAAGTTAGCAGATATTCTTCTATTGGTCTATATTATGATATTCTAAAGTTTGGTCAAAATCGGAGAACCACGGGTACAAAACCATGCCGCCAATTGATGGAATGGCCCATATACTTGTACAACTACATCAAATCAAACTTTCTTCCCAACGGCTTTCCATGCTTTTTTCGCTTTTCCGTAAGCTAATCCGAATCTGATGACAACAATTACTGTTTGTCATAGGTTTCTTCAATCAATATTCCATAAAAAATCCTCAGATCCGTGATACTTGTATTTTTTAAATTTATTTTTTATATGCTACAGTAGAGAAAAAACTTAAGGGGGTATTCTAGACTAGAAATCCAATTTCGGGCAGTTTTTTGAATTTTATTTAAAAAAAAACCAAAACATATTTTTACTATCCATTTTTTTTATGGTGTTTTTATTGATATCTTAAGAATACAGAAAAAAAATTTTACAAAAAAATATTAAAAATTAAAATAATTAGAAAGGGGACGAGGGGAGGGGGGAAAGACAGGTGTAAAAAAATGGCGCATTCTGGTGACATTGATCCTCACTCTCCTGGTGGTCTGAAAAAAAATCGAAAGAAATTCTTATTCAGTAAGGATGCTGTTATAGTCCCTACCTCAGGGAACACGAAACAATTTTTTTTGAAAAATGGCGACTGCCTGGAAATAAAAATAATTTTTTACGCTTTTTTTTTGAAATTCCTTAAATTTTTTTAAATATTGAAAACAAAAATTTTGACACGATGCTAGTAGGAACGATAAAGGACTATGTAAAGAAGGTTCACACAAAATTCAAGTAAATCGGTTGTATAGAACTTGAGATAATGCCGGTACCGTGTGGAAAAAAGTAGTTTCGAGAAAAACGCGTTTAAAAAGTGAGTAAGGCCGAACCGGGCTAGGTACTGCGTCACTAAAGTAAATGTAGCTCTTAGATAATTTTAATTTTTAAAAATCCTTTGGAGGATGTGTTCTTAAGGGTCTAAACTTTAAATATATGAAACAAAAATCGAATTTTTCAAAATTTTAGAGTAGAATACCCCCTTAAGGTGATCTAACAATGTTGCTCCAGATTCGATTCCAAAAGATTACGATTATTTGGCTGCCAATTAATGACAAATACAATAAACTATGAATGGATGTCTTCAACATTGCTTGAAAATGATGTATGATGTATGTGTACGTGCGTACACTAATGGCTAAAAGGACGTAGTACCGACGATGACACAGTCCTCATTTTAATGTTACGCAACATGTATTCGATGAGCATTAGTTTGGTGAGTCTTAGCCCTGTACTGCACTGCCACATTCGAGACGATGCTACCGGCTTGTGTGCAATTTTTATATATTTTAGTAATCGATTCGGAAATCGGAAGAAACTATTTTTTCTCGTTC
This sequence comes from Bactrocera zonata, assembly GCA_037783105.1. Lineage (NCBI taxonomy): Eukaryota > Metazoa > Arthropoda > Insecta > Diptera > Tephritidae > Bactrocera > Bactrocera zonata. The sequence goes on along the minus strand of JBAWJQ010005104.1, from coordinate 36,018 downwards.
GTTTGAATATACTATTTAATCTTCAAAATTAAATTTTGGTCTATGCAAAATATGGTTTTCTTAATTTTTCGTCGAATCATATTGGAAGTTTATTTGCATTTATTTATTATTTATTTGCAATACATTAAATATGTATATTAAAAAAAACACACATTTTTCATTGACATTGTTTTGTAAATATGTGGAATATAAGTAAGGAATGGCAAGGACCACTTATTTTTTATTAACTTATCAACATTGCATTTGAATCACCCACTCGATTAGATTTGATATTTTGCATTGTGACTAATTTAACTCTACCTGCTCAATTCACTAACGAAGGTGATTTCTTCAACTCTGTATGAGTGCCTTGCTTGACCTGTATTGGCTTAGCGTTTATTACTCACATACTATACATACATATTCATTTATCTAAAGGTTTTCCATTGTGTGCAAACATTTTAAACAATCTCAGTTTGTGATATTGTATAAACTATGTACGTACAAACAGGTAGGTATATGTGATTGTACTCATAAACAAATATGGTGCGAGCAAATACACAAGTTTCAGAAACATTATTTATCTTTGCTTGTTAGATAGCGCAATAAACACCAATACTATCGCAATTTGCTTGTTTACTTCGCCATTTTCTTTGTGTTATTACCTAGATTCGCGTGCTGCCAATTTTAATGTGCGATAACAGTGGGCGAATTCAACAATTTTCTTTGAAATTCTGGTATTTTTTCTAATATGATTTTGACCCACCTTTCTGCGTATTTCCAACAAGACTGTGCGCAGCCTCATGATTCACGTCTAAACATGGACACATTACGTGCAAAGTTTGACAACACGTTAATTTCGAGAAGTGGCCCAGTTAAATTACCCCCAAAATCCAGTGAATTACGCTTCGAGATTATTTTCTTTGAGGTTATGTTATATACCAATTACCCAGCAAAGCCCGAGGAACTTGAAGACAACACTCAGTGCACTATAGTCGAAATTCCAGCCGAAATGCTGCACCAGGCAATCGAACATTGGCGCAAATGGAGGTTTGCTCGACATTTTGTTGAAATAAAGAGGAGGTGTGTGTTGAAGATAGACATAATCCACGTGCGCAAAATGCCAATAAGTGGAAACCCATAAAGTGTATCAAACAAACCTCTAAAGCTATAACAACCAAACTTGCTGCGGATAAATCCTTTCAGAATGTCCTCTGACAAATCAAAATGGGTGAAATCGAATAAAAACATACATCATGGCGAGTCATCGATAATGGTTAAAAACTGGTAAAAGCGCGAACTCCCTGAATAAATATGTACGAAATTTCCCAACCAAGATGGTACGAAAGAGATTCAAAGGATTCAGAATAAAAAAAATGATTGATGGGCCTGGCACCGTCTTCTATACCTCAGTATGTTTTACCCAAATTCGGCACAGGAACAGTATGCAAATGGTCGAAATTAGAGTAGCACCACGCCAACTCGTCATAAAACAAAATTCTAACTTCCATCCGATTTACAGTGTAGTTATAAAGCATACACCAATGGAGTTATCGGAATAAATTTTTGCACAAATTGTGTCTTGGTCGAAATGACCGAAATCGGACTATAATTTATTAAACCTCCAGACACATAATACTATGGGCACCTCTGCCTAGTGGTTGAATTTTAGCGAACATATTAGTCAATCCGTGAGATGTAATAATGAGACTTGGACCTTTTCCTAGAATAGCGTGTAGTGATCTCAAAAACGTATAAAATACTCATAACCACCATGTACCAAGTATAAAGTTTTTCGGACCTCTAGTTAATTTTATACCGCATATATCAGTTAATATGTAAGTTCTCTTAATGAAACTCAGAGAGCATCTTTTTCTGGCAATACGACATCGCCGAAAAAGAATCAAACGAACGCGGTTGGCTGTATATCCTATAAATCAAAAAAATACCAAAAAATATATGAAATTAAGAGAACATATAATGTTCGATATAGGTGTAAACTCGGTCACAAATTATCCCAGCTCTGATGTACAACATTTCATGACTTCGTTGCACAAGCCGACTTTATGCCCAATACGTCGGTCAGTGTGTGAGTTATATTAGTTATATTCATAAAATTGCATGAAAATATGTTCTCTATTACACATACTTTAGTAATGCCAAGAGTTAACGCAATCAGTCAAGGTTTTCTGCTAGCTCCAATATACCCGATATTTATAGTGATTTCCGACCTTAAACCAACTTCGTTTAATATATGTAATATATGCATTATTGACATTAAGTTGATATGCTTTAATACCTATAAAATGCTTTGTCGATGAGTATGAATGAAATAGCTCTCGACCTTGGTCTAAACCTCAACTTCTGATTAACTTTTTACTATATACTCAAATATAATTCATTTAGCTACTTCGGTTTAGTTTATATTACATATATCTCATTTGAGGTTTATTTTAATTTAAATATCTGAGAGACGAAGCAAAATATGGTATAGTAATGAAACTCAGTGAGCCCATGATGAACCAAATATTTTTCCAATCCGTTTAGTGGTTTTATTCCATGCAAATTGCTAGGACATAAAATCTTCGGTTTCAACCGACTTGTTTTAAATAGCTAGCACATAAGTTATTATTGTTATAATTAAACAAAATCTTCTGTAAATAATAATTTTAATAGATTATTTAGTTGAAAATATTACTGTTATCACTATTAATTTGTTGAATTAAATTGTGCATTAAATGAGATAATTAACAAATTTGACATTTGAGCTTTGAAAAACATAAACATTAGTAGGCACCACATATATACATATACATATACGCACACATTGGTACGTACTTATGCAAGTAAATAAATAATTAAGTATACATAGGAGTATAGTATAAGCAACGTACGTTCGTAAGTATACATTTTGTTAGTTGTGATTGCAATTCCTTTATATACATTTTAGAAAATACAAATAAATAAATTATATTTAAAATATTTTATAGTGGAAACTGCAGATAGAATTAACATATACAGTAAATACTGATCGATATTCGATGCTCAGAGAGGACATTTGTTAAATATGAACTGCAAGCAATGAAGTAGTGACCGAGTACATTGAGTCAATCGACAGATAGGAGATTCGAATTGTCATCTCATAAAGCTAGATTTTACACTAGTTATCGCTCTGATAGACAGAATCAAATTTTGAATCAGATAACATCTACACAGTAACCTGTTATTGGAGCAAATAAACGATCGTTCGATATTTTATGAAAAAATACTATATTTTTATAATAAAAACAAAATAAACCTAAAAATAAATAATACATATAACATACATATATTGCCTAGCATGTTCATATGTATATGCATATGTGCGATAAATATCGGAAAACTATGCATGTTTTCTGACAAGTTAATTTACCGACGGCAAACTCACAGACGTGTACTATATATTATATTTCCCGCAATTTAATATAGTATACATACATATATTCTACTCAAAGTCGTAAGTAGAATATTTAAAAAATAATTATCACTCTGTTGCTATTAACAACAAAATTTGTTTAAAAATGTTTATTCTAAATCGGTTCTAGTCAGTTTGCGTTCGTTAATGGGCTTTATAATCAGATTTATACGCATCAACGAGACTTCAATTATGTCAGCTTTAGTTCACTTTACGCTTAGCAAAAATTGTCACAAAATAATCATGTTTATGACCGCACTCCTACACACATATACCTATACATCTACGATCTAAGGCATTTATAAGTGAAGAAATTAATGACTTTTGAAGCTACCAGATAGTTGCAGCCATTTGAATGAATTTGCAGGAATGTATATGCATTATATAAGTATATAGTTATAAGTATACATATGCGTATAAGTACGCATATTTGTATATATTTGTCTTCTTCATTTTAGAGCACGCGTAAACGCTTAGTTTAATTTCCAAGCTAATTTTGTGTGTGTATGTATTATTGCATGCTTTTGGGCGCAAAGCCGAACTTTTCCACGTAAAATGTATGTATCAACATACATATATACATATATACAGATGTATGTATTATGTACATTTATATTTGCAAACATTTGGGTGTGCAGATTTTTACTCTTTATTAGAAGGCAGCTCAATAACATAATACGGTTGCGAGTTGAAAGTCTCGAATCGGATAAAAACTAAATTTTTTAATGATATTACGGTAAAATATTTTTCCTAATTTTTTTTTTTTTTTTTGCATTTTTTTAACATAGTCATAATTACATAGATAATGCCTTTTAAAGGATTTGTTCGAAAGCATCTTGGTTTTTAGTAGTTTTTAAAGAACAATTTTGACGAAACTATTTATATAAATATAAACTATCAGAAACCTGAAAATTTTTACTAATTAACAAAACGTCTCGTTATGTTTAAACTCAAGCTTTTTTGGATTTATTTTGTTACAGCATTTTTACGCTTGAAAAAATATCAAAAAATTGCGCTTTTTCAGATTTTTTAAATATTCAAAAACGCATTTGTCTATTAATAACTGAGTTTTAAACATAAAGTTAAACATTTTTTGTTGGTTTCGAGATTTTTATGCTGAAATCAAGTATAGTTTTTCTGCAATCTATCGAGAAAACTTTGAGCGCGAGGCTATGATCAACAACGCACTTAAAAGAAGCTGTTGAATACAATATCATTATACATACATATGTAAATACAAAATTTTAGCTAAAATTGCCATATGCTACAATATCCCGAAAAAGAACTCTCATATGTAGCTTGTTCGAAGAAAGCACTATTAGTACCGTCTGTGGTATGCGCTAAAGACAAATTATTATTTCTCACACAAATATAACTAATCAAAAGAAGAAATGTTTCCAACAGGATGGTGTAACTGACCATAAAGCTTCAAAATCATCATTTTATTCTAACGAACTTTTGGTGGCTACATTCTATCCAAAAATTGCTATATTATTTCACGCTCACTCTTTCCTCACAATATTCTTTCACTTAAAAGACGCTTACCCTAATGTGCATATGGAAATTTGTACGTTTTTTGTGTTACTCATACACTACACCACAACTATGTGTGAGCATTTGCCACGTCCATTTATATTGATAGCGTCCATCATATACACTTTTACATACACATGCACATACAATTCAGGCAAGTTAAATTGTATATTATCATTTTGTAGACGGCAATTTAGTTAGAACAATGCGTCTTCTTGTCTTTGCCAATTTCCCAGAATTTATAGTTCATAATTTCGTTTTTAATTAGGCTTTTTATGGTGTATATATACTTATGTATATACAAAATATAAGTAAGTACACATTCATAATTTTGTAGCAATGAGGTTTCCCACAAAGCCATCAACAATTGAGAATAGTGATGTTAGGACAGTTTTGAGAAACTTTAATACCTTGGAAAACAAATCGGTTTCTACTTCAGCGGTTTACTATTAATTCAAGGCCAAGACTTATTTATGTTCTATTTACACATATTAACGTTATGCCATTATTTTCATTAATATCTAATATATTGTAAAAATGAGGTTATGCGGGAACTTATTTAGGTTAAGGCTTTCATTGTTGCTAAAAGTTTCGATGAAATAAAAAAATTTGACCCAAATTATCAAAAGGTGTTATTAATATAAGGTCTAGTCGAAAGAATTCCATTATTCCATATTTTTACAATAGATGGCTTTAAGATGAGATGGTAGATGATGATTGCACCGCGACTTTAACGTTATTGTGCCCTCTCCTGAGTCACAACGACCCAACTAGTCCAGGAAGACCAGACTTTATCAACAGCCTAATATACTGCTAGGTGCTAATGAGGCGATTTAATTCTAATGTGGAAACATAAATTCAAGGTCCTAGGCCCATTTTGGATTAGTACTTCTTCAGCTTATAGTGACTTCTGCCTGTTGGTGCAGCTCCTTTATGGTATCAGCACCCACTGCGTTAAAGGGTTAAGTATGTATGGTTATACGTACTCTGTGATAGTTGCGTTGGAGGATTATCTCTATGTACTGACTTAAGGCAAAGACTTCTGCTTGAAAAATGATTGGAAAACTTTCCATGGATATGAAGAATTTGGTGTGTGATTCTGCGACTCCTGCACCAATTCCCTCCGACGTTTTCGAGCCGTCGGTGTAGCAATTGATTGTACTATCAACAAGCAGTAACTCGACAGTGGAATAATTACATTCAGCCCAACTGCTAATGGTGACCTTGATCTTCGTGGTGAAATTTATTCTTTTGGTAATGCTGTTCCTTGGGAGAAAAGCCAATGGTATTACACCACTTAATTCCTTCATCTGCTGAGATGAGACTATCTTACTCGTACCTCTGCCGCAACCTTCTGCTGTCATTTTGAGCGGTGTGCGATTGGGTACCTGACCGATAACTAGGTGAAGTGGTATGAGCCAAAGCATTACTTCAAGTGCTCCCGTCGGGCATATGCACACTGGCTCGAACCGAAGTCTGCGATGCTTTTGACACCCAATCCACCGCCCACGTGGTTATCGGTCGCACGATCATGATGTACAACCCCCTGACAATCCTTAACTTACAGCCCCAGGATTTACCAGCTAATCGATTGCACACCATTAGTGTTTTAGCCGCTTTGACCATAGTTAAATCAATATGCTACTTCCCCGCAGAGTGATTAGTGGTTAGGTTCCTCAGGCCGGGCAGGGACCAGCGTCTCGTAAACGGGACAATGGTCATCTTAGAGATGTTGATGCTCTGCTCAATCCCACTGCACCATACTTTAGCCAGGTTTAAACTCCTTTGTATTAAAAGAGCTTTAGTTATATGTATTTCGCGTTGCATAAATGAGATCGGTATATGGTGTTGGAAAGAAAAGATTTCAAATTTTCAACACTTTTCAGACAGTTTAGTGAGTTTCGCTAGCACGCGATGGACGCCAGCAGAGAGAAAATATGCCATATTTTATAGTTTTTCTTTGATTATAACAAAAACGCAAGCCAGGCGGCTGAAAATATGTATAGTGTTTATACTACTGATGCCAATTTTGGTTATGTCGAATCCGTTCCGGTAATTTTGATGCCAAAAATGCATCACGTTCTAGAAGACCTAATCTCGATCATACTGATAAAATGAAGGAAATCGTCGATCCGATCGTCACATAGATATACAGGAGTTAAACAACGCACGAAAATCCATTGAACCATTTAAATAAGGCTGTATACAAAAGGAATTTGTGTTCGCTTAAGAGTAGAAACAACAGACAATAATTTGTCGACAAAGGGAACTGTTTGTGAATAAAACATACGTACATTTGAAATCTCCTGGTTCCTAAATTAGTGCTAATTTGTAGACACGTGTACGTTTTGTAAAGCCTAAATTTCACATAGATCGCTTCATCGGCATTAGATCACTCTATTATTTCATGACTAAACTAGTTTTTATTGCATTACATAACTTTATCACATTGGAGTATAGCATTTTCGAGATTTTTCACAGACACTTTCGCAAACAATAAAACAATGCATAAACAACATTCACTAATTTCATTCATTTAATAAAAACATTGATTTTTTCCATTCAACTGCGAACACAAACAAAAAATATGGTTCGTGCTCTTTTAATTAACACGTTCCACGCCATAATTTTAATGTAGCATATAATTAAATTTTTCATATTTCGTTTTAATCAAACCTATAAGCATTTAGCCCAATTAGATTGACTCATTTCGGTTTATGGCGGAGCGAAAATTCTTAGCGATTGTGAGCAAAGTAGAAAAGCCAAAGTGAAAAAGGAATAAAGAATGAAAAAATTATTTATTTCGTGCAGGTACCATTCTGTTAACTTATTTGCTGGCAAATAAATTTGAATTTTTTCTTCAATTAAATGCTTTCTTTTTGCCAACAAAGCTTGAAAACAAATTTGAAAAACATACAAAAACATACATGGGTTCGAATGTGTGTTTGCATAGATAAACGTGGATATGTGCGTGTGAGTATTTTTAGTTTTTCTGGGATCAGCAAACACAAATTGAAATATAAATTTGGCATGAAATGGCGTTTTTACCGGCAGCGTCTACGGATTTTCTGCGCCTATCTTCGAATTTAATTTCTTTCGTCACGACACAAAATTTCAAAACTGCATACTCAACACACACACACACTTATTTATGCATACGCTTATGAATGCTTATTCCTTATATACTATTTTTAATTAATTATAAAAGTGCACTAAATTATAAACGGAAAGTGTGACGCTGCCAGCAGCTGAAGAAGCCGCCTAAAAGCCGCAGGGAGCCGCTGCGCAAGAAACCTGCTGCCAGTGATTGATAGGTGAATGTGACATTTCGCGAAAAGGGGGCGGACATTTTGTTCTGTGTGCATACAAATAAGCATTAAATTCATACATACATACAAATGTGTATGTGAATATGTTTGCTATGCCTGAGTAGTTCCTGGCTGCTTGAAAAGCAAAAAATTTATATGTTTTGAGTGAAAATCGCAAGTTTATGCAAAAAAATTTATACGATTTACAATTTTCAATGATAGAAATGAGTTCATTGCTACTTGAACCCAACATAAGCACAGTATATATATTATTTTATATGTGTCTATATTTATATATATATCGGTAGCTAATTGTAATGCGTTCTTGCAAGCGTTGTGCAAGAGATTTGCCATTGACAAGATGGACTTATACACCAGATCGGAGATGCGCCTATCAGAAATCAAAAGCAAAAGTTCAAATTCAAGTGTTATCAGAGTCAGTGCACTTCAGCGTACGTCGATGCAGACAGACAAATACACGGCTGATATATTTCCGCACGAATATGTATTGAAGCTTATATACAGGGTATCCCAAAATGAGCGCAAAATTTAGATTGTCATTTATGCAGTAAAGTGTTGACAACCAAAAAAACAACAAATCGTCAGCTGTCAGTTTAGGCTTAGTAAAAATGGAGCGTTACACGATATAACAATATGTTTTAATAATATATTAAAAATAATGAAAGCTTGGCGGCCACTGTGCGAAAATTTATTACAAAAAATGGAGGAAATAGTGTTTTAATTTCGTCAACTGTGAATAGATTAATTGAAAACTTTCAGGAAACTGGAGACGACAAACTCCAGTTCAAATAAAATTATAGAAGTAGTGCGTGAGAATGTCGGTAACAATCCAGCAACCACAATTCGGCATCGTAGACAAGAATTGCACATTACAAGAAGCTCTCAACAGCGTATACAGGGACAAGATAGTGTCACATGTCACTCAAATCGGGAAACACTTTAATTACTGCATGAAATATTTTCCAAGTCGTGTATTCTCTCGTTTTTGCATTCGGAATTGGCCCCCTATATCTTGTGTTTTAACACGATAAGATATCTTTTTATGGGTTTATTCACAGATCACAGGTCTATTGCAAAAAGCCCACAAACACGCGTGCTTTAAAGTAGAATATTCAATGTTACATCAAGGAAATTCAGCCACATTTGTGCAGAATAGTCATGTCAATTTCGACAAACGAGTGCGTATGTGAATGGGAGTCATTTCTCCGATGTGTCATTCCACAAATAACTTTAACTATGAACTTTATGATTCAATAAAATAAACAATAAAATTACAATCGAAAGACAAAAATTTTGTTTTCCATTTAATACCAATATCGCGTTAATTTCAGCACACCCTTTACATACCTCACATGTAAATATAAATGTAATATAAATATATATGCATCAAGCAAACGCCCGATGCAATTATTTACCGCATTACTTATTTTTCAACGTTAAAATCAAGTCCCTAGTATGACGTGCTTATGATTAAAAGACGTTGTAATAAATCTTTATCAAAATCAAAGCCCACACAGGCAATATCGATGTGCATTTTCATCAACATGGACAGATTTAGGCCGAACTTCTATAATTTAACGTATACATTTTGGCTAGTTTTTCGATCAGAAAAAACTTTGAATTTTGTATTATTTTCTTTTGTGACAAATTTGCATAAAATTAAATAATTGCTAAACACATATATGTATATTAAGATTGCAGGAATTATTTTAATAATAATAGCAAAGTTGAGTCCTCTTGACCACACTTATTACTCATTACTAAAGAGGAACATTTATTTCGACTTAAGAAAAGGCACTGAAGCTTATATTATATATTGTAAAAAATCCACATGGCATGTCTGTCTGTCCGTATGTCTGTATATACGAGAAATAGTCCCTCAGTTTTTGAGATATCGATCTGAAATTGTACAGGCATTCTTTTGTACCCAGAAAGCTACTCATTCGTCGAAACTGCCGATATCGGACCACTATAGCTTTCAGGTGCCTTATAACTTATCGATAAAAACCAAATGCTTATATGGAAACGTTTTAATTTGTAAAGAAGATTCAATGTCCGATGCAACCAAATTTGACGCATTTTTTTTTGATTTGTAGTTAAATTAATGTCATACATTAAATTCGTTTAGAAAAATCGTGTCATACAAGTTAAAATAAAAAATAGAAAAAATTAAAATATTTTGACCTGTGGAATATTTGTATACTAGCGAAGCAGAAATCTTTGTGGTCTGACCAAAAAATCGTGCTTCAAACAGAAAATCTCTACTGTTTTGAGCATTGACCTTAACTAAAATGTTTCTTGGCATCTTAACCAATCTTTCTGATGTTAAAGGTCTAAAGCTGATGCTACCTGTGCTATTTTTGTTTACAATGGTAAAAAATTAATTTCGTATTTTGAAAAATCATTTTTCTTTTTCAACAAAATTTTAAAGAAAATGTATCATTAATCTCACTCTTTTTCGATTTATATATTTTTCCTATTGAAACCAATTTTGAAAATATGATGCACACTTTATCAATGACGTTATTACTTTTTGTGCTGATATTTCGCACATTATTGCATTGTTTATTTTTCTTCATTCAATCTGTCGTTCGTTCGTGCATGTATGTATATACATGTGTACGTATGTTCATATGTCTCATGCTGGTAAAAGTATTTAAAAGTTCATTTACTTTTGAACAGTGCTTAAGGTTTCAGGGTACCGATAATGTTCTACGGGTCATGATAACAAATTTATAAATAAATTGGAAATATTGAACTGAGACGGCAACCATCACTGAGTTAAAAATCAACCTCTCTTATTTTGTATACAAATATATGCTTTCACAGATTTCTGTTGTTAGTATTCAATATTCAGTTAGTAATATAAGAATGTTAAATTATTTGAAGCTTAATTTCTACTAGAACTTTTTCCATATATTAGGTTGGCAAATATCTCCTTTCCGCCATTTTGTCTTTGTATTTTAAGGATTTCCTTCGTTAAAGGCAAATTCGCTAGAGAAACGTTCTAAGTGATTAATGGTGTTGTGGGGGATGGTACTCTATCACTTCGAACTGAGGAGGAATGGTTTTGACGATTCAGAGCGAGTGAAAACGACATCATGGATAAGCCAGCCGGCGGAAGACCTGTGACAACAAATATCGATCAAATCATGGAAAACATCGGGTTAGACTGGTATGTGGCATCTCGTGACATCGCCCAGAAGATGGGAGTTAGTCACCAAACCATTTTAAACCATCTGCAGAAGGCTAGATACACAAAAAAGCCTTGATGTTTGGGTGCCGCATGATTTGACGCAAAAAACCTTTTGGACCGCCTGCGATAAGCTGCTGAAACGGAACGAACTCGACCCATTTTTGAAGCGGTAACTGGCGACGAAAAATAGATCGCATACGACAATAGCAAGCGAAAACAGGCCCGTGAATCGTCGCAAATAGTGGCCAAGCCGGGATTGACGGCCAGGAAGGTTTTGCTGTATGTTTGGTGGGATTGGAAGAGAATAATCCACCATGAGCTGCTCCCATATGGCCAGACGCTTAATTCTACCATCTACTGCAAATAACTGAACCGCTTGAAGCAGGCGATTGACCAGAAGTGTCCAGAACTGACCAACAGGAAGGGTGTAGTGTTTCACCAGGACAACGCTAGACCAAACACTTCGTTGATGACTCGTCAGAAACTACGGGAGTTCGGATGGGAGGTTTTATCGCATCCACCGTATAGCCTGGACATAGCGCCAAGTGACTATCTTCCTGTCCATGGTGAACGCCCTTGTTGATGTAAAGTTAAACTCAAAAGTTGCTTGTGAAAAGTGGCTGTCCGAGTTCTCCGCAGATAAGGAAGGGGGCTTCTACGAAGAGGGTATTATGAAGTTGCCGTCTAGATGGAAACAGTTTATCGAACGAAACAGCGCGTATTTGAACTAAATCAGATCACTGTAACACTTTTTATAAAGCATTGAATAAAGAGAAAAAACCGGCTACCTAATATGTATTAAATAATGCTCTTAACCTTCCGCGAAACTACGAATGCGTAATTTGGTATTATTTTTATATAACGGGTGATTTTTGCACCGAGGTTGGAGCTGCGAGGAAAAGGAGGCCGAAAGTTATGCCGTGTGGTTGGGCTCCTCTTTCATGTTTTTTGTTTACGCTGAAAACACTTCCTAAGGGGCCGGGTTGGACTCAATGTCAGCACGGATCAGCAAGTTTGCAAGATGTTGCTCGAGGAATGACATTACTTACAACTTAAGGACTGTCGTGTGAATGTTACTTGAGCCTTTAATAATTTCTTTATAGGTAATATAATAGATTAAGTTTCTACTATCTATCTCGTATTTCTAATCAAACTTCAACTTATTTTAATAATAAATAAATAAACAAATATGTATGTATCTCTATTGACAAAATATGAAAATAATTTTTCGACTACCTAATATTGTAGCTTCGTTAAAAATCAATTTCATCTCCTTCAAAGTAATCCCCTCCCGATGCAATGCACTTATGCCAACGAATTTTTCAAGCTTCGAAACACTGGTTGTAGTCATTTTCCGGGATGGCCTTCAGTTCCGTCTTCGCTGCGGCTTGAATCTCCTCTATCGTATAAAAACGGTATCCCCGGAGCGGTCTTTTGAGCTTGGTAAACAGCCAGAAGTCGCACGGGGCCAGATTAGGTGAATACGGTGGTTGCGGAACGATATGGGTTGAGTTTTTGGCGAAATGATCATGAATTAAGAGGGCAGTATGGGATAGTGCATTATCGTGGTGTAAAAACCAAGAATTGTCTTTCCACAATTCCGGCCTTTTTAGACGAATAGCGTTACGCAAACGACGCATAACGTTCAAATAATATTCCTTGTTGACTGTTTGACCGGTTGGAAGGAATTCATAATGCACAACACCACGCTAATCGAAGAAAACAGTCAATATGACCTTGATTTTTGAGCAACTTTGGCGCGACTTTTTTGGTCTCGGCTCTCTTTTGGCACGATATTCGCTCGATTGATCGATTGTTTCGGGGTCGTAAGCATAGATCCAAGTCTCATCGCCAGTTATAATGCATTTCATGACACCCTGGTAGTCGGAAAGCATCGTTTCACACACTTCAACGCGACGCCTTTTTTCCCAAAAAATTCAATGTTTTCGGTACCAGTCGAGATTTGACGCGCTTGAGGCCCAAAACATCCTTCAAAATGGCATTGACTGAGCCTTTCGATATGCCAACTTCATCAGCAAGATCTCTAATTGTTAATCGACGGCCGGCTTGGAACTCATTATCCCACTTGTAAACATTTTTTTTAGACATAGCGTCATCACCAAAGGCTTTCTGCACCATCTTCAACGTATCCGCTGCAGAAAATTGATTCCGTAAACAAAATTTAATGCAAATTTTTTGCTCAACAAATTTCGACATCGCAAAAAACGAAAAACTCACTTTTAGCAGCTCACAAAACGACACGTATCTCAAACACTAATGAATATTTTGACATGAAATTTGACATAAATGTAACTGACAGTACCTACTACCAACCTAAAAAAAATAATTCTCCAACTCCTTCTACGCGCGCAGTTTAAATTCACTTGTCACCTTATGACACAGTAGTAAAGATATTAATTATAATAACAACAGCAAAAAAGTGGCCTAACTACCACACAGAACCAATATTGGACTAATATCAACAGGTTTTTCTGTCTCAAATATTTCTTAAAAGATCTATCAGCCATACGGAGTCAAATTAAAACATTTACGTTCCTTCATTTGTCACAAAACATCAACGCACACATCAAAATATAAGTAAAAGCTGCGCCAAGCATTTAACAAAGGTGTTACTGCCAATTAAACATAATAATATTTCTTGGGTCCGTCAAATTATATTACCTATTTTTACAATTTAATAATAAAAAATAATTAAATATTTCAATTTTACGCCAAGCTTTTTATGTAGTGTTTAACAAATCTAGTAAATTATAATACAATTTACTCTAAATATTTATAATGAATAGATTCCTTCAACGTCAACATCTTTGTCTGTCAACAGAAATTAATGACTTCATAAATTACCGCAACCACCAGCCAACACAACCATCACCAACAACAAAAATAATTTATTTACACACAAACGCTGAGATCCCGACACCAAGAGTGATGTGTACTACCAACACCCCTCTGTGTCTATATACCAGTAGTGTCCCTGAAAACGGGGCGATTCGAAATATTTTGCGGTAACATCAATTAAACATCTCAAGAATCTGAAGCACCCACTAAGGGCAACAAGCGCTATGTGCGACACACACTATGCACGCCCATAGAACAAACGAAGCCAACACATAGAAGCAACTAACTTAGAGCGAAATACCGCCGAATGCCGAACGAGACCGCAATGCGTCTGCACAATAGAATTTTAAAAGAAATTCGACCAATTGCGTTCAATGCAGCGGAACGCCAAGACGATCGTTCAACGAAGACTATTATTTATCACAACAACAAGAACAATAATAATAAAAACATTGAGGCATAAAGAATTAGAAGATTTAGCATATAGTTGAACAATAATGTTGACAGCGAAACATAAATTGTTGACATGTTCGTTTGAATTGAGCATACGAGTACACAGATGTATTCGCCTATAAGTCTCCCGGAGCAGAGGGGCATATACATACATATATTCTGCAATACATAAGTTTGTAGATATTTTAGTGTATCGAAACGATTATGCGCTCTACAAGCGCATAGACATGTGTGCGACAGATGAGCGAGTGCGCCAGCGACTGATTCTCGGCTAGCCACACAACCTTACTGGTAGTTCCGGTCCCCCGGTCCCTAAGCGACGATTGAACTTCAACCCTCTGGTTGATAGTCAAAGTTCAAATATTGATCACTAACCCTAAATCACTACTGCTACGACCTCCACCAGATGCTTGCGGTTTCCAATTGACGTATGCTTTCCCATAAATTACTGACGTCGCCAATAGTGCGTGTACTAAATGATCATGTGATCATACTTAGTAGCTGGAACGCGTGCCATGGCTTAGTATGATTTTTATACAAATGTATGCCTATTAGAATCTCGTTAAATTTTTGTTAATGCGCATGTTGCAACAAACTTGAGTACATTAAAATGCAAACATACAAATACACATAAGTATGTACTAGTACTATATGCAAGTTGTGTTGTTGTTTGTATGTGCGACTGACGATCCCACCAGCCCAGAGTTCGCTTGCACTTGTCATAGTTAATGTCTGCGTCGCATATCCCATGGGGAACTCCTTCGCTTGTTTGTCTGTCCGTCTGCGGTTTGACATGATGTGGTCACACAGGAGTTGGTGCTGCCTGATGTTACACGAAGATTGATGCGGATGTAGCTGTAAGTAGCTCTTACACTTTTCGAGACTTCTAGAGTGTCATCCAGTGGCATACGAACATGACTTCGTATGTGTGGAGATTTTGTGTGGTAGCAGATATCAGGTTTTAGAACAAATTATAATTGCATTGGACTTAAATGTGCATTTATTTCGAAATTTTTCCTTCGTGGATAAACACATTCATAAAATTTAGTTTTAGTTGAATGTAAGCATATTTAGCTTCATGTGATATCGTTGAATATCTTATGAAAAGAATGTGAATGGATGGGGTCTCATGTTTTAATAGTTTTTAGGAGTTATACAACTTCAGACTAAAGGTCTTTTGCCGCGAGGGTAAACACCTCCAAATTCATTTTCCTAACAAGATAATTCCTAAATGTCAGACAACTAATCTTCAGTAATATGATGGATAAATGGGTGATGGTAGAAATCTCACTTGGACAGATTATAAAGCCGGTAGGTTGTGGTACCTTAAACGCCTATAAAATTGCTCATAAAAACCCTCATAAATAGACAAAACGATTCGAGACGAACACAAATATTTTGACACGATTAATGCCAGTTTCAACTACATATATTCCTTGATTCGCCGAAGGAAAGACTGCCGAGATGTTTCCAATTCGGGTATGCAAAGGCTGAACAATGGAGGAAAAAGTGCCAGGATGTTTCCACTTCATCTTTTGAATGCCTATTGTACGTTGTCCAATAAGAACTTCTACAATTGCGGTAAGATGAACTTCGCAATAGTTCAGAGGCCGGCGCCTCCTCTTGCTAACTTATAGGCTTTGCAGTTTCCAGGGATTACACTGCAACCACGCACTAAAACGAGTGTGATGATAAAGTAGCTATTTCTTTTGAGAACAGGCACCCTTTGAAATTAATTTAATGGTGGTATCGCTGCTCTACTGACGGATGCTCATCTCTATAAAAAAAGCTGGACTTGGGAGCCGTATTTTTTTTCCTTACTTTTGTCCAGTTCTTATGTTTCAAAATGCTTTAGTGTCTACGGCGGAACTCCAGTTAACACAGAAGCTAATGACTAACGTCAATGCTCACAGTCATTGACCTTTGTCTGACCTTTATGGAATGAAGAATTGTTTAGTAAACATAGACACTAAAGTCGCTCTAAACATATTATATAACCCATTAACGTAAAGGACTATTAAGACGTATATCAATAAGTTGCATGTGTAAAAAAATTACTCTACGGACAATGAAATGAGTTCCTTGGTTTTTCCTCAACAAAAATTACTCAACGAAGCCTATTTATTCTAAGTTAAGGTGTACTATGGAGACCTCAAACAAATATCATAGAGTACGCTGCTAATTATCTAACACCTTGCCCAACGTATTTCGGGACGGTGCTTTACAAGCAGTGCCTTGACATAACTCAACGTCAGTCAACAGCTTCATAGATTCCCTTCCTGTATTAAGCTCGCATCATTAATTACAATTAGAGCTCGAATGGACTGTGAAACATGAGTAATGCTCGACAATTGAGTAGTCAATATGTAGAAACGGTATTACGGATCAGCACGTATGATATCCGATTCATGAAGTGTCTGTAAACTCGTTATATGTATGAGCTAAGAAAGACATGTACTGATTGCATTCTGTTTTGATACTCAAACAGATTATGCTTACAATAACACATCTTCTTAATTTTACTAAAACATATAGGGATAGAATTAAGTTGAGGGCTTTAAATCGGTATATTCGGCCTATGACGACTGGAGGAAAGTATGCATCCGCTTCCTTCATCCGAGACATCAGATGATATTATGTTAAAGAACAACGTCATTAATACCTTGTTCTTCTTTACTGGTGTAGACACCGCTTACGCGGTTATAGCCGAGTTAAGAAGCCAGGTCCTTCTCCACCTGGTCTATCCAACGGTGTGAAGGTCTTCCTCTACCTCTGCTTTCTTCGGTGGGTACTGCGTCGAATACTTTCAGAGCTAGAGTGTTTTCGTACATTCGGACGACATGACCTAGCCAGCGTAGCCGCTGTCTTTTAATTCGCTAAACTACAAGGTTAGTTCCATAGCAAGCAGGATTTTGAATCTAGCGCCTGGTAGCGCCATCTATATGTCGACTTAGAATCTGCTATCTTTATCGATTGTCCAGTGAAAATTTCATGACATTTCATTGATTGGAAGTGAAGTTATTGTGTTTTAAGTGTCAGTATGTTTATGTTATAGGTGCGCAAATGAGCTTCGAACAAATTAAAATTGGCAAAACTTTTACCGAAACGTTTATTAATAAAACAAGTTTAGTAGCAGAGAGCACGAATGGTCTCAACGTTTTCAAAGTGGTCGTGAGGATATAAATGACGATCAACATGTGGGCCAATCAAAATCGGTGACCAACAGAAATTCCATTGAAAAAACAGCCGAAATCATCATTGAAATTCATGGAAATGGAATTGAACATCTCCAAAACATCGGGCTTACGAAAGGTGTGTGCATGGTTTGTTCCGCATAAATTGACTGACGACCAAAAATTGCTCAGAATCCAACATTCGCCGTCTCATCGAGCGACGCTTGTGACCGGTCACATTTAAACCGTTAACCACTCCCCGTATTCACCTGATATGGCACCGTGCGACTTTTCCTTTTCGGAAAAATGCACTTGCCCATGAAAGTAAAGCGTTATGCAGACGTAGAGGACATTCAAAAGGCTTGCACCGGCATACTGACGGTCATACCGGCCAACGATCTAAAACACTCGTTCAACATTCTTTTGGACCGTGATAAAAGCTGTATTGAAGCAGCAGGAGACTATTTTGAATAAAATAAATTGATTTTTCCGAAAAAACCATTTACTCTGTTTCTTTTTTAAGTCCTTCTTACTTTGGAAGGCTCATCGTTCCATTGAATGCCATATTTACTGTGACCAACGCGCAAAGCACCATAAATCTTTCGCAGAACCTTTCTCTGAAAAAATCGTATGGTCGACTCATCAGATGTTGTCATTGTCCATTCCCCTGCACCATATAGCAGACGGGACTTATAGAGTTTGGTTTTTGTTCGTCGAGGGAGGGTTTTACTTCTAAATTGCCTACTCAGTCCGAAGTAGCATCTGTTGGCAAGAGTTATTCTGCGTTGGATTTAGTTATTAATGCCTAGTTTCAAAATATCCCCGTAAATCCATTATAAATTTACGAGATGGTCCAAAATCATAATGTTCGGTGCAATCATAGTAAATTTGATATTAATTGATAAATAGAGATTATTTCTAATAATTTTGAAAAACAACGTTAAATGGGCGTAGATATACATAAATATATTTTACCCACATTTAGTCACTATACTAAGGTATGAGTGCAATTATTTTCTACCGAATTAAGTTGACACACAAATTTTATAAAAATGAACCATGAAAATTGTTAAAAATGCTTCATATCCCCTTACTTGAAGTAAATACACATACTTATATGTACCTTACTACTTTTTTCATAATTTTTTTTAAATCTCTACACGTGTATGTGATGCAAATGGACAAATATATAGCCATATGTATGTAAGTCTGTGTACGTATAAACATTTTTATGGACATACTAATAGCGTAATGCTCAGTTCGTTATGTGCTTTACAACGGCAGTAATGCGACTCCCTTGCGTCGACAAGTCATTGCTTTGCTCGGTCTGTTGCAGAATCGGTCACCCAAGTTCCGGAGGATTAAAGTGGATGGTATGTATACAAGTTAACGATAGCCTCCGCATAGAAACCTTACCATAACTGTAAACAAAATTGTATCTTTGCACTCTGCAATTACACTATTAACGTTTTTGATGATTTAAGAATTCAATATGCTTTTTCCGTCCTGATTCCAATAATCCATTTTTATCAAAGCAATATCGCTCGCCCTCACAAGAAGGCATAACAATAACATTTGTAAAGAAAACAGAACGCTTAACGTTCTGCTGGAAATTGCTGTCATAGCTAAAAATGTAACTTCAGCTTTAACCTTAAGTCAATAGAACAAAATTGTATAAATACTAGTATTTTAAAAAATAAAGATAGATTTGTATCTGGCAATCCACGCTAACTACAAGCGTTTTCTTTAATCCGCGCGTTCGCGGATATAAAAATATATTTTTTATAAATTCCCTCGTTACGGGAATTAATTGGCGCCCAACGTGGGGCATGAATTCAAAAAAAGTGCTTACCACAAATAAAAAGTTAAAATAACGGATCGTTTTGCTTGTTTATCTCAGTTAAAAATTGATGAATTATAAAGCCAGATTTTAAGTGAAAATCAAAACATAATTAAAGTGATAACACGCCCCAACAAATACAAAAAGAGGGTCAATTAAAAGAATTAATACCAGATAAAGCAAAGTTAAAAACAACAAGAATAAAACAAGTGCTTAAGAACACTAACAACAAAAACAAAGCAAGAACTCTAAAACAACTAAGTAACGGAAGCAACAACAGTAGCAGAAATAATTATAAAAACAACAAGAACAAAGCAAGTGCTTAAGAACACTAACAACAAAAACAAAGCAAGAACTCAAAAACAACTAAGTAACAGAGGCAACAACAGTAGCAGAAATAATTACAAAACAACAAGAACAATAAATAGCGGCAACAAAAGCAACAGAAGCAGAGAACAGCAAGAAAATAAAGGGATTTTGGAGGGAGACCACTCATCGTCAAATATACATATGACCCCCTTAGCTTCAACAACGAGCCTAGTGCGATTTTTCATGGAATTGACCAGCTTACTGTATCTAAAGCAACTCTTATCAGCATCATCAGCGGGAATTTATTGACAGCGACGGAATATATATTAGTAAGTTAAAATTAAAATAAATATGTTAAAATTATAAATTATATATATATATATATATGTATTTATGGGGAACACCCAAACTAAACCTAAGTATATTAGATTATACTATTGTAAAAATTGCGGTGGGGATCACGAAGAGAAAAAGTGCCCCAGAAAAAAAATAAAACATAATTTCTAGTTTGTGCAACCAATAATAAAATAAATTAAAGCTGCGATTCACCACCTTCGGGGGGACCCTCCAGCTTAAAATAAAAAAACTCTGCGATTAACTGCGATAAAATACAAATATAAATTAAGGCTCGACCAGCCACATAACAAAATAAAAAGACCTCCATAACTTAGCTCAATTCTGCGAATCCTACATAAAAGGACCCTCCAGAATAGAAGAGCATCTCTTCCTAGAAGAGATTATACAAATATAAATTAGGGCTCGACCAGCCGCATAACAAAATAAAAAGACCTCCATAACTTAGCTCAATTCTGCGAATCCTACATAAAAGGACCCTCCAGAATAGAAGAGCATCTCTTCCTAGAAGAGATTATACAAATATAAATTAGGGCTCGACCAGCCGCATAACAAAATAAAAAGACCCCCATAACTCAGCTCAATTCTGCGAATCCTACATAATAGGACCCTCCAGAATAGAAGAGCATCTCTTCCTAGAAGAGATTATACAAGTATAAAATAATAAGAAAGTTCTTTCTCTAAACTAAAAAATAATAATAATTAATCATGACTAATGAGGCAGGATTAACGGTAGATTTAATTACACGCCTAATTGCGGAAAGCAATATTACATTAAGGCAAGAAATTGACAGATTAAAAAATCAAGTTGAAATTGAAACACACAGAGTAACAGATTTTCAGACGGAAATAATAAATGACAACATTCAATGTCATGAGTCACTAGATGTTATAAAATCCTTACCAGAATTCTCAGGAAGGATAAACGCTTATGTTAGCTGGCGCGAAGCCGCACATAACGTTATGAGCTTATATGTAAGAGGTAGCCGAAAGTACTTCGCAGCCCTTACGATTTTGCGTAACAAAATTACACTAGAAGCAAATGACACATTAACCAACCATGGTACTGTGTTAAATTTTGACGCGATAATTGCGCGTCTCGATTTTGCGTATTCGGACAAACGTCCGATACATATCATAGAACAAGAAATGAGTGTTCTACGACAAGGCTCAATGACGGTCATTGAATATTATAATTTAGTTAACAAAAAACTAACGTTGATGATTAATAAAACCATTATGACTTATGGAGGGGCCGCACCAATAACAAAAGAATTGAATAAAAAGAATAGAGACCAGGCTCTTAGAATATTTATAACTGGGCTTAACGCTCCATTAAGAGATATTATATTTTCCCTCTGTCCGGAAGATTTGCCCGACGCATTGGCCAAAGCTCAGGAATTAGAGTCCAATAATCAGAGAGCTCGATTTGCACAAAATTTTGCAAATGATAGGACAAGAGTTAAACAGTTTTATCCAAGTAATAATTTACGATTTCATCAGAGGAGCAACATGCCAAAACCAGAACCAATGGACATAGATCCATCTATGTCTAGATCATACCGAAGGGAAAATTACCCAAAGCCCCAACTAAACAATAGCCATAAATACCAAAATTTTGGAAAACCATTGGCCACTACAAGCCATCAAGCCAATATGGACCAACCAAATAGGTATATTCCAAATAGAAACATCCAAGGAATAAAACGACCAAGGGAAAGCAATTATAGCTTTCGCCCACAGGAGAAAACCCAGAAGATAAACAACATGAATGAAAGTCATTTTTTAGACAAAGAGGGGATGAACTCCCCTATCTAAAGCTCTACGACTCAAAAATAAAGAAAAGTTTAAAGGCTCTAATCGATACAGGAGCAACCTCTTGCTACATTAAGCCTGAGGTTTATAATAACAAAAAGGAACTAGCCATTTATAAACGGATAAAAACCGTGAACGGCTATTCCATAATAAAGCATTACCATATAATAACCATATTTGGGGTTGAGGAAATTTTCTACGAAATAGAAGGTATAGAATCGGATCTCCTATTAGGATATAATTTCCTTAAAAAAATTGAGGCACTTATCGACGTGCCCAATAGGAAAATAAATTATATGGAAAAAAATAATAATAAAAATGAAGCAAACAGTATGAACATTTATTTCGAAAATAAAAAAGGAGAAAACTTAGAAATCGAGGAACAAAAAGATTCTGCACATTTAACCGAGGTAAATATCGGTATAAATAAAAAAATTAAGGAACATAAAGATTCCGTAAAACCAGCCGAAGCAACTACCGGCAATATTATATTAAAAAAATTTATTGTGGAACAAAAAAGTTCTACAACGCCAGCCGATGATAATACCGGCATATTAAATAAAAAATATATTGTGGAACGAAAAAGTTCTACAACGCCAGCCGATGATAATACCGGCATATTAAATAAAAAATATATTGTGGAACGAAAAAGTTCTACAACGCCAGCCGATGAATTTACCGGCAACATGAACGATAACTATTCAATATTGGGTGAAAGCGGCTCAGAAACGAATGGTGATAATGATAGTTATTATTCGGTAAAGAATTCCGAAAGTTCAAACAATGAAAATCAGGATGAAGAATTGCAAGATCTTAAAACACATATAAAAGAAAAAATTGCTCAAATGCATTCAAGCATCAATACAAACTTTCCATTCATGACAAAAGTAAAAGCAGAAATAAGAATGAAAAGTGAGGATCCGATATGGAGCAGACAATATCCATATCCCTTATCTGTAAATTCGTTTATTAATGAAGAAATAAAAAAATTGATTAATGAAAATATCATAAGACCGAGTAAAAGTCCGTATAATTCACCTATTTGGGTGGTACCAAAAAAAGGTACAAATGAGAATGGAACACCAAAACTTAGAATGGTAATTGATTACAAAAAGCTAAACGAGCATACAATTTCCGATCGTTACCCTATTCCAGATACTAACGTAATATTGTCTAATTTAGGCAAGGCAGAATATTTTTCAAGCATCGATCTAGAATCAGGATTTCATCAAATTATAATGTCAAAGAATGATATTGAGAAAACAGCTTTTTCCGTTAATAATGGGAAATATGAATTTTTGAGGATGCCTTTTGGTTTAAAAAATGCTCCTAGAATTTTTCAGAGGGCAATGGATGACATATTGCGAGAACATATTGGAAAAATTTGTCACGTTTATATGGATGATATAATTGTTTTTTCGGAAAATGTAACTCAACACTTAAAGGATTTGGAAACAATTACGCAAATTTTAAAAGAAGCTAATATGAAAATTTCATTAGAAAAATCAAAATTTTTCGAGAAAGAAATAGAGTTTTTAGGTTATGTAGTAGCTCAGAATGTTATCAAAACAGACCCAAATAAAATAAAATTAATATTAAATTATCCAATACCAAGAAGTTTGCGCGAATTAAGAGGTTTCTTAGGGCTTGCAGGATATTATCGTAAATTTGTTAAAGACTATGCAGCGATAGCTAAACCTCTGACAAAATACCTATCAGGAGAAAATGGTAGGATTTCTAAAAATAAATCAAAAAAATTTGAAATAACTCTAAATGAGGAAGGAATATCTGCATTAAATAAATTAAAGAATCATTTGGCTTCAGAAATGGAATTAACACAACCCGATTACTCAAAAATATTTGTATTAACTACCGATGCATCTAACTTTGCAATGGGTGCGGTACTATCACAAGGAGGTAAACCAATTACCTTCATTTCAAAAACTCTTAATAAAACTGAAAGAAATTACGCAACTAATGAGAAGGAGCTTTATGCCATTGTTTGGGCACTAAAAAATCTACGAAATTATCTCTATGGTGTAACCAATTTGGAAATACATACTGATCATCAACCATTAACATTTGCTTTATCACCCCGTAACCCGAATCCAAAAATGAAAAGATGGCACGCAATTATAGAAGAATTCTCTCCTAAATTTGTGTACCAACCCGGTAAAACCAATATAGTAGCAGACGCACTTTCCCGTCTTCAGTTAAATCATTTATCAAACGAATCGGAAGATTCAGAGCACTCGGCACAAAGTAGCGAAAGCGTTCAAATACAAGAAACAAAAAAACCATTAAATCAGTTTAAACAACAAATTATACTAAGTAAAAATAGGTTTACGATTCATGAGGTAATCGAAACCTTTGGGAATAAAAGGCATTTAATAGAGTATGACACAGTAGAAAATTTAATGACTATTTTGAAAGAATATATTCAACCAAAGTTAGTGACAGCGATTCACTGCACTATTGAAGACTTGCACGAAATCCAAGAAGCTCTGAAACAAACTTTTCAAAACAAATTTGTATTTACCAAACTTTTTCCAATGGATATTATTAATAGAGAGGATCAGTCCGAATTAATAGAACAAACCCATAATAGAGCTCATCGAAGCTATAATGAAAATCTTAAACAAATAGAGAAATTGTATTATTGGCCCGAAATGAGGAAAAGAATAAAAGAATACATTCGAAATTGTATAATATGCAATAAAAATAAATATGATCGCCATCCTAAGAAAATACCAATAGGTAAAGCCCCAATTCCAGAGAAAGAAGGAGAGCAGCTCCATTTAGACATTTTTTACGCACAGAAACTAAAATTTATCACATGTGTAGACGCTTATTCAAAATTTTTAATATTAAAACATATAGAAGACAAGTCAAATATCGAAGAAAAGGTTTTAGAATTACTTCAAACCTTCACAGATGTAAAACAAATTACTTTAGATAATGAACCAAGCTTTACCACACCAACATTTAAATCCTTAATGCAAAGGTTAAATATTGAAATTTACTTTTGTGATCCACGTCATAGCACAACTAATGGACAAGTTGAAAGAGTTCATTCAACGATAATCGAAATAGCTAGATGTATAAAAGAAGAATATAATATTGTCAGTAATTTAGAAACAGTACTTAGAGCAGCGCAACAATATAATACAACAATTCATTCAGTAACGAATTTTAAACCAAATGAAGTACTTTATAATAGGGTAAACCATGAAAACTTACTAACCACTTTAAAGCAAGCACAGGAGAAAATGCTAACATTTCATAATAAACATAGAACAGATAAGCAATATCATCCTGGACAAATTATTTATGAAAAAATAATAGGAGAGAGAAATAAATTACAACCTAGGTATAAGAAACAACAAGTTAAAGAAAACTTGGGGAATAACATAATAATTAATAATAGAAACAGAATTATTCATAAAGATAATATAAAATCATAATTTTATAGGTTTCCAATATGATCATTTTAATTTTGACTGCACTAATCAGCTCAGCAACCGCTGATGTTATAGACTATACTCGACAAGACTACGTACTTATCGAAAATGGAGATGTTTCCATTTATGAAGAATACGGGGACCTATTCCACATTACTAATTTATCTTATTTTGAAAATATAATAGCAGACGAAAATAGAAATTTTTACAGTATTAATGAACAAAATCACGATAGCTTAGGAGTTATTACACAGGAAACAGAATCTGATATTTTGATAATAAAAACTTTATTAGAACAATTAAAACAAACTAATTTTCGGCAAAAAAGGGGTATAAATGAATTAGGAACTCTTTGGAAATGGATAGCTGGTACACCAGACCATGACGACATTGTAAAAATTAATAATAAATTGGACGAACTGATAATAAATAACAATAAGCAATTTACAACCAATTCAGAAATTTTTAAAATAATAACAGAATTAACTGAAACAATAAATAATATTAAAGGCGATACCATAAACAGGAAAATAATAAGAAAACGAAACCAATATATTACACATGAACTGCAAAATTTAATAAATACAATAACTTTTGGTAAAATTGGGATTTTAAATCCAACAATTTTACATTATGATGAATTGAAAAACATAACATATTACCAACACGGTATTATGACTATAACAGATTTAATGGACATCTCTAAATTTAAAATAGCCCAAAAAGAAAACATAATAATAATTTATATTAAATATCCTAAAATAGAACTAACATGTAAGTACTACGATGTAAGAGCCATAGCTCAATTAGATGGTAAGCTTATAATTGATCAAAACATAACATATTGTAATAATAATTTTTTTAATATACAAAATTGTAAAACTGAAATTACAAAAACATATTGCAAATTAAATAAAAAAAGTACATGTTTGTCAGAAATATTAAATAAAAAACAAGGAAAATGTAAAAAACTAAAAGAGAAAAACTTGAAAATTGAAGAAATAAAACCAGGAGCAATATTAATTTCAGGAAAAAATATTGTAAACAATCAAACACTAACTGGAACATATTTAATTACATTTGAAAATAATACAGTAATTAATAATCAAACTTATGAAAATATAGAAACAAAAATCTGGAATTATCTGAAAAATAACCATATCAATAATTTTGAAATTTTAGAATATATTGAAACAACTAATAAACTGTTGAAATTAGATAATATAAACATTTTAGCAGAACGGAATAAGCATATCACAGTCCATTCATATTTTTGGTACATAATTTTAATCTTGGGAATACTTTTCTTATCTTACATAATATTAAAATTAAAAAAATCTCGCGAAATTCCCAAACCAATAGAAAATGTGCAATTGCAAGAAGTCACATATAATGCTCTTTTAAATCAAATACATAAATTAACTCAAGATAATAGTGAATCGGGGACGATTCATCTTAGGAAGGGGGGAGTTAACGATAGCCTCCGCATAGAAACCTTACCATAACTGTAAACAAAATTGTATCTTTGCACTCTGCAATTACACTATTAACGTTTTTGATGATTTAAGAATTCAATATGCTTTTTCCGTCCTGATTCCAATAATCCATTTTTATCAAAGCAATATCGCTCGCCCTCACAAGAAGGCATAACAATAACATTTGTAAAGAAAACAGAACGCTTAACGTTCTGCTGGAAATTGCTGTCATAGCTAAAAATGTAACTTCAGCTTTAACCTTAAGTCAATAGAACAAAATTGTATAAATACTAGTATTTTAAAAAATAAAGATAGATTTGTATCTGGCAATCCACGCTAACTACAAGCGTTTTCTTTAATCCGCGCGTTCGCGGATATAAAAATATATTTTTTATAAATTCCCTCGTTACGGGAATTAATTTACATGCACTTGTTCATACATACTACATGAATGCTTTCAGAAGTGCGTGACTAACAGCCAGCAACGGCAGTCAATATCTCTACTTCGGTAGCTAATCACACTTTGGTCCTAAGCAAAGAAATGCTGAGATCGTAAATGAGCAATAAAACAAATGCGTAAAGGGATCAACACAAAAATTAAGCATTCGACGACACAACCATAAACACACACATACATATGTATAATATGCATATATACATATATATATATATATATATGCAGTTTATATTCATTATTAACTTGGTTGCAGGAATACCAGTAGCTGCACACACACATATACATATACAAAACTTGCAGTAGAGTCAACCGCAACAACAAGACTAGGTAAACACTTGTGTAGTCTCGTCATTGTGTACACGCCTTAATGGAAAAGCATACTTGCAAACATGGATGCCAACCGGCACAGCTGTACGATACCAGCGGTACTTGCAAGACCCGACTCTAAGCCCACCAGACTTGTCAACGATCGCCATGAACGCATAGCGACACCGTCATGTATACATACACATGTATGTTCGCACATATCAATATGTATGTAAGTTTGTATTACGGTGGAGTTGATTACGGAGACGTCAAAGGTCTCAAAAGTTAAATCTGAAAATAATATGTTCTTACGTACCCATATGTATGTACAATTTATACATATATTTGTATGCAGAAAATATATTTAATGCATTCAATAAAAGTCGAATAACAAGCTGAGCTTGATATTTGTCGCGACGCTCAATGTTTCAAGTAAGGAAGTTTAAAATATTGTCGTAGTTGTAGTATCAAGTTGGTCTGAGCAAGCCAATTAGGTGGCGGCTCGGAAATGTGACGACGAATTGCCAGTGGCGACCGGAGGTTCGGCGTCAAATGGAAATATGATTTCGAATATGCACACATATGCGCATATGTGTATAAAACACGTGTGATTTTGTTGATAGATCTAAGAGTTAATCATTCAATCACTATCAATTTCTTCAATGCGCATGAGTAGTTGGACGCCAAGGAAAAATAAATTATTTGTATGTTTTTAGTTCATTTTATAACTTGCATTTCGTTAGGTTATGGCTTTTACTAAAGGTGGCGATCATACTTGGACCACTACATACATATATACGGTCCTTTATGAAGTCAGAAAATATAACTATAATCAAATCGAGTAGAGGAAGCGCTTTAAAGCCAATACAATACGTTTAATTTCTGTTACCTCAGCTCAGCGGGTAAACACCCAGGCGTCTACGTTTTGAACTCGCAAAAGCGTTAGAATCTAGAAGGAAGTACTGAAATGTTTTTACCTCGTCTTCTTCCAAAAAGCTTCGACAACTGTCGTACGGTAAGATTTTTAACCATGGACACCAATAGAGACTCGCCTTGCTAAAGTGCCCACTATACCTTTCCATTCCATTTGGACCAAAATCGTCTTGCAAAAGCGTAAAAAGTAATGGAAGTTCACAACTGGTCAAGGACTCGAGAAACTAGCTATCCAGTGCTAGAACACGAATAGTGCCTTATTTAATGTTGTAAAACAAAATTTATAATTATATCCAAGTAGTCTATTTCTTGCTTTTATTTTCTATATTTTGAGTTAAAGGAATTAATTTATCCGTCCACAGATGATACAAATTGATTTGGTACACAGGACATTCATCTTTTGACATACAAGGTTTGTCCGGTAAGTAATAGGACTAATTTTCTTCCGCCGCGACTGTACTTGTAGAGGGCGTCCCTAGCTAACGAACGAGTGTCCGAGCACCTGGAGAGTCAAGACAAACATTTTCGCGCGACGTGTTTCTGTGAGTGATGCAAGCCGAAAATGCAGCGTTCATTAGAGCAGAGGTATGCGATTAAGTTCTGTGTGAATCTCAGTAAATCTGCTTTATCACGAAGTGGTGTGTTTCGGTGGCACCAGGCCTTTTTGGAGGGCCGGGAAGAGGTCGCTAATGAATGAGCAAATCCAAATTGAAAACGATGCTCATTGTCTTTTTTGACATTAAAAGCATCGTGCACCATGAATTTGTTCCCCCTGAACAAATCATCAACGCCAAGTTTATGTGGAAGAGACACAAATGATGGGTCAATTGGAAGTTGCACCACGACAACGTCCCGGCTCACACCGCTTCCTTCTGCATACAAATATATGTACCTAACCAAGGCCGTCATCCCAATGCTTCCGCAGCCGCCTTGCCTTTTTTTGTTTCTTTAGCTGAAAAAGGCGATGAAAGGCAAGCATTTTGAGATGACAGAGAGGATCCAAGCAGCATGCACCTCGGGTCTCAAGTCTATTCGGGAAATCGCGCTGGCAGCGCTGACGCAGAAGGAGCCTATTTTGAAAGTTTTTAAAGAATTGTTACGATTGGTTCAATAAGTTTTTTTTAAATCGACGCAGACCGAGAATTCACGAGCCCAAAAAATTTCTATATATTGTTTTTTTTTTCTATCAATGCACTAGTTTAGTTTATAATATCTGTCTCCGTTATAAGTTATCCAACTGATTATTACATATACACTTAACATAGTCTTCAATATATAAAATCCACAAAAAACTCAACACAGTGGGTCAAATTGGACATTTTATATTTAATATTTGTGAGAAGTTAATAGTTTATGATCAATTTTGCCAGTAGAACTTTCTGAACGAAACCCGTTGAACGAAGTTAACTTATTGAAATTTGACATATGTAGTACCAGTATATGTACTTTTGGAATTCTGTTAGATGAACATTTTATGTGATAGCTCTTAAGAGTACCTAAAAATTATGTAATTACTGTAAATTCTATAAAAAAAACATACCCTATACATATATATGTGCATAACCTTTGATGCTAGGATAAACCAAATGGAAGCTTTAATCGCATCTTTCCTCTACCGATCCAATCCGATAATATGTATGTATGCATGTTTCTCGTCATCAGCCGAGGTAATCTGAAGTCAATATTTAGAACTTCCTTCTAAGCTATTAACCATATAACTTCATGATTTTAATTAGCTCTTGTACTATAAGATTTCGTCACTTATAAAAAAATGTCGGTAAGTACAGTGCTTTGTGCCTGCACATGTATGTAACTTAAAGAGAGAAAATGAGCTAGCACTTGAAGTGTTTTACCAACAACTTGAGGAACGCACGACAAACAATATAAACACTTTAGCGCTGAAATCTCAATTCTTCAAAGCCTCCCGCTGCTAAATCGAGATTTCAACCTGTGTTCGGGCACATCAATAGCTCCCCAACCATACCTGCACACACAAACATATGCGTAAAGGCACAGGGTTACACTCGCCGGTGTTGATCATTCCATCATTCACGGCTAGAGAGCTACCGAGTTGCTGGATTGCCAAGTACAAAGTAAACATAGTCGACGGTATATATGCATGCATAATATCTTTTATTGGAGTCATATGTTCGCTGTACCTTTCCAAACGTACTATACTCTTATATGACTTATGCTATACTATATGTTTGCCGACGATTTTCGATGCAACGTGTCGTTTGTAGTTGCGCATGATCGCCCGCCAGTCGGTAGCTGTTTGCCACCATTGACTGTGATCGTTGGTCACTAACAACAACAACACTTCGATATGTAAACACATACATACATACAGACACACGCTACACGATACGGGTCAAGAGTGGTGTCTGGTGGTACCATTAGTGTTGTTGGTCTAGTTGTGAGGCAGACGTTCGATGGCTTACCGATCGTTGACTGACTTCCTAATTTAACTAATGATCGTTGTAATGTTTGATGTTTGTTTGACTTGCTGAATCGTAAATTTGTGTATGTATATGTGTTTGGTGCGAGTAGTTTCATTGATTTTGGAAACGTCTTGCTACTTTAGCTCTTCTCTTGGCTCTATCATCCTTTGTTTACTGTAAAGGCTGTTGCGCCGACTCTTTGGCAGGTACATACACTTGTATGTATATATGGCTACTGATTTGGTGGTCTAAAATTTACGGATTTATTTGACAACATTTTTGTTGAATGTTTATTTACTTATTAATTTTCATTTAACAAATATGTTCGATTTTGAGAGCGACTCACCGCCACGCACTTTACGCTATACTTTGGTTTGTCGTAGTTATGTCTATAAATATGTAGAGACTTTTTGGTAAATGTGCACACGTACATAAATAAAATATGTATATTAGCTCTTATGTTAATAAATTTGTAGTTTTCTTGCTGTTTTGCTAATTTGGCACATGTCAAGAAACCGCAAAATAAGTTAACGACTATTTTATTTATTCTGAAATTATGAATTAATAATTCAAATAAAAAATTTTATGTTATAAAAAAGAAAACATGAATAAAGTAAGTACGCCGGCCGTAATTTCAGCATTTTATTCATCTATACAGATATACCTATAATATAACGTCTTTGATACCTAGTTGCCACAGCTCCTCCTTGAATTTGTGGCGTGTGCCTCAGAAATTTGGTGATGTACTCTTTTTTCATCCATTGTCTTAAATCGACGAGAGTACTTGTCTTTACTGCTTGTGATCAGTGAGAGGTTGCCGTTTGAATGTTTGACCTTTTGACCAATGTTCAAAACCACTCAAGCGCACGTTAAGCCTTTTCATTTGTAAAAACTCGTATTTAACATAGCCCTTCGAGTATTTGACCATTGTATGTACCGCGGCAGATTTGCCGTAAAGTTTATTAAGTCATAGCTTTGTTTCATTGGATTTTTTTTCGTCAAATATTACCTTTTGCAAGATACGAATTTCACTTTTTCCCAGTGTAATAAAAATAACTGAGATTGCATCACATTGACACCAATAACTTGAGAGCTTTGACAGTATATTAACTTCTTATTTAGGACTATAATAAACGATAGATTTTTTTTATTTTTTCCGAGATACCAACAGCGTCGAACAACTCGCAGCAGCATATAATCGGAGAATGCTACACTTTCTATAAAGATGGGATGCTTTTGTATTGTTATTGGAATTATTTTAGTTATTTTGACAGATCACGCGTGAATCCTGTCAAGCTGTCATGTCATTTTTGTTCAGTATTGTTTGGCGTTTCATCATGGAAAGACTTCCGTCTGAAAAACTTTTACAAATGACAAGACTTCGCTCTATGGACTCTTGAAAAGTTCCAAGACATCCGACGATGAGACGATGAGGACCCTTTCTAGTTCATTGGGTAAGTAAACAAGCAAAATTGCCGCAGTCGGGACGAAAAGGAAATAGAAAAGATTCAAGAGCTGCTATTTCATCTAGAAAAAAAAAATAAACGGCTTGGTGGAATTATCGGTCCATATTTCTTCAGAACTGATGCTGGTGAGAAGGTAACCGTCAATGGCGACCGTTATTGCGCCATGACCGACCATTGTATGCCTGAAATAAAGTTCGTGAGCTCGACGACTTTTGGTTTCAACAAAAAGGCGCCACTTCAAACTCATCGAACTAATCAATGGATGTATTGAGTGAAAACTTCGGGGAGCAGATAATTTCACTTTTTGTGCCGGTCGATTGGCCACCAAGATCGTGTGATATCACGGCGTTAGATTTTTTTCTGTGGAGATATATAAAGCCTAAAGTCTAGTCGGACAATCCCGCTTCAATTCAGGCCTTGGAGCAGAACATCAAGAGTGTCATTCGCCAGTTACCAGTTACCAGTCGAAATGCTCGAAGGAGTCATCGAAAAACAGATGGACCATTTGAAACGCAGCCGCGGCTAACATTTGAAAGAAATAATTCAAAAAATATATGCCAGAGAGTGTTCTTTCGAATGATAATAAACATTCGCCATTAAATTTGAAGTTTCTGTGTTTTTTCTTCAAAAAAATAGGGAACCTTGAAATGGATCACTCTTAAAAAATAATTAATTTTGTTCGATTTGCTTGTATGACATTATGTTTACTTTTTGCTTAAACTTTTTACTTAAACTTTGTAGCCCTTAAGTAGAGAGTGGAAAAATTGTGTAAATATGTACACGGAATATAAACAAAACTGCAATAAAAACAATCTAAAACCACTAAGAAGCTCCACAACACTATAATTTATAAACTTGTTTAATTTTATATAAACTTAATTCGTCTGGCGCTGAACATGGTGATATACTAATTGGTGAGCTAATGAAGACATCAAAAATATATACTATGTTTGTATATAATGAGACATATTTAAATACAAATCTGCTTTTTGAAATTTCGGTTGTATTCTTTTATAGAAAAATAGAAACATCGAAATAGTGGCGCTTTAAGCGAACTTAAAATGCCGGCGGCTTACAAGAATAACTTTTTCTCTCAAAATATTATCAAATAAAAGTTTATCAAATGCAGTGAGTCGTTAAGTTGCTTAGCTGGGACTCGCTGATGGCTTAAGCGCTGTCGCTTGTAGTCAACTAACCAAATTATTTATATTTACAAAATCTCATATTTGCAATGTTAGTAATGGGTTTGATGCTAAAAAACTTACTTTTACGTCTATTGTCTTATGCTTTCATATAAATTCAAATATATAATATATATGTGCGTATAATTTAAAT
Organism: Bactrocera zonata; assembly: GCA_037783105.1. Classification (NCBI taxonomy): domain Eukaryota; kingdom Metazoa; phylum Arthropoda; class Insecta; order Diptera; family Tephritidae; genus Bactrocera; species Bactrocera zonata. Next base: position 1,850 of record JBAWJQ010005104.1, on the reverse strand, counting down.
CAGTGTATTTTAATGTACATATGTACATATATGGTCGATTTCTGTTAATCTTACCTGGATCCATATGTAAGCCAATTAATAGTTTTGCGCTTGCCTATGTCACTAAAAAATTATGCAATTTTCTTTAAACCGCTTCGGGGAATTCCAAGCCCAAAATTGTGTAGCTTTTACCGGTATAAATTGTTATTTTTGTTGTAGTTGCGTTCAATTTTTTAATGTAAGTATGTATGTACTTAAGTACCTTTACAAATATGGGCTTAAAAAATCACTTTCTGCTTCTTCGTTGCGTTAGTTTGGCTTGCCACTGCCTATTCATATACTTCACTTGGCAGTAATAAATTTTATTAGCACTTTTCCGTAGTATTTTTTTCTGTTAAGAAGTTTAGCTTGCACTTCACTTTTTGTTTATACAAATATTTTGCACTAATTTCGGTTTTCGTTAGAAACAGAGGTACTAACAAGCTTGATAGCCAAACTCACGCTTATTGATTGCTTAGCTCTAAGGTCATACTATTGATCGGTGTTGCTTATGTTTGACAATAAGCTTAAGGTGCGCTTATCATAGCAGTGCCACAATGTTTGATTGTCTTTTTTGTGGTTCAAATCGTTACACAGCCAAAAAAGCAGTTCTACTATCGGCGCGGAGTCCACGTAAAATATTTCTTTCAAATATATATGTATGACCGTGTTGTTGTCACCGTTGGCATTTAAGCGCTTATGTCGAATGCTAAAAGCCCTTCACCATCCCACAACGTTCGAGCAAAGCTCAAACAAAGTTTCTATGAAGTCAAATGCATAAAAAAGAACAAAAACGCACACACACATAAACAAACAACTCAAACGTTTGAAAATCGTGCAAAAAAGGTGGCGAAATGCAAAAACAAATTTTAACACCCACAATTTTTTTTAATTTTCCCGCACTTTAGTGTTTATTTTCTTTTTCAATCTTTTTCAAGCACTCAATATTTGAAGTTCAATCTTTGTATGAGTATGTATGTTTGTAAGTTTGTTGTTAGTACGTACGACAATGTTGAGCTCTGATCTGTTTCGATTCGATTCGATGCGTTGCTCTGCGATGCGATGTACCACGTTACGATCAATATAATTGATGCGATCTGATGCGAAGCGACGCGACACGTTCTGCCACTTTTTCTTACTCGACTACGCATACGACGAATGTGTGCCCCAACGTGTTGTTCGTCAGCCGCCGCGCTCGTTTCAACTAATACCACATTTAGCGCAACGATCAACAGCATCCACCAAGAGTGATCGTTTCGGCCATGTCTGGCATCGTGTGTATATGAAAGTGAGGAGAAACAAAAATACCACATTGTTATTGTTGGTTTTGCTGTTGTATTTTGTTGTTGCATTTCAATTGCTGGTGTATTTGTGTTGATTCTGTTTGGTTATTCATTTACGCCGATCTATTCTTGAAGACAGCGACGGTATACACACTCGGATACGTACATATCTTGCGCCTGTAGGGCGACTTTTGTGTTGGTGAGCGCTAATGGCGCTGCAATGCATTCGTGTGTGCGCAAATGCATAGAAAAAAGATGAAGTACATCATATAAGAAACACAGGGGCGGATTCAAAGGTGATAGGAGATAGAAATTTTTATTTTTGCTAATAATTTGCTGAAACAGAACAGCTAAAGAAAAAGTATTTTTGGTTAAAGTTAAGCTTACGATTTTAAACTATAGTGTTTTTAATTTCTGAACGTTTATAAAGCACGTTGCCTCGGTTTACTCGGTAAAAGCCAGTTAACTAGCCAGTCCAAAGTGTAAAAACAGAACAGGTGAATCTAATTTCTTTCATTCCATTAATCGCTGATAAATATAAAATCCTCA